>OZ025300.1:133624953-134259953 GCA_964019185.1 Maratus speculifer
CGAGGAGTACGTGGATGAACTCCAGGCACGAATTGAGGAGCTTCATCGTCCAGCGAGGAACCGAATCGGACTGGCATCGGAAAAGATGAAGACACGGTACGACACATATGCAACTGGACATGAGTTCAACGAAGGTGACAAAGTTTGGTTGTGGAATCCCATACGTCGTAAGGGACTGTCGCCAAAATTACAAAGAAACTGGAACGGTCCTTACACAGTCGTCAACAGGCTGAATGACGTCGTCGTAGGCATACAAATATCGCCACACACCAAACCCAATGTCGTACATTATAACCGGCTAGTCCCTTATTTTGGCCAAAGTGATTAGAATTTTAAAACTGGAATTTCAGACCATGGTCATGAAAGTCACTTTTTGTAAACATGTAAATAGTAATTAGTTCTTATTTATGTAAATCTTATTATTATTATTATTTATTTATTTATTTATTTATTTATTTTAAGTGTTTTCCTCTAACTCAAGGATTGCACTGCCCGGGACGTGCAGTCTTTGAAGAGGGGGTAGTGTTACGAGTTTTGTAAATAGTTAGTGTTTATACTGTAAAATAATGTAAATAATCTTATTAAGCTCCATTCCTTTACTAATATTAGTTTTTGTTACATTGTCACTGTTATCAAGCAAACTTGTCTATTATTTTTCAGTGAATGTCTATGGCAAATTGGCGAAATATTAGAGATATCGCCAAGTTGGCGTCACTTTTGACGACTAATTTTGGTCGCCAAATTTTGCGATTGTTGGCGATGGTAACCCTTCCCTCTCTATGGTAACCCCCCTTTTTATATGCTGATACATTGAATGTTATTCCGTGGTTTTCTGGAATCTTCGAGAAGCTTGTAGAAATTTCCAGCGCATGCTTCGAGCGTATATAAGGAGAGCAATACGAGCTCTTGTTGTTATTATTTATCAGTCAATCATTGAGTGAACAACTAGGCAATTGTTAAGGAAGTTTGCCTGATTTTTATCTACGTTGTTTTGAATGTTATTAAGTGTTGAGATGTTGTATAAAGAGTCTCTGGGAGCTATATCTGTATATGTACGATAGATTTGAGCAGTTATTTTTGAATATCCAGTAATATTTGTGAGTTTCGAAGACTCTGTTGTTCTGAAGATCTGTAAATAAATTAGAGGGCCAAACCTGTAAAAAAGAGAGGGCCAAACCAGGTATACCCTGTTTCCTTCTACACTTATGGAATGATATTTTAGGATATTTATTAATTCAACATTGAGTTTTATGTTCTTAAGTACTGTTAACGCCCCTGTCCTCGCTCCAGGAAACGATCGCGAGCTAATGCTATTCCTATGGGGAAGCATTTTTCTAATAACGCTTTCACATTTTGATATTTTTGAATAATTTTTTTTGCATTGGATATCTGAGGTGCATGCCGACAGCGCACATTTTTACTTTTTCGATTTTGGTTGCAGATAATTTTTTTAAAAAGCACTTTCAGTTTCGAAACCGGTTTTTTAAAGTGAAACTAACTTTTTGTCTTTTATTAATGACACATCTAAATTTATACTATAAGCGGGAGATGAGGAAATGAATATTTTTTCAAACCTACGCAATCTGTAAAAATTCATTAAATAAGAAAATTATTCAAAGTGGCACTTTAAGCACATATAAACTATCATTTTTTTTAAATATAAGAAAAATGATTTTTTCATTATATTAAACAAGCACTTATTTGTAAGAAAAAAAGGTTTCTACAGGAGTTTTAAAATGGATATCCAGTTTTATCCGACTAAAAAGTAAAACCGGTTTTTTGCATGTCTGAGAAAGGCTATCTATTTATATAATCACTTACCATTTTTATAAAATAGAGGGAATAATAAAAGAAAATAAAACTGAAGATGCATTTAATATTATAAATGGACTTCAGAGTTTGTTTTCTCATTAACTGAATTTGTAAAAAAAAAAAAAAGTGATAATTGATTTTGTCCCACTTTCCTCCAACCCTTTTTATTTTTAATAAACAATAGCGTAATGCGAAAATTTCTCAAACATACCTATTATCCTTCTATATTTAACAATATTATACAATATTTACTGTCACATGTAATGCAGGATTTTGATAAAGACAAAAATGTTTTTAATATTAACTCGAATATTTGAGTTTACATCTAGCAATTAACCTGACTGTTCCGTAATTTTTCACGTTGTACGTGCAAGGAATATATTGCAAGGATATTAATAAAAATCAACTTTTTTCTCACGTGTCTCGGAGTATATTATCAAAATGTCACCAGAAATGTCAAATAAGTGTGAGTTTTACACAAGACAGTCTTTTATAATTTATTAACAACATAAGCTTCAATTAAATGCCATACTAGTATTTTTTTTAGAAAATGAAATGTTTTAGCTATTTAAAGCAATAAATTATGAGGCGTAAATTACTCGAATCTATCACAGAACGAACCTTTTCAAAGTTTTAAGGCTTCGCTATTGGATTGTGAAGAGTAATATTACATAGTTTTTAAACGAAACAAAGCTTTATTATTTGAATCCGTAAAGCATTATGCATTAATTCTGGCATATTACATTAATCTGGAATATAACGTTTTGAAATCTTTGATATTTTAGTCAGGAAATGAAAACTATACAGATTCTCAGGGTTCTCGATGTCGCTCGCCATTGCACCAAAATGCGACTAATTTCTTCATTTGGTGAGTAAACAAGCGATTACATTTGCCAAATTGCTAGTGCTTAATTTTTGCTTTTTCCTTCTTTTCTTTTTCGTTTTTCATACATATGTACATATACATTTTAACATATTTGTAGTGGATAGTTAAAATTAGATTAATGACAATCGTTGTCGCAGTTATAAAACTTAGGTTATTTCCGAACATATTGAAAAAAATGGAATACATAAAAAGATTAACTTTTTTTTTCTTTTGTTACACGGCGAATATATTTTGCTATTACTTTTTTTCATTTGGCCAACTCTTTTTTTTTTCTTCTTTAATTAGACAAATTATTAATGTTGGTCAAATATCAGCGAGAACACTGCAGATTCTATTCAAAAAATAATCCCGATAAAATTTATTAAAAGATATTTTAGAATCGGTTTTATTACATTTTACACCATTTAATATTATTACAATTCCATTACATTTTTTTCAGTAAAGAAAATATTTTTTTATTAAGAAATATGGAACAGAATTTTTTGGAATTTTTTTTTCATTTTATTAGGCTTATTTGCAAAATCAAATAAAAAGATACTTGAAGAATATCTTTTTTCTATTTTGAATTCAATAAATTACTTTATTCTGTACTTCGTAATTTGATACAGAAAAAGTTTTGCGACAAATTTTAGAAATCATACTGACAAAATTATATGAGAATATTTACTGATAACTTATGTTATTCAAAATTATGCTTGTTTTATTCATATAAAAGCATCTTTGTAGAAAAATTTATACTGATGTATTTTTTTTTTCAATTACAATTATGAAATTTGCTATTTGACTATTTCAGGGATCCCAAATGGTCCGCCAACTGAACATCAGAATTTTCTTAGAGAAATTTTCTTTTTAGATTTTTCGAGCAAATTGCTAATAAACCAACCTTGGAACTTCATTCTAGCGCAAATTATGCAGAAACCTGCCTTAAAAAGTTTCTGTTAAAAAATTCTGATGTTCAGTTCGCGGACCACTTGGAAGCCCTGCTATATACTATTTCTATCTGAATTGTTTCAATATTTTTAATTTCGCCATATTTAATTTTACGGAGTCCGGGACATATTTAAAAAATATATTTATTGAATTAAAATTTTGAATTTTTTGTGATGGTTAACCATGTCATTTGTAAAAAAAATCACATGATAAAGCTTCTCTTAATTTGTCTAATTTTTTTTTTTTTTTTTTTTATTAGGAATTTACTTAACCCATTAGTGCCTAGCGTCCCTTTTTAGGGACGCTTATAAAAAAGGCAATAAAGTACTTTTCACACCAGTAAATATGATAGAAAGATAAATAAGCAGTATTTTTCCCCGAGACAAATTCCTCAATAAATTAAGATATTCGTCTAAAAAGTTATTCGTCTTTTAAAAGTGGTGGTAAACCTAAAATTTCATTTTTAATGAAGAAAATAACTTAGGCATTAATGGGTTAAAAAGTGGGGTTAGTTAAAATAGTTATAACTCAAAATTTTACTGTTAGAATTTCATTTTTTTTTTTTTTTTTTTTTTTTTTTACATTTAAATAAACAAAAATATCCAAATTTTAATTTTAATTCAGCATTTTAAAAAATATGAATAAAAAGATATTTAAAGTAAAAATTTGAAAAAAAAGATGTAACTTTTATGTAAAATATCATATTTTCAAAAGTTGATTTTTTTTTAATTTTCTGAATCAAAATTAAAGTAAAAAAATGTTTCGAGTTTAAAGCATTTATTTTTAACGGTTGTTGAGTTATAGCAATTTTAACCAACGAAATTGTGAAAAAATCCATCCTGAAGAAAAACGCGTGACACTTCATGACAACCATCGCTTGAAAGCTAGATTTTGAAAACATATCAAAACGAAAAAATTAATATTACATCTTCTAATTAATATAGAAACATGATTTAAACGTCATATTAAGCATAAAAAGACAGAGCGAGTTTTATTGCAATAAAAAGTTTTTAGGAAATTTAAAGATTTTTGTGTCCCGGACGCATTTTTAGAAAGAATCAGGTTTTGAGCACCTTATCGCCAGAACAACGATTGGCGCGGAGATGAAGTCAATGCGACGCACTCTTTCTTGTTTGTGACCTCAAACGCCTAGCGAATAGCAACCCTTCTTTCTGCAAAGAGATCGCGCTTATTGTTCATTTGTTTTTCCGTAAATGTTATCAAGCAAAGACTATAATATGAGGAAGTGTTGTTCACCGTTGTTTACGATTAAAAGATAGTTTAAAACAAAGAGCTTTTTCAGATAAAAATGCTTTAAATTTCACAAAACATGTAAACATAGGTTTTTTTCCCTTAATTTAAAAGTATTATTTCCTTAACTCACTTTGTTCGAAGAAATTGAGAAGTTAATTAAAAACAGTAGTAAAGATTCGCTTGTAATAAATATAATTCTATTAATCACGTGTTTTATGACACATTTGAACTTAGTTTATTTTGTGTTTGGCGATGCAGCTAGCTAAACGTTCTCACTTTCGCCAACTCGCCAAGGCTGGTGCTCAAAACGTGATTCTTTCTGAAAATGCGTCCCGGACCCCCTTAACAAATACATACCAATCTTGGAGTATGAGGAAAATTCTAAAGATTATTTCATGATTCCCATTGTTTACTTTTATTACTAGTTTTTAGTAAAAAAAAAATGTATGTTTGAGCGGTTACTTTGTCGAATTTAGTTTTTATTTTAAAATAACATATTTTTTTTTCTAAAGATTGCGAATGTAATTTTCATGCTGATTTATAAATATATAGAGGGGAGTTGTACAAAATCGGGTAGGCGGTTAAAACCGGGTAGTGCAGATTCCTTATTGATTTTGAGTTTTATCAGTTAACACCAATACTTATATGTAGAAATTCATTACGTCACTTGTTCATGAACAAAACGCTACTGAGTTCCGTTAATTTTTTGTGTGAAGGGTTGATTTTGATTTTTTTTTTAAATGTTTTGTTTATTTTTAAGTTTTGTGTATATATTATCTGTTTGCCCTTATATAAAACATCGGTAAGTATTATTTCTAACTCTTTGTTATTTTACTCCTACTTTAACAGTTTTACTGACTTTTACTATAGGACTGAGAGTAGTAACAAAATATTTCAAAACGTGCTTCAATTCGGGGGTAAAACCGGGCACTTAAAAATGCGTCAAAACCGGGTGAAACCAGTTTCATCCTACGCTCACGGAATGATATTTTAGCTTATTTTATATTTTAACGTTGAGTTTCATGCTGTTAAGTACTGTTAACCCTTTAATTCATGGCACATCTAAACTTATACTACAAACAAGATATAAGGAAATGGTTACTTTTCAAACCTGGGCGATCTGTAAAAAAATATTAAATTCGAAAATTACTAAAAGCTTCAGTTTTAGCACATATAGAATTTCATTTTTTTAAATACAATAAACATGAGATTTTTATTATATTAAACAAGAACTTTTTTGAAGAAAAATACTTCTCCAGGAGTTTTAAATGGGTACCTGATTCTACACGACCTTTGGGGTAAAATTGGTTTTATGAATATATCTGAGGAAGGCTATCTATTTACATCATCAGTTACAATTTTTGTCGTAAAGAGTATGCTTTAATATACCGAAAAAATCACTTAATATTATAAACGGTGTTCAGAGTTCGTTTTCTCATTTTATAGCCTTTGAAAACACTTTACCCTTTTTTCTATATTTTTTATAAATAATAGCTTAATGTGAAAATTGCTCAGAAATACGTTATGTAATTCTATATTTAACGCGCAACACTAATCACAAAAAAGACCCGGATGATAATGTAAAGTGTATGGAAGCGTTCTTTTTAAACATTTCCCTCTAATTTTAATATTGTTACATAATTTTTTATTGCATAATATAGCTGAAAACAACCGACCTAGTTTTTACTTTTTTGAGTTATATATTTTTCATATCATGATAGTTTCAATTTCAGAACCGAATTTAACCAGCTTTAAAATTTAAAGTAATTTAAAAAATTGAAACGAAAATTGAAAAAGTAAAAAATAGGCCGGTTGTGGATCGTCCTAAGCTATCCTATGCAAAAGAAATCGTGTAAAAACATTAAAATTTGAGCGAAATATTTGAAAAGAACTCTCGCATAGATTTTACATTATCACCCGGGTCTTTTTCTGTGACTATTTTTGCACTTTAACGCTATTCGACAATATTTACTGTCACTTGTAAGGAAGGATTTTGGATAAAAGGCAAAATAAATTAAATATTAACTGGGATATTTGAGTTTACATCTAGGGATTAACAAGACTCTTGCGTAATTTTTCACAAAGTACGTGCAAGAAATTTTTATGGCAAAGATATTAATAAAAATCAACTTGTTACTCACGTGCTTCGGGGTATTTCATCAAAATGTCACCAGAAGTGTCAAATAAGCGTGTTTTTTACACGAGCCTGTCATTTATCATTTATGAACAACATAATTCCAATTAAATGTCATACTTGTATTTTTTGGAAAAGTAAGTGTATTAGCTAGTTAAAGTGATTGGTCATCATGCATAAATGATTTGAAAGCGCAGCCATTTAAAGTATTAAAGTATTGATGTTGGATTGTAAAGCATATTATTACATATTTTTAAACGGAAGGGAAGCAGTATGATTTGAATTCGTAAAACGTTATGCAGTAAATTATTAAAGCAATATTTTTCCTTTATTTTATTTTTTAGAATGTATTTTAGAACGGTAAATATTTTTCTGATACATGAGGTTAGAAATAGGCTAATATATATTTATATTATATATATATATATATATATATATATATATGGAATTCACTAAAACTTGAATAAGGATAAAGGAAATGTCCTTAAGTTGCTAATTGACTCTGTGCGTTAACCTTATTTTTGTCGCTTTAGCTTATAGGTGCAGATTCCCCAAAAGTTTATGGAGCCAGTGGTTCCTAAACACAAATACATACGTCATCAACAGGGCTTAATTTAAACAAGAGTTAAGAAACAGCGAAGAAACAATGCATATTTCATCAAAAGATTGCAGAAGAAAAGCTAATTTTTTCAAAAGAACGCAAAAAACGCTGCGAATTTCAACAAAGTGCTACTGAAAAACGCGATTTTCGTATAATGATCGTTCCAAAAAATGCAATTTTGGTTATAGGATCGTTAAAAAAGAAGCAATTTTCGTCAGAAGAGCGCGAAAAAACATGGGAATCTTGTAAGAAGAATACGATAAAGCGCAATTTTCGTCAAATGATCCTGAGAAAAACGCTAAATTTCGCCAAATAGAGGCGACTTACATTCCGGAAATTAGTCGCCAGCTCAAAAAATTTAGTCACCGCCTTGATTTGCACCTATACTCTTGCGTAAAATTGCTTATGATCTTTTGGTTAGGCGCTAGTTCTTCAGATTTTTTTTTATACAAAGCCTGATTGATTAACGAATTGTTCAATTTACGGACAGATCTATTAACGAAATCATTCACGAGAGATTTTTATGTTCGGAAAACGAACACCACACAGAAGAAAAGGGCCAAGAAGAAGCTATATTTCAGATTTACTTAATTGTATTCAATTACATTTTTCGTCGACTCACGGAAGTTTTTAACAGTAGTGTAAGTAAGGACAAATTCGAGGATGTGTTATTGTGGGTTTCAGTCCGGCATTTTAAACCTTTAAAATGTGAATGAAAAAATCAAAAACATTTATTTATACATTTTTGTGTCCGTTTTAAAAGAAATACTTTTAAATCCAAATTAAGTATACTAATTGTAATTTTGTTCACAACTTATTATAAAGCTTTAGGCTCCATTTTCGCTTTATTTGACATCATTGAACACAAACTTAAAAAAAAAAAAAACTAAAGACTTTTTGCAAGCCAAAGTAGTATCGCAAGTTGATATAATTTGAATCTGTAGTCAATGAATGTAATCCTAAACATTTTTACAAAGGGTACTTTTTTTTTAAATACGCCGCGACATAGACAAAGTAATCAAAGTTAAATCTGTCCATATAAATAATGAACTAATATTAATTTTATAATAAAATAAAATCTGATTACTTTGTGTATGTTACTTACCTTTCAAGAACAAATTAATTCAATTTCCTTACTAATCTATGGCAAATCTGAGTTCGGTTAAGAGGTAATTTGATTAATGATCACTGCTTTGTAACGGTGTAATTTCATCCACCGATCATCCGTTTTATTAATTTCTACCGTATTTCAGTAAGAAAATCATTTGATTGATTTTTTTTACAAATGTATTAGTATAAATTGAATTACAGAGATTTTAT
The DNA here is from genome assembly GCA_964019185.1 of Maratus speculifer. Classification (NCBI taxonomy): domain Eukaryota; kingdom Metazoa; phylum Arthropoda; class Arachnida; order Araneae; family Salticidae; genus Maratus; species Maratus speculifer. The sequence continues at coordinate 133,633,891 of OZ025300.1, forward strand.
TTTAAAAAATGATCCGCATAGAAAAAAAAAAAAAACATATAGTCTCCTATACGGTATATGTCACAACCTCAAAGGTTAAATTTTTCAGGGTAAAAGTATTCCTGTTCCTAAAATATGGATGTAATTGAATGACATTAAGAATTATTTTATTTGAAAATAAGCAAAATAGTTTCTTTACAGGTAAATACAATGCAAAATATAATTTTTCATAAAAAAATATGCATATCAGGGAACAGATTGTAATAATATTGCCATCTGTCACGGGGGTGTAAATGTATAAACCTCAATGGGTTGTAATTTCGTAAGTTGTAAGGTTTGACTCTGTGTAGCAGTAATTAATTCATAAGTAAGGTATGTGTGATAAAATGTCTTTAAAGTATCATTTTATAAATTTTATAAGTATGCATTAGTTTATATGACTTTTGTTTGTATAAATGTATATCTGTAAATTATATTAAGTGTAATCTGATAATGTATCTCTTTTCATTACAGGTATTTATTTTATCATTGTCTGGTAACAGAAATGTGAATGTAAAACTTCTTATGTAAGTCCTTTTTTATTATAAATGTATATCGACTCTTTGATAATTTAACCTTTTTTTATAATTATAATGTACAAAAGCATTAAGCGTACAATACATTTTATAATATTCATTTTATTAGAAAGAAAGTCAAAATAATTTTTACATAATCAACTGTCGTAAAATGTGACTACTTTTAAAATTCATACTTTGGGATTATATATAAAACTAATTTATGCACAAGTTAATCGTTTGCGTCTGCAGCACAAAAAAGGACAGGAACTTGCTTTTAACACTTTAAACATCAACATTGTTTTTGTTGTCAAAATAAAGTTTGCTATACCAGTTTAACTACTCAAGTTCTCATACTTACATTTCGGCCATAGGATTTTGATATATTTAAAAATTGAAGCCAGATGAGATAGGTGTGATACATTCCGGATGCATAAAGTTTTAATATCTTATTACGATTTTATTTCTTATTTATACCTTAAACCAATTATTGTTAAACTCCTCGTTTAATTGCAGTGATACTGTCTCAAAATACAATTACTGTGAAATAGCAGCACTTAACATCAATGTTATTTTCCTTATATTATTGACAACAATACGGTCAGTAGCAGAATCTTCAAGCATTCTCAATTAAGAAAACATACACGATTAGATTTCAATGTGAGATTTTAACTTTTAGTCAAGAGCAATTAATAGCTATAATTAGCCTTCAAAAATGGTACTTGTATAAACTTGTATGCACACCACACCGGTTATTGCAGTTATTAATGTGCTGAAATCAAAATTATTCTTGTGAACAGTTTAGTATGAGCAGCGTACTTGAAGTGGATAAAGAAGGATTTTGCTTACTCTGCAGTAAATAGTATTATTATGTGTGTAATATATTTCTTTTACGTAAAATCTGCATGAAATTAAATATTTTACGAAATATTCATTCTATACAGAAACGTGAAATAATACGTAAAATAATTCATTCATCATAATTTTAACTTTCAATCTATAACGATTAACAGCTAAAATTAGACTATAAAACTGGCACTTGTATAAACTTGTATGCACCACACCGGTTATGGCAGATATTAATGTGCTGAAATCAAAATTCGTCTTGTGAACAGTTTAGTATGAGCATCGTATTTTAAGTGGATAAATATGCATTTTGCTTACTCTGCAATAAATAGTATTATCATGTGTGTAACATATTTCTTTTATGTCAATATCTTGATGAAATTAAATATTTTACTTAATATCCTTTCTTTACAGAAATGTGAAATAATAAGTAAAATAATAAGTGAAATACGTAATAAATAAAATGCGTAAAATCGTAACTTTCTCGGGCAGCAACATAACTGAACATAACTTGTAACATAACTGAAAAACAAAACTAATACTGCAGCAAATATTGACATTTTTTATCAATGATAGTTCGAAAAAATAATGTATTAAAGCTGAGTCGAACATATATACATTCTCACGTTCTTTACATATACGCGTGAGGGATATGTTTACAAAAAACCCTGATCAAATTACTTATTTATTTATTTATTTGTTTGCTACTTAATGTATGATTAATCAGTTATGGAAATAAATTTACGTTATGTAGTTTTCAAGAAGCTGAAAAAAAAAAAAAAAAAAAAAAACTTATGAGAAACTTTTGAAATTAGTTTTAGGTGGATTATGTCAAAGAGAGTGATTTATGGCTCTATTGTTACTAAAACAAGAAAAAAAACTTTAGAATTCTAAATAATATAGCGACAAGAAAACAGATTTGAATTAATGAATACACTACCACTGGGGATATGTTAAAGCAACAAGAAAAATGGAATGACAGGCATAATAAACTATCTAGCCCTCTAAGCGTTTGACCCGTAATATTCCGTACACTAAGCTCCAGGTTTCACTGCAATATAAGCAATGTTTAAGATATTATAATTCTATAAATTTAATGAATTTTCAAAGCTTTGAAGAATGATTAAGACTCTCAAGTATTACATTTATAAGATTAATTTATAAGATCCTAAATAAGCTTTTTTTGTGTAATATTGAAAGAATCGTATTTCATTAGCAATTAAGACAAAATGCAGAGAAACCAACATTAAAAATTTACCCATTTGCAAGCCGTTTGGAGGGCTAGTCACCACTGTTCGTGAATTTTTAAAAATGCCTTATTAAATAACAGAATGTTTGACCATTAAAGAAATCGAATATTATCTTTTAAAATTCGTGGTGCAAATATTTTTCAAGAAAAAAGTTGAAAAGCACTATCTTATAGTTTGGACTGTTAATAGCTTAAAGTGCTGTTCAAATATAACAATATCAAAATTTTGGTAATTTTTGACCCCCTCCCCAACTTTCCGATGTTATAAGTTATCGACCGTCGATATACCCCCCCCCCCCCTTCCGCGGTAATGATATCACAGTCAAAGTATGTATTTTTTTATTTCTAAAATTTATTTCTTTTATTAAAGGTGATATACAAAACTTTTTGTAATTAATTATCGCATTCTATTATGATAGGCCAGTCAAATTGTCAGAAAAAAAGGCCGATAGATGCAAAAATTCTGCTAGAAGATTTTATGTTTTTAAAGTGTTTATGGGGATGCTAGTAACAATAATTAATGGTTTTCCAACAAAGTATCTCAAAGCTAAAGTTTGTTTAGCCAAAAAACCACGAAATTTTCGGATTTTTTACAGTTTTTTGCCTGTAACTTTAAAAGTATACATTTTTTTTGTACTATTTATATTTACAAAAAGAAAGAACATTAAATTCTCTACAAATTTTGTAATAAAAATGTTTTTCTAAACCCATTACTAAGCGCGCTATGGCTCTTGGAAAATGTTACTTTTTTCAAACTTTACAGAAAGTGGCCTATTTGTCGCCTCCCTTTCCAAGAGTCTTTCATTCATCACTAACAATGAAAATTAAATACGCCTATTGATGAATGAGAAATCGAGGTTTTAAGAAAGGCAGGCAGAAGAAGCACAAATTGTGGAAATCCTGTAAGAAAAATAGCTACGAAGTGAGGGAGGGCCGGGGTATTTAAAAAAAGCAATGTAGATGAAAGATAACGGTAATGTGAGATTCCCGATTCATTTTTGTCCAGATGCAAGTTTCTTTTTTAAAGGCACACTCTTCTAATATGTTGCTATTCAGTTTATTGCGTGTCTTCTTCTCGTGCAGTAATGAAAAATGAGTCAGCTCGACCCAAAATTGTGTTTCGTTTGTCAAAACGTCTTCAAATACCAGATTGTGAGCCAGAAAGGACTTGCCAAGCTCTTACAATATAGCATTAAGCGTCAAAATAATATTCATCAAAATTTTTTGAAAAGTAGCAAGAAAGTTAGAGAATATGATGATTGCTGAAAAACATATGCGAATAAGAGAATGATAGCAGCATATGTTCGTACGGGTGAAGATTCTACACAGACTAATTTGCCGATGCGATTTAGCATTTCTTTCAAGTTTCAAGATAATTGTTACTTATGTAAAGAAGGTAATCCCGATGACGCCAACGAAAAAAAAATTTACACAGAAAGAAATTTCATTCACTAAGGCATGAAGTTAGAAACAAAAATTATATATTTTTAATGCTGCAGTAAAACGTGGGCATGAATGGTCCCAGAAAGAAATTGAACATATTCAGCACGAGCTGGTAGCTGCAGATGCATGGTATCGTAGTTTAGTTTTTTGTCGCAAAAAATTATATAATAGGTGGAAAGAAAAGAGGACGTCGACTCGAAACAACCATTCAGGAAGCCAATGACAAAAACAAGAGCCGCTTCATTTCACTGCTTAAAACAGAATTTCAAAAAACAGAATTCAAGAAATCACGTTGACAGGGCACAAGAAGAAGCTAATGTCATGATAGTTACTTAAGCCATTTCAAAAGCTGAATCTTTTTAAAGCGTCATAATTGTCGGAGAAGACATTACCTTCTCGTGATCATGACGAGCTTGGGCTATAAGCACAAAAATCTGTTTTTCCAAAAGCTATAGAAAAGTAACATTGAAACCAAGTGGTTTTCAACCATGTCATAATACAATTACAGCAATGTTCTTTTCACTTGCGTAATCAGCGAATGCGATACAACATCCGCTCTTTTTAGGCAAGGAAAGTCAAAGTTTTGTAACACTTTGAAAAAACATAAACCGCTTCAAGAAATAACCTGCATGTTCAATAAACCAGATTCTATCCGCCAAGAAATCATTAAGGCTTCAGAAAAGATCGTTATTGCACGATACAGTAGATGCAGAGATACCAAACAGAAATTGAACACCTTGAGGTTCCAGTTATTTGCTAAATCTGTCACAAAAAGCAATGTTCATCTTGCGAGACTATCACCAATGCAAGGGGCTGACCCAGCATCATTTTCTAAGATGTTATCATCTGATACAAGTTTGGCTAAGAAACAACATCCCTCTTGAAGAATGGGGGTGGGTTTACAAGTCGGGCGGTCTCTTTCAGCCAGTTCAAATGTGTCAAGACCCAGCACTTGAATTCTTGCTCCATATTGTGTCATGTAGCTGTAAAAAAGGAATTCTCAAAGAATGTTCCTTTCAAAAATCAGGACTCAAATTGCTCGACAATTTATAAAAACTGTAACGGGATCAACTGCGAAACTGTTGAAGACATTATTTATCCAGAAGAAGAGGATGTAAAAATGTCACCACAAGTATTTTTTACTTATATTCAGTTAAATGCCTAATATTGATGTTCTCCACTTATGCTCTAAATACAAAAAAAGTTACAATGTTCTTAATATTTTTACAGTGATACCGTTGTAATTAATCATGATTGCTATCATACAAATACCTGTAATATAAATAAGTTACATTAAAGAAGATAAAATAATGAAAAATGGCGTCAATTTTTCGTTTTTCCGATTTTTCCACAAAGTTAGAAAAAAGGGTCATTTTTAGAAATCTGTAGTTCGCTTAATATTAGATTTAGAAAAACGTCTTTAATACAAAATTTGTAGAGAATTTCATGTTCTTTCTTTTTATAATTGAGTATAGCACACAAAAATTTTATAATTTTTGAGTTATGGGCAAAAAACTGAAAAAAGTCCGAAAATTTCGTGGTTTTTTAGCTCCACAAAATTTAGCCTCTAGATATTTTGTTGGAAAACCATTAATTCTTGTTACTAGCAACTCCATAAACAGTTTAAAAACATAAAATCTTCTAGCAGAATTTTTGCATCTATTTATGACAATTTGACTGGCCTATGATTCAAATAAAGAGGTCAATAAAATAAAATTTTGCACTTGAAAAAACTTTACTCAGATAGCACTTAAACGAAATAGTTACTATTTAAAAGTATTTTATAATACATTTTTGTTCCATTATGCATTCAACAGCAATAAAGTCCTGCTGCGCTTGCGGCGAACAAAAGAGTGGTGGGGGTGGATTGAAATTCTTAACAAAAGAACCGGACATATTTCTTTCCTTTCTCTTTAATTTATAAGTAAACATAAGTTTAATTTTAAATGTACTTCACATATATTTTATCGAACCGTGATTGTATATGCATACACATATGATAATTTACAGATATTTTAATGTTGTTAATTTATCGAAAAAATTTTTCGTTATAAAAGAGATCATGTGTTTTTCAAATCTCTGTAATTTTACATAAGATTTAAGATAATGGATTATTCATAGATTCTCTGTAATTTTACAGAATTTTTTTAACAGTGTAATGTTTAATTTTTATTTTAAGTAATATTTTAATTTACACGGTAGAATGTAAATGTACCTTAAGTGAGTTAATGTTAGGTAAAATTATACCTAGTTTCTAAAAGCACCTTTCCATGAATAACTTTATATATCTACATGTACAATATACTGATTCGATTTTTTTGATGATATTCAATATTTGCTTACATAAAATAACGTAATTTAATTTATTTCGGAAGAAAAATAGAAATTATAGTGATATAGTTATTAAATCAATAGCTAATCTTTTCAGGTATGAGGAAAATGGATGAATTAAAAGAAAACAATCTCTTATAAAAGCTTTGGAATATTTATCACATTCCCAGTATTTTTTTAGCTAAAAGAAGAATTTTTTTCAGGTAATTGCCTGCAAGACTGTGATGACATGATGCTTTGCTTTTATCATACTTTTGATGTAAAAGAAAAAAAAAACAGTCATATTACATAAACATTTTAGAACAATTTTTTCCACTTGTATGGTCTTAATCAATGGTGAAAGGCTGCATAGTATTTTTACTGAGGATAATTTTTACGTAAATTCTTTCTAATTTTAAGAAAATATATTTTAAAATAGTATAATTTACACAAGTGATATAAAATAATTTATGATCATGCATGTGGTTTAAAAAGGAAAAAGAAATATTATTAAAAAAAACATCAGCAAATAAATTGAAATACTATAAAAAATATATTCTTACTGTAAATTATTTATTAATTTTATAATTTCATTAAACATTTATTAATAAATAAAAAACTTATTTTTAGGGATATGCTAATTTTAAATAATAATTTTTTTTTAAGAAGGAAGTCCACAAATAAAAATTATTGTTAATATATATAATATATATATCGAATATTTTATATTAAAAGCTTTTTTTCAAAAAAAAAATAACTTTTTCGATAATTTTTTTTAAATTAAACCTCTTTTGTCATATGATTTGCTTTAATTTATTTTATAATAACAGAACTGATACACTTGAAAAGAAAGTGATAGTGAAATTATGTTAGTGAAAATGACACGATTTATTAAAGTTAGCTTACATTAATCAATTTTTTGTATAATGACAAATTATATCAGGATTTTTTAAAAGTAAAATGTATTTTATTACTTACCTTTTTATTTTTATTTAGACGTAAAAACTTTCCTAAAAACTGTCGTTGTACGTCACCAAAGTTCCTTCACTTTTTATTTTGTTTTTGATGTTTTAAATTTCAATATACTATCATATGAAACAGGAGGGGAGGGGATATGATGTTAACTATGAAAAATGTATTGGTAAAACAGAGTTTATTTTAATAGCTGTTCCCCATAATTTAATTTAAGTAGAGTTTAAAGGGGGTCGATGAGTTAATTTAGCTAAACTTTTTTTCATATAAATGAAAGAGAATTGTTATTAACTATATCCGTAAAACATATTACTGGAAACAAAATGTTTGATGTTGCTTCCTAGTTTTTTACTTTTTCTACCTTTACAAGAAGAATGCGACTTTTCGATGAATTTACACGTTTCAGATTACCCAAAAAACATATTTTTACAATCTGTGAGTCTGTCACTCTGTAATGTCAAAAACGTTGTGGGTGCTCTATCTTAAGAATTAATGCACGGAATTTCACAACTCTATGAACTCGAGCTAGATAGTTTTTGGTGTATATCACCCGACGGATGGCGCTGCTATGCTACCTTTTTCACGATTTCCCCAATAGCTAAATTAGAAGAACTATGAACGGATTTTCATAAAACTGTAAATTCCGTTAGTTCTTGATATAGTATGGCGCTTATTACCTTTTGGTGAAAATCACTCAGCAAGTGACGCTGCTATGCAGCATTACTATTATTATCAAAATAGCTTTATCTTAAGAATTAATGCACGAATTTTTAACAAACTACAGTATCAGTTAATGCCTCATGTAGATTAGTGCTGATTAGGTTTTGGTGTAAATCGTTCAAAATGTGGCGCTGCTCTGCAGCATTTTTTAAAATTTTTACAATAACTCAAACTTCCGAACTAATTAACGAATTTCTGCCAAACTTCAGATTCATTTAGATTTTGTCATGAAATGATGTTTTCTGCATTTTGATGGAAATCGCTCATTGGATAATCCTGTTATGTCTATTTTTTTCTCGATTTTTGCAATAGCTCTACCTCAAAAACTAATGCGTGGAACTTCATCAAATTTCATATTAAGTTAGAACTTGATATAAGTTGTTGACGATTAACTTTCGGTTCAAATCACCTAACCGTTGACACAGTCATACTTAATTTTTCCGGAAGCATCAACATGTATGAGATAGAAGAAAGTTTTGGAATCGACACTTCCGACTTGTTATTTATACTTATTGCGTTTATTATTATTAATTTTATTATTACTGTTTCATATTACTGTTTTATTATTACTGTTTTCTTTTTTTCCTTAAAAATTCATATAATATTTCCAATGCAGATATGTTTTAAGGAGTTGCCTAATAAAAACAAAATGGAATTTTAAATTAACTTTGTTTATTTCGTAAATAACAAACATAATTACTTCATTTTATACAAGGATTCTAGTGTGAAAAGGAAACATTTAATAAAAGTATTAGATATATTTTTATTACTTATACGTACATGGTTACATGCAATTCACATTTTTGTTATTCCTATATTTGAAAGAAGCGGGTTTTTATTATTGGCCTGAATGTTTCAAAGCTATTGTCTGGAATAGAGAAAGATCGAGAGTTCCCTTAGAAAATTGTTTCGTTTGCAATAAAAGCTGTGACATATACCACAGTAAAAGGAATATATTTCCAATATTTTTAAAGGCATATATTTTAATATTATATATTAATGAGTATGTTTTCAAAATAACTGGCAAGAATTTTCTTTTATGCCTGTGTCAGTAGAGTATGTATTTCCCTTCTGCATTTTAAATAAAGAAAGCTATATGATGCAGCTTCTTTATTAAATATATATATATATTATTTCATTATCAATATGCGAATGTTTATTTTTGTCAAAAAAGAAAAAACTGTCATAAAACATTTATATTAGTATTATATAAATTTCTGTTTACTATTCATTCAATAGTAAACAAATGCCCCATATCGTATGCTAATATAATAATAAAAATAGATAAATAAATGTGTCGTAAACATATAAATAAATGTATCATAAAATGTATTATAAAATAATCTTGCGAAGGCTCAACTAATGAAAAAGAATAAAAATTAATCAAAATAGTAGTTATATAGTCATAAAATTTGAACACAAATTAAGCTATTTATATTTCTTAAAAAGTTGTTTGTTATTTATTAAAATAAATGTAAAGCATAAGACGATCCTGAAATTTAAGACTAAAGGAAATTTTTAAGATAATTTTGCTGCTTTGTCTGTTTATTATTTATATTAAACACAGAGGTTTATGTTTCTAAATAAATATTGCTTTAAATAAATGTCCTTTATAACAATTCAGATGTGTGTGTATCTTTGCATGTTTAAGTATTTACTTATAATATGTATATATATATATGTATTTGCATAAAAAATAAAATTGACAGTGCTTTTTTTACTGTATTTCAATGATCCGCGTTTGCATTATATTCATGAAGGTATTCAAGCTAATGTTCACAAACGAAAATACTGCGATTTTTGTGTTAAATAAACACTGCATTTTTTTCAAGATAAAAACAATTAAGTATGAAATAAAAGCAACATTTTGTTTAAGAATAATACAGATGAATTCTCTTATTCGAATATCATGACACAAATTTCAGATATTTTTTGCCCATAAAAGTAAAAAGCGGTATGATACAAAACGTCCTTCCGGCATTGCCGGGAGGAAGAGTTAGCTTTCATGTACTTATTTATTTATTTTAAATTAAGTTATATTATTCAAATATACGAAGCTCAAATTAGTGGAACCTCTTATATAAGATTGAATACTAGTTTTTGTCAATGCTGAATATTTATAGTAATTTTTAGAAATTAGTCATCTTTTATTCAACATATTTTTATTTTAAGCGATTTATAGAGTCAGCAAATTCTTCGCTAATTCAAAAAAATCTGAAGTCGCAATGTCATTTTAATTTTAGGGTAAAAGTCAATATTTTTCATAGCATTATATGGTACTTATGACTACTAATTAGTACTTTTTCTCTTGAAATTAAAATGATATTGTGACCATTTTTTTTAAATGTACATGGTTTTATCGAAACAAACTGTAACAAAAATAGTTTGCAATAAATCTCGTAGACTTGATTAATCTGTCATGATTGAGTGAAAATTCAGAAAATATGCGCAAAAGATGCGGAGAGTATAAACATCTGCGCATATATGATTTCAAACCCGCGCATTCATTAGCACCCATGCCACCAGTTGGCGCAGCTCTGTTAATATACGACAGATTCCAGCATTGTCTTGGAACGTTTTATATATATGCAGTTTTGGGTAAAGACAAAGAAAAAATACTCCGGAATTTATTATTAAGATAAATAGTTTAGAAAGAACTTTTTTTCAATTTCTAATTTTTTGTTTGTACATCATTATACATAAAAAAGATTTTTGACAAACTTAAATGGCCGCCATTTTGAAAAAAAAGGCGGATAAAGTTGGCCCGTGAACTCGGTCAAGACATTGATATGTACCATGTACACACCGAGTTATATCAAAATCAGTTTATAAATATGCATATTATCGCGTGACAAATTTCAGAACGTTTCAAAATGTCAATTACACTGGAAATTGAAAGTGCTAAAACTCAACCATTTTTCAAGATATAGAGTAAACAAAAAATGCTCTGGAATCTTTGTATTAAGCTTAAAACATAAAAGAAACCTCTTTTTCAATTTTTTACTTTTTTGCACCTAATTTTAAAATTTAAATTTAAAAGAATAATATTCCGCCATTTTGAAACAAGACGGCGGTTGGAACTGGCCAACGAACTCGGTCCAGGCATCCGTATGTATTATCTACGCACCAAGTTTCATCCAAATCGGTATATAAATACGCGTGTTATCACGTGACAGATCATTTCAAAATGTCAGCAACACTAGAAATTAAAAGTGTTATAACTCAGCCATTTTTTAAGATATAGAGGAAACAAAAAAATGCTTTAGAATCTTTGTATCAAGGTCCAAATGCATAAAAGAAAAATCTTTTTCAATATCTCACTTTTTTGTACCTAATTTTAAATAAAAAAAAATAAATGGCCGCTATTTTGAAACAAGATGGTGGATGAAACTGGCTAACGAACTCAGTACAGGCTTCATTATGTGCTATGTACACACCGAGTTACATACAAATCGATTAATAAATATGCGTGTTATTACTTGACAAATATCAGATCGTTTGAAAATGTCAGCCATAAGAAAAATTCAAAGTGCTATAACTCTATAGCACTTCAAAGTGCTATAGACAAAATAAAAAGTGTTCTGGAATTGGTGTTTTATGATCTAACATATAAAATAAAATATTTTTACCTTTTAATTTTTTTTGCATTTAATTTTACATTTTAAATTTAAAAAAAAAAATTTAAATGACCGCCATTTTGAAACAAGATGGCGGATGATGCTGGCAAACGAACTCGGTCGAGATATTTGTATGTACTATGTACATACCAAATATCATTCAAATTGGTTCATAAATACGTTATATATATATATATATAGAGAGAGAGAGAGTGAGATAGATAGATATAGATATAGATATGGTTATATATATATATATATATATACCGGGTGTCCCAAAAATGACTGATGGATTTTAAAATTTAATAACTTGCAAACGGTGACAGCTATTTAAATTTTTTTGCAGGAGAGTTATGTGTAATATCAGGGGTTTTTTTACCGTATTTTTTTATTTTAGTTCGAATTTCGAACAATATGTGTCACTGACGGCGATCGAAGGCCAGGTGGACGCCGAAACTGAACTCACTCAGCACTGATCACCTGGCCTTCTATCACCATCAGCGCCACCTATTGTTTGAAATTCGAACTAAAATAAAAAATTACGTTAAAAAAAAACTCCTGACATTATATATAACACTTCTGCAAAAAATTTTTAAATAGCTGTCACCCTTTGCAAGTTATTGAATTTTAAAATTCATCAGTCATTTTTGGGACACCCGGAATATATATATATATATATATATATATATATATATATATATATATATATACAGGGTGATTCATAAAAGATGGGCAGAAATTTAAGGGGTTATAATACACTTAATGACAAATAATATTAAATAGGAGACTAAGGGTCCCAGACGTATTCCCAAGGAGATAGGGGGCATTAATGTTTAGGGTCCAAAATTTCAAATGATTATAAAAAATGGAAAAATTGGTCGATTCGTTTGCGGTTTTTGCAAAAAATTTTCTTTATGCCAGTATTTTCTTGAAATAAAATTTTAAAGTTCAATTTCAAAAAATGCCGAAATTAATTGTATATAGCTGTGTTATCTGTTATTATGTATGTAACAAACACAATCCTTTACTTACAGAAGTTTCCTATTTAATTTAAACTATCTTATACAAGTATAATTTTTAATATGTACAATCAAATCTACAACTCATATCGGCGTCATATATCCTAAACAGTTTTTATACATAAAATGGCTTCAAATTAATAGCTTTTGTTCAGAAAACAAAAGACTTTCGTTTCTATACACAGAATACAGAAATAAAAACAAAAGTTCTTTATTTTTATTGCAGTAAATTCTAGTAAAACAACGAGAAATATAATTATTTCATACTAATGGGAATGAATCTCTCTCTCTCTCTCTATTTTTTTACTGCTATTTTTATAAAATTTGTTTCTTTAATATTCTAAAAAAAAATAAACAATACACAGTAAGATTTTAATGGGCAGATTGCAATCGTTTTTGTTTTGTCCGTAAGATATTCTTATTTCCTTTTCTTTAAATGTTATTTTTTCTTTTCTATACAATAAATGATTTAGTCAAAATCTTTTGGTAATTATTATAAATTTAAGTTCCTTATCCTTTGAAATTAAACACACGTTATTAATTCTTAGTATGCTTAAAGTTTAAATTGTCAATCATTCTTATACAAAACAATGTCTAATGTAATTGATTAAAATAATACTTTTATAGCACATATTTTTAAAACTCATTGCAATTTAACCCCTTGGTACGTAACCCCCTTTGACACGTATACGTACCGCAAAAAACTTAAGCATCTTTGTTTATCCTCACCAGTAAAATTTTACTTTAAAATTTGCTTTATTTAATCGGAGCATTTCCTTGATTTTATAAAGCACAAACTTCTGTTTTTAATAACCGGTGACAAAAAATTAGAAATTTCGTAAAAGGCTCCGGTTGCTAAGGGTTAAATTACGTAAATTTAAAAAAAAAGTAATAAAAGCAATTTCTATTTGTATTTTGTATGAGAAATAAATAATTCTTGATTGCAAAAATATACTTTTTTATCTTTTATTATTATTATTATATGTAATAAAAGCAGACGATTAATAAATGATATTTTTGTAGTCTAACAGCTAGCAACGTCAAAAATCACATCATTTTATCAAGGATCATTTTTTAATATGTTTTTCCCTTTTATGGTAGAATCCATTTGCAAGCGGTCTGGCAGTCCGGTGACGTTGCGTTTACCTGTGGCAGAAGGGGTTATGCAGGTCAAAAAACTTCAAAATCAGGTCATTTTATCAAGGTTCATTTTTTAATATGTTTTTCCCTTTTATGGTAGAATACGTTTGCAAGCGGTTTGGCAGTCGGGAGACGTTGCGTTTACATGTGGCAGAAGGAAGCAGGTCAAAAAGCTTCAAAATCACGTCATTTTATCAAGGTCCATTTTTTAATATGTTTTCCCTTTTAAGGTAGAATACGTATGCAAACGGTCTGGCAGTCGGGAGACGTTGCGTTTACCTGTTACAGAAGAGGTTATGCAGATAAAAAAACTTTAAAAAAAAAAGTCATTTTATCAAGGCTCATTTTTAATATGTTTTTACCAAGCTTAAAAATTACAAGATATTACTCTTTGGATAGCAGACAACCTACAATTAATTTGCCAGACACAAATGCGGTTGCAAAATTAATGCCAGACGGCTTTATAAATGGCAACGAAAGTGCCTGTTCCTAAAGTGGTTTATAATTTAAAAATTATAAGACCTCTTTACGTAATTTTATCAAGCTTAAAAATTACAAGATATTACTCTTTGGATAGCAGACAACCTACAATTTACTTGCCGGACACAAATTCGGTTCCAAAATTAATGCCAGGCGGCTTTAAGTATCGCAACGAATTTGCCTGTTCCAAGAGCGGTTTATAATTTTTAAATTATAAGACCTCTTTATGTCATTTTATCAAGCTTAAAAATTACAAGATATTACTCTTTGGATAGCAGACAACCTACAATTAATTTGCCAGACAAAAATTTGGTTGCAAAGTTAATGCCAGACGACTTTAAATATAGCAACGAAAGTGCCTGTTCCTAAAGTGGTTATAATTTAAAAATTATAAGACATCTTTACGTCATTTTATGAAGCTTAAAAATTACAAGATATTACTCTTTGGATAGCAGACAACCTATAATTTATTTGCCAGACACAAATTCGGTTCCAAAGTTAATGCCAGACGGCTTTAAGTATCGCAACGAATGTGCCTGTTCCAAGAGCGGTTTATAATTTTAAAATTATAAGACCTTTTTATGTCATTTTATCAAGCATAAAAATTACAAGATATTACTCTATGGATAGCAGACAACCTACAATTAATTTGCCAGACAAAAATTTGGTTGCAAAGTTAATGCCAGACGGCTTTAAATATGGCAACGAAAGTGCCTGTTCCAGGAGTGGTTGTAATTTAAAAATTATAAGACCTCTTAACGTCATTTTTTCAAACTTAAAAATTACAAGATATTGCTCTTTGGATAGCAGATAACCTATAATTAATTTATTAATTAATTAATGTATTGATTAATTAATTAATTAATTTATTTATCTATTAATATATTATTAACTGGTCTTATAATTTTTAAATTATAAACAGCTCTTGGAACAGGCATTTTCATTGCCATATTTAAAGCCGTCTGGCATTAACTTTGCAACCGAATTTGTATCTGGCAAATTGATTACAGATTGTCTGCTATCTAAAAAGTAATATCTTGTAATTTTTTAGCTTGATAAAATGACGTAAAGAGATCTTATAATTTTTCAATTATAAACCGCTCTTGGAACAGGTACTTTCGTTGCCATATATAAAGCCGTCTGGCATTAACTTCGCAACCGAATTTGTGTCTGGCAAATTAAGTGTAGGTTGTCTGCTATCCAAAGAGTAATATCTTGTAATTTTTAAGCTTGATAAAATGACGTAAAGAGGTCTTATAATTTTTCAATTATAAACCACTTTATTAACAGGCACTTTTGTCGCCATATTTAAAGCCGTCTGGCATTAACTTTGCAACCGAATTTGTATCTGGCAAATTAATTGCAGGTTGTCTGCTATCCAAAGAGTAATATCTTGTAATTTTTAAGCTTGATAAAATGACGTAAAGAGGTCTTATAATTTTTCAATTATAAACCGCTCTTGGAACAGGTACTTTCGTTGCCATATATAAAGTCGTCTGGCATTAACTTCGCAACCGAATTTGTGTCTGGCAAATTAAGTGTAGGTTATCTGCTATCCAAAGAGTAATATCTTGTAATTTTTAAGCTTGATAAAATGACGTAAAGAGGTCTTATAATTTTTCAATTATAAACCACTTTATTAACAGACACTTTTGTCGCCATATTTAAAGCCGTCTGGCATTAACTTTGCAACCGAATTTGTGTCTGGCAAATTAATTGTACGTTGTCTGCTTTCTAAAGAGTAATATCTTGTAATTTTTAAGCTTGATAAAATGACGTAAAGAGGTCTTATAAATTTTAAATTATAAACCGCTCCTGGAACAGGCACTTTCGTTGCCATATTTAAAGCCGTCTGGCATTAACTTTGCAACCAAATTTTTGTCTGGCAAATGAATTGTAGATTGTTTGCTATCCAAAAAGTAATATCTTGTAATTTTGAAGCTTGATAAAATAACGTAAAGAGGTCTTATAATTTTTAAATTATAAGCCAAACTTGGAACAGGCAATTTCGTTGCCATATTTAAAGCCGTCTGGCATTAATTTTGCAACCGAATTGGTGTCTGGCAAATTAATTGTAGGTTGTCTGCTATCAAAGAGTAATATCTTGTAAATTTTAAGCTTGATAAAATGACGTAAAGAGGCCTTATAATTTTTTAATTACAACCACTTTAGGAACAGGCACTTTCGTTGCCATATTTAAAGCCGTCTGGCATTAACTTTGCAACCGAATTTGTGTCTGTAAAATGAATTATAAGTTGTCTGCTATCCAAAGTGTAATATCTGGTAATTTTTAAGCTTGATAAAAACATTTTAAAAAATGAGCCTTGATAAAATGACGTGATTTTGGAGTTTTTTGACCTGCATAACCTCTTCTGCCACAGGTAAACGCAACGTCTCCCGACTGCCAGACCGCTTGCAAACATATTCTACCATAAAAGAGAAGAACATATTAAAATATGAGCTTTGATAAAATGACGTGATTTTGAAGCTTTTTGACCTGCATAACCCCTTCTGCCACAGGTAAACTCAACTTCCCCGGACTGCCAGACCGCTTGCAAACGTATTTTACCATAAAAGGGAAAAACATATAAAAAAATGAGCCTTGATAAAACGACGTTATTCTGAAGCTTTTTGACCTGCATAACCCCTTCTGCCACATGTAAACGCAACGTCTCCCGACTGCCAGACCGCTTGCAAACGTATTCTACCATAAAAGAGAAAACCATATTAAAAAATGAGCTTTGATAAAATGACGTGATTTTGAAGCTTTTTGACCTGCATAACCCCTTCTGCCACAGGTAAACGCAACGTCTCCCGACTGCCAGACCGCTAGCAAACGTATTCTACCATAAAAGGGAAAAACATATTAAAAAATGAGCCTTGATAAAATCAGGTGACGAAAACGTTGCTAGCTCTTAGACTACTATGTATGCATGAAAATATGCAATTTATAATGTTGGTGTTTTTATATTCCAAAGATACTATTTTCAATGTAAGGCTTGAAAGTTACCAAGCTATTGCTAAGGAATGAAAACATTGTAATCTCTCTCTAAAAATGATATGCAATAATTATGTGTCTCTTTGATGATAAAACTAGTAATGCAACCTGTCGTAAAGGAAAGATATTTTTTTTTTCATCTTTTTGTAAATTCTTTGTAAATTTGTTTCTCTAATCTTCTCAAAAGAAAAATCGATATAAAGTAAGATTATTTTTTTGTAATATTTTCCATTCGATACATACATCATTCTTCATTTCTTCCTCTTAATTGAATGCTCGTTTTGTTATACATAAACTATTTCTTAAATATCAGTTTATTATCATTTTTAATTAAACAAACATTTTTATTTAAATTTTCATTATTTAAAATAAAAATTTTGCCAGTTTGTATAATTTACGTGTATTTTGGCAATTTATCTAATTTCTGGTATACAGATAATTGGACATTTAATTGTTAGACAGATAATCAGGTTGTACCGACAATTCCATAATAGAAACTTACTATGTATTAAAAATATTTAAATACAGTTGAAATTTTATTTTGGAGTTGTAATGAATTTTATAAATAGTATGTTTTATTTTCATAATTCATATAACGCATAAACGAGATAAGTAAGGTGGCCCCAGACGACTGATTATTATTTTATTTAAAATAAAATTAATAAATAAGTAAAATTACTTTTTAATTACTTAATACAAAAAATAGAAAATAGCAACATGTTATTAACATAAACATAAACGAATAAAGAGCTGTAACAATTCTGTAAATAATCCACAAGTATAAAAAATATTTTGTCATTCATAAAATACATATATAATACAAATATGATTTTAATAATCAGGGAATCTAAAAAAATATAACTTTTAATAGCAAAATGCTATTTTATTTCTTTATTATCTCTACCAGAAAAGTTTTTTGCTTCATATTTCAACGAAGATTTTTCTGAAATAAAAACATTTTGACAAAATGTTATTTTATATAATTACATGAAAACATGCAATTTGTATTACTTTTTTTTTAGTATACCGAAAAAAAAAAATTTTTCATCATATACCGTTACCAGTATATTTATTCTTCAGAATGGAAAAGAATGCGATTTCTGCGAAAATTGAAGCATAATAACAATGTGTTTCTTTGAAAGTAAAACCAAGGTACTAGACGTAAAATCAAGATATTTATTTCACTACTGATTTTTTTTCTTCTTTGCTGCTGCTTCTTTCGAAAATTTACTACTTTTATCGAAAGGCGTCAAAAGTTATAATTCAACTATTTTTCAGATTCTGCACATTATATTTATACATTTTCTTTCAAAACTATGCAATAACTCTAATAATGATTATATTTTTTGACAATAAACGTAGTTTTTATTTGAAAATATCCAGTTTCGTAAGAGCTTTTTAAAATTTACATCACAATCTTCGCTCCATTAATATATTTAAATAAAAAACTTTCCTAGAAATTATTGATATACTGCTATATATAATCAGTTCATTTTCGTTTATAATTTGTCTAATTTGCTTGAACGCAATCACAGCTGTTCAACACGTCGATTATTTAAATTCTTCTTTAACGGTTTTTCATAAATACTAGGTGCGTCATAATCAGTTTGTCCTAAATTCACATTTGACATTTTTTAAAGAAGTATTTTATTTTATAAATCTCCTATATTTCATGAACTAATAAAAAAATAATCCTCCAAATTGACCAATTACTGAATAATAAGTTCCTCAATAATCCAAATTGACAAATATGCTGACAGCAAACTTGCATATTTAGTTATATTATGTGTGTGTGTGTGAAAGATTGTGTTATTGTGTGCGACAAACCTATTCACTTTGTGCGAAATTATTGGTAAATATTTTTTACAGTTTTACTAATCCATATGATCAGGCATCAGAGTAGAAATGCAATGGATTCAATAATCTGGTGATTTTTTTTAAAAGACATTAGCCTATTTTTCGTTCTAATGCGTTTATCTATCAAAAATAGAAACTAAAAACAAATCTTACATTATAAAAAAATCGTAAAGCCTCGAAGCTTTGGCATAGATTTCTATGTCATGGTATATGATCCTTAAAAGGAAAATCGAAAACTACGGGAGTTACAGACACATATTGAGAAGCATTTAAAACAACGCAAAAATCTGATCTGCAAAATAATTGCATCTGCAGTTTGTTAGACTTGCGGAGAACCTCAGATATCGTCGCAGTATAGAAATGAACCAATCGATGAAATGTGCACTTTAAAAGATGGGCAACCAAGTAAATGTCATGAGAGTGGTGTCGCTAAGGGCAAAAGAGTTCTTTATCTACGCGAAGGTTTTATTATCTAATACTAAATCCAAACATAATATACATAATTTCGGTTTTTATCTATTTTATTTGCATATAAAAATGTATTTTTAAAAAGCTGAGAGTTTTTATTTCATTTTCATTTTGTGTGAAAAATTATATTCTAAACAAAACGTCTTTTGTATTTGTCAGTTTTATATTTAGAAGTACGTATGTTATGATTCAATTACTTTAACGAAATGTTCTCCATATATAAAATTAAAAGTTGTATAATTCGCGCAGCATTTAATGATTTTAATTCACGTATTAAGGAGATAAATTCTAAAATTTCAAATTTAAATATCAATTTTGTATATGAACCTTTTTTTCTGCATAATGTAATTATGGAAATGTACAGTCGTGGAGAAAAAATTAAACTCTCTATACTTACTCATTAACATATTATCGTCGAAAAAAAGTTACTGGTACCGAAGGATTGGAAATAAAAGTCTATTTTTAAATTATGTTTACAGGGTGTCCACTCTCAGTGGCGGCCAATGGCTAATTTCTAAACCGTTAGCCATAGACATATAGTTCCAATTGCAAAAATGCTTTAAAAAGGTAAAGAATTGTTTTTAAACGATTTAGGTCAAAATAATCTTTATTAAAAAATTTCGAAAAATAAATTTTATACGGACCCCCGGTATTATAAGTAATATTTATTAAATTTTTCAGACTACTCTAACAGGTAAGAGAAAAAAGGTCCCATAATTCTAATATTAAAATTAACCGAGTATAATTTAAGGATATAATTATAAAAGCAAAAACGTGTAATTTAACATTAGAAGCACTAAATTTTGAATGTTTATAATTCAAAAACTTATCCTTCAAACGACTTAAAATTTGATGGACTTTGTTGAAATTGGGTATTGCTTTTCAAAAAAAAAAGTTCATTTTAATATATAGATGCCCCCTAAGGAAATTTAATATGCGTTATTTAAAAGTAAACTTTATTTCCAATATTTCGCAACTATCAACACTTTTCTAAGACAATTTGATCAAAAGCTTGAAGGAGGTGTATATTTAATTTTCCACCATTGTACATTAGGCAGGAAAGGAAAAAAAATAATTGGATATTATTTTCGTTTTGGTAATTTCAAAATAGTATTTTTTTTATTATTTCGACAAACTGAAAGGTATCCTGTCCCCTTAAACAGGTTTCCTTAATGTATAAAATAAATAAAAAATGTGAAAGGTTGAACAAAAATATCAAATCGTTCCTGTCTATAAAAATATAGTTTGTTATCATTAAAATAAATTTCAGCATAAATGAGTTTTTAATGATATTATAACCTATAAGGATAAATAATTTAAATTACAGTTTGTTGTTTTATCTATGCTGTATATATAAGCGAATCACATTTTATTCCTATTTTTATAAAGATTATGTTTAAATCGCAATATCTTATGAAAATAGTATATATAAATGCATTAAAACAAACAATTCTTGTTTTAGTTCTTCGTGCATTCAAAAGAACCGAGTTTCCATTAAATGCCTGAATGTTCCCTTTCCATTGTTCAGGAATGAAAACGACTTTGATATCTGTGTAAAATAAAGTGCGATAGCAAAGAACTTGTATGAAGTTAGAACACATAATGCGGCGCTAGCCAAAGTAAAACTTTATTCTTTGCACACTAACACAGAATTATCTTCCTTTACAATTCATACAGAACATATGTATTTTTTTCGTCCTAAAAAAAGAAAACGATAAGATTAAACATGTTTTACTTTCTTCTGTTTTTACTAATAGAAAGTATTGGATTTGTGAAAATAATCGACTTCCAGTTTTCGATGAATATATACTTTTTAGAAGGTCCTGAATACGATTAGGTGATTTTTGAAAAAGCGAATGTTTTTATTATTTCGTTTAACTCAAAGGTACTGTGAAAACTTAATAAGGTGTAATTAATGAATAATAAAAAAAGTAGTACTATTAAAATAAACAGAAAGCTATGAAAACTGAACAATATTATCAAATAGTTCATTTCTATAATAATACATTTTGTTGTGATTAAAATAAATTTGCAATATCAAAGCGTTATTTATTATCTTACAATATGTAGCGAAAGATAATTTTAATTACAATTTGCTGTTTTAATTTATTTAGAATGTCAAGAAACGCATTTCTTTCTTGTTTTAACGATGATTCTCCATAAATTGCAATATCTTATGAAAATATTATTTAAATATATACACATGAAAACAAACAATTCTTGTTTTTATTCTTCCTGTATATACAAAAAGCGATTTTCAATTATATGCTTGAATGTCCCCGTGCTATTGTTAAAGAACGAAAAAGACTCTGATATTTGTGTAAAATGAAGTGAAACAGCAGAGTATTTGTTTGAAGATAAAACCTGTAACGCAGTTAGCCGAAAAAAAAGCTTTGTTGTTAGCACACTAACGCAGACTTCCCTTCATTTACCAATCACATGAAAAAGAATTTTTTTTTTCTTTATGAGAAATGCAAACGAAAACAGTTAAACAATTTTAAGTTTCTTCTATTTTTACAAAAAGAAAGATTTGGAATAGTAAAAAAAATTGATATCCGGTGTTTGATGTATTTATACCTCTTAGAAAATCTTCATGATGATTTGATGGTTTTTAGAAAAAATGTGTCTCTGACTCTGTCTGTGGGGGACAAAAAAATTGTGAGCACTCTATCTCAAAAAGTAATGTGCGGGATTTCTGAAAATTTTAGATTTAGTGTTGATAAAAGATTTGATATAAACTGGTGCTGATTAGTTTATGGTGTACATCTCCCAACAGGGGGCGTTGTTATTAAATTTTTTTCAGAATTTTCACAATAGTTCAATCTCAGGAACTAACATACGGATTTTCATAAAACTTTATATTCTGTTAGTCCTTGATGTCTGTTGAGGCTTGTTATGTTTTAGTGTAAATAGCTCAATAATTGGAACTGCTATGCTGATTTTCGCAATAGTTCTATCTCAAAAACTAATACATGAAGTTTTTTCAACTTCCGATTCAGGTTTGGTTTTGTTTGGTTTATTTTTGTCGGCCGATTATCTACGCTAGGGATATAGGCCCAGGGGAGGAATGCCCTTCGTGGGGGTCTTTCTAAGGGAACCTAACCCGTATTTACGCAAGGTTCGAAGAAAACCATAAAAACTCGGAACGGTTAGGCCGACAGCCGCGATTGGGTTCGAACCCAGCACCTGCCGTCTACCAGTTGACAGGTCAGCCCCTCTCGGCCACTGGTGGGGCCCTTCAGATTCAGGAACATCTTATATATAAATATTGATATCCATTATGTTTTTGTGTAACTCGTTCAAAATGTGGCACCTCTATGCTGAAATTTTCAAAATTTCAGCAATAGATTTAACTCAAGATTTAATTCTCGACTTTTCATCGAATTTCAGAATCAGTTAGACGTGTGGCTGATTAGGTGTAAACCACCTAGAGGTGGAACTGCTATTCTGAGTTTTGCATAATTTACCCAGTTTTAACAATAGTCTTGCTTCAAGAACTAATGCACGTAATTTCATATCTTAAGAATCTTCATAGTATTCATAGATTCCAAGTTAATTTTGGCACTCTACTATAGAATTTTGAAGTTTTAACATGCATAGGATAGAAGAAGTTAAAGGATTTTCTCATCTGGCGAGTTTTGTGTTAATACACATGTAATTCTATCGTTCTGTTCATGTATTATACTTATTTCCTTATCTAAAAAATTGATTACTTTTTGGGGTAACGAAAACGGTATAAAATGTTTCAACGTTACTTGATATTAACATTTTTATCCCGTAAAAACTGAAAGTCTCTTATTTTTTTATCTATAAAATATACATTTATCTTTATTTCAAATATTGTTATTATTTGATTAATGAAAGATTCTATCTTAAAATTTTAGTATTACATTATTGAATATGTTAGAAGAAGACCTGAAACTGGGGAGAATTTTTTTATATTTTGTTTGAATTTTATATTATATCTTGACGTTTTGATGTCAAATGTTATAAGAAGGAGATCTGTTGATCAATTTTGATAAGTGATGACAGATGTGATAAGGGATGATTTGATAAATGTCAACAATTGAGTGCTTTTACTGACTTTATGTTTTTACCATGTAGTTTAAAAAGTGAGCTCTGCTGGAGAATTTTAGCTTTACCAAATGATATAGAACATGACTTGTGCAAAAAAAAAAAAAACATATTTTATGAATTGTTGCCCAGTTTCGAATAAAGTTGAGTGCTATGTTCCCTCATTGTTTAAATAATGATCTTGTTGGGCCCCAGACTATTACTAGAACATCGTCCGCGTTTGCAAATGTCGCACAGAGCTGAGACAGGCAGGCTCACAGTACAGTCTCCAGCAGAGTCAACAATAAAAATGTCCCCAAATAGGATCCCTGAGGATAACATCGTGAGAAAAAATACAACATAATTGGCAGCAACCAGTTCACCAGAGCTCACCTTCCCTGCAGGAAGGCAATATTAATCAATAATAATTGCAATATTAATCAGATGTTGTGACAATTTTAATTGGTGTTGTGCGTGTAGTGCTAAATCACATTGGAGATTATCAAAAGCCTCCATAAAATCGAACGAATTAAAATATGTATATTTTTATTAGATTTGTTAATATATGTGTAAGACGCCAGTTGTAGTACAGTTTCTGTAGATTTTAATTGCGTAACAGCATGTTGAAGGAATGTTAGTGCTTTACTTTCAGTTAATGCATGATTAATTCGTCTCAATAACGTCTTTTCACAGATTTTACAAAATATTGGAAGCAGTGCAATTGCTCTATATAAGGTGTGTTCACTTGCTGGCCTACCTTCATTTCTGAAGTAGACTATATAATCTGACAAACATAATATTAAATTTCCATTATTCTGTGACCAAAATTAACTGAGTTTATTATTCTTTAGAAATTTTCGAAATGTTGCAGCTCTCCAGTACTAAAATTGTTTCATTTCTTCATATTGTTGCAGAAAATGTACGAAATTTCTTAAATTTTAAACCATTATAATTTATTTATTATGTTCCTAGAAGAATGAAATGTTTACTTTTGTGTTTTTCATAGTATAAAATTAAACTTCGTATTTTAATATGTATACAATTACTAAAAAAATATTACCACATCTAAAATTCACAAATGATTTGAATGTATTTTGAAACTGTAAGTTAGCTTTTTTCATCAGCAACTTCGAAAAATAGAACGTAATATTAATTTTAAATAATTTAATATTAAGAAAAAAACTTATTATTTTTATTTAAGTAGAATGAGTCTGAAATGAACATATAGTTTATATCCAACCTTATTTATAAAAAGCTATGATAAAAACCTTGTGGCACCATAAGGTACTGTAACATTTCAAATTAAAATTTCCTCATACAATATGAGATATTCATTTAAAACGTCGCATATAGGAAGAACACTCAAACATAAATATTATTCCATATTTACTTAACTCATTTATAAATTTTAAATTTCCGCAAAATGTGCCCACCTTTGCCATCCAGCCATTTTTCCATATTTCTTTAACAGAGATAACAGGACACATTATGTAACAGGACACATAAGACATTGCATTTCAAAGAAACACAATTTCTAATATTTACTTAAAAGATCTACAGCTATTGTTCGACGAAGGAAAGAGTTCAGCTATTTTGTACAGCCAAATACAACAATAGGCCTCTTTCGAGGATCCAATAACATAGGTATTAGAGAAAATAAGATGGCCCTTGCACGAAAATTTCTTTTCCAAAAAAAAAACTTTATTTCCGAGAAAACTTATTTCTATTAGCCAAGAAACGAAACAGTATTAGATAGCTTTTATTCTTAAAATGCAATGCGATATCCTTTTTATTCTTTACATATTATTTCTAATACGTATTATTTCCTATGTTTAATATATTCTATATAGTTAAATATTCTATACGCAATACTCGTACTAAACGGTACCACTAGGATAATAAGGGCTAATGGGGTTTAAATTGTTGTATAGAAAATACAAGAATTCAGAAAAATATTATATATTAAAAATTATACAAAAAGAACATTTTTGTTTATGAAATGTGCGTAAGTTCTTTCTAAAATTTATGAGGTATTTCAAGAAATTCATACAAAAAATAGAAACTGTACAATATACATATTCTGGAGGATCTCTTTGTGAAATTTACCAAATTCAAATAAAATTTTTTAACTTCAACTGCACTTCTTATTATTGTGCGACTATTATGTGTATAACAAACGAAAAATCTTGAATAAGCTTACGAATGAAAACATGTTAAAATGTTTATGCAACAGGACGAAATACACTTTATATTTTAAAGACATACAATTTCTAATGTTTTCTTCAAAGATCTATAACTGTCTTTCAATGAATAAAAGAATTGTGCTATTGTGTAATGCCAAACACAACAACACGCTTCTTTGGAGGATTCGATTAAGATGTACATCCATAATCGATGGATGTATTAGCGAAAACAAGATAACCATTGCACAAAACTGTCTTTTCCAAAAACAATTTTTTTTTGGAAAAAAAAAACTTATTTTCATTAGCCAAGAAACGAAACTGAATTAGATGGCTTTTATTTTCTACACGAAGTTCTGTGACACCCTGTATTAGTTAGTTTTTATTCTAAAAACGCAATGCGATATCTTTTTTATTTTGCACATACTATTTCTAATAAGTATTATTCAGTGCGTTTATTATTTTATGTACGATATAATATGATAAATTTGTTTAAAACGTTGCATTTAACACAGACATTCTAAAATAAATAATATTTCATTTTTACTTAACTCCTTTGTAAATTTTAAATTACGCAAAATGAGCTAACTTTTTCCATTTTTCCATCCTTCTTCAACACGCTAAACTTTCTTTGAACTATCTGCATTGAACGCGCAATTATTAGTTTTATTTAACTGGTTGTTTTACTTTTTTTAAATCTAGAGACGCTGTTATTTTGACAAATATCATAATAAAATAATTTTTAAACAGAAAAGAGATATTTTTAATTTAGGTGTTTTAGTACCAAACGGTACAGCTAGGAAAAAAAGGATTACCATGGTTAAAATTATTGTGTAAAATCTACCATAATTTAGAAATATATATATTAACTAGCTGGATGTTCCGATCCCAAAACTTTCTTCTATTTCATACGTACATTTTAATGTTTTAAAATATTTTACAAACGTAAATGCCGTTAATATTATTAATTCAATACCATACCAACTATGATTTTCATCTTTAATTTCTGTTTCAGTCAATTAATCGAAGTAAAAACAAGAATTTCCTTATCTGCACGAGCCGACGAACAATAAAATGATAGGCAAATTTTTTTACAAATTCTGGAAGGATCTACTCGCCATACCAAAAAATAATAATACGCAAAAATTTAGTTTAGTTCTATGAATAACTTCAAACCCTTTTTGATGATAAAATACTAAAAATGGCACAGACATCGCGATTATACGCCTCCTTCCGACTGATTTTTTTCAAATTCAGGGTGGTCTGCTAACCACAGCCAAAAACTTATATAAAAAAATTATTCATTTTTATCCATAACTTCATACACTTTTCTGTGGTACAATATCAAGAATCGCATAAAAATCGCTATTGCAGCACCCTCTTTCGGTGATTTTTTTTTCAAATTCAGAGAAGACCGACTAGCAATACAGAAACACTTATACAAAACATTTGGTTCAATTCGTTGCGTAACTTCATACACTTTTAGTCGGTACAATATTGAAGACGGGACAAAAAATGCTACAGCAGCGCCTGGATTTTTTTTTTCAAAATCAGGGAGGACCAACTAGTCATAACCATGCACTTACTCAAAAAATTTGGTTGAATTTGATACACAACTTCATATAAAATTTTGGGAATGCAGAAAAATCATTATTGGAGCACTCTCTTCCGGCAGAATATTTCAAAATTAAAGCAAAACCTTCTTGCCAGAGTCCAAAACATTCACAAAATATTTGGTTCAATTCTATGCATATCTTCATACGCTTTTCAGTGGTACAATGGCGACATACAGGCACACATAGAGACACACGGACAGAGAGACATTTTGTAAAAACATGTTTTTTAAATTTTTGTTCACTAAAACATGTAAATCCGTCGAAAACCGGAAGTGGAAAAAATTTTATCTTTTTAATTTTGATCTTTTAATTAATTTAGCTTCTAGAATAGAATTTTTAGAATTCTAGAATTTTTACTTTCTAGATAGAAGAAAGTAAAAATTATACAAAAAGAGATTGTTTATGAAATGGGCTTATTTTTTTTTTCAAAATTTTTTGAGCTACTTTGAGAAATACATATAAAAATAGATACTATACATATACTACAGCATGTCTTTATAAGACTTACAGAACCGAGATTGTATTTTTTTAAAAATACGATTTCTAATATTTATTTAAAAATTCTCTAGCTATTGTTCAGAAAAACATATATTAAATTTATACAAAAAGAACATGTTTGGTTATGAAATTTTCATAATTTTTTTCTAGAATTTATAAACCACTTCGAAAAGTTCATATAAAATATGTACTTTACATATACTGGAACATCTCTTTGTAAAAATTACACAATTGAAATAAAAATTTTAACTTCAACCGCACCTCTCCTTGTTGTACGCATATTAGGTATAAATTAAGTAAGTTAGGTAGTTAGTAAGTAGGTTTAAGTAAGTTTGGTAAAATTTCATGAAAAAGCTTAAGAATGAATACATGTTACAATGTTTTTATAACAGAACAAAATAGACTTTGTATTTCAAATACATTCAATTTTTAATATTTACTTAACAGATCTATAGCTATTGTTCAACGAAGAATAGAGTTCTGCTATTCTGTAAAGCTAAATACAACAACAGGCTTCTTTGTAGTATCGAATAACATAGAATTTTAGTGAAAATAATGTAACTCTTGCACAAAACTGTCCTTTTGAAAACTTATTTTCTGAGAACTTATTTCTATTGGTCAAGAAATGAAACAATGTTAGGTAGCTTTTATTCTATAAACCCAATGCGATATGTTTTTTATTCTGCATAGGTTATATCAATTACAGATTATTCAATATTTTATTATTTTCTATACAATAAGGTATTGTATATGAAATATTCTTCTTTTAAAAATACTAATTATTTTTCATTAATCTTTTTAAATGAGAACTCTTTTAAAAGATTGCACATAGGAAGGGCATTCAAACATAAATTTTACACCATATATACATAAATATTGGCAAAACGCGCTCATTTTTGCAGACCAACCATTTTTCTATATTTTTTCAACATGCAACAGTTTTTTAGATTATCAACTTACAACGCGCTATCATTGGCTTTATCAACTGGTTGTTTTACTTGTTTAAAGAGCCTAAATGTTGTCAGACAAAAATCATACTAAAATTATTTTTAAACAGAAAAGAGGAATTCGTAATTCAGTTTTAAAGATTGCTGATATGAAACAGTACCACTAGGATAATAAAGGTTTAAGGTGGCTTAAAGTATTGAGTAGAAATTACCAGAATTCAGAAAAATATTATACATTAAAACATTATAAAGAAATAGCATGTTTGTTAATGAAATGTCGAGGTGGTCTTATATAAATACACACACACACACACACTCACATACATACATACATATATATATATATATATATAATTTGTTGGCTACTTTAAGGAATTCCAATAAAAAATAGATATTAAACAGCATACATATGTTGGAGCATTTCTTTTAGAAATTTAAGCAATCGAAATCTTATACCACACTACTTATTGTTTTGTACGTCTGTTATGTGTATGACAAACACAAGTTTCTTCAAATTTCATCAAAAAGTTTAAATATAAAAACAGTATATACTGTTTTCGTAAAAAGACGAAATAGACTTCGTATTTCTAATAGATACAATGTCTAATATTTACTTAAAAGATCTATAGCTATTCTTCAACGAAGAAAAGAAGTCTGCTATTGTGTAAAGACAAACACAACAACAGGCCTCTTTGTAGGATCCAATAACATAGGTATTAGTGAAAATAATATAGCCCTTACACACTAATGTCTTTTCCGAAAAAAAAAAATTTCTGAGAAAACGAAACAATATTAGTAGCGTCTATTCTAAAAACACAATGAGATATCCTTTTTCATTCTTCACATGTTACTTCTAATATATATTATTCTGTATAATTATTATTTGTTACATTCTTTAAACTAAAGAGTGGATTTGGCTTCTCAGGAAAGAGCTGTAATTTATTAAATCGTGAATGAGTTGTTTTTTAAATGTCTTACTCATCTTGATTTAAATTGTTTAAAAACAACTCAATCACTTGAGTTCTTTCAACTCTTTATGAGAAGCTGCCTTTCAAAACGTGAAATGAGTGAATTTCGGCTCAACTTGAGTTATTTTTGGCTGACATTTTAAGAGAGTACAGAGTATAATATGTAAGATTCTTTTAGCACGTTGCCAATAGGAATGGAATTTAAATATAAATAATGTTTCATATTTACTTAACATATTTGTAAATTTTAATTTTCCGCTCACTTTTTGCAGACCAGCCATTTATCCATATTTCTCCAGTACGAAAATATTCATGGGAGTAATAGCGTAAATATGCAATTATTGTTTTTATTTAACTAGTTGTTTTACTTCTTTAAAAAGTCGAGTAAAATATTTATTTAAAAATGATGCAACTGATTTTTTAAATCATATTTTTTTAAAGTTTTTTTTTTTTTAAATAAACGAAAATAAATTAATCTAAAATAATCTAAAATAGACATGTTTGAAGTTTTCACATTTTGCTTTAATGATTATTTACTTTTTGTAAATTAAGACGAGAAATGGTTGGGTAAAAACCCCATCATGCATTAAAACGTATTTAAATCTACAAAATGGCTCCTAATAAAATGTTTACATGTTTTTGAAAAAAAATAAAGTGTAAAGTAACTTCTTTCTGTAAAATAAACATCTGATAGCCATCTAAATTTTTTCCGATTCAGTTTAATTTTTGTCATTTCCACTTTCTTTCTGCACTATTTAAATGCCCATCAGTTATTTAAATCAATCTTTTTCTAACATGCGGATTAAGCGACTTTTCATAATTTTAGCTCTCACTACTTCAGGCTATTAAAAAAAAAATGTGTATTCTGGGACCAGGCTGGCCATGACCCGTGCGTAATTTTATTATGAAGACTTGCCAACCCTGGCCTGATATAATTTTTCATACCGTACTCGGACTGCTTTCTTCTTCCTTGGTTTGCATTGGATGAAAATTTTCAATCGCGGCCTCGACACAATCCATATAATAAAATAATTGTCTCTGACTGATATTATCCGTGCATAAAATAAGTAAAATTTGTCAAAGTAAAAAAAAAAAAAAAAAAAAAAAAAAAAAAAAAAAAAAAGACAAAACAAAAAAACCACATATATATATATATATATATATATATATATATATATATATATATATATATATATATATATATATTGTCAAAATAACGTATTCTTTCTTTCTTATGTGATTCCGTCTTAAATAGTTTTACGGTATAGCATTTTGAAAGTTTTCAACGCATGGAATATGGATTAACGATATTAAAGTGAACGTTATTAAAGTGAAACATTTATATATTGCAGAGTTCTGAAGTTTTTATGTTTCTAAAACTAATGTTCGAATCAGCGAAGTATGATCACATTAGTATAAGTTGTAGAGAAAAAAATGACGTGACAGAAGAAAGTAATTGCAGTTGTGAAATCAGCAGATTTCTTTTGCCTAAACACGATTAATATATTTAATATCTAGTTTTAATTTTTATTTGTAAACAAAATATTTGTTTTTTTTGCTAAAAAATCGAAGTCAAGAGAAATTGTGTTAAAAATTATTCGCCGCTGTCATAATTTGAATGCTTACGTAAAACCACAACAGATTTCCTACAAGATTCTGAGAATTTATAAATAAAAAAATGTGTATTGATTCGTTAAGTGATATTTTCAGATGATAAAACTGCAGTTTTAAAAAAATATATATATGCCTATAGTTTGTGAATCAAAATTTAATATTAAATTTCCCTAAAAATGACAATTAAACAATAGGGCGGAGCGTAAAAATTAAATATTTTTTCGAAATTATTTTCTCCTTAGCGTGGAAAAGTTGTAGAGTAGTATCGCTAACATACTCATAAAATTTCACAACAGGGTCATTCCATGTAAAATGACAAAAAATAAATTATTTTATCTGTTTTGGACATTTAAAAAACTTGTGATATATAAGGGTTGCGGATAATCGTCGAAAGTTGCAAGTTTGAAGTTCAGTATTTTGAGAACTATTTAACAAAAATGATTTCTTTTTATAATATTGAAATCTCTGAAAATCAATCTTTATATTTATTGATTAATAATAATCTGGTAATACCATAACTAATCACAAATTGGTTGTAAATATTGAAATTTCGTAAATTTTAAACGCTATAAAAATTAAAGGATTTAAAACACATCTTTGAAATTCATGCAAGATGTAGTATTATATATGAAGATCGAATTCTCCAAATTTCAAAGTTGTTATTTATTTCCTTCATCTTAAAAAAAAAAAAAAACAACTTAGAAACTTTAAAAAAATGACAAAATCACACTTATTCCTCTTATTTAACCTCAAAAAATAATTAAAGGATAGCTTGGACATCAACAATATTGCACATATATAAGAATCAATAAGTCCATTACACACTAAAAAAGTTTCAATACTGCCTTTTGGATTCCTAACATTATAAAAATGGGTTCAAAAAACTATTATTCGAGGCATTCTAAGGACAATCTTTCTTTGAAATAACGCGCTTTTTGCAAGTTTCTTGGTAAAAAAAGATTAGTGCTGACATCTACATTTAATATTTGATTTTAAGATTAAAATACAGAAATTTTATCGAGAGAATCGGTCTTCTTCTATACTAATTTAAAATATTCTTGAGGCAAAAATAAACTGAAAGCAAGAATAAAACTTCGTATATTCAGAATATACACTTTTATCCGTAATATCAAACAGTTTAGAGCTTTTGAAACCTTTTATTCGTCTCCAAACAAATGATAAAAATGTTGAATTTTTAATCAACAGTTTTCACTACTTATTTTTTTTTCTCATAAATGAAGGAAAAAGGCAAGGATTAAATTTTAGATGTATTAAATATATTCTATTAGCTATAATGGCAAAAAAAATTGAATTTGGAAAAAGTGTTCTTTATTTTAAAACATATAACTGAAATATTTCATTGTTTCCGCGATTTTTTTCTATTATTTATTTATTATTAAATTATGAAATAAAAACTGTTACTTATAGTTCATTCTTAAGTGTAAATAATTTTTATTACAGTCTTTCCATTCTTAGGGCTAATAATCAAACTTGAAATTTCAAGCATGTACACAAGACCTCGATTTCGTATCAATTTAAATGTAAATTTTTATACTGAAATAAACTAGTCTGAACTCTACTACTTTGCGTTTCCTCGTAAATGATTGTGATCTACTTATATGATGATTTTCAATAAAATCTGTGACATGTCAGCCACACCTGATTTGCTCATTTCGTGTGGAATGACTCAACAATCAATAAATATTTTCGGTTCCACTTTTGGGTCGAAATATGCAATTTTAGCCGAAAATGTTGTAAATTTTCACATTTCAACAATATTTTTAATTTCCGATTTTTTCTTCAGTCGAAAGCGGAGAAGTTGATAGAGTACGTAAGGAACATAAGTCCAAAATATTAAAGTTAATGAAAAATATCTTCCGGTTCCACATTAGAGTTTAAATATGGGAAATTTATCGAAAATGATGCAATTTTTCACATTTTAATGATTTTTTTTAGTTTTAGATTTTCTATTCCCACTGGTACGTAAAAGTTGGAAAAATAGAATAGAAACATAGGGGAAAACTTAAAAATAATCAATAAATATCTTCCGGTTTAAATTTCGGCATCTAAAAATGTCAATGTCGACCAAAAGTATGCAAATTTTCTCTTCTCGTGGATTTTTGTTTTATCAATTTTCTCTTCTCGCTACCTCGGAAAATCATATGACAAACATAAGTGTAAAAATTTAAAATAATTAATAAATTTCTTCTGGTTTGACTTTTATTAATTAAACTGGCAAACACATGGCAATAATGTACGCAAAAATCATAGAACAATCGAATTAAAAGCGATCTGAGGGAAATTCCTCTAATAAGTTTAGCTTTCTGTTCGTTTACTGTTGTGTTATCGTTGGTTTAATGCTCTGCTCGTGAAAGGTTCGTAATAAGAATATTCAATTTTAGCTTCTATATTTTATTGAAAAATAATGCATCTGAAAGTGTTTACAAAATTTTTATTTTTAATATTGTGTTGAACTAATAGTGTGCATGGAAAATATTACGCAGAAATATCATAATTAAGGTGCAGTACACGGGATTTGTCTCATCCTACTTTTTAGGATCCTCCAGAATTAAGAATTGGCGTTCTACCAACTTATGAAGATATAATACACTTTTTTGTTGGTGAGAAATGAATCGGAATATAATTAAAAATCGGACTCACATTTGGGGTGATAACAGATTATGGGTTGAAATGGTTGAAGCAATTTGGAAGGCTACCTCAATTCCAAGGGTTTCTAGGCAAAGAATAGTCCAAATGATTGGTTCTTATAATGATAAATACAAGAGTTTAAGAAGTTTGACGCTAAAGAACAGACGAAGTCAAAATTGAACATTTTCCTATTGGAAAGGAAAAAAATGTCTGTTTGAAATTTTTTCTTACGAGCGTATAACTCTCAGGGCCGGATTAACGCACAGGCCAGCTAGGCCACTGGTGAGAAGAGCCTAGGGCCCACTGATGAGAAGGGTCCAAATTTTAGCAAATTATTTAGAAAAAAAAAACTTAAAATTGAAGTTTTCTGCAGTTAATTTTTCTAAAAAGCTAAAATGATTTTAATTACCTTAGCAACTGTATAATAATCTAATGATATCATCCCCTAATGTATTCCAACGAATAAAGAATCTAGCTGCTATTTCGGTGTGAGGGGACCCAGAAAAGGTTTTGGGACTTCGGCGCCTACAATCTTAATCGGTCTCTGATAACTCTAGAAGGATGTACGATGTGATATAAAAATTCCAGAATTGGAAGACAGTTTATTAAGGATCAAAGAACTTCAAGGAAATTGTCGATAGACCCAATGATATACTCGGAAACACGGGCCACAACACGGAAACTTAGTAAATGAACTAGCAGACTCGAAAAATAATAAGAAAGGTTCAGAAAACGGTATAAAAGGGAAAAACAATCACTACTGCTTCATCGAAGACTTAGAGTTATTTAAATCTTTTAGTCTTTTTGATGAACACTGTGTCACGATCTTAATGATAAACCTCTGTGCATTGCAATCGAACATAAATTCTATAAGTATATCCGAACAACCCGTTTTCCTGCCCTAGCCAGAACTTGAGACACAACAGAAGTGTCCGACCAAGTTGCAGTATCAGTAACAGGCGCACATCTTGAAGACTTAGGAGTTGTGATACGTGGCGACATGTCCAATGTTATAGACAAGCACAACACAAGAAGAGAAAGAAATACATATCGCATGAAATGCCAAGTCCAAGATTAGAGTTTCATATCCACCAATACATTGAAAAGATTGTATTTTCACCGTCGAAAAGATCAAACTTTAATTCAGAGGAATATTGAGGGAACGCTCCATAAACAAAGAGTGCTTGAATAATACTTGACACTGCGATTACATAAGGCAAGTATCACCAATAACCTCTTCTGCTACGATTCTCATACGATTTTTGAATTTTTCGCACCAGCGAGGAGTGAACATTGATAACACAAAAATCCCTGAGAAAAGAAAATTTAAATAATTTTTGCCGTCTTTGATATTTTTAGATGTCGAATGGGAAACCGGAAGATATTTATTGATTATTCTAAATTTTTCCCCTATGTTTCTATTATATTTTTCCAACTTTTCCGTGCCAGCGGGAATTAAAACACTAAAACTAAAAAAAAATCATTAAAATGTGAAAAAGTGCATCATTTTCGATAAATTTCCCATATTTACAACCCAAATTGGAACCGCAAGATATATTTTATTTACTCTAATATTTTGGATTTGTTTTCCTTATATACTTTTTCTGTTTTTCCGCATTACCCAGGTCAAAATTCATGCTTGTACCAGCAACAAAAATATGCTAGTTATTGCTATGTCTGCTAGATTTTCATGTTATTATATGCTAGCTAGCATCACATGCTATATCACTAGCTTGCACAACAAAAGCATGGCAAGCTATATGCAAGCATTTCATGCTTATTTCCAGCAAAGTGGGCCAATACACACCATGAATTGCTGGAAAGTCTGCTGGAACCAGCAAGTATGTAATGCTAGTTTATGCTAGTTTATGCTATTTTACTTGTTGGGTTATAGCACTTGGTGCTTGTCTAGCAAACAAATAGCAGCATGAATTTCGACCTGGGTACGGCGAAGAAAAAATTGAAAATTAAAAATATTATTGAAATGAAAAAAATTACAATATTTTTGGCTAAAATTTCATATTTCGACCCAAAAGTGGAACCGGAAGATAATTTTTGATTGCTTTGAAATTTTGTGAGCATATTACTGATACCACTCCACAACTTTTCCGCGTTAGGGAGAAAAAAATTTTGAAAAAAAATAAAAACGTTTTTACGCTCCGCCCTATTAAACAAGTCATATTATTAAAAAACAATTAAATATATTGGGAGTGAAAAAGTCTTACGCCACATTTTAAATGTGACATAAATGAATATATCTGTCCACAAATGAAATAACATTTAAAAGGTACATAATTCAATCTAAAATAACAAGTTATTTTAGCTGCTGTTTGGAAATTTTATATCTATTATGAATATAAAAACCATAACTACGTATTTCTATAAAAATTGATCGAAAGAAAATATCTCATAACGAATAAGTGCCATAAAAAATAAACAACTTTTATTTTTTTCAGAGAAATCAATTTCGATCATGTATTTCAGAGTCCCATTTTTCAGGAAACAAAGGATTTAGATTCTCATGTAAAATGAAGTGGAACAACAGTGTATTTTTTTGTCATAAAACTAGTAAAGTTGCTAGCAGTATAAAGAAGACAGACATTTTTTTTCAAGCTATCTATTTCAAAAATTCATTTCACTTAGCGTAAGAAAGGAAACTGTGTATTGCAATTTGTTTTTCTGTAGAATTTAAATTCATCATAACCCTTCTGTACTTTCAATAACATTTGTCTTTACATACATATCGTAAATGATTATAATATTCTTCAAAATAAAATTTTCTGTATAGGATTTAAATAGATAATTCCTATTTATTGAACATTTAAAATAAACAACTTTCCACACAGATATAGATATATAGTCAGCAGAAAGAAGGATACAATCCCGTTCATACGAAATATAATGTCTCATAACGTATAAGTACCACAAAGAAATTAACAATTTTTCTTTTTTTTCAGAAAAAATAATTTTGATCATGTATTTCTGAGACCTATTTTTTCAGGAAAGAAAGGATTTAGATTCTCATATAAAATGAAGTGGAACAAGAGTGTTTTTTTTCTCATAAAACTAGAAAAGTTGCTAGCAATATAAAAAAAAACATACATTTTTTTTCAAGCTATCTATCTCAAAGATTCATTTCTCTTATCGTAAGAAAGGAAACTGCGTGTTGGGAAACAGCTTTTAAATAAATATATGCCTAGACTCTCTGAATCAAAATTTAATATTAAATTTCCCCAAAAATGACAATTAAACAAGTCATATCATTAAAAGACAATTACTATATATTGGTCCCGATAAAAGTCAAAAGCACGTTATACATGTGATATAAATGAATATATCTGTCCACTACGGCTGGGCGATATACCGTAATATCGTTATATATCGATATTTCTTTAAGACCGCGGTAACGATATTGAGATTTCAATCCTTCCGATATATCGTTTCAAACGGTATTTCATCCTACTTTCGGAATTACGGAGTTACGGAATTTCGAATCTACCTCTGTCGGCGCAAAAGTTGTTTACTTTTGCAAATGTTCGCGCTGTAATCGGCACTTGCGTGATACTTCCGGTTTTGAGCCGGCGTCGCGCACACACCGGAATATGGGCGAACAGTCTACTTTTTGCGCTGGTGTCGCGCACATACCGGAATATGGGCGAACCGTCTACTTTTTGCGCTGGTGTCGCGCACATACCGGAATATGGGCGAACCGTCTACTTTTTGCGCTGGTGTCGCGCACATACCGGAATATAAGCGAACAGTCTACTATTCTGATGTACTGCTTTATTTATCGGAGTTCGTTGGAGAATCGAAGTTGAAACACTCGTTCGAGGATCGGGCATTTCTGCTACAATTACTTGTTGACTCCATATCGGTGGCTGACTGTTGTTTTCCTGTGAGCTTGTCTACAGTTATTGCTGCCGGAATGCAGAATTGATTGCCATATTTTCAATAATGTGAGCACAATTAATCGATATTTCTTGTATGTTTGTTTTTCATTTATTAATAGCATTAATAAATAATTATATTAAATCACATATTATTTTACATTTTTTATTAATAACATTAATAATTTACATGCATGGTAATTCTATTATGTCATTTATTTTAAGCAGAAATTTTACTTAAAACGGAAGTTTTTCTTTTTCATTGTGATTAACCTTAGTTTTAAAGTTTATTGGATACTAGTATTTTTACCCGTTTTGCGTACGGGTTTTTGAAAAAATCCCCCCCCCCCCAAAAAAAAAAAAAAAAAAAAAAAATGAAAATCTTTCTCAAATTAGGAAGGAAAATACTTTTCATTTTGAAAGATCGCTAAAACTCTATGGATGGTGTCTTTCTGCTTGGCAAAACATATTACCCATCCACAGCAGATGACAATATGATTATTCTATAAACATTCAATTTCGATTTCGCTGAGTTCGATAAACAAAAACAAACGATGGATAGTTTCCTACGTTTTCTTTGAGATTCTTCTGTACTGGACACTTGTAAAAGATGCTCAAATTTTGTAATAACTTATTATATTTTAATAAAAATTTATCACACAGCCTAATTTACTATTATTGCTAATTGCTGAAAATTTGAAAAAAATCGGTAAATTAACTTAGGAGTTATGATTTTTTTTTTCCCTTTTCATGGTAAAAAATAAAAGGTTTTGTTTTTGTTCCTCCCCCCCCCCCTTTTCGTTTGTATGTGCCGTTAAATGTGTTTTTCGCGCACTTAAACAACTGAAACTAGTTGATACTTTCACAAAACCCTTTTTATAAGTAAAAAAAAAAAATAGAACAGTTTATCTCTCATAAAAGAATGAGGATAGTTTTGATTTTGAATATCATGGCTCCTTTTTATTTCAAGAATTCACTAATGCAAAAATATCCCCTCAATGTCAATCTTATTTTTTTATACCTCGTTTGCATTTCCATATTTTTGTTTGTTTATTTATTTATTTTTTGTTTTTGCATTGCACATCTGAGGTTGATCTCTTTCAACAAAAGCCATTTTTTAATATTTGTTTTCATGTTTTTTTTTTTTTTCTTTACTGGAATACTTTCATTTTTGAAACTGGTTTCGAAAGTAAAAGCATCCTAGAAAAAAAATCTGTAAACAAAATCGAAAAAGTAAAAGATCATTATAGAGATTAATTCAGCATTATTATTAAAAGAAAAAAAAACAAAAAAAGGTAGCAAAACGTCCTGATTTGGGACTTTGTACTCTATTAAAGGAATTTCGTGTTTTCTTAAAATTATTTGATTATTCTAATGCTTTCATTTGTATTCTGACTAATAGTAGAATTATTTATTATAACAACGAAAATAAGGTGTTCCTTACTGCCCAAATTTTAATGATTTATAATGTTTAACTTTCTAAGAGTTTTCAATAACACATATTTTAGATCAGATTTGCAGAGGGTTTGCATATTTTGAATCAATACATAAAAATTAAAATTTATGTTCCTTGGAATATGTTAAGATATTGATATTTTTGTTTTTGCTTGATAATTAACACACACACATATATATATATACTATTATGTGTTTGTAGTATTTTATACAGAGGACAGTTACATTTATAACCCTATAATGGAGTGACATATGAATTGAAATATATCGATATATCGAAAATTATCGATATTTGGTCAGCGATATATCACGATATTAAAATTCAGATATCGCCCAGCCCTACTGTCCACAAATGAAATAACATTTAAAAGATACATAATTCATCGTAAAATAAATGATTAATCATAATGCAGTTACTTTAGCTGCTGTTTAGTCATTTTTATATCTATTACAATATAAAAGCAATATCTACGTATTTCTATAAAAATAGATTGAAATAAGATATCTCATAACGTATAAGTGCCAAAGAAAACTTTTCTTTTATTTTTCTTTTTTCCTTTCTTTTTTTTTCCAGAGAAATAATTTTCGATTTAGTATTTCAGTATATCAGTAAAATTTTAGTACTCGAGGGTAATAAGGAAAGAAAGGATTTAGATTTTCATATAAAATGAAGTGGGACAACAGTGTATTTTTTTTTTTTATAAAACTAGTAAAGTTGCTAGCAATATAAAAAAACACACACATTTTTTTCCAGCTATCTATTTCAAAGATTCATTTTTCTTATCGTAAGAAAGGAAACTGTGTGCTGCACTTTATTTTTGTGTAGAATTTTAATTCATCATATCCCTTCAGTAATTTCAATACTTTTTGTCTATACATATATATCGTAAATGATTATCATATTCTATAAAATTAAATGTTCTGTATAGGATTTTAAAAGATAGTTCCTATTTATTGAACATTTAAAATAAACTACTTTCCACACAGATGTAGATGTTAAGTCAGCAGAAACAATGATACCATCCGGTTTATTTTAATCACTAAATTGTCATAAAAAAGGGGGGAAATGAAGAAATAATCTTTTTTTTACAATAATAAGCATAGGTTATCTTTTTCATACTGAAAACTAAATTCATAATCTGTTCAATGTACCATTTAACTTTGACATTATACTTGAATTTTGCAAAAAATAAAAATGTACTCGAGGATAATATACGTGAAATATTTCTGTCAATTGATTTAGGAAATATTTATGTTTAAAATCTAGAATTTAATTTTAAATTCATTTATAGTCATTTCAAAAGATATTGTGATGAAATTTTAATTTTATTTAATTTTATTGGTATTAATAGTTTAAGAAATATTTGGTGTAATGGTTATTTTTAATGCTATTTATGACAGAAATTCAATTCCGGAAGTTTTAAACATATAAATAAATAAATACAACTCATCGCGAAATAATTCTTTA
Organism: Maratus speculifer; assembly: GCA_964019185.1. NCBI lineage: Eukaryota > Metazoa > Arthropoda > Arachnida > Araneae > Salticidae > Maratus > Maratus speculifer. Next base: position 133,674,878 of record OZ025300.1, read on the forward strand.
CTTATATTTAAAAAATACTCCTGTTTCAGTTTGTTTTTCAACGATTTCAAATGAGATTTACACGAGGAGTTCCAGCTTTAAACGTTCATATTTTCTGAACTACGCTGCTCAATGATATTAGTTTAGTATTTAAACTAAAAATTAAATGATATGTCAAAAATAAGATGTTTGTACTAAGCAATTTAGATTTGATATAATTTAAGTATGAAGACGATTTCATTAGCTTTTAATTTAACATAAAAGAAAGGAGACACAAATTAGAATATCGTGGTTATTTTTGTTACTTTTCTGAGACAATTTTGTGAATACGCTATATTCTGCCAGTTAGACCGACTGTATGTTTGCTAGTAATAAGTGATTACCTTCGTTTCATACCTTACTTTTTATATTTGCATTTTAATGGTTATATTATATATTGAATAATATTCCCCCTTGTTAGACTAAATTTTCAAATTTCATCACGCATCGACATTTAAAATGCGTGGAAAAATGGAATATCTATAAAATAATACTTTCCCTCACAGATATTCTTTTCAGATGGCCAGGATAGTTATGAGTTATTTTAAGATGTCTACTGTACTCACTTTGCTGCATGCTAGGGAAATTTCATTACTAAATATTGAAGAAATATAAACTACTAAAATGTACGACTGCAAAATGATAACAGCTGATGTCAAATACGTCTTTATAATTATTCGAGATCTTAAAATTACCTGCTGTAATAAGCCTATTTTAGATTATAAATTTAAAGTATCTTAAATAACTTTCTATTGACCTTTAAATTCAGTTGCATAAATAACGATGTTGTTTCTTAAATATATTACATAAAAAAGGATAATAATAAAGGATAACATAATTTAAATTTAACATTACATATATAGTACGTATTCAATGAAATAATAAATATTTATGAATGAATCTTTAAAAGTACTTAAATCAATCATTATCATTAACGTATACATTTGCGTCAGAATTTAAGTGCGAGATACTGTTAATTTTGTAATACACACAGAGAAACTTTAAGCAAATTTTCTTCATAGTTTTTCCTCTTTTATATGTGAAGATGCTAAGACCTTTTTTTGTATTTGATACACAGACTTAAAATGTTCTGTTCATGTTGTTTAGTATATATGTAATAAATCTGCGCATTGTATTAGCCTTCCGGTTATTATTAATGTTAAAAAAATTAAAATATATCTAGATATGTTAGATTTCATGGCTTTACGCTAAACATATTACAATAAAAATATGCGCATTAAAATATTAAATATATATTTTAAAAAAATCCAGGCGCAGTCTTATGTTATATTAAAAATCTAAATGTTGAAAATCTTACATAATCTTATAAGTCTAAAAAAAAATTTAATTGCGAAAAAATATTAATATTTAAAAAAATAACTAAAATTTTTAGAAAAAAATTCAAATTTTCTTCATTTTTTAAAATATTGTAATTCAATATGCAGATATTTTTCTTTTCAAAATATGCTTTCAATATGATTGAAATGCAAAATATTCACTATTGTAACCACATTTTAAACAAGTCTGAAATTACACGACAAGCGTAGCAAATGAAGTGCGTTCGTACTAGTTTTTAAAACATTTCGATCCAATAGTATGCAGTACTTCAAATATAGTTCCTGAGATCTTTTGTGTATCTCTGTAAATACTATGAGCTTTCTATAATGCAGAAAGTAACTTGTAGTAAACATCAGCAAAATATATAATTTTGATAAAATGTGAAACAGTTTAATATGATTAAACGCATATCAAGCAATGTTTCATCTTATACCATTATACAATGGAATAATTCTGTGCGGCCCTGTAAATTAATAAAAGATATTCTACACACCACAGATTACACGTAATATGTACTTCATAGATTCATATCTATTTTATTATGTTCAAAGGAGTATAATTTCATTAAAATGCACTTGAAATTATTTTTCCTATTGGCCGTAATGTAAAGGAATACTTTTGATTATCCCAATAATTAAACTATCCATCCTATTTTCGTAAAATTTAAAATGACTCGTCAAAATTATAGAGTTTTATATATTTTAAATTTCAAGCACTTAGGTTGGGTACTTTTTGCTCTGTTATATGCGGATGGACAGACATACGTAAAGACGAAATGACAGACAGACAAACGGACGGACGGACAGAACGACGATATTTATATAATAACGAACACACCGAAAAAGATTGTTGAAAAGATAAACTAATCCCTTAAATGTCCTTTTTTCTTTCAATGTTCGTACAAATGTCAACATGTGTATTTGTGTGTGTCTGATTGTTATTTCTGTATTTCCAAGGAAACGAATTTACTTTGTATACTTCAAATGGTGTATCTATTTTTTCAATAAATAAAGAAATGTTGACTTGTATATAATATGAAGTATAATAACAACTGTTTGTTTTCTTTGAAGATAAAACCAGATATTTATGTAGCTAGACGTAAAAAAAAAAATTGCATAAAATTTTGCGAAAATTTTTTTTTTTCCTTTTCAGAATATCAAAAAAATTATCCTGTTTTATGGAAAGCTTTGTATCGATATTAATAAACATTTTCTTTTAAAAAAAACTAAAACATCATTTTTCATTCAGTAAATACTTTTTATGTATAGAGATTTTTGTTGAAAAAAAAAAGATTTATTTTAATTATGTGTAATAGTTTGTAATTTCGAACAATGGTTCCACTTAATTTTAAGTATTTTACTCATAAATAAAACGATATTTAAAACTATATTCATTGAAGTGTTCTTTAAATTGACCAGATCATAAAGGTGAGGAACAGTCCATAAAAATAGCCTTATTAGAAACTTCTTTCATTAAAAGAAATTTATTTTTTGGTATTACGATTTGCACAAGTTAAGCTTATTAATACAGGGATAGTTGTATCCTTATGTTTTTTACTTACCTAAACTTTAAGTTCACGGAGGTGAGAGTTCTCAATAACCACACATGATTTTAAAAACAAAATCACTCTTATTGTTCGCAATTAAAATCTCAGAATTTTTTTTGTATCTGTAAATTATTAAAATTGATCATTTGCATTATAGGAAAAAAAAGGTATGGTGGAATTATTGCCATCTACTAGTGAAAAATGCCATTTTACGTTTGTGTAACGGAGTGTGACTTCATTGTGTGACAAAACAAAATGGTCAACTAAAACAAACTAACTACAAAAATTTTAAATATGTTTAAATATTTAGTATTTGAGATACTTGTGGAAGGAATAATAAATATGTAAATATACTTCCTCTGACAATAAAGTTCGGTGAATGAATTCAGAACGACCGATCTGGTAACACTGAGGAAACAAAACACTGAACCTGCAAAGAGGAAAGTGTAGACCATCATTCCCCACCGTTGTTCAATTGAGCGTCGTTTATGTTCTGTGTACGACGTGCTTTACTAAGTGCTTGCTCAGTATGTTGATTCTTAACTGAGAACATGAAAATGAACGAATAAGAGATCAGTTTAAAGTTTAGTTTTAAGCTTTGCAAGACACCGAAAGAAATTCATGAGGAATGGTGCAAATTGAACATCTTCCATACTCGCCAGAACGCTATCCTCCAGATTTCTTACTATTTTCACGACTCAAAGTCTCTTTGAAAGAGATTTGACCATATTTCTGACATGCAGCGAAACGTGACGAAGCTTTTAAATTTCATCCCAAAAGAAGACTTCTTGTGAATTTCCCAGGACATGTATAGCAGATCTCAGCGGTGTATAGTTATGTCAGGTGACTATATCGAAAGATGGTATGATAACTTTCGTTAATATTTCATCTACATTAATGCTACAGGCCTATTCACTGAACTTTATTGTCAGAGGTAGTATTTTGCAAATTAAACAAGTTATGAAGCAATTTTAACCCTTTGCGACCAGGGGAAATTCATTGCTTAAGTGTTAAAATTAATGAATGACGCCTGAATTTGAAAAAAACTTTATTCGTAAATAAAAATAAGCATATTCCACTTATTTAATAAACCGTAATTTTTTTTTACCAAAATTCCGGTGCCAATGTGGCGTTTGGAAATTAAAAATAAAGGTTTTTATAGGTATACCACCGCACCGCAAGGGATTAACAGTGACATTAGGGGTGGGACATGTCACAAAGGTGAGAATTGACATTGTGTAAACCAAATAAAATAATAAATTAAAAAAAAATATTATAAACAAGTTGGCTACTGATATTAATGGACATAATATTATTACAGTTAAAAAATATTATTAAATTAATTTTTCTTTAGACTTTTTACTCTAAAAGGCATGTGTCGGGACATGTTACACTTTATGAAGAATAACCCATAGGAGCAAGATATATGTCGTTATATATATGTGACATTTTAAACTTAGGGGGACATAAACATCATCGCCAGGTTTCCCTTTCTCCGCAAAGATGTTACGGCCAGCGAGAAAAAAACAAAATAAATAAATGCAGAAGATCCAATAAATCACTCTTTGGCTGCTGCAAGTTCATTTTATTAAATTGTAGCTATAATAGAGAGAAAAGCTCCTTTTGCAGACGATCTTTTACCGAAACATCTAAAAAAAATTTCCATCATTTACTACATCCAGCCGTACTCATGGAAGAGAGAACCCAAGAATCGTTCTTCTTACCAACTCTCGAGTCTTCCTCCCTTTTTAAATCTAAAAAGAAAATTCTAGAACATTCTTTAGTCTCAAAGCATCGTTCTTTTATGTAAACATAACTCATTCCCAGAAACGAGATTAATATAAAAAATATTATTTAACCAATTTATAATCGACTCAGAATTGTAAATATTTTAGACAGACGATTTTTATAGGCGACTAATTTTAAGAGAAAAAGAAAAGAAATGAATTTATTGATATGCACACTACCAAATGTTGACTGAGGGAAAATAAATAAATAGATAAAATAAAATAATGATATTTTTTTAAAGGTATGGTTTTGGAATAAATTTAATAAGACTTTCTTAAAAAGGGTTGATAAAAACATAGAAAAATGAGTTTTATTTGGAATATTAAGAAATAAAGTTTATATCAGAATATTTTGAATTTAGAGCCATCTTTTAGGTAGCTTTCATTACAAAAAGTAAAAAGCTACCTATTGCAGCCGTCCGGAGGAAATCACTTCCAGAAAATTTTGGTATATTTTCACCGATCATGACCCCCAGACCCCAAAACCACCCTCGGTTCAAATGTTGACATATATATATATATATATATATATATATGATTTTTGTCATGCGATAACTAACGTATTTATGAACCGATTTGAATGAAACTTGATATGTACATAGTACATACAAATATCTCGACCGAGTTCGATGGCTAGTATCACCCGCCATCTTGTTTCAAAATGGCGGCCATTTAAAACAAATTTAATATATTTATAATTTAAAATTAAATGCAAAAAAATTAAAAGTTGAAAAATATTTTTATTTTATGTGTTAGATCTTAAAACACCAATTCCAGAACACTTTTTATTTTGTCTATATCTCAAAAAATGATTGAGTTATAGCACTTTGAAGTATTCTTATGGCTGACATTTTGAAATCATGTGATTTTTGTCATGCTCTAACTAACACATTTATGAACCGATTTGAATGAAACTTGGTATGTACATAGCACATACAAGTATCTCGACCGAGTGCGTTGCCCAGCATCATCCGCCACCTTGTTTCGAAATGGCGGCCATTTAAATTAAAAAAAAATTTAATTTAAAATTTAATGCGAAAAAATTAAAAGTTGAAAAATGTTTTTATTTTATGTGTTAGATTTTAAAACACCATATCCAGAACACGTTTTACTTTGTCTATATCTTAAAAAATGATTGAGTTATAGCACTTTGAATTTTTCTTATGGCTGGCATTTTGAAACGATCTGATATTTGTCGTGCTACAATCAACGTATTTATTAACCGATTTAAATGAAACTTGGTATGTACATAGTACATACAAATATCTCGACCGAGTTCGTTGGCCAGAATCATCCGACATCTTGTTTCAAAATGGCAGCCATTTAAAAATTTAAAAAAAATAAAAATTTAAAAATTAATGCGAAAAAATTAAAAGTTGAAAAATATTTTTATTTTATGTGTTAGATCCTAAAACACCGATTCTAGAACACTTTTTACTTTGTCTATATCTTAAAAAATGATTGAGTTATAGCACTTTGAATTTTTCTTATGGCTGACATTTTGAAACGATCTGATTTTTGTCACGTGATAACACTCGTATTTATAAATCGATTTGGATGTAATTTGGTGTTTACATAGTACTTAAAGCCTAGACCTAGTTTGTTAACGAGCTCCATCCGCCATCTTGTTTAAAAATTGCGGCCATTTAAATAAAAAAAATGAAATTTGAAATTAGGTACAAAAATTGAGAAATTGAAAATGATTTTTCTTTTATGCATTTGACCTTGATACAAAGATTCCAAAGCATTTTTTGTTTCGTCTGTATCTTAAAAAATGTCTGAGTTATAGTACTTTTAATTTCTAGTGTTGCTCACATTTTGAAATGATCTGGTTTTCGTCACGTGATAACACGCGTATTTATACACGCGTATTTGGATGAAACTTGGTGTCTAGATAGGACATACTGAAGCATGGATCGAGTTCGTTGGCCAGTTCCAACCACCGTCTTGTTTCAAAGTGGTGGAATATTATTTTTTTAATTTAAATTTTAAAATTACGTGCAAAAAAGTAAGAAATTGAAAAAGATTTTTCTTTTGTGTTTTGACCTTGATACAAAGATTCCAGAGCATTTTTTGTTTCATCTATATCTAGAAAAATGGCTGAGTTTTATCACTTTCAATTTCCAGTGAGATTGACATTTTGAAACGCTCTGAAATTTGTCACGCGTTAATACGCATATTTATAAACTGATTTCGATATAACTCCGTGTGTTCATGGTACATACCAATGTCTTGACCCAGTTCACGAGCCAACTTTATCCGCCATCTTGTTTCAATATGGCAACCATTTAAACTTGTCAAAAATCTTTTAAATGTATAATGATGCATGAACAAAAATTTAGAAATTGAAAAAGGTTCTTTCTAAACTATTTATCTTAATAATAAATTTCGGAGTGTTTTTTGCTTTGTCTTTACTTTGAAAAACGCCTGGGATATAGCAGTTTGAATTTCTAATGTGAGTGACATTTTTTTAAAGTCAATTTGCCCGCAACAGCACTCGTATATATTAATCGATTTCGATGTGAGTGTGCATATGAATTAAGATTTAGATCAAGCTCATTGGTTTTTTTTTTAATCCATCATGCTGCTTTAAAATGGATATCGTGGAATTTGGCGACCCTATAAATCGCTTAAAATAAAACCAGGTTGAATAAAAGATGACTAATTTCAAAAAATACCTATTAATATTCAGTATTCACAAAAACTAGTATTCATTCTTACATAATCGTTTTCCACTATTTTGAGCTTCGTATGTTTGATTTATATAACTGAATTTAAAATAAATAAATAAATATATGAAAGCTACCTCTTCCTCCCGGCATTGCTGGAATCATCGCCGGTAGTATTCAATCTTACATAATCGTGTTCCACTATTTTGAGCTTCGTATATTTGATTTATATAACTGAATTTAAAATAAATAAATAAATATATGAAAGCTACCTCTTCCTCCCGGCATTGCTGGAATCATCGCCGGTAGTATTCAATCTTACATAATCGTGTTCCACTATTTTGATCTTCGTATATTTGATTTATATAACTGAATTTAAAATAAATAAATAAATATATGAAAGCTACCTCTTCCTCCCAGCATTGCCGGAAGGACTTTTTAAATTTACGCATACTGGAATAAATGTTTTTTAAGGCGAATTAAGAATATATATCGTTTCTATAAAGATTAATAGATGAGATCTAGAAACAAGATTTCAATTTAATAAGTTGAAGTAAGTACGGAATATTATTATAAAGAAATTAATATAGTATAAAGGTTAGTTTTGGCGAAAAAAAAATTAAAATTTGTAATATATATATTTCCGGTTTAAAACATGTTCGTCTTGATTCAGACACAGGAATAATCAACAGATGTTTATATGTGTGATAACGCATATAATTTGTTTCTGATTTGTCGTTCCAACACCATCCCACAAATATTAAATGCTAAAAACATATACTTTCACTGATATTTTCTTTTGAAACTCAAAAGTAAATACGATCACGTAGATATGACACAATAATCTCTTTTCATTCTTCCCACAACCATAGCTTCTTAATTTACGAGAATAAACAGTCTATTATTTTATCGTATAAAATGTATTTTGGTAGGAAATATGAGGAAACTGGGGAAAATCAAGTATATGTATTTGTTGATAAAGCACATTTCCCGAGTCTGGTTGGTAAAGATAAAATTCACTGTCAAGACGGAAAAGAGCGTTGTTCAGGTTTACAAAAAAATGAAAAGAAAATAACGCTGAGAGGTCATCGCATAAGACAAAAATAATTTTTTGAAAGAAGAATTTGAAATCCACATAACGGAAATAAAGGTAGCACATATCATATTAGTATTTGATTTTTTTAATTGAATTTAAAGTGCAATGAGTATTTAATCACAAAAACATTAGTACCTAATAGTTTTAAATAATCATAATAATATAAATATATTTAGTTAAATCATCATATAGCGTACCGAAACCGGTTTGCTGCTAATTTGATATATTTTGTGCTTTTAACTTCGCTTGCTTTTTATATTCCATTATATTGCACCTCAATAATTATAAATGCATAGATCTTTAACATAGACAATTTAATATCTCTTCTATTTAAAGTATTTATTTCGATATTCTATATTGAATTTCTAATTATTTTTTAATTTTAAATTTTTATAAAAAAAATTAAATAGTTTTTTTACTTGCATCCACTGTCCATAAAGCTATAACAAAATTATTGGTTCAAAAGCCCCAAAAATGTGGATAATGATGTAAGAAAGCCATTTATTTATATATTTATTTTGAATTTAAATTATAAAATTTTGAAAAATATTAATTTTTTATTGAAAACATACCAATCTAAAAGAAGTATATGAATAAATTACTTACAAATGAAGTGTACGTTCAATCATTGTTGCCTCCAATTTATGGAATAATGTAATCGATTAAATTTTTGTTGCTATACACCTTAGAAATGTGAATTTTTACATTTTCACATTATTATGGTGCTATTATATAAATAGTTATTTTAGTTTAAATTACACCAGTTATTTCAATTAAAATACTTCAAAAATTTGGTAGCAAAAGCTCGCCTAAAATTTTATGGACTAAATTTAAAACCACTTTTGTACACAACGTCAATAATGTTTTATTTAATTTTTGCAACAGTTGACTTGCAATCTATGCATTCATCTCCAAAATCTAATAAATCTCTGTTATTTCCTTGTAATTTATAAAATAAAACATTGAACTGCTATTTTGCATTGAATTTCAAAAGAAATTACGCACTTTTACATACACTGGTGTCCAAAAGTTAAGCATAATTCGTAAAATGCTCAAAACATAGAGTAAAGTTCGTAAAATTATTCAAAATTACTTGCAGAGATTAATTGGTTGAAGACGAAATATTGGGTTTATGCAAAACTTTTCTATCGACAATGTCATGCGCAAAATATCTGCGCATGTCGGAACACTTATAAACCGATTCACGCGGTATAGACAGTCCAGACGAATTTCGTAGAACTGATGTGCCAAGAATCATTGTTACGATCAAACAGGATTATTGATGGAACAAAGACGCCAACTGGACATGTTTGCGAAAGGAAGAATCGTTGAAATGCTGGAATCCGAACGAACACAAACCGAAGTATTTCGATATCGGAACGTGGACCAGTCTGTGATCTCAAGACCGTGGCAAAGATTTCAAAGTACGGGATATGTTAACAACAACTAGTACCAGGTCAACCAAGAGTCACAACCCTATTGCCAAAACCGATATCTGGCAATACATGAGCGATGTCAGAGGGGCAGTGGTATCAGAGTACTGAGTTCAGCGCTCACAGTCGTCACAGGAACACGAATTTCCAGACAAACTGTCTGCAGGAGACTCAATCATGCTGGCTTCTATGCCAGACGGCCAGAAATTTGTATTCCCCTCACATCTGCGCATAAATGCGCTCGTTTAAACTGGAGTTTGAAACATCAACATTTCTTTCATTACTTACTTAATTACCAATTATGCTTAAGTTTTGGAAACCAGTGTCCTTTTATTTACGTTCTTTTATCTTTACATGAAGAAAGTATTGGATTTGTGAAAATTTTCGAAAAACGGTTTTCGACGTATTTACACGTTTTAGGGGTGACAATTTTTTTTTCACAAAATGTCTATCTCTATGCGACAAAAATTTTTTGGGCACTCTGTCTCAAGAACTAATGCACGGAATTTCACAAAAGTTTGGTTCTGTTATTCCTTAATGTAAATTAATTCTTTTTAGTTTTTGCTGTATGTAACTCAAAAGGTGACGCTGATATGCTGATTTATTAACAATCTTTATAAAAACCATCCCAAATAAAAAAATCTGTAGGTATTTGGCCCAAAAATCTCTGGAGAATCTATCAGTATTGACCCATTCTTCAGATATTTAAAAAAATATTAAAAAATTATGCAGATATTTTAAAAATAAATCTAAATCTACTAAATTTCTTCAAATTTCTGCAAAATTTCTGAAAAAAGTGGCGATTTCTTAAGATATTCTTAAGTTTTTTTTTAGTGGGGATACCTCAAGACATAGTACATGGATTTTCTTAGAATTTTAGATTTAGTTAATCCTTCATATAACATGGTACTGAATACGTTTTGGTGCAAATCGCTCAACAGGTGGTGCTGACATGGTGCATTATTCTGATTATTGCTATCTTAAGAATTAATTCATGGATTTTCATCAAATTTCAGATTCAGTTAGTACCTGATAAAAAATTAATTCTGAATAGTTTTTGTTGTACATCACCCAACATGTGGCGATGATGTGCAGATTTTTGTTTATTTTGGAAAAGCTCTATTTCGAAAACGGATTTTCATCAAAATTCAGATTAAGTTATTGGTTGACACAAGTTATTGCTAACTAGATTTTGGTTTAAACTACCTAACCAATGCTTCTACCAGTAGTGCTACCAGTGGTGCTACCAGTGGTGCTACAGTGGTGAAACATGCAGCAGTTTTCAGGAAGTATTAACATGCATAAGACAGAAGAAAGTTTTGTGATAACGAAATCTAACTAATTATTACTGATTTTTATTTGTGAAAGTAATAGTATCATTCGCCTAAAATAGCTATAGTCGTAGATTTAAACCATAAATGTATTTCAGGTATTCTGTTATAGTTAATCTTTTCTTTTATAATTTATATTCGTTTATAATTATTATGTCACATATTATGTATTAATATATTTTTATTATAAATGAAGTATTAAATAGCTGTGAGTAATGCAAAATAATACAAAAAGATCACTATGCCATTAAAATAAGTATTAAATTTTTTAAAGGAGAGCAATAATATCAAATATCCATCTGCATAAATGAATTTTGTTATTAGTTAAAATTTGAAAAAGAATACTGATCGAGAAATCCAACAATGCACTAATTTTTTATTGCAATTTGCTATGTTACCGTTTTATTATGTGCATAAGAAATATGTTTAATTAATACTTATACAAGAATTTTATTGGAATGAAAAATGTCTTATGAATATATTATTATATGAAAAATATGATAAGCTTCAAACATTTATACAACACCTAAATCATTGTACAATGGAAACAATACAAATCGTTCAAAATTTACATTGTTTTAAAAATATCCATGACGTTTAAACACTTAATCAATGTTAAAAAGTTCCCATTGGTATCAACGTAAACATTTGGCCTTTTTTCATAGATAGTAAAGATGCACGGCACGATGAGCACAGAAAAAACCCACATTTTTCGGATGAAATCGTTGGGAAGTTTTTCCTTTCTGCACCCACCACAGCTTTCCGCATTGTCCACGGGCCCTTTAAACAATATCTAAAGAAATCTACTACGTCTCTTCATAATTATGTGAATGTAGCGAAGCGGGATCCCCAGATCATACCTACTATCACAGTACTCTGATTGAAGCCTGGCATCTCAGATATCACCCTTCTCCTCCTATACCCTGACTAAAATAAGTGTTATCTCGGCCAGCGTTGCTTACAAAAATAAGGAACATACATAATTAACTAATGTTTATTTCTATCCTAACCTCATAGGGGTCTGTCTTTGTGTCATATAGCAGGAGTTTAAGAATTCTCATTCCATCTCACTTGTTGATTGTCACGAGGGGCAACGGAACAGGCAACATCTCGCCAAAATATGGAACATTTTATCAAATTTTCTCCGGCTCTCTTTCGCGAGGGGGCAATTGCCAGGGACTTGAAATTTAGTATGAGCTTAGTATGTAAGAATGGGAAGAAGCTTATTTAATATCAGTTACCTCGTTTATAGGAACTATTTTTTCGGACTCTCAAAATATTCGTCCAGATGAAAGGTATACAAAAATTTCCATTTTTTTCTAATTTGAGGTGTGAATGTGTATACAATAAAAAACATAAATCTTGAATAAAGAATTTCGATTGGATGATTAGTGGCGAGATATTTGATATCATATTTTCGATATTCTTCGATTTTTCATGACCCTGTATTTCATTCAAATTTCAATTCAAAGATATATTTTCAGCGCGGAAATGAGGCGTTTAATTCAACGCAGTGAATTTTTAGTTGATATAATTATTATTTGTGGAATTATAACAATGAATTATAACGCTATTCGATATTACTTAATTTTCACATTGATCAAAAAATATCGCAAAACTGTAATATTAAATAAAAATAATTGTTTATTGCAAACGTCATATTCACTTTACATTAAACTCGTTAAATGTGTTCGTTACGCGATCAAGGGATATTAAAGGCGATTTATACTATTTATCGAAATAGGTCGACTGGATAATCAAGTAGTACCCTCAAATCCGTAATAAAGAATTATTATGTATTAAAAATATTCAAATATACGTTTAAATTTTATTTCGGAATTGAGAGGCATTTTTTAAACAATTTTCTCATTTTTTATTTTCATATTGTATATCATGATAGACGGTGATTACGGTAACCCCAAAAAATTTTTTTTCAAGATAGAAATTATTTTTTTAGTGCTGTTAATCTTTGAATTATTGTAATTGCAAATATATATCACCGTCGCCTCTCCCCCAACCCTCACAAATACATACATATGTAAAAATAAAAAACGAACTCTAATGACCCTGATACTTTTTTTCTTTCACTGGAAAAACACATACTCTCTATTTTTTTTTTTTTTTAACCATTTGAAAAATGGTTGTTGTTTTCGGGAGAATGGACCCGATGATGTTACCACTTTTGAATGATGTTACCACTTTTGAATGATGTGGTCACTTTTGAATTTAAATTAATTTCTTTACTTTTAGAAGAGTTTTTATTTGAATTTAAATTAAATTCTTTACTTTTAGAAGAATTTTTATTTGAATAGTAAATTAAAATGGTTAAAATCATTGTAATAAAGGAGAAAACTAACAAATTTAAAAATGGGTAGACGGAAATTAACAGATACGGAAAAAGCCGAAGCCAAAGAAATGAATGAACGTGAATATCGCATTCAATGATATTAAACACAGTCAACATGTATAAGTTGCTTATTAGTTTGGCGATTCGTATCATTTGGCGAAATTGGTCGACGGGATAACTGAGTAATACTGTATTTGGTTTGGCGCAAAAACGTCTTTCAATGCAGAAAATGATAAAATCAAAAGATTATTGAGCCGCTGAAAACCAATTACGTGTTGAAAGGCGATCACGAAAAAGGAAGCAATTTAATGCCGAACCGATTAATTGTAAAACATCATGTCGCCAGGGCGACCAATCCACTAGCCATGGCGTTTTACTATCGGTCGGTACTAACCAGGAAAATTTGAGTGCCAATAGTGATTCTAACAAGCCGGAAAATGTTATAGCTATTACTCTTGATTTTCCACCACCTAAAAAGAAAACTAAAAAGCAATCGGCTTGGGAAAAACTGGGAAAAAACTTTTTTGATTCGATGTCTGATGGACCCATTCACAGATGCATCTGCTGCGATCGATTTTGGTTTAAAACCTCCATCACCAAAATTCTGCTCTGTAAAATCAAACAATATATGCCAAAGTCTTACAAGTATAACAGTATATGCCAAAGCTGTATTTTAATAATGATTACTTTTGCACCAACAATGTTAAATAGTTTGAAATGTTTCTTTCGTCGCCAACTTTTATGCTTGGCGACAATAGAGTGATATAACTTAAACGAACCGTACCTTCAAATTGCAGCATGTATAAAGTCATTTATAGCAGTGGCACGGATAATACACAATAAAACAACTGGTATTTAGCTTAAAATGATAGATGAATGTATCGAGTGAAACATTTTTCAAATGGTTGGGGTAATTTCTTAAATTACAATTATTTTTTTTTTTTTGTCCTTGTAAGATATTTGAATTCTTATTTCACATGTGTTTTTGGGGGGAGGGGGGGTAGCGGGGGCAATAGAAGTTTAATCGGAAGATTTTTAATCTGAAATGACAGACTCTATTTTATTAATATTTTAACGTAAATAACTTTCACTGTCAGTTTTGGAATATGCTCAAATCTTTTACATAGCTTTTGGAGTGAATATTTATATATTCTATTTATTTATTTGTTTGTTTTTTATCACGACTGAAAAATAACATAAATCATACATTTGCATGAAAAGGAAATTTTTCTTTTTCTTAAAATAGATCTTGAATAAAATCATGTTCTTAATGATTAAGAAATTTAAATATATCTTTTACTATACTTCGCTGATTTATCTTTATAGATTGTGTAGAAGAAGCGTGTTTTCTTCATATATATGCAAAGATTAATTTGAAATCAAATATATTATCAAAATATCATTTGTTGTGCGTGCACAACCCCTATTGTTGCAGTTTCTGTATTTCAAAGAAAATTGTTTATATAACATGGCTGAAAGTTCCCGAATAATGGTTTAGAAAAGAAGAAGACTGTAATTTCTGTGTAAATTGAGCGGAACATCAGAGTGTTTCTTTGAAGATAAAACCGAAAACGCAGACCGTCGTTTAAAAAATATTTTTCTTGCACAGTAACAAAGATTTCTCATCCTGTAGAACTTTCATATTTTTCTATGAAAAAAATAAAGGTATATGATTCAACATTTTCTTCTTTAAAATACGTAATCTTTTATACTATTTTCATTTAATAAACGTATTACCTTATTTAAAATAGTTATTAGTTTTCTATGTGTTTAGAGTTTCATTAAAAGTTTTATGATATATTATAAGCGATATCTTTCTAAATTTTTTAAACCGACAATTTTCTGCTTAGTTCTGATACAATTTCAAATGTTGTAATTGTAATTATATATCAAATCATCCATGCAAAAGAAATACATAAATGTATACATTAATCACGAGTAAATAAGATGCAACATTCTTTGACTGTAAAAAGACGTAAACTCTTTTATTTTGTAAAAACAAGATTCTTATCGTAGAGAATAGAAAGCAATCCCACCCCCACCCCCCACTCTTATATTTCACAAGCTATACAAATTCAGGGAAAATTAGAAATTCCCAATTTCTAAAAACCACCTTATTTTAACTATTTATTTCACAAAAATTAGAAACATCTAAAATTCCCAATAAAGGGGGGCTTTCTTTCGGTAATTTAAGGTACACTCTTCTTTCTTTTTTTAATGTATCTTCTTAAGGCAAAAAGAGAACCAAAGAACCAAAGAACCAAGCAGCTCGCCGTATAAAGAAGATATTTGTTGCACAGTAACAAACATTTCTCTTACTGTTACTTCTGTTATATTTTTCTATAAAAAGATAAAGTTATATGATTCAACATTTTTTATGCAAAAAAATGTAATCTTAGCCGTTTTGTTTATTTAAAAAACCCATTAATTATATTTTAAATGTTTAATAACTGTCACTGTGTTTAATGTTTTATGAAATATTTATATTATATTATAAGCGATATTTTACAAAATTCTTAAAGCCAACAACATTCCACTTAGTTATGACACAATTTTATATGATGCAATCTTAAGTATACATCACATCATCCATGCAAAAAAAGTTCATAAATGCATGAACAAATAATCCCGAGTAAATAACATGCAATTTTTTTTACTGTAAAAACAATTAAGGTCTATTATTTTGTCCACACCAAGCACATTCTTATTTCAAATTATATTGCTACATAGACGGTAATAGGTTTTGTCTGAATATTTTTAATCTTATATTATAAACATTACTTTATTAATATTTTAGTGTATACATACCCTACATTGTGAATTTTGGAATCTGTGCATATTTTATAACTATATTTTGATTAAAGATTTTTCCAGTATATTTTTGTTGTTAGTGTGTTTATGATGACTGAACAACAATTTATATGATCCATATGCATAAAATGCACTTTTGTTATTAATTAAAATATATCCTGAATAAAAATGTATTTTTAACAATCAAGAAATAAAAAACAAAATATAATTTTTATTGTACAGTTAAACCTTTAAATAACGGGCACCTCGGGAACGCCGAAATTGTCCGCTATTCAAAGGTGTCCGCTATTGGGAAAACCTCAGAAATTCAAAAACCGCCAAGAAATGTTTAACATTCCATTAATTGACTTTTATATGTCCTAAAACCTGTGTTATATGATTAATTAGAAATTAAAATTATTTTTAATCAATCAGACTGAAATAAAGTTGTACACACCTTTATCCGCTGTTTATTACATTATTATGAAAAAAACTTGTTACAAAAGTTAACTTTTGCTTGCAATTACATCTAATTTGTTTTTCAAAGTAACATTATTGGACATAGTGTTCCGGGTGATGTCTCTTCTGGGCAATACCTTCAACACCGAACGTTAGGGCAGGGGAGGAAATTTCCCCGGCCTATTTATCTGTGATAACAAAATTACCTGATAAATTTAGAGGCCTTTTTACTTTTTTTTAAAAAAAAATTCTCCTTAAAAAATACTTTTTCATCCTTTATCGCCGTAAATTGTGTCCGCTATTCGGAATGTCCGTTATTCAGAGGTTAAACATAAAAAAAATTAGGTTTTGGTAGTGGGAATTGGAAAATTGTCCGTTAAATAGAGGTGTCAGCTATTTGAGAGTGTGCGTTATGGAGGTTTTACTGTGCTTCGCTGTTTTACCTTTTTATTATCTGTATAAGGAACAAGCTATTTTTATATTTATACAAATTTTTTACTAAAATAAAACATCTTATGAAAATATTATTTTTCATGCCCATATAAAAATATGCATTTCTGATTGTAATTGTTTCTGCAATTTAAAGAAAAGAATTTATATAAAGAAAAGAGTTTATATAAAAAAGTTCCCATGCTATTTCTTATAAACTAAAAAGACTGTGATTTCAGAGTAAAAAGAAGTGGAACATCAGAATGTTTCTTTGAAGATAAAACCAGCAACGTAGTAATTCGTAAGAAAAGGAAGATATTTCTTCCACAGTTACGGGAAATTATCTTCCTTTACTACTTCTATGGAATATTCGTTTTATATTTTATCGGAGAAGAAAAGAAAGAGATATGATTCAGTATTTTTTTCTGAAAAATGTGTAGTGTGTTTTACGCTTTGTCCATTTAATAAACGTAATTTCTTATTTGAAACATTTATTATTTTTCTATGTGATTATTTTTTTTATTGAAAAAATGTTATATTATAAGCGGTATATTTCTAAATTTTCAAAGCCGTCAACTGCTTACTTCTCATAGAATTTCAAATATTGTAATCGTCAATATATATTACATTCCTCATGCAAAATAAAGTACACATATATGTAAAACAATCACGAGTAAATAAGATGCAAAATTTTTTCTATTTTAATTAAACAAGATACTTACATTCTTATTTTAAATAATATTTCTTTTAGGGCAAGGAAAGATTTTATCCCCTTGAAGGGCACCGGTATATAAGATATACCAATTTAATTTTAATGCTTTAAGTGATAAATTAAAATAACATAAAAAGATTATGATTTTATTTGCTTTTGAAAATGTTGCCGTAAGAGCAATGAAACAAGTCAAGCTATAATCTTTTTATGTTATTTTAATTTATCACTTAAAGCATTTAAATTAAATCGATATTTTAAAGTGATGTTTATATTATATGTAAGATATACCACTTAATTTTAATTCACAAATGCCACATTGGCACCATAATTTAGATATTAAGTTTCTCCACATAAAATATACGCAAAAAAATGGTTTTTACTTACTTTCATTTCAATTTGTTTATTGTTCAACTGGTTTCAATCAATCATTTTTATATTTTGAAACATAAGTACTCTGCCCCTCAAGGGGTTATCTGAAAATTTTTAATATTATATTATAAACATCATTTTATTAATATTTTAATGTATAAACATCTTTCAATGTGAGTTTTGGAATATATTCATATATTATAACTACATTTTGGTTAAATATGTGTTTATCTTTTTTTAAATTTTTGCTTGTCTGTGAAGACTGAATAAAAACATATATAATTCATATGCGTCAAATAGTTTTTTGTTATTTATTAAAATAAATCTTGAATAAAAATATTTTTTACGATGAAAAAATGAAAGGCAAAGTGTGTAAATTTTTTATTGTACTTCTCTGTTCTACATTTTTATAATGTGCATAAGAACAGTGCATGTTATTTTTATATTTATACAAATATTTTGCTAAAATAAAACATTTCATGAAAATACTATTTTTCATGCGCACATAAAACCTAAAACTCCTATTATTGCTGTTTCTGCATTTCAAATAAAATAGTTTATGTAACATGACTGAAAGTTCCCAAGCTATTGTTTAGAAACAAAGAAGTGTGAAATGAAGAACATCAGGGTGTTTCTTAGAAGATAAAACCAGAAACGCTGCTCGCCGTAAAAAGAAGGTATTCCTTGCATAGTAACATATAATTTTCTTCCAGTAGTACGTTTATATTTTTCTACGAAAAAAATAAAGTTGTAAGATTGAAAAAAAAATTCTGCAAAAATGTGTAATCTATTGGGTTCTGTCCATGTAACAAATGTATTTCCTTATTTAAAATATTTATTATTTTTCTATATAGTTTAAAGATTGATCGAAAAATTAATGTTATAAGCATAATATATCCAAAATTTTAAAGCCAGCAAAATTTGCTTTATTCTACTATAATTTTATGTACTGTAATTGTAAATATATATAACATCACCCATAAAAAAATTACATATATGTATAAAACAATCACGAGTAAATAAAGATACAACATTTTTTTTTACTGTAAAAACGCATACTCTCATTTTTTTTGTCCACACAAATTACATACATTCTTATTTCAAATGATATTACTATTTCGGCAGTAAAAGATTTTATCTAAAAATTTTTAATGTTATATTATAAATATTACTTCATTAATATTTTAATGTATAAACATTTTTCGATGTGAACTTTGGAATATATTTACATTTTATAAGTAGATTTTAGTTAAACATTTGTGTATTTTCTTTTTGTTATTTTTTAGTTATGACGACGGAATAATAACTTATAACTTCCATGTGAAAAAAAAACACGCATAATTAAAATTATGTGCATAAATGAAATTGATCTTTAATAAAAATATGTTTCTGACGATCAAGAAATCAAAAGCAAAATATTATTTTTATTCTGCTTTGCTCTTTATAGCTTTATTTACAATGTGCATAAGAAACATGCTACTTTTAACATAAAATGTATAATATGAACTTAAAAATATAAAAGAAAATACTCTCTGAGGAAAAACCTGATTATAGGTTTGAAAGTACTAAGATGTTTTTTAAAATAAACATAACTATTAACATCTATAATTGATTATTTTAATCGTCTTTTAAGTAAATCAGAACATTTTAATGTTCATATTATACATTTTATGTTAAAAGCAAGTCGAAAATTTCATTTCGTCATATATTTAACATTTATTTATTTATGCCATTTTTATATTTATACAAAGATTCTATTGAAATAAAACATGGAACGAAAATATTATTTTTCATGTGTGCATAAAAATATACAATTCCAATTGTTGTTCTTTCTGCATAAAAAAAAGAAAAAAAAGATTTTATATAACACGCCTGAAAGTTTTCAAAACCATGGTTTAGAAATCATGAAAACTGTGATTTT
Source organism: Maratus speculifer (assembly GCA_964019185.1). Lineage (NCBI taxonomy): Eukaryota > Metazoa > Arthropoda > Arachnida > Araneae > Salticidae > Maratus > Maratus speculifer. Next base: position 133,695,123 of record OZ025300.1, read on the forward strand.
TGTGAAAATGAAGTAGAACATCGGGGTGTTTTCTTGAAGATAAAACCAGTAACGCAGCTAGTCTTAAAAAGATTTTTTTTTTCAATAACAGGGAATTATCTTTCTTTACTACTTCTATTGAATATTCGTTTTTCTTTCTGTTATTTTCTTTACTTAAAAAAAGAAAGCGGTATCTTTCACGTTTATTTCTTTTTTATTTTATTTTATTTTATTTTTTTATTTATTTTTCATTTTTATTTATTCATTTATTTATTTATTTATTTATTTATTTATTGCAAAAAATGTGTAATTTATTATGTTTTTTCCATTTAATAGACGTATTTCCTTATTAAAAATATTGGGTGGTTTTTATGTAGTGATTTTTTTTTTCAAACAAAAAAATAAATAGATAAATAAATAAAGTTGTAAGTGACTTTTTTTAAAGTCAAAAATGTTTTGCTTAGTGCTAATAGATTTCAAAGACTGCAATGGTGTCTATATTGTCTATGATTGGTGTCTATATATGGTGTCTATGGTGAACACTGTTCTCCCCTCCCAAAAAAATACATAAATATAGAAAAAATCGCGAATGGATAAGATGCATAAGTTTATACTGTAAAACAAGTAATTCCTTCTATTTTGTCAATACATATTTACCGTAAAGTACAGAAAACCCATCTGAAATATTTAGCAAGTTGTGTAAATTCTGGGAAAGTTATAAATTTCAAATATATCCCCACAATCTCTTAATTTAATATCCTAATTTATTAAACAAATGTTCTAATTATAAACATCTCTTAAATTTATTAAAATTTACCTATCTGCTAAAGGGGGGGGGGGGTACTTTTGGAATTTTACTCTACATATTTTTTTTTCTTAGCATATTTTTTTAGGCAAAAACAAGTTTAATATGAAGATTTTTAACGTTAGATTATAATAAATATTTTATTTTCATTTTAATATAAAAAACTTTTTTTGGAAATATTGGTATTTGTTGAAATTATATGTCTTTTTTGATTCGACATATTTTTTTTAATCACTTTTGAACAGCAACATAACTTATCCATAGTCATAGAAAAGAAGTTAATTAGTTATTAAAAAGAGATATTCAATAACAATATGTTTTTAACGATCTCAAAATCCAAACAAAATATATTTTTTATTATTATTCATTGTTTCACCTCTTTATTATGTGTATAACGAACATGCTTCCTTCATAGCCGTATAAAGATTCCGTTAAAATAAAAAAAATTCTTATGGAAATAATATTTTTTATGTGTATATGAAAACGAACACTTGTTATTGCTGATGTTGTTTAATTTTAAAGAAAAAAAATTATTCAACACGCCTAAAAGTTCCTAAGCCATGGTTTAGAAATTATTTCTGTTAAAATGAAGAAGAAGGATTATTCTGTCTAAAATGAAGTAGAACTCAGAGTGTTTCTTTGAAGATAAAACCAATAACGCAGCTCCGGTAAAAAGAAGAAATTATTTACAAAATAATGTAGATTTCTTTTCCCGCACTACTTCTATAGGAAATTAGTTTTATTTTTCTCTACTAAAAAGAAAAAAAAATGATTTTTTTTAATGTGTATTTTTTTTTATCTGACAATTTAATAAAGGTACTTTCCTATTTTAAATATTTATTATTTTTGTTTATTGAAAATTTTATCAAAAATCCAATGTTTTATTTAAAACACACACACACACACACACACACACACACACACACACACACACACACACACACATTTATATATATATTGTATTTTTCCCTTAAAACAACAATTTTCTGCTTAGTATTGGTATATTTCGAATCCTTTAATCCTAAATTTATATCACCCCTCTTCCGCCAATTAAAATAGTTATCATATAAATGGAACACAATTACGAATTGATAAGGTACAGCATTTTTCCCATTCTATATTATGTGTATAAGAAACATGCTTCCTCTATATCTATACAAAGATTCTATTGAAAAAAAAATTACTATGAAAATACTATTTTTATGCGTATATATAAAGATACATTTCTTATTGCTGCTTTTTCTTCTTTTAAAAGGAAAGTTTTTATATAACACACTTGAAAGTTCCCAAGCCATGGTTTAGAAAAGAAGAAACCTGTGATTTCTGTGTGAAATAAAGTGGAACATCAGAGTGTTTCTTTGAAGATAAAGCCAGTAACGCAGCCAGCCGTTAAAAGAAGATATTTCTTGCACAATAATGGGAAATTCTCTTCCCTTACAACTTTTATAAGAAATAAGTTTTTTTTTCTAATAAAAAAAGCGATATTTTTTTTTTGAAAAATATGTATTTTTTTCCATTATAACTAATTAAATAAAAGCACCTATCTATTTTAAATGTAAATTATTTTTATTTATTGAATCTATTATCAAAAATTTAATGTTTTATTATAAGCAGGTATTATCTTACTTTTTTCCCCTTTAAAACAACAATTTTCTGCTTATAATTAGTATATTTCAAATACTGTAATTCTAAGTTTCTAACAACCCTCTTTCGCCAATAAAAATAGTTATTACTACTTACGTTAATAAGTTGTAAGGTAAAGCATTTTTCACACTCTTTGTTTTGTGTATAAGAAATGTGTTTCCTCCCTATCTATATTAAAATTGTATTTAAAAAAAAAATAAAAAAAATATGAAAATAATATTTTTCATGCGCATATATAAAGGTACATTTCAAAGAAAGGGTACATGTAACACACCTGAAAGTTTCCAAGCCACGGCTTAGAAAAGAAGAAAAGCGCGAATTTTGTATAAAATGAAGTGGGACGTCAGAGTGTTTATTTGAGGATAAAACCAATAACGCAGCCAGTTGTAAAAAAAAAAGAAAATATTGCTTGCACGATAACGGTTAATTCTTTCCTCCTACAGGGCACCCGAATGGTAGGCCAAATGAACATCAATATTTTCTTAGAAAGATTTTCGTTATATATTTTCCTTGCAAACTGCGTAGAAATCAAATTCGGAGGTTAGTTTTAGCACAAATGCTGTTGAAACCTACTATGAAATTTTTTGTTAAAAAATACTGGTTTTCAGTTCGCGGATCATTTGGGATTCTACTTTTACTATTTCTATAGGAAATAAATAAATAAATATTTTTTTCAAACAAGAAAAAAAAGGCGATATGATTAATCTCCCTTTTTTTTAAAGATGTGTGATTTTTTTGCATTCTGACCCTTTAATAAAAGTATTTTTCTATTTCAAATGCTTATTATTTTTAATTATTGAACATTTTGTCAAAAATTTAATGTTTTTTTTTATAAGTAGATATTTTTTTCCTTAAAACAACGATTTTCTACTTAATATTGGAATATTTAAAATCCTGTAATCCTAAATTAATATCAATCCTCTTTTGCCATTAAAAATAGTTATCACATCAGTAGAAAACAATTAGAATTGATAAGGTTAAGCATTTTTCACACTCTTTATTATGTGTAGAAGAAACTTGCTTCCTTCATATATAAACAAAGATTCTATTGAAAATCAAGAAGAAGAATCGTATGAAAATAATATTTTTCATGCGTAGGGGAAGATGGGGATACTTGAGCCATTTTTTGAATTTTAATTTTTTAAATTTTTTTATAATTTCTTACAATAAAATAAAATATTGAAAATGAAAATTTTATATTTTTTCTTCAACTGAAAACCATTTTCAATTAATTTTGAACTATTTTTCTATGTATAAAAAATGTTTATTTTTTGTTTTACATCGTGGCTCAAGTATCCCCATGGGAGGGATACTTGAGCCATAGTGAAGGGATACTTGAGCCATTACGGAAAAATACCTTCAAAAGTAATTTTTTTCACTTTATTTTTGCACAAACATTTTACAGAATGATAAATTATGAAACATAAAGTCCTTCAAGACCAATTGAGAAAACAAAACTAGAAATACGATCATTTTTTGTCGTTAGAACTGGTTGTCGAAGGATAATTTCAACTTGAGTTATAACGACGGTAGAAACACCCTCAGTTCAGAGCCATTTAAATTTGGAATCTGCTATTCTTCGGGCAAATTTCATTTTCAAAATATTAAGTACTTATCCAACAAATATTTTTAGTTTTCTTTCTGGCATATTTTATTAGTAACCAACCATCAATAGAAGGTTTTCTTTTCACATCATCACCATCATTGACAGAATTTTCCTCTAATGATAATGTCGAACTCATGCTTTTAATTTAGTAGCTGTCGGAATTTAAGCCAGATGTATCATTCTACTATTTCAAACACTTTTTTGATTTCACAGGAAAAGATTTTGTCTTCCTCTTTGGCTCCATGCAGGTAAGTTTAAACTGGGATTTTTGTTGCTTTTCTTGTTTTTTGTGCGCTCTTTTTACCAATTTTTCTTCAATTTTCTTAGTTAAAAAAAATTACAGCAACAGAGGTTACGATTTCAATATAAAATATTAATCATAATATGTTATATTAAAAAATAAATATTTTAATATGTTGGACCTAACTAATTAAAGTATTAGAGATTATAGCCTGTAAAACAGTTTTAAAAAGTTATTTTAATTTAATAAAAGTTAAATTGAAAGCTATGTTTACATTTATCTAGACACGCTGTTTTGTTAGTCAAAATAAAAAATAAAATGGATATTTTCATTTAAAAAATATACATTTTTAAACATTTTTAGGTCGTTATTTTTTAAGAAAAAAAATAAATAAAATGAAAAATTATTCTCCCTTTTATCCAGAAAAAAATCTATTAGTGAATAATAGGATGGAATTTTATTTTTTGTTTGTTTCACCTATGTTTAATTTCTAGTGGGGATGGTTGAGACATGGCTCAAGTATCCCCACTCTCACTGGCTCAAGTATCCCCACTACCACTATTTTTGTTTCCCAGAGTTTTACTAAATAAAGCATGCAGCTATTAGAACTATTTTAGGTTCAAAATACAATTGAAATTATGCTTATTAAATTTATGTATATAGTTGCAACTTAAACAAAACTTTAATTACAAAAAAACAAAAAAAAACATGCACCCAAATATTTACTTCAGATAGGGAAAAGACAACTATTAACCACTATACTTTCAAAATGGTACCAAGATGTGTGATTTCTTTTTTACATGTTCAGAACTATAAATGTGTTACCATATTGGCAGTTTTAGAAAGAAAAATTAACCAACTGTAGAGATAATAGGGGTGGCTCAAGTATCCCCTATGCTCAAGTATCCCCACTCTCCCCTATATGTATAAAGATACATTTGTTATTGCTGCGGTTTCTACATTTTCTAGAAAAGATTTTATATACGCGCCTAAAATTTCACAAGCCATGGTTTAGAAAAATAGAAATCTGTGATTTCTGTCTAAAATAAAGTGAAACATCAGAGTGCTTCACAGAAGCACTCTGATATGAATGCTGTGAAACACTCATTATCAGAGACACTGATAATGAGTGATTCTGTGGAGCACTCTGATAAAATGATCTCACGCAATATTCTGTGAAGATAAAACCAGTAACGCAGCTAGCCGTAAAAAAGAAGATGTTTCTTGCACAGTAACAGAATAGTATCTTACTTTAATATAAAAATACTACCTCTGACATTAAGTTCGGTGAATAGTCCTGTAGCATTAATGTAGATGAAATATTAATAAAAGTTACCATACCATCCTTCGAAATAGTCCCTTCCCATAACTATGCACCGCTGAGATCTGTTATAGATGTCCTGGGAAATTCGCAAGAAGTCTTCTTTTGGGATGGAGTTTAAAAGCTTCTTTACGTTTTGTTGAATGCCAGCAATAGGGCCAAATCTCTTTCAAAGAGAGTTTGAGTGGTGAAAATAGGAAGAAGTCTGGAGAATTGAGATCTATCGAGTATGGTTGATCTTCAGTTTGTACCACCCCTCATGAATTTCTTTCTGTGTATTGCAAAGCTTAAAACCAAACTTTAAACTTATCTTTTGTTCCTTCATTTCCTTGTTCTCAGTTAAGATCCAACACACTGAACAAGCATTTAGTAAAGCACGTCTTACACAGAACATAAACGACGCTCAACTGAACAACGGTGGGAGAAGATGGTCAACACTTGCCTCTATGCAAGTGCAGCGTTTTGTTTCACAACTGTTGCCAGATCGGTAGTTCTAAATTCATTCACCGAACTTTATTGTCAGAGGTAGTGGAATACATTCTTATTTCTTTATTAATGTATATATGTTTGCATGCAATCAGAAATTTCATGTATAGATTTTTAGTCTTAGATTATAATCATTACTCTATTAATATTTTAATATAAAAAACGTTCACTGTGAGTTTTGTCATATGTTGAAATTATAGTTAATTTTGGTTTAATATTTGTCTACTTTTATGTTTGTTTATCACTCTTGAATAATAATATAACTTAACACTGGTCATAGAAAAGAAGTTAATTAGTCATTAAAAAAAAGATCTTGAATAACAATGTTTTTAACGCTCTGAAAATCCAAAGCAAAATACAATAATTATAATTATTCCATGTTTTATCGCTTTATTATGTTATAAGAAACATGCTTCTTCCATAGCTATTCAAAGATTCCGTTGAAATAAAAAAAATATCTTATGGAAATAAAAAATTTCAGGCATATATAAAAACAAACACCTGTTATTGCTGTTGTTGCTTTATTTCAAAGGAAATAGTTTATATAACACGCCTGAAAGATCCCAAGTCATGGTTTAGAAAAGAAGAAATCTGTGATTTCTGTGTAAAAAATTCTGCTATTCTGCGTAACTCTGATGTTCCACTTTTATGAAGTGCAACATCAGAGTGTTTCTTTGAAGATAAAACATAAAACGCAGCTCGCTATAAAAATAAGATATCTCTTAAAATATAACGGAATATTCTCTTTCTTTCCTACATCTATAGTTTTTTTTTCTACCAAGAAAAGAAAGCGACATGATTGCTTTTATATAAATGTGTAATCTTTTACTTTATGACCATTTAATAAATGTATTTTATTATTTAATTTGTTGATTAGTTTTATGTATAAAAAATGTTACAAAACATTTTGTGTTTTATTATAAGCGAATTTTTTCTTTTTTCTCCTTAAATAAGCAGTAAACAATTTGTTTTGGTCAGTGCTGGTATTTTTCATATGCTGTAATCCTAAATTCATATTATCCCTCTTCCGCCATTAAAAGTAGTAATCATATAAATATAAAACAATTACGAATGTATAAGATACAGTATTTTTCACACTCTTTGTTATGTGTTTAAGAAACGTCCTTCTTCTGTATCTATATAAAGATTCTACTGAAATAACAACGAAAAAATCTTATGGAAATAAAAAATTTCATGCGTATATAAAACCAAAGACATGCTATTGCTTCTGTTACTTCATTTCAAAGGAAAGAGTTTATGTAACACGCCTGAAAGTTCCCAAGCCATGGTTTAGAAAAGAAGAAACCTGTGATTTCTGTGTGAAATAAAGTGGAACATCAGAGTGTTTCTTTGAAGATAAAGCCAGTAACGCAGCTCGCCGTGAAAATAAGATATTTCTTAAAATGTAACGGAATATTCTATTTCTTTACTACTTCCATAGAATATACGTTTTATGTTTTTCTACCAAGAAAAGAAAGTGACATGATTGTTTTTATAAAAATTATAATCCTTTACGTTATGACCATTTAATAAATGTATTTTCTAATTTAATTTGTTCGTTAGTTTTATGTATTGAAATTGTTACAAAATAATTATGTTCTTTATAAACGAATTTTTTTCCGTTTCTTTTTTTCCTTTAAATCAACAATTTTTTTTCTTTGGTCAGTGCTGGTATATTTTAAATCCTGTAACCCTAAATTTATATTATCCCTCTTCCTCCCTTAAAAGTAATAAACATATAAATATAAAACAATTACGAATGGATAAGGTACAGGTCCTTATTATTTGCATAAGAACGTGCCTCCTACATATCTATACGGAGATTCTATTGAAATAATAATATATTTTAAAAATCCCTTATGAAAATAGTATTTTTCATGCGTATATAAAAATATACTCTTATTGCTGCAGTTTCTTTACCCTCTTCAGACCTGAGCATAATGTAACTCTACAAATATATATTTATTGCTTTTGCATATTGGAAAAGAGTGCATAAATGACAGAATGAGTCATTTTTATGAAATCAATACTTTAGGGGTCTGGTAATTTAGGTTTACAAATATGGATATAAAAGTACTAATCCACTTAAAACATCAGTTTAGCTATCAGTAATATAAATTTATGCAATAAAAAATTAAGGTCTTTCAACAAGTAAATGATCAGCAAATCCTCAAAAAGATTTATTGTAAAACATGTAAGTTAAATAATCCCGAATATTTTTTATTTTGTTGGCCACAATGTCTTGAAGATAATTTCGAAACTCGGATGAAAATAATATCTATTTTATGTGGTAATATTCATCAGTGCTGATATTTATTGGTTTTGTTTTAAAGCAGAAAACATTCAGCTGTACAGAAGTAAAGTAAAAATGCAAAAAAAAAAAATCGAAACGAACGATTCGAACTTTTTCTGTGGAAAAGAATGGAGGCACACATGTTTGTTTTATTTAATATTTTACCAAATAAATAAAATCTGTATGATTAAAATTGTTTTTTTTTTTCTTAAGTTGTAATCGTTCAAATATTTCATTTTTTAATTCAACAATTTTCTGCTTAGCGCTGGTGTATTTCAAATCCTGTAATACTAAATTTATATCTCTCTTCTTCCGCGAAAAATAGTAACTGCAAAAATTGAAAAACAAATACAAATGGATAATGTGCAATATTTCGAATAAGGTACAAAATAAAAAAGCGCACTCTTTTCTCTTTTGTCATAAAAGATACATAGGATCTTACTTCAAAGGTTATTTTTTAATTAATAAAAGGTTTTATTTGAAAATTTTTAATCTTAAATTATAATTATCACTTTTTTAATATTTTAATCTAAACAAAATTGACAATGGTTCTAATTGTACGTTCAAATTTTAAAGTTTTTCTTTTTTCTTTAATTTTCGATTTTTTTTTTTTTTTTACTTTCTTTATTTCGGTTAAAGTTATTGTGAATAATAATAATAATAATAATAATAATAACATTGAAGACTACTCTAATTAATTTGACGAATAAGTTAAAATTTCATAAATATTTAATGAAAGATGCAGGCATTTAGGGATAAGTGTTATCCAAACATCGAGACATGACATACAGATCGCCAGGCAACCACATATCATATTTGCAGTCAATAATTACAAAGAATTAAAAATCAAAGAAACTCTAAATAATTTATATCAGATTGTGATACAAATTCAGAGAATTCACAGATGTGATATAATACTCTCTTTTCATTGTTTCGCAAACCAAAGTTTCGGAAATTATGAGAAAAACAGTCCTTTTTTTTCGCATAAAACATATTTTTAGTAGCAAATATTTGTAAGCTGAGAAAAATCAAGTGTAGATTTGTTGATAATGCACATTCCCGAATCTATTTGTAAAGATAAAATCCATTATGAAGACAAAAAAGAACGTTGTTTGGATTTTTAAAAGATTAAATAAGTAATGCTGAAACTTTATCTTATAGAATAAAACATTATCTCATCAAATAAAAAAATAATTTCCATAAAAGTGAAATTAGGGTGTTCAGATAGATGCTTTTAGGGTGTTCACATTGATGTTTCTAGATGCTTTTTGAAACAACAATTTATCGAATTTAATACTAGTACTTACTCTCACTTATAAGCATATCAAAACATTGTTTTCTATTTGTAATTAGATAACTAAAGATTCATTAACGAGATGCATAATGTTAGATCAATTGTATGTTTAAGGATCTAATTTTTAAATAAAGCATAGTATTTATCTTCATTACATTTTGATAAATAACGAAAGACTATCTAAACTCTTTACATTGATGAGAGTCCTCCAAGCGAAAATGCCGGTTTATACCACTAAATTTTAACATTATTACTTGTATTATTTAAATGCAAAATTTTTGATATATAATAAACCAAAGAATACTATTAAAATTTAGTGGTCGTAATCGGTTCTTTGTTTCGGAACGCTCTCATCCCTGTCTTTCTCATTTGTATAAGAATAATATTCTCTCTTCTCCATGTAGTTTTGACTGACCTTTCCCTAAAGGATTTTTAATATACCTTCAATTACTGATTTCCATTATTAAATGTGTTGCACAGAATAAAATAAAATGTGTACGAATGTTTTCCAATTTCAGAATTTTCAAAATTAATAAATATATACCCGTTATGAAATTAAAGTTTTACACACAAAAGCCGTACAAATATTAGTATTGAGTTACTTTACATTAAACTAAATTGACAATATAACTTTCTCGGAGAATGATGAACCCTAATATCATTCCCATATTAGAAAATATAGGAAGAAATACATTTTTAAATTATTTATCACTTTCGCATCAAAGATTCTACCAGCGGTTTAAAAAGGTAACTTTATAAATATGTATATTTGAGTATGGCATAATTTTTTTCTGGAGAGTTAAGTGAAAAAAAATAATTTGTTTGGTAAAAAATAAGATAAAAATTCGTTCGTAAAATTAGTTTAATATGCAGTTTTATACACATAACGATACATAAAGCATCCAAACTTCAATACAAGCCACAGAAAATAACTTTCTCAACAGTAATTACTAATAAAGTGTAATGCATCTGAAATATCACGAAAAAAGATATAAAATGTTATGTTTCATATTTTCAATAGATTATATCCCGTTATAACACATGCGTTATTCAGAGACTTTCAGAGAACATAATGGTTCTAAAAAGCACTTTGAGTAATTATCACCCATAGACAATGCTTTAATCAATTTCTGCATTTAATATATTTTTTCCAGAAAATAGTAACATATATTCATATTCGTCTATACATTGTAAAACACTCCATAAAATTTTTGCATGATTTCTGCTTCTGATTTTATGGAGTATTTAAGCCGATGAAACTGTATAACATTGCACATATCATGTAACATATTATATCATATTAATATGAGTTATGGTATTTTCACATTATTATAGTGTAATTGTACACCAGTTATATCAGTTTAAGCTACACTATTTTAATGCACTAACTTTTTCAAGTGTCTTTACAGTGTCTGACCAAGTACGGAGACTGTATCAGTACGCCAACTCTGTGCATATACACAGTCTTCATGAAAAAGCAAGTCATGGGTCTCTTTAAAAGCATACTAAAACTATATTCTCATCAGCAATCTACAAACCTCGCATTTAACTTCATAATACATCTGTTCAGTAATTTTTTTTCATTAAATCACTGCACAAATTCATTTTACTACAAGTTTATACATCGCGTGTAGATAAGTTATAATTCTTCGCCCTTTCAGGGATAAGCAAGTACTTTTATGTTATGCTGAATTCCCTATGGCATTTAGAAAAAAAATTAAATAAGGAAAACACATTTTTTTTCAGGTGCTTTCCCTTTAATAAAATAAAATAAAAACATAATTCAAATTTTCTGGTGTGAATGTAAGAATGTTTAGGTGGGATATAATATATCCCACATAGGTTTACATTAATTAAAATACATACTGCTGGCCACACAAAATGCAACACTTTGAAGGAAGCATGCAAATCATGTGAAATTTACAGCATGCGTTTGTGGCGATGAAATATGCAAATCATTAGCATTGCAGCGTAGACGCACATCACGGGCGACCGTAGCGTCACCCGCAAGCGCTGTATAAGCGGATAACAGGTTGGCGATTTGAAGTATGGCAATTGTTTTTTCGTGCGTCTTCTTGGCGTGGGCTGTTTGCCTATACGTCGTGGAAGACACTAGACATCTTTTGACTAAGTTTCTGAATTCGACCGAGGAAGAATAGACGCCTATAGGGATTTCGGATTATCTTTTACAGAAATAGGTTAACGTATTGTACGAAACCAAGCGACTATGATGCGTATATGTAATCGCTGAAACGTAGGAGGGAACGACGGACCAACGGGGCCGATCGCACCCAGATCGTTTCACCACTGCCTGTGATGACAGGAGGTTTGTGCGCATGGCAGCTGTGGGTCGCGTAGCCGCATCATGAAAAATAGCACAACGGATTCAATTTGCTACGCATCATTCGGTGTCCATTCGTGCCTTTCAACGCCATTTGTAGCATAATAGAATCTCCACAAGGCGTCCATTGCCCCATTTACCCTTGACTGAAAACCACAGACGTTTGCGTCCCCAATAATCCAAGGAACGCGGACATGGGCAACAAAATTATATGGCATTGTGTTTATTGACGAATTCCGCTTCTGTCTGCAACATCGGGATGATCGGAATCGAGTTTGGAGACACCTGGGAGAGAGGCTGCTGAACTGTTACGTTATACATCACCACACTAGTCCTTTACCCGGCATCATGGTTTGGGGGTGATATGGCATTTAATTGCCGCACTTTTCTAGTACGCAATGGCGGTAAACTGAACAGCCAGCGCTACATCTCTGAGGTGTTAGAGCCCATGGTTCTCCCATACATTCAGAGCTTGCCATCAGTTTTATTCCAGCAGGATAACGCGCTGCCACTCGTGTCACGCAATGTTCAAGAGTTCTTCTATAAACATCAGGTGGAATTGCTTCCTTGGCCTGCTTGTTCTCCCGATCTATCGCCAATCAAAAACTTGTGGTCCATGCTTGCACAACAACTGGCCTGAAATACACCACCCGCTACTACACCAGATCAACTTTGGCTATATACGGAAGCCGCATGGACTGCTGTAGCCCTAGAAGACGTTCGAAAATTCTTCATTTTTTTCCGAAGCGTGTGGCAGTGGTTATAGCCAACAGTGGCGGCTACACGAACTACTGATTTTGTCATCATCCACAAGTCATATAAGAGTCTGTAATTTTGATCGTTTGATCTTTATACAACATGCTATCTGCCATGTAAATTTCGTTGTGATATCTCTTTTCCTTCTTGGTGTTGCATTTTGTGTGGCTAGCAGTATAAATATAAAAACATACATAGCATTTAAAAAATACTGTATTTGAATAATATTTTTTTAACATCTAGACAAATACATTATCACATATTACAACATAATATCATTTCTTTGTTTCTGTAACAGAATGTCACTGCAGAGCCAGACTGTTATTTTGTCGTACAAAGGTTGTTTTGTTATAAGAAAAGTGTACTAGCATGGGAGAAGAAAGCGCATATTTGTTGATAACCCACATTTCGCAAGTCTGTCCGGTAAAGATTAAACTCAATGTCAAGAAGAAAGAAACTGTTCTGTGCGTTTACGAAAAGTGAAAAAAAAAGTAAACATAGACGAACTTCTTATGTCACAATTCAAACAATTTTAGAAAATTAACGTTCATTTACGCATAGTTTTCACGAAATACTTGACATATTTTAGAAATAGCGTATTAAGTAACACATTAAACAATGTCTAGTTAAAAACAGTGTAGAATAATTCGATGAAATATGACACCGTTATGTAGCCACATATTCAATAAATTTAACAAGTTAAATTTAACATATTCAATAAGTTAAACTGTAACAACATTTTGTAAGCATTCTTTTCACTGTTAATAAAATTTATAACAAGATATATATTTTTAAAACATAACACGAATGTAAACATATTTAGTTTTGTAATTGAATTTCTGGAATATTTAAGAATTTTTCTGTTAGAGGATTTAATAATACTAGAATAAAAAATAAATTATGTTATAAGATATATATAATATAAAAAATATGTTAATAAAGAATTAATAAAAGAACTGATTAATATAATCATATTCCAATAAAAAAAAATTTTTTAGATTTTGTAAGATCGCTATCTTTTACATTCTCCAGTATGTTGGAATTTCTGAAAAGTTTTTGCAGATATGAACTAATTTGGACTTTCGAAACCAGATCAAAAAAGATATATTGTTTAATCGCTGCTGAAGATTTCTCAAAGTTAGCTCAGATGAGAGAGCCTTAGAACAGCGGTTTCCAAACTTTATTGTTACGCGACCCCTTCAAGTAAAAAGAAATTTCGCAATGTTGTATGTCAGCGTGGAAATTGTTGTACGGCCTGCATGAGCTATCGACTATACTATTCTACGAAAAACGCAAATTTTCATATAAAGGATGCAAAAACAACAATGATAATTGTTAATCTCAACATGTGAAAGTGGAGTAATAATTAACATAACACACAAACTAGAAAGATAATTAAAAATACATTACTACCAGAACATAAATTTATAATCAGTGCGTTTTCTGTCTCTGGTGTTTATCGTTGAGAGCATCTATAGCAGGGTTAAAATTTATTAATTTCAACCTATATTCATTTTCAACACAGTATTTTTATATATACTTGTTTTTTGAGAAAACACTTAAGAATAAAAAGTATGTTCACATGAGTGTATTCTTTTGAAATCCGTCATATAATTCAAAGCTCATTTAGATATTTCTGGAAAATTCTGCTGGTTTTTTCTTGGTACGGAAAATTAAGGAATTTCCTTCAAATATTTTTTGCTGGTGAAATTGTTACATATTGTTTAACATATGAAATACAAAATACATTTTTCTGAGAAACCTAGATTTTTCCCGCGATAAACTAAAATAGCTGCCGCGAACCGTCAATGAGTCCCGATCCATAGCTTGGGAACCGCTGCATTAAAATCGCTGCATTTAAAAAAAAATAATATGTGAGCTGTGTAAAAAAAATATAGGTACTATACATTCCTGCGAAGAGTATTGCCTGAAACTCCATAGCGGATCCGTCAACAAAATAAAAATATCGGAAACCGCTTGTACAACTCTGGAAAAACCACTGTAAGAAAAGCGTTCAAACTGTGGAACATGATTTAGAGCCTCCATGTAATAAACTATGTTAATTTTTATGAGTATACAATGCATACGCGTAGAGAAATGGAGATTTTTATTTTAAAAAAGTCCGAATTTCTCTAGTTTTTTGCCTATAATTTTCAGTTTTTAATATAAAACTATGTTCTTTTCCGAAAACATGACAAACAATATTGTACACAATATCTTGCTATATCAAATAATAAACATTAGGTGAAGAAGAAGTAGGCTTATTTAATAATGGTTCTCTGAGAATGCAATCAAAACGTAAGCTACATATTTTTTAAACTAAATGTATAGAGAAAATTTTCAATAGCTCTCGAAAATATAGCTTCAAAATGTTGAAAATTTTCGTCTATAGAATAAGATGGAAATCTGTTGTTCTCAAAACAAAGTAAACAGGTGAGGAGCAGTATCCAGATATACATACAAAATTGTGTACTAGTAATAATGTGTAACATATGTTATGTATGGATATAGCCCCTCGATATTTGATTTCATTTCGAGTTTATTCTATCGATGATAATTTACATAATTTTCATGCTATATTTTCGAGATTTTCACAAAAGTTGGTCCATACATTGTATGCATTAGCTAAATGCATTATATTCTGATTATACAGGGTGTCCCAAAAGGTCGTTTAAAAATTTAACATGCTGGTCTGTCATATCATGATGAACAAGATTTACATAGGAACATGTGTCCGAAAATTCAAACTGCGACCGCTAGGGGGCGATAAATGCACGAAAACGGGAGAGTGCTAAAAACAGTCATTTCAGGCGTGGAATTGAAGGAGAAGGATGAATGAGTTTAGTAACACAGAAATGGCCGACGTGCATTTCGTGTATGGCGCCGCTGATGGAAATGGACGAGCCGCAGCACGGATGTACTTTGAGCGCTTCTTAAACTGACATCAGCCCAGTCATATTTTGTTTGGACAACTGCACCGCAGATTGCGTGAATCAGCATCTTTCCAAGTAGGTAGCCACATCGGTCGAGAACGTACTACACGCACGCCTGTCGTAGAGGACGACGTGCCACAGGAGTTTGCCATCAACACAAAAAATAAGTCTCCGAGAAGGCGAACGTGTCTTGGGTATAGATCGTTTCACCATAATGCACATACTGCACGAGTATATGCAACACCCTTACCACTTTCAAAAAGTACGGGCGCTGACGATTATCCAAAACGCATTGCATTCTCACGCTGGTATTTGCAACAGCGGGGCGCATAGCCAGATTTTCCTTTTTGGATTTTGTTTTCTGATTAATCGTGCTTTACACAGGATGGTGCCCTGAACCTCCACAACATGCACGTATGGGCGCATGAAACACGTGCCCATGCACATCAAAAACGTTTCACCGTAAACGTTTGGGCTGGTATTATCGGTGAAATGTTGATTGGTCCTTACCTTCTACCTGAACGCCTCGACGGAAATATCTATCGATTTTTTTATTAAGAGTTTTGCCGGATCTGATGGCTGACGTTCCAGCTACAACACGCCGAAATATCTGGTTCAGCATGATGGGGCGCCTACCCACTTTAGCTCGCTGTTCGAGAATATCTCGACAGGACTTA
Organism: Maratus speculifer; assembly: GCA_964019185.1. Lineage (NCBI taxonomy): Eukaryota > Metazoa > Arthropoda > Arachnida > Araneae > Salticidae > Maratus > Maratus speculifer. The sequence goes on from OZ025300.1 coordinate 133,711,499, forward strand.
TCCTAATCGCTGGATCGGTAGAGGCGGACCAGTCTAATGACCGCCTCGATCCCCCGACCTGACTCCCCTAGATTTCTACCTGTGGGGACACATGAAGTCCATAGTGTACGAGATACCCGTAACATCGGACATGTATCTTATCGCCAAGATCGCGGACGCGGCAGCACGTGTCCGTGACATTTGAACGGATGCGTGAATCCATGCGCCGACGTTGTAAAATGTGCATTGTGGCGAACGAAAAGAATTTTGAACATTTACTGTCATGTAATGATGTTTTGTAATAAAAATCATATTAACACCGCTGTCGATATCATTTTTTTCCTCATCCAAACCTGCACTTATCGCCCCCTAGCGGTCGCAGTTTGAATTTTCGGACACAAGTTCCTACGTAAATCTTGTTCATCATAATATGACAGACCAGCATGTTAAGTTTGTAAACCATCTTTTGGGGCAACCTATATTTGCGCATGGATTTTTATACAATGCAACATTATTTAGTAAACCTGTTTATTTTTCATCTAATTTTATTTATTTAGTTATTGCAGGGTATTGTGTATAATATAATTCTTCATGCTTTTTGGGGAAAAAAAGCATTGTATTATATTAAAAATTCTGAAAATTATACGTAATAAATTTGGCAAAATTTGGGACTGTTTTTATTAAAAAAAAGTTAATTTCTCTACGAGTATACATTCTGTCTTAATAAAAATGAACACATTTTATTACAATAAGGCTCTTAATAAATGTTCTAAAATTTGAACGCTTTTGCTACATTAGTTTTTACAGGGTTACCTAAAAGATACTCGTACTCTTTTAGTTTCTTGATTGATCCCTATGAGGTTTCGAGACAAAATCTTTGGGGAAATCTGTGATGTAACCTATTCTTTTATACACCTGGAGTTTCAGGATAATTTTTCACGCATTTTTGTATATATATTTTTTTAAAAATGTCTAAAATCGCAAGTGACCCGTCATTATTGCCTCTATACTGTATTTACATACAGAAACGTGATGTCATTCATGAAAATACTTTTAAAATTTACAATCATAACTCAGTTTTAAACATACAGTTAAATTACAGGATATTTCGATTTATATATTACAGTTAAATTCTGTCATTTATAGTGATATATCTAAATATATTCTTTCTTTTGATCTCACAAAGAAGTGAGAAACACCTTTACACTTTTAGTACTTACTTTAAATGCAGACTAAAAATTTGTTGCACCTTTAAATCGAAATGTCCTTTGATGTATGGAGATCAAAAAAGTTCGTTCGAATAATTTTAGCATATTAAGCAGTTTTTTAGGGTGTAACAAATTTCACTGAATATCTTTACATTAGGAATTTATCGAAAGATGCTGATAATTTATTTCAATATCCAACTGAATAATTTATTACGCAATCGAAGCGTGTTTCTAGAAGGGTTTTTTTTTCATGTGAACTGATAGTTAATTTGAAAGTTATTTTGAATTTTGATATTAATGTTTTGTGGCATATTTTTGAAATATTTTTTCTAAACATTACTAAAGAAATCGAAGATATAATATTATCCTTTTTTTACTGATATAGACAGGCTGTTTAGAAGTTATTATCGTTATTCTCTTCTTATTCATAAATTTTTCGTTTGAAAATGTGACAAACATTCTTATTGCAAATTCGTAAATTGAAACAACAACAGCAACAATAATAATAATAATAATAACTAGTCGGGTATGTCAATCTCTGAAATTTATTCGTTCTCGCACGTGTTAATTTTTCAAAGAACTCTTACACATGTTAATCCTTCATTGAATATTAAATGAACTTTTATTTTCATTTTAGGTTTCCGCTTCGAATTACTAATTGGTGTGGATACGGTTAAATATCGATTTATATTGATCGGTATTCTATTACATATTAGCTATTAGACAATTAATGGGTTCGATATATGCGTCATTGTACAACAGAACAATGAAAAATCGAGGAAATGCTCTATTATAGGATCTATACACCGTACACCGTACATACATCTTAAATTTGGCCAATCCTATTCATAACGGTATTCCCTTCTTAAAAATGCAAAGCATGCTTGCACACATCTGACATACAGATGTATAGACGCACGGACGGAGAAACAGACATTCTGCCTAAACATCATTTTTTTTTCCTCTGTCTCCCAAATCTTCTAAATCCGCAGAAAGCACGTAGTAAAAATATACTGATTGCAATACGCTCTTCTTAAAGAAAAAAAAATAAAAACTACTTATATATCTGTAAGGGTTGCAACGTAAAATGTTATAAATAAAAAATCAAAAAGAAAGAAACAATAATTAATATTAAAAATTTATCAAGTTTATCAAGTCTTTCTTGCATATACTCCTGAAGTGTTCTAGTATCTTATTTTATTTGGAAGATTTACAACATTCATATTATTTTTTTCATATTAATTTCATATTAATATGAATTCATTTATTCTTTTCATATTAATTCATATTAATTTTCATCGTCATTTTGAATTCGCAGGATGCCAAATACCACAATTTATCATCGCCAATTTAGCCGCATTAGATGCATTAAGCCACATTGGAGAATTAGAAATATTTATAATCTACACTTGAAAAAAAATGCTATATTTCAACTCCATATAAATATCCTGATTTCTTGTGACTTTTGATAAGCTGTCTCCATTTGCTCTATAGTTTACTAAAATTTTCCAGTAGAATGCCAAAAAAAGGTTGCTTTTTAGTTTTTTTCTTTGAGGAATATAAATGGAGATTTTAGCTCAGGGTTTTTTGCATGTTATATATTACCATTTGAAGAATGCTTTCAAATTAATTTTAATAATAAAAATAATAAAAATCACTCGGATTGCGAAGATGGATGCTTTAGCGTGCGCTACCTGCAATTCAAGTCAGTCGGGATCAGACAGATTGCCAGATTCTTTTCATAGCGATATCTAATAAGATTTATGTAATTGCATGATATTGCAAACATATGTTGATATTCAAAATCAACAAAATGGCGGCGAATTAAAAATGAAATTCGAAATCGTATTTCATTTTTCGCACATCCACATGTTTTTAATATTATATATAGATTATCAATTGGATGACACTGTTTTTGTGTAGCGATTTTCAAGTATTGGATGTGTATTTTATATTTCATTTCACTTATGCTATAATTCATTTCTTTTTTCTACAATTCTTTTAACAGTTTTTCGCTTCCGATGTGTTTTAAGGTATTTAATTTTGTTTTTTTTTTTTCAAGCTATGAACTAGCTTTTCTATGAAGTAGCATGAATAGCACATCTGATCAATATGTATGCTACTCACAGATTAAGGGTTCCTCCTTATTGTTCATCTTGTTTTTCTCTTTATCCACTTTTTATTATAGTGATTTATTTATGCATTTCTTTGTGAATTCAATTTTATTATATGCATGTATATATATATATATATATATATATACAGGATGTTTCACAAAGGACCCCTATTTTTAAAAATTTATAACTCGGCAATTTGATAGATAGAAACATGAAACCAATGGTGTGTTTATTTAAAAAATCATAAGAATCTTATACATAAATCTGAAAATTTAGTTAAAAATAGCGCTCATAGATGGCGCTGAGAGCGTTAAGACCTTCTAAAGAGAGTTAAGAAGCATTGAACGACCAGCCGTCGAAATCCCACTCCATATGCCTCATTCTCCTTCAAGTCTCGGTAGCCGAGTGTTCAAAGCCCCACGCCACTTATCGAATTCGAGTGTAGGAGATTGGGGGTTCGAATCCGACTGGCTGTTATTGCACACACTATTTGTATGGAGCTACCGGTTGTCTATCTCTTGTGTTGTAAATTTTACTTGTGCTTATCTTGTCCCTGTAATATTGACGATGATTTATAAGCAGACATAAAGAAGACGCAGAGATATACAGCCTGTTCTGGGACGGTGATCGCGTCGCCGAGGCATGAAGGAAACTGAGACATATGGACGAGGATTTCGACGATTGGTCGTTCAATGCTTCTGAACTCTGTTTAAAAGATCTTAAAGCTCTCAGCGCCATCTATGAGTGCTATTTTAAACTAAATTTTCTGATTTATGTATAAGATTCTTACGATTTTTTTACTAAACACACCACTGGTTTCATGTTTCTATCTATCACCGTTTCCGAGTTATAGATTTTTAAAGTTGGGAGTCCTTTGTGAAACACCCTGTATATAAAGTGCTGAAAGTTGGCTAAGCTGAAATAAATTTTATCACCTTTAATGGGAATAAAATAGCAAGGCCGATTTAATGAGTTTTGTGTTGTGATCTAATTTTTTTTTAATACGTGCTCTAAAACTTTGTAAGCAAACGGATGTGTTGCTCTAAAGTTCTAAATATCTACGGACAGATAAGTTGACCAAATTGTAGAATAATTGTAATAGGACCATTTAATATATAAACCATCAATTTTGTAAACCGAAAATAAGCAAATCCCGCCTTAACTAAGAGTGTTTGACATTTCTTATATAACATTATTATTTTTATGTTTAAGATTTTTTTGATAAGAATTATAAGTTACTCATATAATATTTAAGAATTTTTTTTAATTTCTATTAAATTTTATCTTAATTTTGACAAAAGAATTCGTGAAGATCTTTTTTCCGAAGATTAAACCTTAAAAAAATCAAAATACACAAAATAGAAAACGCATTAGTAAAAGTCGCTTTTGATTTTTCAAGTGTACTTTGCCATGCTTTCACTCTATTTAGCTGAGTGACATATTTCATTCTCGACAACGGGGTGACATATTTTACTCTCGACAACGGAGTGACATGTTTCACTTCTTTCTAGGGAATGGGAAATTCCACATTTTAAAGAGTGTCTTTTTATAAAGTTCACCCCAAGTTCAAGAGTGAAAATACCCGCCACTCTTACAAAGAATGAGCTTTTCACTGCTCTGCGTTTTAAAGTGGAAGATCGTTTGAAATTTCCTGCCTGACATTAATATTTTTTTTGTTTTATTTTAAAAAAATATAAATAAAAAAGTTACACATACGATATTTAAGAATAACCTTTCTTAAATTTCTATTAAATTTTATTTTATTTTTGGTAAGACAATTCATGAAAATCTTTTTTCTTTCATTAATCTTAAAATATCAAAATACACAACCGATAAACGTATAAGTAAAAGTCATTGTTCAATTCGTTACTTGCATCAATTTTCCTTTTAAATACGCAATAAACATTTCATTATTTTTTAATTTGTAAATCTAAACAAATGTTATTTCGGTTTAGCTTCATAGCTACATCGTTCGTTTATAATTTGATAAGAAAATGAAATTTATTTTGTAATTGTATTGTGCATTGCTTAATTTGATTATGTTACTATCAGTTTGTAATGACCAGAACATAATTTATAACCGCATGGAGAGTCATTTAAGTTCGATTTAATTATAAATTTTGTTGTAAAAAAGAAATTTTTCTGTAAATATCTTATGTTCTCTTATTTTGTTTAAGGAACAAAAAAAAGTCTTTGAAAAAAATTCCGTTTTTTTTTTTTTTTTTCAATTTCTTCATTACCTTAATTTTAATCAAAAGTTATTTAATATGAAACAAAGCTTTTCTAGAAAAAAAAAGAATTTAATTACTTTATAAAGTTTTACTGTAATTAATTAAATGCTTTTACGTAATGAAATTAAAGACACCGTAATTATAGTTAACATAGGAAGTTTTAAATAAAGCATGAAACTGAGATATTTTTATTTCGAAAAACTGATAAAGAAAATTGCTCTTGCAAAACGTTTAGTTTGAAACATTAGATAGCGTAATCTAATAATTAATTTAACCCATTTTCGGCCATAGGTTCGTATACGAAACATTTCGATAAATATTTTTTTTTTAACACTCTGACACATTTTTTTCAAGAATTTTATTTTTCTTCTATTTTTTAAGGCTTTTGAAGACATCCATAAAATATTAGTAATTCAATTGGAGTAAACACTTTCTCTTAAAAATTTTTCAAAATACGCTAGAGTTTTAATTTGAAACGCCTTTGACAAATTCGACTTTTTAAAAATATATTATTATTCCAATTGAAATGAATTATATGTTTTTAAAATAGATTAAAGTTGCAAATTCTGTATATGAAATAAGAATAAAACAAAAGTCATAAAAATATTATTCATATTCATATTATTCATTATAAGAAATAATATTTTATATTATTATATAAAATATTATTTCTTATATAAAATATTATTTTTCATGCACGAATCTTTTTTTGTGTCTTAATGTATGTAATTTAAGCATATTTTAATAAAAATAATGCTACGTTTTATAAAATTTCTGTGCTTGGCCTAAAATGGGTTAAGAGGAACGTTTTATATTGGATTATTAAACATTTTTCTAAAATGATATTACATGACTTCAACGTAATTTAAAAGGGTAATAACTCATTGAATATTTCTATAGAGGATAAATGAGTGGTTGTTTGCAAATTAAGCTCTGAATAAATGCTACTTTATATGATTGAAAACAGCATGCAAGTAAGTGCTCTGTAAAAAAACACACGTTACATTTTCGGCGCAGCAATATTGCAAGCAGTTTTTGCAGTAAAAATGCGGCAAAATTAGATGTAATAATTAAATTTGCATCTATTTTCGCAATAAATTTATTTATTTATTTAATTTTTAAAGTGTGACTTTTTTTTGTCGTTCCACGAAAAAAAGATTTATCTAGTGTTTAATTGTATTTGCATATTTAAGCATGAAGTAATTCTGAGTGAATACGTAAATACCAGATTTTAATAGAGTTAATACTTCTGGAGAGGCCTTTTAAAAATTGGAAAAGACCATAAAAGCATATTTGTCTTTTATTGATACATATATATTAAAAGAAAATGTATGTTTCATTTTTAATTTAAAGTGCGAATATTCAGCGCTACTGAGAGACCAAGGATTTTAAAGTTAATCGCAGTGAAAAAAAATCTCAGAAGTTTTTGTAAGTAAAATTTTAATAAATTAAGTTTTCTAGGTAACGTTTCATTAAACTTTTTCTATGAATACGGATTCCTATATCCTTTTTTAAAACAGCAACAACAAAAATTCATGTAAAAGATATAAAATGCGTTGTAAATCAAAAAAATCTGTAAGGTTACTAAGATATTTTGGGGAAACTTGGATGTCTAGAACTTTTTATGTAATTGTAAGACATGTTACATGTAAAACTTTAGTAAAATTACTGTAATTGTAGAAAATTCTTTTATAAAAGTACAAATAACAAAAACGAATTTTTTCAACTTTTTTTCGTACAGTGTACAGAAAAAATTAACAAGCATATAGATTTCCACAACTTTCATCAGTAGAATTACAGATTTTCTTTTTTTATGTAGGGAACTTGCATTTAAAAAATTGCTAAGGGTTTATGAATGGCCTTGTATACTAAATAATTATACATATTTTTAACTGATAACCTATATTTTCTTTTAACTGAAATATGCGGCTTGTCATTTTCATAAAGTTTTATGTTATGAATGCGTAATTGCGATATTTTAAACAGAATTAAAAACAAAAGTAGCACTAAAAAAATATCCTGGAATTAAAATTTGCATTTGTGAATTATGATTTTTAAAATTTTTTATGGTGTTTTTAAAATGACCATTTACGCTAAATTAGAACACATGTAATAAAGAAAAAATGCATATATTTTTTAATCAAAAAACTCTGCCTTACATCTGACATTTTTTCAGCACTTAAAAAAGAAGGAAAAAAAATCAAAAGGTGGTCTAAGAGAGGTCAATTATTTAACTGAGAAAAATATAATAATGCAAATTTGTTTTAGGACCAAAATTTATTAATATAAGTAGTTGCTTTAAAAAATATACTTTTTAACAAAATTGTATATATTATTGGATTTTGCTTATTTAGATTTTAACTTATTGTAACTATACAAAGATCTCATAAAAGTGTACAAACTGTGACAAATTACACACTCGTTTAATCTAAAAATTTCAAGATCATGTCGAACATGTGGCTAAAATGGCTATTAAATCTGGCTATTAAATTATTTATTAAATGGCTATCTAAAATGTCTATTTATTCACTTTTTAACGTATAAGCTACACTTATTTCAAAACTCTAATGCATATTTAGAAAGTAGGCACAATCCCCTTTGTAATGATACTTAATCTCCCCGTGATATTTCAGATGAGGTATTTTAATAAGTTATAAAGTTTCTAAATAATATTATACTAAATATGCTTAATTATTTAAGATAACTTATAGAAAAAATTCTACAAAAGAAGCATACAATATTGTTATTAATATAACGGTAACTTAATTAAAGGTCAGGATATTTCTGAGCAATGCAGTATTTAGAATTCTTGAGTATTTCTGAAATTGCTTATTCTATACAATGTCTTTTTAAACATTTTTTTTTTATTTTTTAGGAAAATTCATTCATTTACAAAATATTACTCATGAATGTAGAAAGCATTATTATTTATTTTTTACAACAAAAATCTACACGATACTGTATAAATTAAATGCATTTTTATTTCGTATAATTATTAGGTTTTAATAAAAAAAACTATGAAAATTTGCAAGAAAAATACATATTTGTAAATACAAAACGTTTGATGCAGGTTTGTTTTAACCCTATTGTACAGTTTTTTAACAGCATTCTATCTGTATTACATATATGTATACAGATATATATTACATATATGAATTAGCATGTATAACACGTCTGAAGCATCTATATGCTTCTTTTAAATTTATTATTTCTGCATTTTTGTTTATCTTATTTGCTTACTAATCTATTTATTCGTTATTATTTTTATATTTTTATAAATTCAATTTTATTATATATCTATAATAAGATATCTTTCATAAAACTGCTGTTTGTGCTTTTCAGTATATTCTAAAATATTTAAAAAAAGTTCAGAGATTATTAGAGAAAAATGTTTCTATTTAACTTCAAATAATTGTAACTGAAATTCTTTTATAATTACATTTTATTCCTCGCATCTGTTAAATTTCAGAACTGTTAGGTTTCTTACAAATATTAAAATTAAGAACAAAAATATTCATACTTTATTTTAGTCTAGAGATAAAACAGGCTCTGAAAACAAGTTTTTGAAGAAATTTACTTTGAAACAAATATTGATGGAAGACTAAAAATAGCTTTGGATTTCAGCCAATGTTGCAGATGACTGTTATGTTTATAATATGCAAGTCTTTTCCTTTGGGTTTTTGACCTATTTTTTATGATTTGATGCTATGCCAATAGAAAAGGAAATTTCGTTTGATTTCGTAATTACTTCGTTTATCGTTCTCCAATATATCTTTACTTTTTGTTCTTGCTTTTTTCTTCGCATTTGGTACTTTCTGTCGTTCATAAAATGTATTAAAAAGATTATTATCTTAAAATAGAGTTTAACGAATTTATCCATAGACGGATTTAATTTAGAATATGTTACACACACACATATATATAAATATATATATTGTTATATTTCCATTAAAATTTAATCCTACTTAAGTTTGTTCTAGTTTTATCTACTAATTAATTAATAAATTCTCTTCTTTAATTTACTTTGCAGTGCACAAGTTTTTATTCAATCTAACCTAGTACACTGGTTTAGCGCGTGTTAGTTTTGGATGCGCTGTAAAAAAAAAAAAAATAATAATAATAAAAATTCTTAGTTAATCAGGGTTAACAAGCGGTCCTTAAAATTACAAAATTTAGTACTATAATTTTAATACAATAATATTTATTTAAAAATTCTAAAGTAAATGTTAAGGGGATCTACCACGGACAAGTTTTATTAAAAATACTTGTAGCAAAGTCTTAAAAATACTAGGAATGTCGCGAATGTTTTTTAAATTATTGTATATTTATTCATTCTAAAAAGTGTAATTTCAACAATTACAAACTGACAGAAATACTTGCAACCAAGTCTCTAAAACATTTGTAGATTTTTTTACTATTTCAGAAATTTGAGCATATAAATTATTGTTTTTATAAGAGTGTTTTTCTCTTAGTTTCAAAATAGAATATAATTAAAAAACGCATTTCTAACATTTAGTTCACTTAATTGTCAAACATTGTATATATATATATATATATATATATATATATTGTATTTCTAGAACTGTGTGTTGCGAAAACTGATAAAAATAAATACAATAGTGAGTATAATTTTGTAGGTACCATTAGATATCAAAGTATTAATACCCCTTTGCCCTCTAATATCTAATCTGTTTGGACACCATCATTCTTTTCAAAGCTTTGTTTTGCCGTCAGTAATAGAGATAATAAAATCTATCTTATTTCATTAAAACATTTTTTATATTGTGTAATTTAAAGCAACTTCTTTTAAAAAAGTGGTGCCGACAGAGGAAAACTTGTAAAAGAGACACTTTAGTCGAAATTATATATATATGAATAAAGGGTTACCACAGTTAAAGCATTTCTCTTCTTCTACCCCCCTTATGCATCTTACTATTCAGGGGAAAGACTTAAATATGTCTATACATTTTATTCAAAGGCATGTGGATACAAATTAAGCAAAAAAAGTTTAGAAACACTGATTAGTGGCGCTCTACAGCGATGAATAGGAAAAAAAAGTAATAAAACAAAAACCAAAAACATGGAAAAAGAAGCTATTACCGTTTTAATTTATATTGTTTTAATAGAAAAAAAACTATAATGAGCTTAAACTGTCCTTGTAATTGCAAGTTTCAATTTATAAGCATAAAACCTGCTATAATTTAAGTGAGTTCCATATATGGTAAGATTCTTCTTATCTATACTTGCAGCGATATTCTGTAGGTATATAAAACATGATAAAAAATTTGTGAATGCTCTTTCTTGTGCAGCAGTTCAAAATGGCAAAGCAGCCAGTTATGTGTTTTTGTCAACAAGACCATTTTAATCTCCGAACCTTAATAAGGGTGTTTTTTTCTATGGGGTAACATAAAATTTTTATTTATTTAGGACTCTTATTAAGGTTGTCATCAATGAAACAATTTCTTACTCTCTAGAAAAGCATCTTAGCCGAGCTGTTAAGATGTGCATTTGAACAAACTATCCAAGTTCACAAACCGAAGATTGTACATCTTCATGGAACAACCGTATTGAACAGCATTCGGTGCATAGATAAGGCTCTTGACACATGAAAATTTCATACGTTGAAAGAAAATTTTCAGAAATAAAGGGGCATTTTTTAGGATTATGATAAGTAGCCACAGAGCCGTCTATCAGTGGTCGGTTGAACTATCTTTTTACATGCAATTCCTTTTTTTAATGAATAGCATGTACACAAAGTTTGAAAGTCATACGTTTAGTAGTTTATTACATATGAAGGTCAAAATGTAGATGTTTTAATTATGACATATAAACGATTATACAATAAGTCATATTTTAAATACAATATGATTTTTAAAACAGTTACTTTTATAATCATTTTACTGATTTGCCCGTACGTCGTACGGGTAAGAAGAGTATCCTTGATCCATCACTTACAGCTTTTTGACACCGCTATTTTTTTAGTTACAATGTCGTACTATTTAATGTCACATGTTTTTAGTCTAAATGTTGCGATTTTTTTTTTAGTTTAAAAAAGTGGTGTTGAACGTATATTTTCAATTTATTGTCGTTAAAAAAATGAAACAGTTCAGTGGTTAAATGCGTTGAAAGTAGTTAAATAACGATAAATAATTTCATTTTTAATTGTAGAAACACAGCGATCTTTAAACAGGAATGCAATAATATTTTTTAACACAATATTAAAATCACATCTATATTCCAATTGCATTTTAACATTTTCTAATTACTTATTTTTTCTAATTGTGTGTCTAGGTATCTTCTGCTTTTCTAGTAAATTTTATTTTTAATAGTAATAAAAATAAGTTGTGTGCTATCAAAAAAGCTTATCCAGCTTCCACCATTTATTGATTTTTCATCCGATAATACATTCTATAAGAGAAAATAATACCCTGTTTCTCTCGAAAGTTAAGAATTTTAATAATTGGGAAAAATGGAAAAATTAAATGTCGTATTTAAAAACTTTATTTATAAAAATGTATTATTTTAGCATATAAAATATGTTTCTGCGTAAACACTATGGTAGTTTTGTATTTTTTATTTAATTAATATTTGTTTTTGTTTTAGTAGTGAATTTTATCTTTACCAGTTAGAAACATAATACGTGAGTTATCAAGAAAAGCTTACATTATTTTTCCCAGCTTAGTCATTAAATATCTGAAAAGACATTTGGGAAGGAAACTAATACAATGTTTATTTTGAAAATAAAAAAAACTTTCACTATAACCACGATATTATAAGAACACGTAGAAACTTATTTGCATATTTATTTAATACATATATATTACAAATTTAAATTTTTTCTTCGCCAAATTTAATCTTTATACTATATTAATATCTTTTTTAACAATATTCCGTAATTAGTTCAACTTATTAAATTTAAATTTTGTTTCTAGATCTAATGTATTAATATTTATGAGAACGATATAAATTCTTAATTCGCCTTAAAAAAAAACATTTATTCTAATATGAGTAGATTTAAAAAGATCGCTCTGAATTAAAAATATTCTTAATTAAATTTTATTTCTTAATATTCCAAATAAAACTCATCTTTCCCTGTTTCTATCAACCCTTTTTAAGAAAGTATTATTAAATTTATTCCAAAACCATACCTTTTAAAAGATATCATTATTTTTTTTTATTTTTTTTATTTTTCCCCCTTTCAACGTTTGATATTTCTGCGTATAAATAAATTCATTTCTTTTCTTTTTTTTTTTCAAATTATCGTCTGCAGGATATCGAATTCAGAGATCCATTATAAATTAGTTAAATAATAATTTTTTAAATTAAAAAAATATCATCTGAATGAAATTAATCTCGACGATGGACATGAATTCTGTTTACATGTGAAAGTCATGGTTAGAGATTAAAGAATATTCCAGAAGTTTTGTTTTTAGATTTAAGAAGGGAGCTGAGAGGTGATGACGGAGAGATATTTTTTTTCTTCCGAAGATTTGGTTAGAAGGAAAGGCGGAATAATGTTCTTATGATGGAATATTTTTTTTTTCTTTTGTGGATTCTATTCAAGACGGATTTCAAGAGAGCATTTTCCGCGATATATGTCTGAACTTGAAAACACTTTTTTGAGAAGCCAATATTATTTTCATGAAGCGTCTACATTTATTTTATTCATATTTTTTCCTCGCTTACCACGACTCTGTGTTTAAAAAAGGGGAACCAGTGAAGATATTTCGAGTTTTTCACTTAAAATGTCACACATACATACACACACACACACGTATATATATATATATATGTGTTGCGGCCAAAACCCGAAATCGGCCAATTCCCGAACTGGCCAGTAACGTTTAAAAATGACTGGCCAATTCTAGAATTGGCCGGCCAATTCGCGAACTGGCCAGATGCGATTAGCCAATTCGCGAACTGGCCAGATGTGATTGGCCAATTCCCGAAATAGATAGAGGCACTCGGTTTAATAATTTCTAACACAGTTGAAAGTGTCTATGAATTCAAATAGTGTAGTCGTCTACCTGGCCGTTCTCTAACTCGAGTAAAGGCTCGGGATGACTTGTATTTGTTATCTTATTTCGTTTATCAATTTATTTTGGCACTGATAGGGAATTGTGTACTGTTTTTTGTTAATTTACTGTGATATACAAAAATATTTCGTTTCAATATAATCAATAAGAATCGTTTTTACGGTACATTTTAATGTTGTTACATTACAATAAAATTGGTACCTATGTATCATTAATAAAGACGACAAACAGTTATTTATTACAGTGCATGAAATATAGCAATTCTAGATTTTTTCAGAAACACTGAAAATTTTATTACTAAGAAAATGATGAAAGAATTTTTTAGTGCCTTTTAATGATGTTACACTATTTCAAATTTAATGAAAATCACATGCTTCTCTAGTGTAGAAGAACTTTTTTTTATAGAGTATATTGATTAAGTAGCCATTTTAGTTCGTTTATTGGGACGCCAAAATGAATTCCGATAAAGATTATGATATTGCCAAAAAATCCTTTTTAGGGCATTTTTATAATGTTACATTATTTGAAACATAATGCAATTTACAACCCTAGCTTATGTAGGAAGCAATATATATTTTGTATTATATATTATATATATTATAATTATATATATTATATATATTATATATATTATATATATATATAATATATATATATAATATAATATATATATATAATAGAATATAATAATATATATAATATAATAATATATATAATATATATATATAATATATATATATTATATATATATATATATATAATATATATATATATATTATATTATACATATTATATATATTATATATATTATATATATTATATATATTTTTGTAGAGTATTGGTTAATTAGTAATCATAGTTCGTTAATAGAAACATCAAAAATGACTCCAATGAAGAATTATGATACATTTCATACATAATGAAGTTTATATGCCCTTCTCATGTGGGAAGCAATGCTTTTTTGTAGAGTATTGATTATGTAGTCAATATAGCTCATTTGTAGGGACGCAAAAAGTATTCCGATAAAGAATTATGATAAATGCAAGGAATCTTTCATAAAGTATTTTAATGATGTTACACTATTTCAACATAATGCATATGTGGGATGTAAATTTTTTGTAGCATATTGAATAAGTAGCCATTCTAATGTACGTTTATAAGAACGCCAAAAATAATTCCGATGAAGAATAATGATGTATGCCAAAATACCTTTTATAGGGTATTTTAATGATGTTGCACTATTTCAAACATAATGCAATTTACAAGCCTGTCTCATGTGAGTAGCAATATTTTTTTTTAGAATATTGATTAAGTAGCCATTATAAGGAAATATAATACATGCGAACAAATCTTTTATAAGGCATTTTAATGATGTTACACGATTTCGAACATAATGCACATGTGATACTTTTTTTGTAAAGTATTGATTAAATAGCCGTTACAGTTCGTTTACAGGAACGCCAAAAAGAATTCCGGTATAGAATTATGATGTATGCCAAAAAATCTGTTATAGGTTATTTTAATGATATTACACTATTTCAAACATAATGCAATTCATGAGCCTCACTGATGTGAGAAACAATGTCTTTTGTTGCGTATTGATTAAGTAGCATTTGTAGATCATTTATAGGGGCGCCAAAACAATTCCAATAAAGAATTATGGCATATTTCAAACATAGTAAAATTTATATGCCTCACTCATGAGGGAAGCAGTAGGTTTCTTTGTAGAATATTGATTAAGAAATCATTATAAATCGTTAATAGGGACTCCAAAAAAGTATTCCGATAAGGAATTATGATATATGCGAGAAATACTTTTACAGAGTATTTTTTTTTTTATATTTCACAACTTCAAACATAATAAACCCTTTATACATTTCTAATATGCTCTACAACATGTTTTCTATAGATTATTGAGTAGGTGGAATTTACCATTTATATTCCGATTGTTTTTCATGTGCATTTCCAGCTGCGATAAACTTTTAATATTTATTTGTAAAGCAATTTGTAGATCATAGAAAGCTTTAATGAAAGATAAAATAAATAGATTACTAGTTGCGGAAACCTATTGCTGAAATGAAATTTTACTTTTTTTTATGCTTATGTGGATATCTCTTTACATAAAAAGAACCGGAGTAAATTCTCTTAACAACATTGCGATAGAGTTGCATGATATTTTGTAATCTACACAGTGATTCATTTCCTTTCTTGTTTTAAGTTTAAAATTGCATATTTGTCGATGAGTTACGTTTATTACTTTAAAAAAAATCCCCCTTCATGTTTATTTTAATTTGTAAAGAATCTTCTGCAGAATGTAGTTAATCAGGTTCAAAAGAATTGGAAATAATGCGAAATACTATAAATTTACTGAGACCATTTTTATACAAATAAAAAATAATATTTCTATTAGAAAAAATGGTAATTTAGACCACTAAGGTGGCATATCAGAATAGCATGGAAATATCCTTTTCTGTCACGTGTGCATATCAGTGCCATCAAACGGAACCGTCGCAAATTACGTTCTTCTTTGAATAAGAAACAATTTCTAAAAGAATTTCATGACGGCGCCGCATCTACTGGGTAGCCTTAAATCCCCAATTCGGGTGTTGGCCAAGGCTTCTCGGCCAGTTCGCGAATTGGCCGGCCAAAACCCGAAATACGCTATTCATTTCATGTATTTCGGGTATTGGCCGGGAAGCTTGGCCAGTTCGGGTATTGGCCGGCCAGTTCTAGAATTGGCCAGGCTCCGGGTTTTGGCCGCAACATATGTATATATATATATATATATATATATATATATACATATATATATACATATATATACATATATATATATATATATATATATATATATATATATATATACACACATATATATATATATATACACATATGTATATATATATATATATATATATATAAATTGTATGAGAAATTTTAGAATGTGATTTTCTTAGCAAACTATAAGGCTAACTATTACAAAAAAAGAAAAAAAAATCAAAATTCGAACTCAAAATTTGATTTTTGCGCGTTTCCTAGAACTGTTAAAGTAACATTGTTTTTTGAATTGCGCACATTTGTGTCTAATCCCTTAAAACCTAATGAATTTTTAAACGGCTATAACTTAGCGAGTTTTAAAGATATGAAGATGCAACTTTTTGTGTCTTATTCAGGACTGGATAAGGAATTTTTTTCTAATTGGAATTTTTAGTCTACGGGAACCGTATAAAAATTTAATTTTCGTATTTTTTCAACTAGACATGAAGTCGCAACATGAAGACCCCCATGAAGTCGCAATTTATGTTATAAAAATTTCGCCTTTTTTTTGAATTTTTGCAATTGGAAGTATGGGTCTAAGAGCAATATTTAAGGAGATAGCCTATTGTTTCGATATTTATGACTCCCCCTGTATATTTATAATAATAATAATAACAATGATTAATAATAATAATATTACTATTACTATTAATTATATTAATCATAATATTTAATAATAATAATAGTAGTACTCAATACAATAACATTTCAACATTATTTATTTACTTAATTTTTGTGAAATTGCAGACTGCTTTTTCTTTATTTTAGTAATGAATTTTATATTTACAAACCTGAGCCAGAAAGTGAGCGTTTTTAAAAAACCTATACAATTTTTTTACCAAAATTCTTCAGTAAATTCAGTAAATTCAGTAAGTTCACCATTTATTCTTCAGTAAAGCATTCTGTAGAAGACAATAATATACGGTCAAGTCAAATTTAAGAAAATTTAGCTTGTGTCGTACGTGTGACAAGGTGTTTTCTTTGATGTTTTAAAAGCTTTATCTGTGAAAATATAAATATTAGTTACAATCGGTTAACATCCCCTCCTCCCCTATTCTCATAAATATCAAATATATCTATCTATTACATCTATCGATTATATCTATCTAAATATCAAATATATCTATGTAATTCATATCTATCATTATTGTTAGCACAAAAGAAGCTGAAGTTTGATGCAGTTTTATATTTATTATATTTCTCAAGAGAATTAATAGTTTAACTTATTTTAAGGAATCTGTACTTAACTATTTGGAGAGCGCTGGACCACTTAATTTAAAATCTCAAATATCATATTGGCACCAAAATTTTGGAATTCAAATTTTCCTTTTATCAAGTGCGCTACGAAAAGATTTTTTACCTACTTCTAAATACATTCTTTTTTGTTCAATTTCCAGTGTCATTAAAATGTCCGATGTCAGTTTATGCATCGGAATGCTTTACTTCTGAAAGTGTCGAAAGATGTATCTTATTTACTTTCATTCTTAAAATAGTTCTTAAATCTATACTTAATATAATATCTCGTGTTTTAAAAAATGACGAACTGGGAATGAAATTTTATCACTTCATGTAAAATTAAACATGGAGTTTAAAAAATATTTGAAAACTAAAGAAAAAAGAGCCAGACTTTAAGAAGAGTACGCAGAAAAAAGTTTAAACTATTAAATTTTTGAGGAGATATTTTAAATATAAGTACACATCAAATGCCTTTAGAATATTACTGACAAGGAAGATCTCCATACGGGCATTCTCCAAATAATCTGAAAAAATTACAGAGTGTTCTTCTCATAAGGATATACTCGTATATATATATATATATATATATATATATATATATATATATATATATATACAAAAAAAAGATGGAAATTTCCGTTAAAAAAAAAAGAAAAAAAAATCCCTTATTTGGCGATTTATCACGGTTGGCAGCAATGAAAAAGAATATATATATATATATATATATAATACCATTAAAAGTAGACAAGATTCACCAACGGATTTTATCAATAAAACAATAAACCAAAACGAAGAATTAAATTGAATTATAGTAAACAATATTAACCATTTGAAATTAACCATTGAATTTAATAACTTATAGCACATTGAACATGGAAGGAAAAAAAGAATAATATGAATACAATTGAAATTTGTAGAACCAAAGCAGAATCTTCAGGTCCCAAATACTTTGGAACTACAAATGGAGTGTGTGGTTTCATCTTCGTATTTGCCATGAAAAAGCAAAACAATACGAATTTGGGACTACCATCACACAAAAACCAAATTATTAAACAAGGAACAAAGATATTTTACAAAAAGGAGTTGAAAGTAAGTAAAAATAATAGTTATCCATAACAAACAAAAAAGATAAAGCTGAATGGAAATATAATTGAACCGGAAAAAAATAATAATCGATATTAACATAAAATTAAATTAATAAAATGATTAAAATTAGAATTAAGAGATAACATTCATATTAACATATAACTTAAAATACATTATTGTTACTTTAATCAGTAACATTTATTGTGACTTTACATGGTAAAAACTCATTATCTTAATATAGGATAATAAAAATAATAATAATAATAATAATAATAATAAAATAAATAAATAAAAAAATAATAATAGTAATAATATTATTAATAATAATACCAAAAATTATATCAATAACATTAAAAATAATTTGATATTTAAAATATAGCTATTTAACTATAGATATAACTAGACGAATATCCTTATATTGGTGTAAATTAAACAGTTTAAAAATTATGTTAAAATAAATAACCCACTCTCAATTTTTTTTAATAAATAATTAACCTTTGCGTTTTTATCCAGACAACACCACCCTCCTCCGTACTCTAACATCTACCCACCCAACCAACCTATATATATATATATATTTATTACTTTTTAACATTTTTAATTTTTTATTATTATTTTTATGTTTTATAATTTTTTTATACATTTTTTATGCAAAGAATTAATTATAAGATCATGTAATATCTAATTATAAATTAAAGAATATATGAATTTTTTAGGATAACCATTATTTATAGCATCATATACAAGCTTTTTAATATTAGTATTAATTAAATGGGAAGAACATAGACATTTTATTCTATATAAATGGTTAAGTATTATATTACGATATACAGAATTATGAAGACATGATTTAAAATTAGTAAAATTATTAACTTTAATATATATATATATATATATATATGTATATATATATATATATATATATATACATATGTTGCGGCCAAAACCCGGAGCCTGGCCAATTCTAGAACTGGCCGGCCAATACCCGAACTGGCCAAGCTTCCCGGCCAATACCCGAAATACATGAAATGAATAGCGTATTTCGGGTTTTGGCCGGCCAATTCGCGAACTGGCCGAGAAGCCTTGGCCAACACCCGAATTGGGGATTTAAGGCTACCCAGTAGATGCGGCGCCCGCGCCGTGATGAAATTCTTTTAGAAATTGTTTCTTATTCAAAGAAGAACGTAATTTGCGACGGTTCCGTTTGATGGCACTGATATGCACACGTGACAGAAAAGGATATTTCCATGCTATTCTGATATGCCACCTTAGTGGTCTAAATTGCCATTTTTTCTAATAGAAATATTATTTTTTATTTGTATAAAAATGGTCTTAGTAAATTTATAGTATTTCGCATTATTTCCAATTCTTTTGAACCTGATTAACTACATTCTGCAGAAGATTCTTTACAAATTAAAATAAACATGAAGGGGGATTTTTTTAAAGTAATAAACGTAACTCATCGACAAATATGCAATTTTAAACTTAAAACAAGAAAGGAAATGAATCACTGTGTAGATTACAAAATATCATGCAACTCTATCGCAATGTTGTTAAGAGAATTTACTCCGGTTCTTTTTATGTAAAGAGATATCCACATAAGCATAAAAAAAAGTAAAATTTCATTTCAGCAATAGGTTTCCGCAACTAGTAATCTATTTATTTTATTTTTCATTAAAGCTTTCTATGATCTACAAATTGCTTTACAAATAAATATTAAAAGTTTATCACAGCTGGAAATGCACATGAAAAACAATCGGAATATAAATGGTAAATTCCACCTACTCAATAATCTATAGAAAACATGTTGTAGAGCATATTAGAAATGTATAAAGGGTTTATTATGTTTGAAGTTGTGAAATATAAAAAAAAATACTCTGTAAAAGTATTTCTCGCATATATCATAATTCCTTATCGGAATACTTTTTTGGAGTCCCTATTAACGATTTATAATGATTTCTTAATCAATATTCTACAAAGAAACCTACTGCTTCCCTCATGAGTGAGGCATATAAATTTTACTATGTTTGAAATATGCCATAATTCTTTATTGGAATTGTTTTGGCGCCCCTATAAATGATCTACAAATGCTACTTAATCAATACGCAACAAAAGACATTGTTTCTCACATCAGTGAGGCTCATGAATTGCATTATGTTTGAAATAGTGTAATATCATTAAAATAACCTATAACAGATTTTTTGGCATACATCATAATTCTATACCGGAATTCTTTTTGGCGTTCCTGTAAACGAACTGTAACGGCTATTTAATCAATACTTTACAAAAAAAGTATCACATGTGCATTATGTTTGAAATCGTGTAACATCATTAAAATGCCTTATAAAAGATTTGTTCTCATGTATTATATTTCCTTATAATGGCTACTTAATCAATATTCTAAAAAAAAATATTGCTACTCACATGAGACAGGCTTGTAAATTGCATTATGTTTGAAATAGTGCAACATCATTAAAATACCCTATAAAAGGTATTTTGGCATACATCATTATTCTTCATCGGAATTATTTTTGGCGTTCTTATAAACGTACATTAGAATGGCTACTTATTCAATATGCTACAAAAAATTTACATCCCACATATGCATTATGTTGAAATAGTGTAACATCATTAAAATACTTTATGAAAGATTCCTTGCATTTATCATAATTCTTTATCGGAATACTTTTTGCGTCCCTACAAATCAGCTATATTGACTACATAATCAATACTCTACAAAAAAGCATTGCTTCCCACATGAGAAGGGCATATAAACTTCATTATGTATGAAATGTATCATAATTCTTCATTGGAGTCATTTTTGATGTTTCTATTAACGAACTATGATTATTAATTAACCAATACTCTACAAAATATATATTGCTTCCTACATAAGCTAGGGTTGTAAATTGCATTATGTTTCAAATAATGTAACATTATAAAAATGCCCTAAAAAGGATTTTTTGGCAATATCATAATCTTTATCGGAATTCATTTTGGCGTCCCAATAAACGAACTAAAATGGCTACTTAATCAATATACTCTATAAAAAAGTTCTTCTACACTAGAGAAGCATGTGATTTTCATTAAATTTGAAATAGTGTAACATCATTAAAAGGCACTAAAAAATTCTTTCATCATTTTCTTAGTAATAAAATTTTCAGTGTTTCTGAAAAAATCTAGAATTGCTATATTTCATGCACTGTAATAAATAACTGTTTGTCGTCTTTATTAATGATACATAGGTACCAATTTTATTGTAATGTAACAACATTAAAATGTACCGTAAAAACGATTCTTATTGATTATATTGAAACGAAATATTTTTGTATATCCCAGTAAATTAACAAAAAACAGTACACAATTCCCTATCAGTGCCAAAATAAATTGATAAACGAAATAAGATAACAAATACAAGTCATCCCGAGCCTTTACTCGAGTCAGAGAACGGCCAGGTAGACGACTACACTATTTGAATTCATAGACACTTTCAACTGTATTAGAAATGATTAAACCGAGTGCCTCTATCTATTTCGGGAATTGGCCAATCACATCTGGCCAGTTCGCGAATTGGCTAATCGCATCTGGCCAGTTCGCGAATTGGCCAGTCATTTTTAAACGTTACTGGCCAGTTCGGGAATTGGCCGGCCAGTTCTAGAATTGGCCGATTTCGGGTTTTGGCCGCAACATATGTTTATATATATATATATATATATATATATATATATATATATATATATATATATATATATATATATATATATATATATATTTGCTTCCATGTCGATTCAGCTTTATCCTTTTCGCGACGAATGTTGTTTGCTTAATTTTTAAACTTTTATCACAGGTTTTTTTAAATAGAAATTTTTGTAGAATCACGAGAATGCTTTCATTAAATAGTGTAAACTTAACAATAAAAAATAACTGGTGGGAATAAGGAAGGCTTCTCAGCCATACTTAACAAGAAATTTTCAGATGCATTAAAATCGTTTGCTATTGGCGAGAAAAAATCCTGCTCGCCAAATCACATGTCGCTTTCACATTTTCGCGCCAAATACTCGAAAATGTTTCATTTTTTTAGACTTTCTACTGGGATCCACCGCTAAATTTAATTGATCCTTCATTACATAAGTATTTATTACAAATAGCATTTTTTCAGCATATTCTAATTATGGCCAATATGTAGACCTTCCTTATGAAGGGAATTTGGGTGTTGAGAAATTAGCAGCCTTAATTGTATTTTATTTTTATCAATTTTGCAATTATGCTTTTTGATTACGAAAATGTTGAAAAATAATTTTAAAACATTTTTTTATATATATATACTGAGAAATATATATGAAAATTTGCTACAGTCTTCTTTTTTTCGATGATCTGTCTGTTTCAATTACCCACCATACCGTGAGACGGATCATTTACATTTACTGTATAATACGTAATAATGTATATTAAAATATTCAGTTTAAAAGTTATTTATAAATAAATACGTTGTTATTTAAAATTAATTGTTTATACATTTTTGGTGTGTTCATAATTACGCAAATACGTAGCACCTCTACTCGTCTTCAGTCCGTCCATCTGTTAGCGTATAACAACACAAAAACTACCCAACAGAATCGTTTGAAATTTATTATATTTGATTATTACGTAATTTTGTTGTGTCATTTCAAATTTTAAGAAAATCGGATGAATAATTCAATAACAGGTACAATCAAAAGCATTCTGTGACGGTTAATTTTACGGTTAATGGGGGAAAACTATTTCAAATTCTTTTAATGATGTTACAGTATTTCGAACATAATAAAATTTATATACATCTATGAAAAATATACTAAAATATAAATTTTGTGCAATCTGTAGTGCAAAGAATATCTTTTATTAGTATAAAAGGCCACACAACAGTATTCTAGTACATTGGGGAGAACATTGTTTAGGGTGTGTTTTAATTATATTAAAATATTTTACATTTTATGACATTGATATACGTTGCTGGGGTTCACTACAAGATTAATGCTATAAGCAAAGTTCTTTTGTAAGTAGTAAATTTTATTTCTAAAAATAAACTTCATTTTTTTTCAATACTACATAAAATATTTCATGTAAAATCGAATAAATATCTGTTAGCCTCTAATCTTGACATGCATCTTTTAAAAGATTAAAAAAATAGTAACTTCAAGTGCTTTTCTATTTTTTTCTATTTTTATTTATTTATGCTTTATAGAATATATGTCTCAGAATTGTAAGAAATAGAGCAAATAACTGCTAGTTTCTTCTTTACGAAAATTTCTCTAAAAGATCCTTCGATTACTTGATAAATTATTCAGAGAGAGCTCGAAGTAGATTATCAGTAACTTTCTATACCGTGAAAATGTAAAAATATTCAGCGCAATATGTTGCTTTGAAAGAAACTGCTTAAAGAGTTAAAAATATGTGAACTTACTTAAAAGAAAAAAAACTTACTTTATGTTTGGAAAGATGTTTCGATTAAAAGTTGAAACATTTTCTATGTCTGCATTTCATATAAAAAGAAAAGTGATGATTTTTTTAAATTTTTGAAAAGCTAAAACAAATTTTAGTATATATAAATTTAAATGATAATGTTATAACTTTAACAATTTCTCAGAAGATTTAAACTTCTTATGTTTTTATAGTACGATAGGTTAGAAATATACAATTTTATGAGTACAGATATTCAACAAGATTCTTTTTGAAATTGTGAGCATAGTTATCCTAAAGATTAGACCATTGACTATATAATAACTCTGTTCTGCAGACATCATGTATCTTATAGCACAGTATTGCTCTATTAAGGTAAAAATAATAAATTCACACTCAATTTAATGTTTGTGGTGTTTCATTTTCTTTATATCGACAAAGAATCTCCATCTTTACGAACAAAAAATAAAATAAAATAAAATAAAAATCTATAAAAAGCCATCGAAATACAGCATCTCAAAAGGTTCAGGAAACAACAAAAAATTATTTCGTTTCAGTTCAGAAGTTTTAGTTAGAGTTCAAGACAGAAGTCTTAGGCTCTTGCAAGTCCTTACAGTTCTTTTGACTCATATGTCTGCAAATAAGTACAATTTTCATCTGCAATGTTACCGAACATGTGATCATTCGACTGTACTATCGATAGTTATTAATCGTACAATACGTTTTCAGCACTGTCATAAATTTCTGTAAAAACACACACACAAAAAGATGTCGAAACTCTCAGTAGATTTACACTAGTTTTCGGTTAAATGCATTCAATTGAGTTTCTCGGTCATATTTTACACACATTTTCCTTATGTTATATCTGATTCCTTATTGAAATTTCTATGTCTTCATTTAAAAAGATTTTTATTTTTGTTAAAGTGTATAATTCAAAACGCAAATTATTAAAATTCCTTTTTTAATTTTAACAGAACTTGTTAAAAAGAACATTTAGTTTAAAGATTTTTTTTTCAATTTATAATAATTTAAAAAATCAAAAATCATCTCATCAGATTTAATGGAGATTTTTTCGCTCTAAATGGTAAAAGACATATTTTGTACTCATTAGAAATCACTCCTATAGCTCAGACAATAAGGCGTCCTTCCACTGACAAAAGGTTCAAGTACCAGGACGGCGAGAAACAAATTGTGTTAAAGTTTATAATGATACAGCAGTTCACATGTAATCAAAAAATTCAAGAGTGGAAGTTGAGTGAAGATTGATGTTTCACTAATTTTAAAAACTAAATTAAATTATTATCATTAAAACTAAATATGCAGTCTTGTGTATTTTCAACGATGTTAATTTACAGAGTCAATTCTAAATTTATCGAATAATTTCTCTGATATTTAACAGAAACTTGTTTTTTTCTAATATCTGTAATTTTACACAAGACATAAGATAAAGGTTACCTGTAGATTCTCGGTAATTTCAGAAAAATATTTAATTATACTATATATAATTATATATAGTATAATTAAATATATATATAATTATATATATAATTATATAATTATATATTTAATAATATATATATTTCTATATATAATTATATATTTAATTATACGGCAGCTACTTGATTTCAGAAAATACTGAAATCAAGTAGTTGCCGTAAACTTCTTAAACGGAATCCCGTTACCTATCTCTCTTACACACATGCATGTACCGGGTGTCCAGTAAATACCTGACCCATTTTTAACTTAAATAACAAATAAACGGTTTGAGATAATAATGCGCGGTTTGCAGAATTGTTATTAGAAAATTAATAAATTTTTTAACATGTACTTTGTTAATATAGTTCAAATTTTGGAAAAAAATATCGGGCTGGCGGTAACAGGCTGTTTGAATAGAGACATGACTCTGATTTTCATAAATATGAGATTTTCGGCTGAATCTGAATCTATATGTTGTCGAATCTGAATCTATATGTTGAATCAACTCTCGAATCAGCTTCAGAAATAGGGTACGTTGGTTGGAAAGGGATTTAAAATAATATTTATGATTGAACCATCTGTATTATTCTTCACCTCCTCAGTCTTGAGACTAAGATATTATTTTAAATATTATTATATTACATTAACAAAGTGCATATTTTAAAATTTATTTATATTCTAATAACAATACAGCGAGTCGCGCATTTTTATCTCAAACAGTTTTTTTTGTTATTTACATTCAAAATGGGTCAGTCATTTACTGGACACCCGGTATATAATTGTTTGTGTAAGCATTATTATACAGCTTTCCTATTTTATATTTTCTAATTGATAATTGCACCTATATGATATCGGTGTCACATTTCTTAAATAAAGTAGTAAATAACATATTAACATACACTGTTAAAAATTTTTAGTGAAATTACAGAGAATCTACGGGTAATCCATTATCTTAAATCTTATGCAAAATTACAGAGATTAGAAAAACAGAGATTATGTTATGTAATAGAGAAGTTTCATTAAATACAGAATAGATTTTGAATATTAACATATTTAAAAATACATGAGATTCTGTAAATTTACTTTTAATGGTAATAATTTAATTTAGGTGTTAAAATTTGTGAATTACCTATCTTTCGATAAATTACAGATATAAGAAAAACTGAATTCAGTAAATGCTGAATAGATTTTGTATATTAACATATTTAAAAATACATGAGATTGGTAAATTTGCTTTTAGTGGTAATAATTTAATTTAGATTTAAAATTTTTTGAATCTCCCATCTTTCGTGAGATAAAATTTTTCCGTTAGATTTGACCTGATGTATCATCAAGCTTTAGTATAATTTGTTTCTAATCGTCCTGAAGTTTAATACCGATTCCTCTTGACGGTAGAAGAACGCTTAATTTACTGAACTACGGGAACTTTTGCTATTGACTTCAAAGTGTTTTTTTATGAATCAGCGGAGAAAAATCACTATTACATCCGATGAGAAAAATTTTTCTTTTCTAAAATTTTCTAAGTTTAAATTTAAAATAATTTTCAATCAAAATGTTCTTGTTTAATATTTCTAATATAATTGAAAAAATACATATATAAGTGTGTATTATGAACTACTATATTTAACAAAGATAAAATACCTATAAATAAAGACATGGAAATCCCTATAGTAAATTAGACTTGATATAAGGAAAATGTGTAAAAAATGATGATCGAGAAACTCAATTAAATGCATTTAAATGAGAACTAGTACAAATTTACAGACTGTTTCGCTTTCTTTCTGTGTTTTTACAGAAAGTTTAAACTGCATACGAATTTATATGCGTGAATTTTTTCCTTCGTAACTTTTCTGCACTACAAAACAGCATTATTACATAAATATATTTTTTCGAGCATTTTGCACATTAAGGATATGCGGTTCCTACACTTGTTCAAATACGTTTTCTTCTTCCTGATTTATAAGTTCTTATTCACTTTAATACTCGAATCTCATCGAATTTTTTATATCATAAAAATAAATAAAATTGCATATTTATTAAAATGGTTTACATATTTCAAACATTTGAGGAAAAGTATTTCGTACTGGAGAATTTGATATATTAATTTTTACATTTCACTAGTTGAAAATAACAAGTTAAGTGAAAAAAGAATATTCAGACTACAGAAAAAAAAACTTATTTGGGAATACATTTGAAATTCACAAATATCAACCTAACTCATTATTTGCATCGACGTTTTGAGTATTCATTCCCAGTCCCGTATCAAATAAAACTAAAAATTCATATATATTGAAATATTTTAACTTTTCCAATTCCATATGAAATTAAAATATAGTTCTTGTTTTTTATGTTACAGAATGAAATTAAAAAAACCATTTTGTTCAGTTTTTTTTTTCCTTTTCGAGAAATATTTTTTCCAATCCGAAATAAAAACTCAAATTACAAACATTAAAATATAACAGAGAAAGATAATAAAACTTATGCGATGCCAGAAAAACAATTGTGAATTTATTAAACATTGAAATTAATGAATTAAAACTATATTACAAACTAACAAACAGAGCGAAAATTTTCCATTCCTATAACAGAAACGTGTCGTTGGTATGATACACCAATGCATTTTCATTTGATCCTGGAATACAGTACCAGCAAAAAATAAAAAAAATCTTGACACTTATAGCATTGTTTGAAAGTTTTCTTTTATACATATATTTTTTTAGTTTTAAGATGAAGAGGGAGGTGAGAGTTTCTACCACGTGTTAATTAAGTGGAAGTTTATTATTCTCCCTTTATTATTTTTACATCTATTAGTGGTTAGAAAAAAAGGAATTTCTTAAATTCTTTTCTCTACAGAAAGAAACACTTCTGGTGCACATAATTGATGTAAAAAACTTACAATTGTTGAACAAAAAGTGTTCAGCTGCTGCTACTGGCGGTTTTCTCACTTGATTCGATAAAATTATTTAAGCGTTTCAGAAACAGCTAATATAAATTTAACTTGTCAACATATTTTTGACTATAATTTTTGTCTTATTTAATCCGACCATTTTCGCTATTAAATTAACCAAAAATCTCTGCTTTTTAAAAAAAAGTGTTAATAAATTATAAATTCTGTAAAAGATTCTCGCCCCGAAGGGGTTAAGAAATGAGTATAAAATTATAATTTAATTGCCATTAAAAACTGACACTTAATTTAAACCTTGATCATATCACATGAAACAGAATTTAAATGTTTATTTAACAACATATATAATTTATTCAAAGCTATTGACTCCGTATTAATAAATCCACATATTCATTCGTTATACCTTCATGCTGAAACTTATAATTTTCAGAAGAAATGTTCAGTATGTGGAATACTATAGAAGAAAATCTATATGCATTTCGCTTACATCAACAAAAATTATTATATACCTCGAAGTTTTGTATAGTCTTAGCTTCCGGGTATTTTTTTAAGATTGCAATATGGTAATAATTTTAAATAAGTGATTCTTATGTATATTGTTTTAAATCTGACGTAATTTTCGCCATTTTTTTCTTTTTGCAATATTCACAAGAAAATATTTTATCGTTTGAAGGAAAAATATTATTATCGGCACTAATTTATTATGTTTTTTAAATCTTTTGTAATTTTTCCCCATTTACGACTTTAAACGCATTTTAATGAATTTATTATTTTGCAATTATTTTCCTCTTTTAAAATTAACGTGCAACTATAGTTTTTCTGCCATAATTTCAATAGTTTGTTGCCTTTATTACGCAATATACCAATTAATTTTAATTACTTTTAATTTGATTTTTTATTAGAATCTTTGATTATTTATACCAGTAAAATATTTTTGTAAATTTTACCTTTTATAATCCAACAATGTTTGCGATTCAATTAACTAAAAATTTCTGCTTTAAAAAACTCGTGATAAAAGATTAAGAATTCTGCAAATGACTTTCATTCTGAAGCGGTTAATTAATTAGCATACAATTATAATTTAATTACCATTAAAATTGATTGTATTACCATTAAAAACTGGAATGCTATTTAAACCCTGATAATGTCAAATTATTCAGAAATGAAATGTTTATTTAATAACATATATAATTTATTCAAAGCTGTTTGAAAGTTCTGACTCGGTATAAATAAATTCACATATTCATATGTAATACCTTCATACGGAAACTTATAATTTTTCCGAAGAAATGTTCAGAATATGGAATACTAAAGAAGAAAATCTATATGCATTTCGCATACATCAATAAAAATTATTATATACCTCGAAGTTTTGAATAATCATTTTCGATCTCATATCGTATAAAACTGGAAATACATATATATCGAAATCCGATATGCATCTGATTTCCAGACGGGATAAAAATGTGTTTTTTTCTATTTTTTTATGTCTTCTACTCAAGTAGAAAAAAAATAACTAAAAATTGAAATTCGATTTATATGTTATTTCTTTCTCGCAAAAAAAGTTTTTTTTTTCCATTCAGATTTTGATAAACAACATTGATATGCATCAAAATGTGTCACAGCAAAGCCGTATAAATTATGTATGGGCTATCTGGAAGCTATATATCTGAAGTACGAGATTAAATTTAGTAATTATAGACTTGTATATGTTTATCTATTTATCTGCATCTCTCTCTCTATCTTTCTATCTATCTATATATATATATATGTAAATACAAAGTTTGTGTAGCTTATACTATTTATTTAACTCCTTGGAGACGAGCCACCGGTAAACGTGCTCTGAATGATCCAAAAAATGCTCAGAATCGTATATTATTCTCACCAATGAATTTTTTTTATAATTTTTGTCTTATTTAATCCGACCATTTTCGCTATTAAATTAGCCAAAAATCTCTGCTTTTTTAAAAAAGGTGTTAATAAATTATAAATTCTGCCTAATTTAATTGCCATTAAAAACTGACACTTAATTTAAACCGTGATCATATCACATGAAACAGAATTTAAATGTTTATTTAACAACATATATAATTTATTCAAAGCTATTCACTCCGTATTAATAAATCCACATATTCATTCGTTATACCTTCATGCTGAAACTTATAATTTTCAGAAGAAATGTTCAGTATGTGTAATACTATAGAAGAAAATCTATATGCATTTCGCTTACATCAACAAAAATTATTATATACCTCGAAGTTTTGAATAATCATTTTCGATCTCATATCGTATAAAACTGGAAATACATATATATCGAAATCCGATATGCAGCTGATTTCCAGACGGGATAAAAATGTGTTTTCTTCTATGTTTTGTATGTCTTGTGCTCAAGCAGAAAAAAAATAACTGAAAATTGAAATTCGATTTATATGTTATTTCTTTCTCGGAAAAAAGTTTTTCCCATTCAGATTTTGATAAACAACATTGATATGCATCAAAATGTGTCAGAGGAAAGTCATATAAATTATGTATGGGCTATCTGGAAGCTATATATCTGAAGTACGAGATTATCAATAATAATTATAGACATGTATATGTTTATCTATTTATCGCCATCTCTCTCTCTCTCTCTCTCTTTATGTAGATATATGTCAGTACTATATATATGTATATACAAAGTTTGTGCAGCTTATACTGTTTATTTAACTCCTTGGAGACGAGCCACCGGTAAACGTGCTCTGAATGATGAAAAAAAATGCTCAGAATCCTATATTATTCTCACCAATAATTTCTTTAATGTAAAATTTGTCTTTTTTAATCTGACCATTTTCGCTATTAAATTAGTTAAAAATATCTGCTTTAAAAAAAGTGTTAATGGATTATAAATTCTGTAAAAGATTCTCGTCCCGAAAGGGTTAAGAAATAAGTATAAAATTATAATTTAATTGCCATTAAAAATTGACACTTAAATTAAACCTGGATCATATCACATGAAACAGAATTTAAATGTTTATTTAATAACATATATAATTTATTCAAAGCTATTGACTCCATATTAATAAATTCACATATTCATTCGTTTTACCTTCATGCTGAAACTTATAATTTTCAGAAGAAATGTTCAGAATATGGAAAACTAAAGAATAAAATCTATATGTATTTCGCATACATCAACAAAAATTATTATATACCTCGATGTTCTGAATAATCATTTTCGATCCCATATCGTATAAAACTGGAAATACATATATATCGAAATCCGATATGCACCTGATTTCCAGACGGGATAAAAATGTGTTTTCTTCTATTTTTTTATGTTTTGAGCTCAAGTAGAAAAAAAAAATAACTGAAAATTGAAATTCGATTTATATGTTATTTCTTTCTTGGAAAAAAATAGTTTTTTTCCATTCAGATTTTGATAAACAACATTGATATGCATCAAAATGTGTCACAGCAAAGCCGTATAAATTATGCATGGCTAATCAAGAAACCATATATGTGAAGTACAAGATTAACACTAATAATTCAATCTGTAACAACGGTCATCAGTCGTTATCAATCAGTTTTGTTAATGAAGTTTTATTTTTTTTTCAACATTTTGATAAGATTATATTTATCAGTAAAATCAAAGTCTTTGCTTTTTTTCCAGATATATTCTAAGCTTATTATCTGCATTAGCACTTAAGTTTATCGATTATTGGTTTCGATCAACAGGTCCTAATGTAGACGTTGGCGGACAATCCAAGGGCGAAAATGATTGTCATAAATAAAATGTGTCAATACATAATGGATATTTATTATTTTTATAAGAAAATAGTAAATTTCGTAGAAAATGGAAGTTTTTTTTTTTTAAATAACCTTTTACGTATGTTATTTTATTGTTTTGAGCAAAGATCTCAAATAGTATTATATATTTTCTTATTGTTATCTATCATTCTATTTTTAATATAAATACAATAATTACTGGCATTTTTGTTTATTCTGTTTGCTTGAAATACTTACAAAAATTATATTTTTTATCTTTCCGTCATTTAATGTTAATTTCTTTTTAATTTTTACTTACTTGTAAGACATTAATTAATAAGAAGACTTGTGATTTTGAACTTTTTGTCTTTTAATGATTATATACACATATTATAGTTACGTAAGTGTAATGTTAATCTGTCGGGAGATTGTGTCAGTTACATGTTTTATATACTTGTTGCCAACCTAGCTTTTTTTTAAATAGCAATATTGTTCATGAAGAAATACATGCTTTTTACAATTGCAAAATTACTAAAATTAAATAAAGGCAACATTTTTCTAAAAAAATACGGGTATTTAAAAAAACGTCAAGATAGCATAGTTAGAGAATGAAAGATCACTTCTCCTAGAAAAAAAAATCTTCAGGAAAATAATTTTATTATAATTCATTTACTAGAACTGATAAAAATTGCATTTTCAGTAAGTTGTTTTTTTCTTTTGTTAATAATGAGATTTATAATTTTCAAATTTTTATATTTTTTGGTATTTATGAATTTAACTTTAAATTTATTATTGTATTTTTTTATATATATAAAATATATTTTTTAAAAAATGATGATCAGAATGTCCCAGATAAAATCGTGCAGCTTTAAAATTTTATTTATTTTTTTAAATAATAGGTCTACAGCATAACGTGTTCGGAAAATTCATAGAACAACTCAAATAGTGTTTTCACTAATTCCTAATTAAAGTTCTACATGAGATATTTCCGTAGAAGGAAAAATATCAAGCCAATATTCCTGTTTATTCCATTAAAGCGTGCTAAAAATAATAATAGCTACTGCTGTTTAGATCTTTTGTTTCAATTTCTTGAGAATATTAACTTTTGTTCGTACACAGTATTTTTTATTTAACCAAAAAAAAAAAACTATTTAGTAAATTGTTTTAGTAAATTGTTTTTTTTTTCTCGAGATCCAAATTTTGACAAACTGAAATGTTTAAAATACGCTTGCATTTACATATTGGGCAGCATTATCTATGACCCAACATACACAGCAGAAACATTTTTTGTATTACTTTATCTATTGTTGTAATATATTTTTGTAGGCCTATTATTTCTTTTTGATTGAAGTCTTGAAGTTGTACGGATCTAAACAGTTCCGTACTGGACATTTTACTTATAAGAAAAAGTTTCAAACTCGTTTAAAGTTATCAATACATTAAAAAATGATGGACTCTTTAAAATAGTCATAACTGTTTTTTTTTTTTCTATTGTATATCAGTTTCTCTTAGTTCCATTAATATCACAATATTTTGTGAGCTATAATCTTATTCAAAGTTCAGTATTTAACCCTTGTATTGCCGCTGGGGCCTTTTTAGAGTTATAATTTTTAAAGTTTTTTATGTTTCATAGCAGAAGTAATAAATTATACTTCATATATGAAATCAAACATGCACTTCATAGAAAGAAGTTACATATAATAAAGTTTAATTTTTGATTCAAATTATATGAAATATAGAATGCTAATAAATTATTAAAACCTCTCATTAGAACAGGTAAATAAAAATCATGGATAACTGATTATAAAGCATGTATAGGGTGTCACTGAAATCTTAAATCGAATCATAAGGGATGATAAAATACATTTTGCCAAACAAAACAAGGCAAATTGGAGTCAAAATTATTGCTATAAAAAAAAATTTAGTCATGATGAATATTTTGTATATCTGACAAAATCAGAGATTAGGGATACTATGTTCCATGGTAATTATATCTCGTCTGTTTGTGTATTCCCTTTATTAAAAAAATAGCCTTAAATTGGGGAGCGTTAACTTGGCCCCCCCACCACCGATTTTTTTAAATTCAAATACATGAGGAATTAGCTCTCAATTAGCTCTAATTTGCTCTCTAATATTAGAATTTGCTCTGCTGATAAAATCGAGATATTTAAATTAGAAAGGTGGGGGGGCTAAGTTAACGCTAGCCCCCCCACTTTTAAATATCGAAATTTCAAAGGTGCCAAAATTTAGCTCTCAATTAGCTCTAATTTGCTCTCTAATATTAGAATTTGCTCTGGTTTTGTTATCGAGATATTCCAGATTCCAGTAGGGGGGAAAGCACTAACTAGCCCCCCCCACATTCGATTTTCGAAATCTCAGAGGTGCCAAAATTTAGCTCTCAATTAGCTCTAATTTGCTCTCTAATACCAGAATTTGCTCCGGTTTTTTTAACGAGATATTTCAATTTATATAAAGGGGGCAAGCGTTAACTTAGCCCCCCACATTCGATTTTCGAAATTCCAAAGATGCCAAAATTTAGCTCTCAATTAGCTCTAATTTGCTCTCTAATACCAGAATTTGCTCCGGTTTTTTTAACGAGATATTTCAATTTATATAAAGGGGGCAAGCGTTAACTTAGCCCCCCCACATTCGATTTTCGAAATTCCAAAGATGCCAAAATTTAGCTCTCAATTAGCTCTAATTTGCTCTCTAATACCAGAATTTACTCCGGTTTTTTTAACGAGATATTTCAATTTATATAAAGGGGGCAAGCGTTAACTTAGTCCCCCCACATTCGATTTTCGAAATTTCAAAGATGCCAAAATTTATCTTTCAAGGAGCTCTAATTTGTTCTCTAATACCAGAATTTGTTCCGGATTTTTATGGAGATATTTCAATTTATATGAAAAGGGCAAGCGTTAACTTAGCCCCCGCCCCCCACTTTCGAGTATCAAAATTTCAAAGGTGCCAAAATTTAGAGCTCTAATGTTAGAGCTCCAACATTAGTAGCTCTAATTTGCACTCTAATATTAGAAGTTGCTCATCAAAATTTCAAAGGTGCCAAATTTTAGCTCTCAATTAGCTCTAATTTGCTCTTTATTATTAGAATTTGCTCTGGTTTTGTTATCGAGATATACCAGATTCCTCTAGGGGGGGAAAGCACTAGCTACCCCTCCGCCACGTTCGATATTCGAAATTTCAAAGGTACCAATATTTAGCTTTCATTTAGCTCTAATTTGCTCTCGAATACCAGAATTTGCCCCGATTTTTATATCGAGATATTTCAATTTATAAGAATGGGTCAAGCGTTAACTTAGTCCCTCCCCCCCCCCACTTTCGAGTATGAATATTTTAAAGGTGCCAAAATTTAGCTTTCAATTAGCTCTAATTTGTTCTCTAATATTAGAATTCGGTCCCATGATATTATCGAGATATTTCAATTTATATAAAGGGAGCAAGCATTAACTTAGCACCCCCCCCCCACTTTCCACTATCAAAATTTCAAAGATGGCAAAATTTAGCTTTCAATAAGCTCTAATTTGCTCTCTAATACTAGAATTTGCTCCGTTTTATTTATCGATATACTTCAATTTATATGAAGGGGAAAAGTATTAATTTAACGTCCCCCCCCCCGACACTTTCGAGTATCAAAATTTCAATGTTGCGAAAATTTAGCTCTCAATTAGCTCTAATTTGCTGTCGAATATTAGAATTTGCTCTGATTTTGTTATCGACATATTGCAATTTCAACTAGGGGAAAGCATTAGCTTGCACCTCCCCCCCCCCATTCGAATATGAAAATTTCAAGGACGCAAAAAATTTACTCATCTTTAAAATTAAATTTGGTACTTTTTTATTAAATTAAAGATATTGCAGTTTGATACCCAAGGGTAAGCACTAACTACCCCAATTTGGAATTTCCATGAGTTCCAAAATTTAGTTCTCAGTTAGCTCTGTTTTCATTACCTACATTAGATTTACTCATTTATATAATATGTTATTAGAATAGTGTGTTGCAGTCTAAATTAACAATCAGTATACGCCCTAACTTTCAAAATCTGACATTTCAAAGTACCTAAATTGGCTCAGAGTTAACTCAGATATGTTGATTAAAAGCAAAAAGCAAAATTACTGGGGCACACGTTTTTCAACAACAGAAAAAAAAAGATGTAATTTTTCAGATTTTACCAAACAGATTTTAATTCAACTATATCTGTTTGCGTAAAAGGTATTTATAAAACATTCAGAATAGGATAAAGCTTTCTCCTCCTAAATAAATTCAATGTACTTATTTTAACCAGAATAACTCCGAGTTTTCCATTGTTTTTAATGCAATTATTTAATTGTCAAATTTCTGTGCTTGTTAAAGCAAAATTTTTCATTCAAATTGAATAATATACGAAAGGTATTTCCATAATGTAAAAAAAAATGGCAAAAATTAGTAATATAAATTATTAAATTTGCTTATTAAAAAACTCTTATATGTGTATGAAAATGGTAAAAGGAGATTTTTAAATTATTAAAACTCATAAAATATAACAAAATTTAATTATAAATATCTTTATTAAAAATATAATCAAAAACCTTATCTGATGCATATTGGTAAAAAATATCAAATGCATAGATATTTCAAAATTTTACAAAATTATTTGAACAATTTTACAAAGTTTATTGAAATATTATAAGTTATAAAAAATATATTTATTGTGTTTCAAATGATTTTAAATAAAAAAAATCTTTCCTTGTCTGTACAGTTTCATTTCACAAGGACATAACGTTTTCATTTTTAAATTAAGAGGAAAATATATACAAATAAATAGAATAAAAATAATCTACAGAGAAATTAATAGATCTAAATCACTTGATTTACAAAAAGAAATAAACATTCAACTATCCCAAATTTTAAATTAAAGGTAAATTTTAATTTAAATTTATAATTTCTTATACATGTAGAATAATGCATACTAAGAACATTTTTTTAGGAAAAGTATTAAAAGTATGAACTTAATTAAAATTAATTGCTTGTCAAATGTCAAACATATAAAATATAATAAAGCGAATACAATAAGCAAAAGAATTTAAAAAAATGAATTCACACTCTCTCATTCTCAAATAGTTTTATTCTTCACAAATATTTAATATATATATATATATATATATATATATATATATATATTTGAAACAATTATCAAATCTGAATTAATAATCAAACACCTGTTACAAATCAGGATGTTTTTTTCTAAACTATTACTGAATGATATAAAATAATTTATAACAGGAATACTTTTTGCATCCAATTAATATCATAAAAAATTTAAATGGCTCATAACAGAATTTCTAAAACTGTACCAAAGTGCGAACTGCTATTTTTCTGCTTCCATGCTATATTACTGAGCACTGATTTTCAGTTATAGGATTTTATACACTATTCATCAACAAATATTTATATCCTATTTATACTAAATATATACAAGATTCTATAATTTGAAGCAAAGGAGTTTGAAGTTGTGATATAAAATCTTTTAACCCAGTCTTTCATTTCCTTATTATTTTAAATCACTAAGAAAAATAGGATTTTTTTTTAATGAATGAATAATAATGTATCGAATTAATAGATATTTGAATGAAATTTAATGGATGAAATTTAACAATATCGTAGATGAGTTTTCTTGAATCAAAGAAAGATGAAAGTTTTTTAAAATTCGTAAAACCCACTGTTTTACTCGTGAAAGACAGAAAATCTATTTCAAAAAATAAAATAATGATGCAACAACTCATAATAAATATCCACATGCATAAAATATTGTGTATTTAGATTTTCTGTTATGTCTTATAGGACACATACACACAAATATTACGCATTATTTAAGCATAATAGATTTAAAGACAAATTATTTACAATTATTTACTTAATTCTGGTTCAATGATTAAAAGAATAATAAACATAATATTACACTTTATACAATAATTTTTATTTCTGTCAACATGAACTAAGATTTTCTGTTTTTCTTGTTTTCAAAAGTTTTAAAAAAATTGCAATATTTTTAACATGTATTATTTAAGATGTAATATCAGCGTATAAAAAAATTTGAAAATGCTTACAACCAATTTTAAAAAGTAGAATATTTTCAATTGTGTAAAAAGAAAATATACTCCCATGTTTACAATACATGTTTTTTTAAAAAAAGAAATATTTTTATATACATTTTCTCACATTTTAATAAATAATATACCAGCCTCTTATTCATACATGTGTGTATGTGCTTCAAAATGTTTAAAATAAAATTTAGCATTACTGTTCTAATAATATTGCTTGCAATTCAGAAGTGAAAAAAAAATGATAAGTAAGATTCATATTTGAAATTTTTTTTTAAAAAGAAATTAATAAATAAACGGTCAAGTCCCAGTATTCCTCGCACGAAGAGAATTCCGTACTATAAATGTAATGATTTATATGTGTATAATTAAAAATAATCGTTTTTAAAAGGATAATAAAAATTTGTGATAAAGCTATGCAATGAAGCGCTGAATATAATTGTATAAACTACAAAAGTATAAATCAGAATACCATGAAAGTTCAAAGAGATATGGATCCTAAGTTATATCAAATATTGCTATTCTGTATAACTCTTTTTTTAATCTTAACCTAAATTGTTTATGATGGGCTTCATTCGATACAAAGAATAAAAATAGTGCATATTTAAACTTCATTTGGTATTTCAAAAAAATTAAATTCAGCGTAGTAATTTTTTTTTTTTTTTTTTTTTTTTTTTTTTTTTTTTTTTTTACAGTGTAATTGAAATAAAACCCTTCTTCAAAGTCCAAAAGTAAATTTGGGCTGAGCGTGTTTCGAAAGGAGGTCGCAAAGTGTCAAAGGAGTTGCAAGTGCAGGCTCCCGTAGTATTTAGATAACTAATTCTCACATTAACATAATTAACATAGAGAAAAAGAGGGATAAAGAAACCCCAACAAAATTTGTGCTTTTTAATTAATAGATAACATTTATACTGGATGTTG
Organism: Maratus speculifer; assembly: GCA_964019185.1. Classification (NCBI taxonomy): domain Eukaryota; kingdom Metazoa; phylum Arthropoda; class Arachnida; order Araneae; family Salticidae; genus Maratus; species Maratus speculifer. The sequence goes on from OZ025300.1 coordinate 133,750,787, forward strand.
TCAAATTCGATTTACAAATTTAGAAGGTTGATATTAGAAATCAAGAGGATGAAATATTTCCATTGAACACGAGGTTGCAAGACGATTATTTTGTCACAAATAACTAAAGTCGGCTTAACGCTAAAAAATGTACAAAAAATAAAAAATATTTCAATAACAATGTAACAATATGTACCTTGGTTTGTAAGGAATGTGATAACTTCACAGAAAATGTTCCGAAAAAGCAGATTACTCACGCAATCGATGATACTATATAAACTAGTCATTACAGTCCAAAATGTTAAGCGTCAATTGCATAATACTGGCGTGTATCCTACAATTTTGGAGAGTTATCGTATTTTACAACTTAGTCTATTAAATATTACATTATAATATACTTCAGTTTACTGAAAGTTAAAAACGTCAAAAAAAGATGGAATAGGGGAGAATGTCTTATATTTCTGATTAAATGTGTGGATTTCGATCCCATAATCTATGATGATTTTTCATTCTCTTGGCGCTTACAATCATCTTTGAATTAGGTAATACTGTCTGATATTAAAAGTAATGATACGACATTTTTATGAAATGTATATAACCATTATTATATGTATATATATATCCTTCTAACGTTTATATCTTTTATACGTATACAATGTTCCTTTAGCATAATCAATTCAGTTATTACATACATACTGTATAAAAAAGGAGAAATATTTTTGCAAGTATTCAGCATTTATGTTAAAGATATATGTCTTGTTTGTTTGTCGAATTTTCTTATAAACATTAGCCAAAAACAGAAATTACTGTTTTAGAAATTTACATTTAAAAGAAGGATGTATCGGTATTCGGTTTGTTTTTTCTCTAAAAAAAGAAGAAACAAATTATACTACACATTAATTAAACTATATTCTAATAATAGAATTTGCCCTTGTCGTGGTATAGAATTACTTAAATTAGAATGATCACGAGTTTAAATTACCGCTACCCATACACCACATTCGAATATCGAAATTCAAAATTGTGTCAATGTATCATTCCCTCAAATGATAAATTTAAAAACTATATATTTTCCCCATTGCTGTCATTTTGAAAAATAAAGAAATAAATAAATAAGTTAATAAAAAAATGTGTAATATATTATCTAAAATATACATGTTAAGGATATTTAACACAGTTATCTTTTCACATATGTATTTTAAAATCTATTTTAATAAGCAATAATATTATTAACCCAAAATATTTCATTATAAAATCATTATTTTTATTTTACACATGTCACGAAAAACATAAAACTGCAATGAGCGAGATTTACGCCTTGCTAAAGGAAATGTATCTATTTATTAACTTTAGGATTATGACAAGGGAAACTAATTTGGTTAAAAATGTATACAGTACAATGAAGTTAATTATTCTCCCAAACTTTCCAAATGCTGCTATAGTACAACACAGAAATATTTAAAAAACTAAAAAGCAGAAAAACAGTTAGCATGTTCTTAGATTTTATTATTTAGCTGAAACCTTTAATATTGCGATATCCAAAACAAATGATAAAAATGATGAGTTGTGTATCACGATATTAAAAATTTTGCAATAAAAAAAACTGCAGAACATTGTATATAGGCTGTACAAACGTATACAAATGTAGTGTATTCTATTATGCGAAAATCTTACTATGATTTTAAAAAAAGTTTCCATCTGAAATTCTTTAAACACAATATAATAAATTGTATTACTCATTTTTAAGAAATGTTCAAACACATTTACTGACAAGTATATGGGAATACAGAAATATAAAATTCTATATTTTTACTTTACAAAATTTTAAATCAATAAAGAAATACATAATTTTGGTCGTTTTTTTTTATTTTGCTATTTTATCGACCCCTTAAAGTTATAAATGTTTTTCGAACCTTTTTTTTTACAATATTTAATACATTTGGGTTTTCAATGTCTACTCATAAGCTTGTTCATTTGGTGTTTACTAGCATACCAATCTTGAAAAATAGATAATACAATCATTATTATTTTTTGTTGGAAATAATTATTGGATCTAAAGGAAAAAAAACTAAAACAAGTTATTTTTATCACACTAAAACTAAAAAAGAAGAAAGCGTTTAAGGTTGAGTAAATATTTTTATACATGAAAAAATAATTATATGATTATTATTATTTTTAACTTGTTAAATGCTGTACATTATAATATGGGGAACAACTTTATGCTTCGATGAAACAAGCTCTACTTTGTCGTACAGATCATCGTAAGCTTCCCATTTTCCATCATTTCGTAATGCATATGCAATGTAGTGACCAAGAGTATTTGCTTCTCCTAAAAGGCTGAAACCCACAACTCCTCTCAAATGAAATTCGTTGTTTTCGATATTTATGTTCAATGGAATTTCTTTCAAAGGAACTTTGTGTAAAACTTCAACTGCTAATTGATTCGGATATAAATCTACTGAATTTATTTTCTCGTAGGGCGAGAACATCAATTGCACAACTATTAGGTTATCACTCAGTTTAGTATTCGAAGTTCTAGATCCACTGCAGAGCGGAAAAGCTGAAATGGAAGTGTCCAAAGTATATTCTTCGTTTGGTACATTGATGCTCATTTTCTCAAAAGTTTTTTTGCACTCTGAAATTTCGTCAATTCGTCGTATTTCATTTATTAACTGTTCCACACTCTGAACACCACTTTCCCGTGATGTCTTTACTTGAATTATAGGAACAGGTATCGTAGTGGTCATTTCTTTTTTCGGACAATATTGTGAGCTACACACACTATTTTCAGTTGCACAAGGAAAAGCCTTCATTAGTTTTGTGGCCAAATCGCCGATATTGCTGTGACAATTAAGGTGAAAAATTCCTTGTGGCAGCTTTATGGGCTCTATTATATCTCGTAATATCTCAGCACGCAAGGTATAAACCTTGTTTCCAATCCTTTTTGTTGCTATATAGTGTGCTAGTTCCAAAAGAATAATATCTTTTCGCTCTTTTTCAACGAAATATCTAAATGATTCGCTGTCCACAATAGTAGTAGCCAGTAACTGAACTAAGGAATCTGCAGCACATGTATTTGACAAGGTAAGGATTTCTTTTCCGCACTTTACAACTTTCAGTTTGGGACAATGTCCATTCTTTAACACTCCGAGTGGTTTTCTTTCGTTCTTTTGAGACAGATCAATGTTTTGCCATTTTGGATCTGGCTGAAAATATGTTCACTTTTTGGATGTTATAGCCAAACCACGCCAATTTTCCATTTTGTTGTGCTCTTGAATTTTTCTTTTTTCTGTTTCGCTCTTTTTAAAGCAAATTAGAGCTACTAATATTGGAGCTCTAATATTAGAGTTCTAAATTTTGGCACCTTTGAAATTTTGATACTCGAAAGTGGAGGGGGGAGGGTTGGCTAAGTTAACGCTTGCCCCTTTCATATAAATTGAAATATCTCCATAAAAAAACCGGAACAAATTCTGGTATTAGAGAGCAAATTAGAGCTCCTTGAAAGATAAATTTTGGCACCTTTGAAATTTTGATACTCGAAAGGGGGGAGGGCTAAGTTAACGCTTGCCCCCTTCATATAAATTGAAATTTCTCGATAATATAATGAGAGTTAATTCTAATATTAGAGAGCAAATTAGAGCTAATTGAAAGCTAAATTTTGGCACCTTTGAAATTTTGATACTCGAAAGGGGGGGGGCTAAGTTAACGCTTGCCCCCTTTATATAAATTGAAATATCTCGTTAAAAAAAACGGAGCAAATTCTGGTATTAGAGAGCAAATTAGAGCTAATTGAGAGCTAAATTTTGGCATCTTTGAAATTTCGAAAATCGAATGTGGGGGGGGGGCTAAGTTAACGCTTGCCCCCTTCATATAAATTGAAATATCTCGAAAAAAAAACCCGGAGCAAATTCTGGTATTAGAGAGCAAATTAGAGCTAATTGAGAGCTAAATATTGGAATCTTTGAAATTTCGAAAATCGAATGTGGGGGGGCTAAGTTAACGCTTGCCCCCTTTATATAAATTGAAATATCTCGTTAAAAAAACCGGAGCAAATTCTGGTATTAGAGCGCAAATTAGAGCTAATTGAGAGCTAAATTTTGGCAGCTCTGAAATTTCGAAAATCGAATGTGGGGGGCTAGCTAGTGCTTTCCCCCCTACTGGAATCTGGAATATCTCGATAACAAAACCAGAGCAAATTCTAATATTAGAGAGCAAATTAGAGCTAATTGAGAGCTAAATTTTGGCACCTTTGAAATTTCGATATTTGAAAGTGGGGGGGCTAGCGTTAACTTAGCCCCCCCACCTTTCTAATTTAAATATCTCGATTTTATCACCAGAGCAAATTCTAATATTAGAGAGCAAATTAGAGCTAATTGAGAGCTAATTCCTCATGTGTTTGAATTTAAAAAAATCGGTGGTGGGGGGGCCAAGTTAACGCACCCCTTAAATTGTATATGTATGTATATACCTGTATATTTATTTATTTATTTATTTATTTATTTATTTATTTATTCACATTATTTAAGCTTGCAATACTCTAAATATTTCAGATTGCATATATTTTTCTAAGAAATATAGGATTTATTTTATAAAAACGGTTTAAAACATAGTCGTGGAATTTTATCATAGATTTCAATTCAATCCATTATTTTATAATAAATTGGATTTTTCAGCCGTCTTATAAAAACGGTGGATCAACAAAAAGTATTCTTCCGTTTCATCTACAGATGACAGACTTTATGGAGACAAAAATTGGTTTTTAAGAGACAGTAAAAAGAATGATAGATATAGATTTTTCATAAGAATGAAGTAAAGGAAATTTTTCCTTTAATATTTTCCTTTAATAATTCATTTTATTCTTTTAAAATGACATTTTTATATTTTTAATGTAATTTGAAAAAAAAATAGTTAAATGAAGATTAATGGATAATATCTCTTGTAAAAGTATACAATGTTTTTTCTCCTTTCCCCTTCAAATAGTTAAAAACATTTTACTTAATCGTTAATAAGGTGACCCTGCCAGTAGTTGATCAATCATGTCTGCGTGGCGATACTTTTATTCCATTTCCCTTTTTTTAAGTTTTGGAAATAAACTACAGTGCCAGATAAAAAAAATCTTGACATTCATTGAAAAAAGTGAAGTTAGCGACAGATAGTCCTTTTAGATACTTTCATTAATAATGTTTCTTTTTTATTTATGCACTTTTTACAGTTGAAATTACGGAACGTTTCTTTAATAAAATTATAAAACTTTTCTAAATTCTTTCTCGGTCTTCTTTAACCGATTTCTTGTTTTGGTGTTCTGCAATGTGTTCAGTTGGCTTTGCATTTTGTGAATTTAAAAAGTTTGCAATGATGCTTAAAAATCATGCAGGAACAATTTGTTGTAATAAAGTCAAAGCACGGAGTTTTCAACTGTTGTAAGCAAGTTACCTTGGTTATGTGTACCAGATGAATTTCTTTTTGCAGAGAAAATAATTAAAAAAAATTCCTTTTTTCAAATAACTACCAGAACTAAAAAAATAAAGTGAGAACTCTAATGCTGTAAGGACCATTATTCCACCTAAGCAAAACGTGATAGAAGTTGTAACCCGCGTCTGATTTTAAAAACTTTAAGAAATAAAATAAAACATTCGAGCATTTCGATTGTGGGTTAAACGTTTTTTTTTTTTTTTTTTTTTTTTTTTTTTTTTTTTTTTTTCATTTAGCCGGCACCGTTACATTGTTGCTACAATTCTTAATGAATATTCTATAAATAGCAAAAATAAAATCCGCTGAAATTAAATAAATAACAACAAAATTATAAATACATAGTTTTTAACTTACCATTTTCTTAGGGGTAATCGAAAATGTTACATTTCGATCATCTTTCAGATATCATCCTTGGATTGTGTTTATAACAACAAGTCATATAAAAATATTAGTTAAAATAAACGAAAAGGCAGTAGATTATTTTAACTAACCGTAATTGTCTCCAACTACTCCAAAACTAAATGTTTACATTTTATAATAAAAAAACTTCATATTGCAGAACATTGCATATTGATTTTCTTATTGCAGAAAGCCTGTCAAGAATGTGATAATAGTTGTATTCAAGCAAAAACATTATGTCTAGTACATGTATAAGATTCATTTCTGCTTGAAACCATTTGGAAAGACACCCAGCCTGTCACTTCACATAATCATATATGCAACCACAGCACAAGATGGAATATTCTTTTTCCGTGTACCACCGACACTGGGGCAAACATTAAAGAAACATTTCCTAGAATTATATATATTTATTTCAAGATTCTACAGTTTTAATTACAGATTGATATTTTATATAGATAAAAATAAGTTTATAAACGGGCAAAAAACAGTGACTGTTTTAGAAAAGAGGTAGAAAGAAATTTTATGTTTGTTTCCACAAATTGAATGCAAGCTTTTAAAATAATAATAGGTACATCTTTTGTAGTTTAAAACATATGCTGATAAACAATTTGGTATATAATAAAATGTAAAATTTCAGTTCACAATTCTCATTCATATAAGTAACAAAAATGTTCTTAATCTACATATCCTTAAATAAAATATACTGAACATATACACACACATGAAATTAAGAATAGTATATGCATTGAAATACTTTATTAATTTAAACCAAAAGAAGTACTACAAATCAAGTATGTTATATTTCATTTAAGATTGTTATAGATGAGTATTTAGAGTTAACATTTTCTTATAAATATTATTTAAGCAATATCAAAATACATTTAAAAAGACCTTTACAGTAACTGAAAAAAAAAAAAACAGAAAAAAAGTTAAATATTCTTTAATAAAAGTCTCAAAAAGTAATATATTTAAAATTTATATATGAAATCACTTTTGCTTTACTATTACGTTCTATTTTTTATTACAGAATGCATATGTTTAAAAAAAATACATAATGTATCTGAAAAAAAAAAAAGATTAAAATTTCCGCATAATTTGTCTCGGAAATTTCAATTCAATTTATTATTTGAAAATAAATTACATTTATTTCAAAAACCACACTTTTCTATATAAAATAATACGTCTCAACAAATAGTATTATTGAATTTCATCTACAGATGGTAGATTTTATAGAGACTGAAATTGGTTTCTATAAAGAGCGAAAAAGAAATGATACATGTCAAAACATGTCGAAATTCCCAGAAAAAACGCAGACATATTATTCATAAATAATTCATCCTATCGTTTTTAAATCATATAAGATATATAGAGGGAACATTATCATAGAGATAGATTCAATGTTGCAATGATAAAGTAGCTTGTTAAAACAAAATCCATATAATAAATTAAATTTTTTAATCATTTTATTTACTTATTATAATTTAAGATTTATATTTTTCAAATATTCTCGTCCCTGATTATTCCGGGTTTGTGTGTAATACAATTAATTGTAATTCGTATAAAGCTCGATTCTTACTTAATTAGTCACAATAATTTGTTTTATCACGGTTGAACTCGGCTTGAAACTTAAAAGTAAAGGAAATATTATTATACAATATAATAAGTTATACATAATAAATTATCGATAAACTTTTATGCACTCTTTTTCAAATTTTCTGATGTTAAAATACAAATTATGAAGCTCCATGATGTGATTGCAAGAAAAGTGCCGATTTAAAAATATATATACAGGGTGGTCATAAAAAAACGTTGCCGATATTTGGAGCTCTAGCGGCCAATCCGCTCAACCAATCGAAATGAACATCACAGGCAATTGCATGGTGATGGCACCCATGTGGAAAATGTGTATTCAAGATAAAAATTTTACTTTCTCTTATCTGTATTGTAATTAGAGATTAGTGTAGTGATTCTGTGTCATATGCAAATTTCCTCCTTGCGCCCCAATCGACTTTTTTCTATGGGGGTGGATTCGCAGAACAGTTTTTTGTGCGTGCATAACATGCCCGTTTCTTGCGATACACGTAAGGTTCCAACGATCTTTAGGGTTTTCGCATGCGCTGAACATTTTGCGATGAAAAAAAATGGGTGTTGCCATTGGAAATTTTCGAGTTTCTGTAACTATAACCGTAACCGTGAGCGCCATTTTTTTGCCATGCATAGAATCTCGAGCTCATACCTTTGAATAGCTATATCTGAAATTTCACCTCGATCGGTTGACCGGACTGGCCGCTAGAACTCTATATATTGGCAAAGTTTTTTTTATGACCTCCCTGTATATACATAAGAGACGGTTCATATTAGATGTATTTAAAATTAATATATGAAATCTTTTTTATGCTATTACTTTTTTATATTAACGTGTGTATATGTTGTCAAAAAATAATGTATTTGACAAAAATATAATAAAATTTCCTCTTAATTTGACTCAAAAATTTCAATTTAATACATTATTTTATAATAAATTGAATTTATTTCAAAGCAATACTTTTTTATATAAGTCAACACGTAGTATAATTCAATATCATCTACAGATATTTATTATACAATATAAATATATAAGAAATATCTGTAATCCTTTATCTGTATATTAAAGTCTTTATTGAGACAGAGATTGTTTCTTAAAGACAGACAAACGAATGATACATGTTTAAATTTCCGTAAAGGTTACGCAAAGATATATTTTTCGTAAATAATTTATCCTATTCTTTTAAAATCATACAAGATATATAGACGGTACATTCAATTATAAAAGTCTATTCAAGGTTATTGAATAAAATAGCTTGTTAAAACACGATTAATATAATAAATTATAAGTGATTTTGAAGGGCGTTATTTACTTATTACTTTTATGTTTTATATTTTTCAATTAACCGCTTCACTGACTGTCTCGAGATATCTCAGGTTCGTATATAGTATAATCAAATATCATTGTGATAAAACTTAGTTGTTGCATTATTTGTCACAATTAGTTGTTTTATTACGTTTTTAATCTGCTGGAAGCTTAAAAAGAAACTATACCGGGTGATCCAGAAGTTCCGGGAGTTTTGAAATGTTAATAATTAAAAAACTTTACGCAATAGGAAGATGCGGTTTTCAGATATATGCTCAGAAAAGCGTGGAGTTTTCGTTTATAATGATTATAAAAAATAATAAATAGTTAACATTATTAGCAACAGGTGGCGCTAGTATACAACATCGAAAGTTTTATTAGCATGCGTTATATAGGCAGGGGAATTCATTGCGCAACATCATTCCTGAGATTATTAATCGAATTTCTCTTTAAGGGTCCTTAATATTCAAATTATTTCAAGGTTTATGAAATTGCACTTAAAAGAAATTTTGATACAAAATTTGATGTGTAACTGTTAAGTTAAAAAGTGCTTTCTTTGCATGATAAAGCTTTGTTAGTTATGCAGTTTTACAAAAAGGATGAATCGGCAAGAATAGCAATGCGTTCTTATCATACAATACGTGGAATCAAAACCGTAAAAGGACCGATGGCATTACAAACTTGAAGACTATGATAAAAAGGTTTGAGGAAACAAGCTCATTGGAAGATCCTTTTCACATCGCTTCTTCTGTCACGACGATCCTGAAGACTACGTTTGGAGATACTTGTTCCTCAGTCGTAACTTTCAACAAGAATGTCCTCCAAGTTCTCCAGATCTTACCCCTTGTGACTTTTGGTTGTGGGGCTACTTGAAGTCTCATGTGATCAGAGATTTGCCTATGTCATTGACTCAGCTAAAAGATATTACACCAGAGCGTTTCAAAGATATCCCCTGAATTGTTTTTTAATGTTGTGTAGGCTGTTTCATATCGTTTCACGGCGGTACTTATAAGTTATGGGTATCATGCACAAAAATTGTAACCTTTGGACACTGATTATTAATTTTTAATGAGCTGTATCATATTATAGCAATATTATACTATCCAGTTCAGCGCCACCTGTTGGCAAAAAGTGTAATTAAAATAACATTTCTTTTGTTATTGTAAAACGAAATCCCACAAGTTTCTAAGAATTTCTGTGAAAACCGCATCTTTCTATTGTTTATACTTTGCTAATTATTAACATTTCAAAAGTGCAGGAACTTCTATATCGCCCGGTATTTATACAATATAATGAATTTTATATAAAAAATTATTGTCAAAATTCCATGTACAGATTTCGTCTGTTCATCATTTGAAATTCCATAAAGTGATTGTATAAAATGTGTCGATTTAAAAAATATAATAATAAGGGAAGCGGTTAGCAATAGATGTATTTAAAATTAACGTATGACGTCTTTTTTATACTATTACGTTATTTTAAATATTACAAAGTCCATGTATTTTCCAAAAAATCGTAATATATTTAACAAACACAGATTAAAATTTCCGAATAATTTAATTCAAAAATTTCAGTTTAATGTATTATATTATAATAAATTGAATTTATTTCAAAACAAAACTTTTTATATAAAATATAACTGATCAACAAATAGTACTATTCATTTCATTTTCAAATAACAGCCTGAAAAAAGAAGAAAAACTAATGTCGAAATTTTTATAAAAATTACGCAAAGATATATTATTTATAAATAATTCATCCTATTCTCTTAAAATGATAGAAGAAACATAGACGTTATATTCAATCATAAAGGTCCATTAAACGTTATTGGATAATGTAGCTTGTTAAAACATAATTGATACAATAAATTAAGGAAACTGAGGTCTTGAAAACTTTTCAAAAAATCGATTTTTTATTATCTATTTTGATTATTCAATTAATTCTGAACTCAGAGCAAAAAACCGCATAAAAATACTTTCATTTTTAACGGAGTTATGAATTCGTGTGATTACTTTACCAATCAGTTAGATTGTGTTGAAAATAATAGTATATCAACGTACCCATCATCATATGGAGTTCCATTACCTGCGGTCTATTCTGTTGAGCTGTCTAAATGACAGACCAGATGTTATGACCAATAAGGTTATCTGAGCGAAAAATCCCAGCCGGCTATCGCCCCGGCATTTTAACAAGTAAAGCATTGGCCTTGTAAGCCAAGTATCTGGGTTCGATTCCCGGCCTGGGCAATTTTTCGCTCAGTTGGAAATATTCAATTCGTATGTTTACTTTACCAATCAGTTAGATTGTGTTGAAAATAATAGTATATCAATGTACCCATCGTCATATGGAGTTCCATTGCCTGCGGTCTATTTTGTTGAGCTGTCTAAATGACAGACCAGATGTTATGACCAATAAGGTTATCTGAGCGAAAACTCTTAGCCGGCTATCGCCCCGGTAGCTTAACAGGTAAAACATTGGCCTTGTAAGCCAAGTGTCTATGTTCTATTCCCGGCCTGGGCAATTTTTCGCTCAGTTGGAAATATTCAATTCGTAGGAGTTATGAATATTTATGTATCAGCACTTTCAAAGCCGCACCCATATAATTTCAACTTTAAGTTGCGTTTTCTTAAAACTTGATTTTTGACGATTATACGTAAGATTAAAAAAAAGGGAATTAATGGAATGGCTTATTTTTTTTGCATGCATATAACATTATGATCTATAGAATGAAATAATATATATTAAATAGTTTAATACTTTGAGTATTTTTAATGAAAAAATGTATTTTTTAGGTATTTTTTAAATTTTCAAATTTAAGAGTTTTTCTTAATAATGTTTTTTTTTGAGTGATAGTTGTGTATTATAAATAAATGAGTGAAAAGATTATGTATTAAATGGAATATGGAAAAATGCCACGGGAACAATGTTTGGCACACTGACTAGCATAAAATTACCCAGTTCTTCATTTGGCAAAGAATTGAACAAGTAAATTAAATTATGAATAAAAGTAATATCATACAGAGGTCAGTATGCGTTTGAGAGAGACCAAATTGAACGCCACGGGCGGCTAGTAGCTTGTTAAAACGTAATTAATGTAAAAAAATTAAGTGCATTTGTAAAACTGTATTTGCTTATTACTTTTTTAAATTTTATATTTTTTAATTAACCGCTTCAATGATTATCTCAAGTTATCTCGGGTTCGCATGTCTTATAACTAATTATAATCCGGATAAAACTTGATTGTTACATAATTTGTCACAATGAGTTGTTTTATGAAGTTTTTACACGACTTGAAATTTTAAAAGTAAGAAAATATTATCATACAATATAATAAAATTCGGTAAAAGTTGATTTACGGCTTTCCAAATTTTCATATGAAAAAATACAAATAAGGAAGTTCGTTATTATAGTGGAAGCGGTTAGTATTAAATGAATTGAAAAATGATTAATTTTGGGGAAAAATATTTGTATGTATATTTTTTCAAAGAAAACAATATTTGCTACAAACTAAAGTTGCTACTGGGAACATCCATTCAGAAATGTTGTGACCCTTCGAGCAGATATTTATAAATAATTTCAATTATTTCATATTATAATTAGGATTAACATTTTGTTTTAAATGTAATTTTTAAGCTATATCAAAATACATTTAAAAAGACTTTTACGATAAAGAAAAAATAGCAAAAAAATGAGTATGCTTTAATAAAAATTTCAAAAAGCAATATATTTAAAATTAATATCGAAAGCCATTTTGGATTAATGTTACCTGTCTTTTTAATAATACAGAGTGCATATGTTGTACAATAAAATATAACGTATTGGACAAAAATAGATAAAACTTTACCTATAATTTCGCTCAGAATGTTTAATTCAATGTGTTACTTTATGATAAATTTAATTCATTTCAAATCTAAACTTTTCTATATATAAACTGCTACTGATCAACAAATAGTATAATCGAATTTCATCTACTGATGCAGCCTTTATAGATACAGAAATCACTTTCAAAAAGACATGAAAAAGAATGACACATGTTGAAATTTTCATAAAAATAACGCAAATATATATTAAACATAATTAATTCATCCTATCATTTTTAAATCATGTAAGATACATAGACGGTACATTCAGTCATAGAGATCCATTCAAGAATATTGGTTAAAATAGCTTGTTAAAACGTAATTTATATAATATACTAAGTCTTTTTGGAGGACTTTGTTTACTTATAATATTTTTAAGTTTTGTATTTTTTAATTAATCGCATCCCTGATTACCACTATTTATCTTGGAGATCATATGCATTACAATTAATTATAATCGGGATAAAACTCGATTGTTGCGTAATTTGTCACAAGGATTTGTTTTATTACGTTTTTATTCGACTTGATGCTTAAACAAAAGAATATATTATTATACATACTAATATATACATTCTAATGTATTTGAAATGAATATCTGAAGTCATTTTCGTTTATTAATATGTTTTTTTTTTTTTTTTTTTTTTTTTTTTTTTTTTTTACACAATACATATGTTGCCCAAAAACCATTATGTATTCGAGAAAAATATATTAAAATTTCCGTATAATTTAGTTCAGAAATTTCAATTAAATATATTATATTATAATAAATTGAATTTCTTTCAAAACCAAACTTTTCTATACACAATACCACGTATCAACAAATAGTATTATTCAATTTCATCTACAAATGGATTCAGATAGGCTTTATAGGGGAAGAGACTGGTTTTAAAAGACAGAAAAACGAATGATACATGTTTAAATGCCCGTAAAGGTTACGCAAAGATATATTATTTGCAAATAATTCATCATACTCTTTTGAAATCATAGAAGATACATAGAGGGTACACTCGATCATAGGTCTATTCCAGGTTATTAGATGAAATAGCTTGTTAAAACATAACTGATATAAGGAATAAAGTATTTTAGTAGGATATTACTTACTTATTACTTTTTTAATTATACATTTTTCAATTAACACTTCCCTGATTCTCTTGAGTTATTTGTTTTTTCGTATGTATTACATTTGATTATTATCTGGAGAAAACTCGGTTTTCGCTAAATTTGTCAGAATGAATTGTTTTATTACGTTTTAACTCGGCTTGCGGTTTAAGAGGAAAGAAAACATTACTATACTACATAATACATTACATAAAATAAATTATATATACTAAATTTTCGATGAAATTTGATCCACAGTTTTCCAATTTTTTCAGATGTGAAAATACAAATGATGAAGTTCCAAAAAAAATTGAGAAAAAAAATGCGACGACTTTTTTCAAAATTGTTTTCCAAAAAAACTTACGAGGGAAGTCGTTAGTATTAAATGATTTGAAAAATAATTAATTTTATGAAAAGTGTATATGGAATTATTTTCAAAGAAAATATTTTTGTTTCTGGGTACATCCATTCCGAATTTTGTGACAATTTGAGCAAATTTTCATAAATAACTTCAATTATTTTATTACTATTGGCATTTTATTCCTTTTCTGTATTTGAAAATCAATAAATCGCTATAATAGATTATCTCTTTCAATATTTGGAATTAATTTGACAATACCACATCGAATATTACTCCAATATGACATGTATACATACTGCCGATATTGCGCTATTAGTAGCACAAAAAATTCTTTAAATCATTGTAGTTATTTTCAGTTTAAAATCAAGGTTTCTGTAATATTCATGTTTTATCTTAAATATATCAACATTAATCCAATGTACTAGCTTGGAATAGCAGACATTTATTAGGTAAAATCAATAATTCTCTATTATGTTTTTTGAATTTAATGTAATTATTTAAAATTCATTGAGAATATATTAGAGAATATATTATAGAATATATCATTGAGAATGTTGCATTTTATTGCATGCTTATTAATGTTTCGCACAAAAACATTCTGTATCTATACGTTTGTATACATTTGTCCATTTTTCTTGGGATTTTTTTTTTCAAATAGGGGATATCAATAGGGCATTACGAGATTAATCACATAACTAGTTTAATATATTGCAGTAACTTTCAGTTTATTGCGAAAAAATCTGTAGTTTTCTCGTTTTATTGCACTTATGTATTTAAAAATAAATATATGCCAAACTTTATTTACATCAATATTGGAGATAATTTACCAAATACCACATCAAATATTAATCCAATATTGGAGTGTATACGTATTGACAAAATCGTGCATTGAGTAACATAAATGTATTTTTTTAAAAAGATGCAGTTTTTTTCTGCTGGAAATCAAACTTTCTGTAATTTTCGTGTTTTTTTTAAACATTTCAATATTAAAGAAACATATATTGACCTTTTATGGTAGTTTTTACCATACGTATGTTTGAGAATCTGTGAAGTCAACGTATGTGATATAGATTTTTAAAAAATAGTATTGTAGTTATTTGCATTGCAATACGAATATATCTCTAAAAATTATATTTCTTTCTATTTATATTAACACTTAGTATCGTATCGTTGCATATCTTCAACATTTCCAAAAGTGAATGACTCCTATACACAGTACGTTTTTCTTTATTGCCACAATTTCAGAACACACCTGCTAACATAAATTGATTAGAGAAATGTGAACAATCGGCAAAACAAAGATAATTTTTCATGCTAAAGATTTATATATAATTTGAAAAAAAAAAAATCACATCATTATTTCTAGAAAACAAACTTCGTATTTTTTTAAAAAATTAAAAGATTGTTGACACTCAAAAACGTTTTTAGAAAGGTATGTTGGTATACTTTGCATTTTTGCACCAGAAAATTGATAATATTTATCAGAATCTTGTAATTTTCTGTGCACTGTACCTTTGAAAAAGTACACTTTACTTTATTAGCATATTTTGTTTTTGGGTTCCACTTCTTACATGCTTAAAAGAATGCATTCTAACATATCAGTAAATACCTATATATATATATATAGTTAAATTCGATTTCTAAAGACACAAAAGATTTAAGACCGATTAATAAACTAATTTTATGTAAATATACTTAAGACCAATATGTTACCAACACTGAATTTACATTATAAATCGCATTTTTTGAGAATTACACAGAAAAAGAAATCTGTAAACTTACTAAAAGTTTTCAAGGAAATTGGGATTCCTAGACATTATTTTGTAACAGAATTCAATGTAACAAAATTGAATGTAACAACAAGAATTCAATGTAACAGACACACATTTAAAATGTAAATTAAAATATCGGTAAAGTTACTAAGAAATTTTTAGAAAACTGGGATGAATAGAACTTTTTATGTAACCACTGTCTGATTTACGGATAACATATTAGTAAAATGACTAAATTCATTCAATTTAATTGTACAACAGCCAATATATGTAGCTTTACAGAAACTAGTTTTGAATATTTACATGCTAGTTTGTACAGTGTGTAGATAAAATTATAGTAAGGATATAAATTTCTGTCAATTTACATCTATAGAAATACAGATACGTTTTATAGTACAGGACGTAAATATAACCAATAACCAAAAAATATAATATTAGTTTACTTTTAAGTTTATAAACAGTCATGTTCTCTTTTACTGTTAATATTAAACTATTCGCTGAATCAATGTTTTTTTATACCATTTAATACAATCAGGACTATAATTAATTAGAATTTTTAACACTATTTTGCTTTTATGAATGACTTCTGCGACAAATAGTTGTAAAATTACATTTCCTTATTTCTGTATTCTAAATTATTGTAATTTCTTGCGTTACATATACAAAAGTTTGTCTAAGGGGGAATCGATTGAGATAGAGAAATGTTTTTGCAATAGATAATATCCTGCTTTAGAGAGATTTTGAAACTGGGATGCGTAAGCGCGTTATTGCGTTCACCGATGAAATTATAAAATTAGTTAAATCTCGATTCGCATACTAAAACACAATCGGTCTGTCATGTCATATTTTGTTTGAAAACACCACAAAATTCGATTTGAGCGATTGACTCGAAGGTTTAACATTGTGTTTTCTTGCTCCTAATCCTCCATTTTTTCATAGCTTTGGTTGCAGGAGAATACTATGTTAAACTTACGAGTCAACAAATCGTGTTTCCAGGAGTTATTGACCAAGGTGTGACTTGACAGACCGCTTGCGTTTTAATATGAAAATCGACGCCTATCTATTCCTAATTTCATCCTTGAAATCGATGAGATGATTTTTCTCTTCTGCGCCTCCAGGTCTATTTATGGTATGCGGATGGATTTTCATGGAAATAAAAATCCTCCTGAAGAGTCAGATATCCGTCTTACACAGAACTTTTTTTTATTGCAGAAATTTTTATTGCACTTGCTCCAAAGAGTTTAAAAGAGCTTTCATATTGTGGTATTGGCTAAGAAATTAAAAAAATGAAAATTAGTCTTCTCAGAAATATGTTTAAAAATAACAAGTTCACTGATACATAAATTTGAATATGCTTTTCTTTATTACATTTTATTGTAATAAAAGCTAAGCTTTTCCTGCATGATAGAAATTTCGACAAAAAGATTTTCATAGTAATAAAAATAATAATAAAATAAAAATAAATATTCATTTCCCAGAAAAATACAATAGTAATTTATTTCAAATAATTCTACTGTAAAATTCTCAAATAATTAATTTGAAAATATGTATCAATCCATTTGTACTATATTTAAAATTTTTGATCCAAAGTAATATATTGTAATTTCGAAAACTTTAAAGTGTTTTTGATTCAGAGACTCTATATTAGTGAAATACAATGCTGCTATAAAAAAACAATGAAGCGTCTAGATCTCTTCTCATCTGAAAATGAAATTATATCGGAAATCAATATGCAAGGTGATGCTCCTCTATAAAGTTTAATAAAATATAGAAAACTTTAAAATTGATTTTCAATCTTATTCTCTATATTTTTCAAAGAGGGTTATGGTTGCCATTTTTAAAGCATTTTTTAATGATGAAAATATTACATATATATAGATGTACATACATTTATAAATATGTTTTACATTTTTCTATCAAAATTTTGCTTGTTATTACAGATATATGAAAATGTCACTAGGAAACGAAATTAATATTATTAATTGTGGGAGAATTTAAAAGGTATGTGTTTGTAAAAAAGCCATTAGTTAATTATTTTGCAAAATTTCCATTTATACATATTATGGGTGCATGGAAATTTTGTTTAAATAAACAAAAAAATATTTTTGATTTTTTTTTCATCTTTTTGTCTACAATTTTCATCCAAAATGCTTAATAACGTAATAATAACTACATTAATCCGTCTCAATTAGAGAAGTGTTTATTATTCAAAAATTATTTTAATAATTTATAGCTATATAAGTCAATAATGAAAATTAGGTGCGAGAGTTATGGCTACTGCACACCAATTTAACTTTCGCAAAAAGAACAAAATTTTGTTGGAATCACAAATTGAAAATACAAGACTTTAGTAAAACTCAAATAAAATTGATGAAATTTTGTAAAAATTTTATAAGAGCGTTAACAATATGTTTTTTTGTCTGAGCAAGAAATCCGATTTTTTATTTTAACTAAAATAATAGCTTAAAACAACCAAAATGTACTCAACAAAACATGTTTTGTAGTTTTAATGAATTCCTTTTTCTGGGTGCATTAATTCTAATAAAAAGTCGGCATTTGCCCAATGTTGAACAACCTTAGGAATATTTCAGAAAAATAAAGATTTGGAGCAGTACTGTTAGACGATATAATAAATGCCAGCACTGTTATTTTGAAATAAATTAGTCATTTTATGATTCTTTGAGTAATATTTCTTTTATCTTAATATATTTCGGACGTTTCCACAAAATTTCTGCATTGTTGCATGAATTTAGAGTGCTAGAACAGCATGTCTTCAATATTAGTGTTTATTTTCAGAAATTGCTAAATTTAATTCATTATTTTAAATGAAAGTACTTTTTTTGCCATGTCTGCTATCTTAGTTCATTTTTAGCCCTGTCTCAATATAAAACACACATTTCTGCATTATTTGAATTTCATTTCAGAAATTTTCGCTATAAAATCAACATGTTTGTAACATGAACGCTTAATGCAAAGAATTTTTAAATTCAATTTTTCTCTAATATTATTATTTTATTGCCATAAATTCCAATATCAACTCATATTTTTTTTTTTTTTTTTTTAGAATTTTTAACAATGAAAATATTTTCAATAGACGCTGTTTTGAAGCAATATTGAGCTACAATGTAGCCAATAAAAACAATATTAGTTCGTTTCAAATCTCCAATTTCACGATCTATTTTTACAGTTACTATTCCGAAACCTCTTTCGTTGTAATTAAAATATTTAAAAAAACTTATGAAATGTCGCTACGAAATGTCTTTAATATTTTTTGTCTTTTAATATAAGCTTAAATGTTAATTTGAAAATGGTATATTACAGCATATGTGAAGTGCTATTTAGTTTCAGAAAGCAGATTTTCAAAATACTACAACACGATTTTAAAACGCACCAAAAAATTGTGCATTTATACAGTCGAGTCTCTCCATAACGAAACTCCATGCATCGAATTTCTCTATATAACGAATTTTTAGTAGGAACGGTCCCCTTTTCGCATGATTACATTAAAAACAGTCTCTATATAGCGAAATATCTATCTCCATATAACGAATTTTTTCATAAATTGGTCTTAATTTATTCAGTTTTAAAAAGCTTTGAAATAATATGGAATCAATTTTCCATCACTTATTTTTGATTTATCGACAGTGCCGAGTTTTTTTTTTAATATTACTTCTCTCCTTGTTCTTTAAATCCAACGAATTCCTCCCACCTCCCACACACCTTTCCACTTCCTTCTCAAAACAGCATCAATTGGATTGATACACACGTAAGAGAGGAATGAATGAGAGGCACATAAGAGAGGCCTTCAAATTCAAATGGAGGAAATGTTAACTACAATTTTTCATTCCTTGCTAAAATTTGATTTTTTTTTTTTTTCTTTTTGAGAGCGTAACAATTTTAAAATCAAAACAACAAAAAATTACAGATTTCTTCGTCTGAAATTAATGGAAGTCTTCCTACTTTGATTTTCATTAAGTTTTCAAATAAATGTCTGTTCTCTTTTTTGAAACAATTTAAATAATTAAGAAATAAAATGTTAGGTTAATATTTACTTTTAAATATTTCAAATTCTTAATTCAAAAGATCAAAAATAATATTTGTTCAAATTTCACACATTAAATACGATTTTTAACATCATTCTCTATACATCGAATTTCTCTACATAACGAATTTTTTACTGGAACGGTGGATTTCGTTATATAGAGACTCGACTGTAGTTCGAATATTATTCTTTTTATTGCAATATCTTGCAGTATAAATCCATTGTTTATACAATATTGGAACAAAATTGTAAATATTTCCGTTGTTTTGAAACAACATTGAGAACACAAAGTGAATTATTTATTCACTTTGACAGGGAAAAAGCTGTCAGCGTATGTTAACACAAATTATTGTTAAGCGTGTTCATGTTAACGAGATTCGACTATTTATATTTTTTTATTGCATACCCATGTAAAATCAATATTTATCTAATATTGAAGCAAAGTTTGAAATATTTCCCTTGAATGCTGTTTTAAAATAGTATTGGGCGACACTACAAAAACAATGAAAATAAAATTAATTCGAAATCAAGATTTAATCTGAAATTTCGCTATAAAATTTCTTTTAATTTGTTTAATTTATAGATATTTATTAAAATATTATTTAATGCATCTTATGAATCTATTAAAAATCTCTTCAGTGCAAAATGTTGACCAGTTAGGAAGTTAACTCAAAATCTGGATCTAATCAATCAGATTCTAATGGAACTGTCGTACTATTTTTATTGTTACCATAATGCAACACGATTCCGCAAACTTTTTTTGCAAATAAAACACAAAAAAATATCGTGAAATTTTTGTATAAAACTTGTTTAATACTTTTAAAACTCATTGACATTCATTAAAGTATTATTTATTATATCTCATGCAGATATTAAAATTCTCTTCAGCGCAATTTTAAAATCAGCAAAAATATTTTGCATCTATCTAGTAAAAATTTTTGACTGGAACTTGAAGTTTCAGAAAAAACCGTATTTTATTTAATAGAAAATTCTATTGCAAAATTTACAATTTTATCATCAAATTCAGAACACAAAAGCATTAGCTATACTATTTTCCGTTGGAAGAAAAATTCTGAAATTTCAAAATTTTAAAAGAGAGTGTGCTTCAACGATCGGTTTTGTATTATTGACGTAAGTATATTACTATAGTAAAAAATAAATTTGACTCTGGTCTCATCTGAAAAGAAAATTATATTGGAAATCAAACTGGTGAATGATGCACTTCAGAATTAATAACGTTATAAAGTATGCGGATCTTTAAAATTGACTTCCGATTTTTCTATACATATGATTTTTGGAGACATTCATTAATGCCATTTCTTTAATATTTTTGGTAAATCATTTTTTTCACATATAAAAAACACATTAAACTATAATTAACACTGCAGTTTTAATTTTTGCGTAATTTTTAAAAATATATTTTTGATCTTTGAGTAGTCTTTTTGCATAATATGTCTGTTGATTTAGTACAATATTTTGAGCTCAAAATTAAAATCAAAATTTAAACTATTTATAAAAATATTGTTTAAGATATCTCATGCAGATATTAAAAACCTCTTCAGCACAATTTTAAATTAAGAAAATTATTTTGCATCTATCTTGTGTTAATTTTTAACTAGGAATTTGAAGTTTCAATAAAAAAAAAATCCGTATTTCATTTAATAAAAAACTCTACACTGTTAAAAGTGAAGGTGACAAACCGGTGCCATTTGGGACCCGGAGGTGAAAAAGCCCTAGGATTCATTGGAACCCGGGGCATTTGGACCCCTAGGGTGCCATAGGGGCTTGGATATGGGGTTGCAGTGCCAACAGGTCTCTTACTGGGTGATTGGAGCTAAATAAGGTGCCATGCACTTCGTATTGGCAGCAATATGGCACCTCATCGGGTGACTGGAACCATGCGCATGCGCTGTGACGAGTGTCTTTCTGTTTTCTGTGACGGCAAGTAAAATCTATGGCTATGAGTTAATGAAGGTGAACTCGATGGCCGAGTGGTTAGAACGCTGAGCTTGTAATCAGACGTTGTGAGTTCGAATCCTTCGACGACCAAAAGTCGGTTTGTATATTTTTTAATTATTTATTATTGGACACTCTGGATTAAGGGTGCCATCTTTTCACCCTAATTAAAGGTGCCATTCTGGCTCTTTTAGGGGTGTCACCAGTGAGACAAGCATTTCACCCTTAAAAGGTGCAATGTGTCACCATTAGTTTTAACAGTGTATTGCAAAATTTAAAATTTTATCATTAATCTCAGAACACAAGTGCATCATCTATACTACTTTCCTTTAAATGAAATATTCTGAAATTTAAAAATTTTAAAAGCTGATTATGCTTCGATAGTTGCTTTTGTATTATTGAAGTAAATATATTACTATGGCAAAAAATGAATTCAACTCTGTCTTTATCTGAAAAGGACATAATAGTGGAAATCAATTTGGAGAATGATGCACTTCAGAATTAATAACGTTATAAAATGTGCGAATCTTTAAAATTGGTTTCCGATCTTTCTATACATATGATTTTTAGAGACATTCATTAATGCCATCTCAGTAATATTTTTATTTTTATTTATTTATTTATTTATTTATTTATTTATTTTTTTTTTTTTTTTTTTTTGTAAATCGAAATATTTCACATATAAAATACACATTAAACTATATTTGAAATTATACATTAATCTACATCCGTATTTTTATTTATATACTTAGTTATTTAGTGAAATATTTCAAAGACAAATTTTGTTGAAATTTCAAAGTGAATTCTCTATTCACTTTGACAAGAATAAAACTTTCAGCACACGTTAATAGAAATTAATGTTAAAACTGTTCATGTTAACGAGATTCGACTATATAGATATGTTTTTATTGCATACCCATATAAAATCATTATTTACCCAATATTAAGAAAAATTTTGAAATATTTCCCTTAGATGCTGTTTTAAAATACTATTGGGCGACACTACAAAAAACAATGAAATTAATATTAATTCGAGATCAAGATCAAATGTGAAATTTCTCAATAAAATTTATTTTACATTGTTTAATTTACAGATTTTTGTTAAAATATTATTTCATATACGTCATGAACGTACTAAAAATCTCTTCAGCGAAAAATCTTGACCAGTTATGTGGTTAATTCAACATCTGGATCTAATCGAACAGAATCTAATGGATCTGGCGTTCCAATTTTATTGTTACCATTTTGCAACATGCCTCCGCAACCGTTTTTTGCAAATCTAACATAAAAAAAATCTATCGTGAAATGTCTCCATAAAACTTGTTTAATATTTTCAAAATTCATTGGTAATCATTAAAATATTATTTATCATATCTCATGTAGATATTAAACATCCCTTAAGCACAAATTTAAAATCAGCAAAAAAAAAAATTGCATCTATCAAGTAGCATTTTTTGACTGTAACTTAAAGTTTCAAGAAACATTTATGTTTCATTTAATAGAAAACTCCATTGCAAAATTTACAATTTTATCATTAATCACGGAACACAAGTGCATTATCCATACTATTTTCCGCTGAAAGAAATATTATGAAATTTAAATATTTTAAAAGGGAGTATGCTTCAACGATTGCTTTTGTATTATTGAAGTAAGTATATTACCATGGTAAAAAATAAATTTAACTCTATTCTTATCTGAAAAGGAAATTATATTGGAAATCAATCTGTTGAATGATGCACTTCAGAAATGTTTTAAAGTATGCGAATCTTTAATATTGATTTCCGATCTTTCTATACACATGATTTTTGAAGACTTTCATTCATGCCATCTCTTTAATATTTTTTCTAAATCGAAATTTTTCACATAAAAATACACATTAAACTATATTTAAATTTCCACATTAAACTATAATCAAACTACACTGGTGTCCAAAAGTTAAGCACAATTGGTAATTAAGTAAGTAATGAAAGAAATATAAATCGCAATGTGGTGAAACTGCAGGTGTGTAAGCAAAATAGTACGCCTCATATATTTTCGCGAAGAGTTTTCCCCGAAATAGAACAGGGGACCGTCAACAAATTGAAAAAGAATGAAGATCTTTTGGATAACCCTGTCAAAACTAATGTAGCAAAAGCGTTCAAACTGCACATTATGATTAAGTGGCTTATTGTAATGTACTGTGTTTATTTTTATAAGGATAGCATATATACTCGTAGAGAAATTAAGGTTTTCATAAAAACAGTCCTAAGTTTTTTGCTTATAATTTGCAGAGTTCTTAATATAAAATAATGTTCTTTTCTGAAGATATGACAAACATCATTGTACACAATACCCTGTCATCAGAATTTAAAAATAATAAAAATTGTATGAAAATGAGTAGGTTTAGTAAATAATTTTTCATTGCGCATGCGTCAACGATATCAAAATTTCATTTGCATATTGTGTTAGCTAAATGTATAGAGCAACGTCTGTAAAAGTTTCAAAAACATAGCTTGAAAATTCTAAAATTTATCGTCTATAGAATCAACTCAAAATCCGTTATTCCTAAAGGCAGCAAAATATCAGGGGTTTTATCCAAATACAGTTGTACGTGCAATATTGTCTAGGCACGAAACAATGGAATATGGATACAGCCCCTTTATCGTTTTGCTTCTTTAGGGAATAAAATATTTTGATCTCTTTCTATCAACGATAATTTTCAGAATTTTTAATCTATGTTTTTGAGACTTTCACAAAAGTTGCTCTACACATTTAACTAATATAACATGCAAATGGAATTTTAATAGCGTTCACGCATGCGCAGTAAAAAATTATTTAGTAAACCTGCTCGTTTGTCATACAATTTTTATTATTTTTAAATTCTGATGACAGGGTATTGTGTGCCATGATGTTTGTCATATTTTTAGAAAAGAACGTTATTTTATATTAAGAACTCTGCAAATTATAAGCAAAAAACTTGGGAATATTTTTATAAAAAATTTAGTTTCTCTACGAGTATACATGCTATCCTTATACAAATAAACACAGTATATTACAATAAGCCACTTAATCATAATGTGCAGTTTGAACGCTTTTGCTACATTAGTTTTGACAGGGTTATCCAAAAGATCTTCGTTCTTTTTCAATTTGTTGACGGTCCCCTGTTCTATTTCGGGGAAAACTCTTCGCGAAAATATATGAGGCGTACTATTTTGTTTACACACCTGGAGTTTCACCACATTTCGATTTATATTTCTTTCATTACTTACTTAATTACCAATTATGCTTAACTTTTGGACACCAGTGTATATTTGTATTTTTTATTTCATTTGAAATTTTTTATTAATGTACTTGGTTAATTAGGAAAATATTTTAAAGATGAATTTTGTTGAATTTTTAAAGTGAATTCTGTATTCGTTTTGACAGGGAAAAAGCTGTCAGCGTATGTTAACAGAAATTAATGTTAAGACTGTTCATGTTAACGAGATTCGACTATGTATATTTTTTATTGCATACCCATATAAAATCATTATTTACCCATTATTAAGACAAAGTTTGTAATATTTCCCTTGAATTCTCTTTTAAAATAATATTGGGCGACACTACAAAAACAATGAAAATAATATTAATTTGAAATCAAGATCTAATCTGAAATTTTGCTATGAAATTTATTTTAAATTGTTAATCTTATAGATATTTCTTAAAATATTATTTAATATAATTCATGAATGTATTAAAAATCTCTTCAGCGCAATTTTTAAATGAGCAAAAATATTTTGCATCCATCAAGTACTAATTTTTGACTGGAAGTCGAAGTTTCAGAAAAAATTCAATATTTCATTTTATAGAAAACTATTGCAAAATTTTCATTTTTATCATTAATCTCAAAACACAAGTGTATTATATGAGAACCCCAGAAGCCAAGGGGTATAAGTGACAAAATTGAAAAAATTGAGTTAGGTGCACTGGGTATCTGGAAATATGCTTTTTTCATTTCAGGTAAAGAAATAAGGTCATTTTCTGATTATTTGGGGAGTTATAGAGATAAACCACTTTTTTCGAAAAACAAACAATATTGATTAATTATACATTTAAAGAAAATTGTACTCTATTTTTTTTAACAATTATTGAAATGAGAGTTCAAAGATTAGAATGCAACAAGCAGATGTTTCCTATTTCAATTTAGTCAATTGTTATTGCTGTTCCAATTTAACATCAATTACCTTTAAACTCAATTTACTCCAAATTGACATTTTGTCACTTGTACCCCTTGGCTTCTGGGCTCCTCATATATACTATTTTCCGTTTGTAGAAATGTTCTGCAATTAAAAAAAATGGACTATGCTTCGATGGTTGCTTTTGTATTATTGAATAAAATATATATTGTTAAAAACAAATTCAACTCTGTCCTCGTCTGAAAGGGAAATTATACTGGATATTGATATGGAGAACGATGCACTTCACAGTTAATAAGGTTGTAAAGTATGCGAATCTTTAATAATGATTTCCGACCTCTCTATACATATGATTTTGGGGGACATTCATTAATGCCTTCTCTTTAATATTTTTTTTAATCAAAAATTTTCACGTGTAAAATGCACATTAAACTATACTTAAATTTACACATTAAACTATAATTAAACTATTGTTCTATTTTTTATCTTAAATGAAATTTTTTATTAATATACTTGGTTAATTAGTGAAATATTTTAAAGATAAATTTTGCTGAATTTTCAAATTGTCAATTCAATTGTCAAAGTGAATTCTGTATTCACTTTGACAAAAAAAAAAAAAAAAAAAAAAAAGATTTCAGAGAATGTTAACAGGAATCAATGTTAAGATTGTTCATGTTAATGCAGTTCGATTATATATGTATTTTTATTACCAGACCCATATAAAATTATTATTTATCCAGTATTGAAACAAAGTTTGAAATATTTCCCTTGAATGCTGTTTAAAATAATATTAGACGACACCACAAATACATTGCAAATAACAGTGATTCGAAATCAACATCTAATCTGAAATTTCACTATAAAATTTATTTTAAATTGCTTAATTTTATAAGCACCAAATATTGTATATAAACAGCAGACCGGTTTCGATAGCATTTAGCGTACCGTCGTCAGTGCTTATTATTATTATTATTATTATTATTATTATTTTCTGTTAAAAATAAATAAAAGCCACGAATTTTAAACGTATCAGTTTCAAATTAATAGCGAATTCTTCATTTCTCAGCGCAAATGTCATATATACACCACATTAGCACATGTTTTTTGACGTAATTTGGCGAAAACTTTGCTTGCAAATATGAGTTGCAAAAATTATATTGTGTATTTTCTGTTATTTTAAAAAGGAAATAAGAATAAATAAAAAAAAGGTTTAGTTAATAATTATTTAAAAAAATTAAACCATTTAAAAAAGGAAAATAAAAGTAAATAAATAGTTAGTTTAATAATAAATAAACAACAATAGCCGGGTTACTATGTGAGGCATATAAATGCCATTTCGTTGCAATCGCGCAAACGTGGTGTGTATATCACATCCTTGTTTATTTCTCTACCAGAATATCCTAATTTTGCAAAAAAAGAATAAAATAAAATAAATAATGAATAAAAGCAATATGATTTAATGCGTAGTATACATTTAAAGGAAGACCAAACTGGTCGTTAAGGGCGGCAAGTATTTGAATAAAATAGGATACACAGAAAACAATCTATTATTCTAATCTAAGACAACCGAGCATGTTCCGAAAAGCAGAACTCAAGTTTGCACGAAAATGGGTGAAAAAGCAAGAAGAGTATAAATATTTCCATTGAAAAGTTTGAGATATTTAGCAGCGAGAAAAATATTGTCCCCTTTGAAAAGAAAACACTTTTGGATTTCTGTTCTGTAAATATAGACTTACAATGAGGCATCTTTCATTTTCTTCAGATTTCTTTCATCACTTTACACCTTGACAGTTTGTTCCGTTCTGCTTGTTCTATGACTTGTAGTTCAAAATACATGCATATTTTTGTTTAATATCGCTCTCTATTTATTTCACTATATTCATGTAACTTGAGTACGTTTTTTTTTAAATCGTCATGTATCCGAAATATCGTTTATCCGATCATCCCTGTCATCTATTAGTTCGGATAATCAATGCTACATTGTTTATCCGTCGACTGCTATTTTGATAATAATACAATATAAGCGGTCAATGTTATATAATATTGACCGCTTCTCTTTTTTTGACCGTATGTCATACGGGTATGTGTTTGCCAGTCATGATTAGTCCGTACCAAGTACGGGTAACCATACGCCAATAATAGTTTATTACTCTCACCAGTAAACTTTTATTGTAGATTTTCTATTATTTACTCCGACCAATTTTCTGATTTAATAAGGTTAAGGTTTTGGTTTTGAAAAATTCGTGATAAAAAATTAGAAATTCTGTAAAAGACATGGAAAAAATAGACATTACTTTAAAGTAAAAAAAAAAAAAAAAAAAAAAAAAAAAAAAAATTGACTACTTAAGTGGTTAATTTTAAATCTAGATCTAATCTAACAGAATATAATGAATATGTCGTTGTTTTGTAAGCAGTCGAAACTTTATTATTTGGATTAAAAAATGCTCTAATTATTCTTGAATTTTCTTTTAATAAATTTTATTGCATACATAGAATAATAGTATGAAGAAATATTGAATTCAAATTATTTACATAATATGTACAAAATATAAATTCCTTTTACCTTGGTAATTTCTGATCATCGTACTTAAACTGGAAAGATGATCCTATATCCATTTATGCGTGTCTTTTCATAAAAATAGCATAATTCTTCCATAAAACTTAAGACACGCACGACACAAAAAAATTATAAACGTTCTCTCTAAAAAAAAATTCTTTTTCATTCCATCAAAAATTGATGCTAACTTTTTTTTTATCTAAACTTTTACCTCATCTTGTAAGATAAAAAATTTAAAAGTAAAGCAGACGAAAAAACAGTTTCGCTGCCATAGTAACGAGTCGCGTAAAAAAAAAAAAAAAGCAAATAAATAAATATCACAATAGCAAATTTGCAAACGATTTGCTGTGAATAAAATGAAACATTAAATTTATCAATTCCTAACAGTCATACCATTTTTATTGTCACGATTTTTCAAGATGAAGCCGCAACAGTTTTCTCTAAATAAAACACTACAAAATCTATCGTGAAATTTCTGAGTGAATGATACTTATATTATTTTTTTTAGTTCATTCGTATTTATTAAAGTATTATTTATCATATCTCATACAGATATTAAAAATCTTTTCAGCACAATTTTAAAATGAGCAAAAATACTTTTCATCTATCTCGTAATAGTTTTTAATTAGAATTTGAAATTTTATTTCTCCAATATTGAATAGGTTTGGAAATATTTCCGTTGAATGTTTATTTGAAATAATATTGAGCGGCAAACACATAACAACGGTGATATTATTAATTCGAAATCAGGATCTTATATTGGCATTTTTCTATAAAATTTATGTAATATTGTTAATTTATACATAGTTTTCAAAGTATTATTTAACATACATCATCCTGATAATAAAAATCTTTTCAGTATACTTTCAAAATGAGCAAAAATATTTTTCATCTATCTAGTAATAATTTTTGTCTGGAATTTGAAGTCTCAGAAAAAAATCCATATTTTATTTAATAGTATCTTTATTGCAAAAATTTGCAATTTTATCATTAATCTGAGAACACAAAAGAATTATCTACAATGTTTTTCACTGGAAGATATATTATGTAAAATTATATTATTTAAAATTTTAAAAACAGAGTATGCTTCAAGGGTATCCTTTGATTACGGAAGTAAGTATATTATAAATGATAATAAAAAATTAATTCAACTCTCTCCTCATCTGAAAAGGAATTTTTATTGGAAATCAATATGGAGAATGATGCACTGCAGAATTAATAAAATTATAAAGTGTGCGAATCTTTAAAATTGATTTCCGATCTTTTTATATTTATGATTTTTGGAGACATTCATTAATGCCATCTCTTTAATATTTTTGGTAAATCAATTTTATTCCTATATAAAAACACAATAAACTTTATTTAAAACTGTACTTTTGATCTTTGGGTGAATGTGTTTTATTAATATATTTGTTTAAATAGCACAAAATTTAAGTTCTTGAATATCTATTCGAAATTAGGACCTAATCTTGAAAATTCTCCACAAAATTTATTTAAAAATTTAATTTATTCATATTTATTAAAGTATTATGCCACATACTTCATGCAGATAATAGAAATCTCTTCGCCACATTTTTAGAATGAGCAAAAATATTTGGCATCTAGTAATAATTTTTAACTGAAATTTGAAGTCCCAGAAAAAATCCACATTTTCTTTCATAGAATACTCTAATGCAAAAATTTGAAATTTATCATTAATCTCGGAACACAAGTGTATTATCTACACTATTTTCCATTGGAAGATTTATTCTGAATTATAAAATTTTAAAAACAGAATATGCTTCAACGGTATCCTTTGTATTACTGAAGTAAGTATATTGCAATTGTAAAAAATGAATTTAAATCTGTCCTCATCCGTCAAGGAAATTATATTGGAAATCAATATGAAGAATGATACACTTCAGAATTATTAAAGTTATAAAGTATGCGATTTTTTAAAATTGATTTCCGATCTTTTTATACATCTTAATTTAGGAGACATTCATTAAAGCAATCTCTTTAATATTTTTTGGTTAATCAATTTTATTCACATATAAAACACAAATTAAACTTTTTTTAAACTGTACTTTTGATCTTTGGATGAATTTTTTATTAATATATTTGGTTAAATAGTGCAACAATTTGAGCTCAAAGTTTAAGTTTAAAGTTTTTGAATATTAATTCGAAATTAAGATCTGATCTTGAAATTTCTCTACAAGATTCATTTAAAATTGTTTAATTTATTTGAGTTTGTCAAAGTATTATGCACTTTAACACATTTTTGCATCTATCTAATAATAATTTTCGACTGGAATTTGAAGTTTCAGAAAAAAGCCATATTTGATTTATCAGAAAAGTTTACTGCAAATTTTACAATATTATCATTAATCTCAGAATACAAGTGAAACATCTATAATATTTTCCGTTGGAAGAAATATTCTGTATTTTTTAAATTTAAAAAGATAGTATACTTCAATAGTTGCATTTGTTTTATCGAAGTATGTATATTACTATGGTAAAAAATAAATTAAACTCTGGTCTCATTTTAAAAGAAAATTATCTTGGAAATCAATATGGAGAATGATGCACTTCAGATTTAATAAAGTTTTAAAGTATGCGAATCTTTAAAATTGATTTCCGAATTTTTTACATACATGGAGACATTCATTAATGCGATCTCTAATATTTTTTAGTAAATCGAAAATTTTCACATTTTCAACACCCTATAAACTGTATTAAAAACTGTATTTTTGATCTTTGAATGAAATTTTACATTAATATACTTGAATTATTAGTATTTTGAGCTCAGAATTTAATCTTTTGAAAGCGTTTAACGAGATACAAAACAATATGGTAACAAATATGTGTCCGTTCCGTCCAAAGTCTAAAGCGTCTCTATCTACATTTTTAAGAATTTATTCTTATTTTGATACGCAGCATAGGAACTTAAACAGACCGAAATTATTAAAATTCAAACTTGTCCTCAAAAACTACACAATTGCGGAATATGCATCTTCAAAACGCTCCGTGTATAATGGTTTGAAAATTAGTGTCGTTATCGAATGACATTTAAATAGTACAAATAATCCCCTGCAAGCATTACCTTTATACTCAGCGACGATCCTAGTCTAAAAGAAAATAAATCTGCATGTATTTTCTTATACAAAATACTTAAAGTAACATAAAAGAATTAAAGAAGGAAATTTTCTCTGTAAAAAATACTGGTATTTAACACATTTTTTAAATGCTTTTTTCCCTGAACACTCGACAGTCTGTATATAAATATTATATAAAATACACTAGCCCTAGTATGCTGTAATCATTGTTATATTATAAATTAAAGAAAAAGAGGCTTACTAAACAGAAAGTTTTAATTATTATTTTTGTTTTAAGAATAAAATCGAAACGACTGTATATTTTTTATATATATTTTTATAACATAAATCTTTATTGATTTATGTTTAAAAGCTTGCATTCTCTATAGTGTATTATGTTTCAAAGATAAAATAAATTGGTCAATCCATCACATCATTTATGTTTTCTTATCTTTATTTTTCCTCGAAGATATGATATAAATCTTCTATTTTACGGCTTTTAGATGTCCATGTTTTTCTTCGTACAAAACTGTCGTCACTGGATAAATAACAAAAAAAAATCTATGTGTATTATATTTTTATAGTTATTTATTTTACCTTTTTTTAAAAATATTTTTTTGTATTTGAATTTTTTAAAGTAGTATAGGATATATTTTGTTTATACTTATCGATACAAATTTTGTATCAGCTTTTTCCACAAAAAGAAAAAAAAATACAGATACTCAGAATATTAAAATAAGGAAAATTTTAAAATGCGGTATGTAATGAAATCCTTATTGCAAGTTTAAAAATTTTTAACTTGTTTAACTTTTTAACATTCCTGTTAGCTCTTTCTGGCACACTTTGCCCTGTCTGGAAACCTAATATTAATTCCAAACATGCAAATGGCACCAATGATATTTAAATAAAATTTTGCTTTTACAATGTAATCTTAAAATTTGGAGTTATTTACTTCGGACAATGTCGTATATATCATTTTATAAGTAGAATTTGACCGTCCCGGAAAGAATAAAAATCGTTTAAATCCTCCTGTCGCAAAAAGGGTTAATAAAACTGGTATGCAATTTATGAAAAAATAATTCCGTTGCAAAAATATTGAAATGATTGATTGTTAACAGGATTTTTAAACAAAGTTGTTTGAACGTAAATAAAGCTTTATTTCTATAATGTATTGTAATATATTTTTTTAGATTCAAATTCTATTATCATTGTTGAATTTGGTGATAAAAATTATGTGGGATAGATTTAGAGAGAGTGTACCAAGATATTTTAAGCGTTTTAAGAAGGAAAATATAATTTAAACTCTTATAAAATATAAACCAAGATAATACAAATGACTAATATATCAAAAAGGTTTTTTTTTAAATTTAGAAATGCTAGAAAACTTTATATTTTCAAAACTTTACATTTTCAAAACTTCATATTTTCAAAACTATTTATAAAATTAAAAATATAATTTCTTGCGACTGATTTTCAGAAATGCTTTCTAGTATTTGTTTTACTTTTTTTATTTTATAATAATCAGTTATTTTTCTCAGACATTTTTGGATGATAACATTCTCAAGTAAACATATTAATGTTCTGGAAATGTTCTTAAAGTTATTCATAAGTTAATCAAGCTGTCTAACTGAGCTTTTACGTTGAATAGAAGTATCTTTAAAGATTATAGTGTTAATTTCTTAATTATTATACAGTGCAATTCATTTAATTAATTTAACTGCGCTCCTTTCCTGTTAACATAATATTTCACGTATTCTATTGGACATATTGCTAAGCAATATCATGAAGAAATAAGTTACTTAATACCTTAAACCTAGTTTGCATATTATATACTCTACGTAACTTTAATTCCCAATAGCCAAATGAATAACAAAATTTTGGTAACTTTTTTTATATGTAACCTTTATGAACTGAAACAGTCTTTAATTATCTACCTCATAATTTTCTGCGTAAGAATGATATTGTTCATAATTCTGATAGTGTATATTAATGATGCTGCTAAGAGTAATAAGGGACCTAAGCAAGCTTTCCTTGGTAATATAATATAAAACATTTCTTTAATTTAATATATATATATATATATATATATATATATATATATATATATATATATATATATTTACACTGTACTGTTTAGCTTTCTTTTTTCTTACACTCTAACCAAAACATTTCTACATGAAAAACATCATACCAAATTTATAAAAAAGCGATACTTTCGTATGTATTGTTCATGTTCCAAAAGTTAATATTCGCTAAAGAAATCGTCAAAGATTGCTCTAAAGATTACTCTAAACATTGTTCTTGTTTTACAACTGCAAATATTATAACCTGTCAGATTTGATAATATAAAGTACATGATCATTTTATCGCATTTGCTCTTCCTGTTGTACACAAAGATTTTGGTGAATTTCGGTTTCTCTACTTTGGCTGAATTCCAGTTTTATCACATAAGAATCCTCTGCTATGAAAACCACAATCTTTTTTATTTATGGGATGGCGTAATTTTCTTCAAAACCATGCATTTTACTAAAATGTCTGTAAAATAAAGGAAGTATATTACATAAAATGATCTCATATTTCGTTCATTTAGAAATGTAATAAGTATGATAATGTGTTTCCATTAGGTTAAAAAATGATTGCTCCTACATTTTGTCTGGTTTAGTTCATAAAATATATAGAGTTCAATACGTTCTCTTATAGAGATAAAAAAATAGCTATGATATATTTTTTGGGGCTTTTAAGGGCAATCATTTCTTTTATAAAGTTTTAAAATTTTGATCTAAATTGAAGATATGAATCACAAAAATTCCTTATGTCATTTATATAATGAAAATAAAAATACTCAAAATGTTTCTTTTTTTATGAAATGAAACATGTTCCATAATGTGCTTTAATATTTTTTTGTTCTTTCTGTAAATTTATTAAGAATAAATAAATTATAGTATTTGAAAGTACTTCAGAACGATTTTAAGAGTCCGAAACACTATTATATGCAACTGTTTAATTTTAATCTAGATTTGAAAAAAAAAAGCTACATTTTAGCATTTTTTTTTTAAATTTTGAGTTTAATTAATAAACCCGGCGCAGGCGATAGCGTAGCTGAAACTTGTTGATTTAAGATTATCACCTTTTTATCATTTATAATTTGAATGTTTTTAAAGATTTATCTTTTTTGCGTCTTTAAGTAAAATTCTTAGAATATGTATCGAAGTTTAAGATTTATATTATATTTTATAACGTAACGGACTTACAGCTTATTTTAAGGTTTATTTTAAATTTTCTTCGGCCTTTTTTTTTCTTTTTTTAAGAAAAGAAAAAAAAAACACCAAAAAACAGTACACAAAATCTGAATATATTTAGCACTAGGCTATATATAAAAATTGCAAACTGAATTGTGCATAAAAAGTGTAATTTCGGTTGTGTATAAAAAATTCCTAATAAGGTGTTCCTGGGCTATTTTTAATGAACCTTGAAATCATATACGTATATATTTATTAGCAATAGAATTTTATGTCGGACATTTTCAGTCCAAGGAGGACAGATAAACATTCTATTTGCGGTTTGGGAATCAAGTATTCCACCCACCTTGTCCCCGGAATCCTTATCGAAAATGATTTTAAATTCGGGTAATGATTAATGAAGTTGACTCTGCTGTATATGGATATTTTCATAGGACACCTGGTAAATGATGATGCTGTTATAGTTCTACATTTCAATTAATAAGGCCCCACCTGTGGTCGAATGTTCTACTCTCAAAACTGGTAGATGGAAGGTTCTGAGTTGGAACCCAATCGCGATCTTCGGCCTAATCGTTCGTTCGGAGTTTTCAGTGGTTGACTTCAAAACTTGGATAATTCTGCGAAATACGAATAAGGTTCACATGGAAAAATCCTCTCCGGCTTACAATCCACGTGCAGATAATAAGCCATTAATACAATCAACCAATTAAAAAGATTTATTTATTATTACCGTTTTGCTAATAAATAGTTATAAATATGGCTTGATTAATATAATTCATTACAGCAAATTTCTTTTTTTCATGAGTGGTTTAAATGTGATTGGAATTATTTATTGAAGCGAAAGAAAATGAAGTGCAATATTAGATACAATTTAAGAATTTCAGGTGGAGGTTAGTATTTTAAACTTTGGTGTTTATAAGAAGAAAGAAAATCAATTAAACATTTTTTTCTTCAATTCGATTGTTATGAATATATTTCTTAAGAGGATCGGGAATACATTTTAATATATTTTTAATTTACTCAGTTAAAAATTTGAATTTTTGTGATGATTCACAATTTCATTTGTAAACAAAATCACACATTAAATCTTCTCATTTTTTAAATTTTTAAATGTAAAAATTATTTTTAAAAAGCGGGTTGATTAAAAATAGTGATAATTCAAAATATTATTTTTGTAATTTCAATTTTTTGACCTTTAAATGAACAGAATTATTTATATTTTGATTTTGTTTGAACATTTTTAAAAATTATATTAATTTAAAAAAAAAAGAAAAATATTTAAAATAAAAATTTGCAAAAAGTAATGTAATTTTTATTAAAAAATACTTTTAAATGCAAGTATATATATTTTTTTCAAATTTGCTGAATCAAAAGCAATATATTATGAGATAGTCAAAAAAGACATCTTCCAAGTTTGAAGCATTTATCTTTAACGTTTTTTGAGTTATAACAATTTAAATCCAAGCAATGAAAAGTAACCCATCAATCGCATTTTCAATAGAAATCATTTCATGGCAACCATTGCTCAAAATTTAGATTTGAAAAACAAACGAAAACGAAAAATTTAATATTTCCTATTCTAATTAAGATGGAAAGATGATTTAAACATCATTTTAAGCATTAAAGAACAGAAGATATTTTAATACAATAATTCTTTTACAAAATTTGAAGATTTTTGTGCCCCAGACCTTCTTAAATGAAAAAAACCCTCTTTGAAATTAATTTAACTGACTAAATTTTCTTTTTTAACTGTTTTTGAAAACCACAGTAAACTTAGTCCTTTTGAATAGTCTCCTCAGTCCTGAGACAAATTTTATGTGGCATTGCAAAAACCTGTTTAATATTATTATATAAAATCTCCAAAGATGCATCAATCTATATATCAATATTTCTAATATGCACACATTTATTTAAAAAATCTAAATGTATCTTTATCAATTTTAGAAACATTTAAACTAATTTGAAGGATGGTTTTTTGTGTCGCCTCACATCAGTACTGAGAAGGTTAAAAATACTTTATTTTAAATCAAAAAACTTTCGCTGACATTTGTTAGACAGAGCCTTTTTTTTTCAATTTATCATAAGATATGCTCACACAATTGTTTTCGTAATTATTTTTCTTTTATTTTGATGCTTTGTGTAAAAAATTAAATCGTTTGCACAGTCATTACATTTCTTTCCAAAAATTGTGTCAGATTTATTGCTGTCGCTTGATAATTACTTTTATTCAATTTAAAATTTCATTTTAAAAATATCCGTTAAAAATTATAACAAAAAATTAATTACAAAAAATACAAAATAAAATAAACAAAAAATAAATAAACTGGAAATCTACTATTCGAATATTTTTTTACTATTGATATTAAATATGTCAAACAAAAAATAACTTTTTAAAATATTGAAACAATTTAAACGCATGTTAAATGTGAAAAAAAAAGTAAATAAAATAAACAATATAACTAAACTTTTTTAAACAACACGTGACTTTTTATTAAGGCTTCATTAACTCAAAACATTATGTGTATTTATTTAATTTTTTTAAAGAAATTTGAGTGGCTTAAGAATGAAGACAAATTTTAAAAATATACGGAAAAACAATAACTTTTCACTGTTTTCTTCTTTACCTTATAACAGAATACGTGAACGATAAAAAATTCAAAAGGTTTTTCACATGTTATTGCCTTTTCCTTTGTTTTAAAATAACACTTTAAGATCCGGTTCAGTTATTTAATTTATATTGACTATTAGGAAAAAAAAAAAAAAAAAAAAAAAGAGAGAGAGAGAGAGAGAGAGAGAAAAGAAAAAAAAGGAACTTCTATCACATTTCACCATGCTTGTTTTTCTATTAGTAAACGAAATGTTGTTTTCGATTTTGATTTTGTTTGTTTTTTATGATTGCACTTTACTTTTAAATGAGATTATCCCGTTTTCCTTTCATTTTTTTTCTCTCATTGCTTTTAAATGTTTAAAACATAGAGTTTGTTATTTCTTTTCATTTTAACGTAAAAAGCGCTCTCATTTTTATATAATAAAAAATATATTTATCTTGATAAGTTGATGTTTATCTTGATAAGTATTTCATGAATATTTATGCTATAAAATAAATTAATAGTATATGAATACGATAAAATTAAATACGATTTATGCTTTTTTTTTTAAATTGACAAAAAAAGAAAAATATTAATTTCTTGAAGAGATATTTTGAATATAAAAATGCATGAAACACCAATAGACATGACATTACGAGGGTAATTTTAGCCGCTGAGTGACTTGCACTCTTACGTTTCGAAAGCTTTCACGTTGAAATACCTTAACACAAACATTTCTATCAGATAATGTCAATGATCTTAATGTCAATATCATCAGATATACCAAATATACTGCTCAAAGAAACATTTCACAGAGATTGAGCGGCCCTTCATGTTGAAAAGCTCCGATTATAAGAATTTGCTTCTAAATGCACAAAACACATAGTTTGTTATTTGTTTTCATTTTAATGCAAAATATGGTGCTCTCATTTTTATATAAAAAACATTAAATATTTCATGAATATCTATGTAATAAAATAAATTATTATTATATGAATAGCATAAAATTAAATACAATTTATGCTTTTCATAAAACTTGGCCGATAATTTATGTATAACCATTTTTAACCACAGAATTAATAGAAAAATCCCAATGGTATACCCAATGGTATTTCCCGATTATTTGAGTTCCTTGCAGCTCCTGGAAACATTGTCCCTTACAAACGCCGGTGGACACTTTTCTTTGGGGATTTGTAAAGGACATTGTTTACAGGAAGACAGTGTCGAACATTGATGACTTAAAAACCAGAATTACAACCGCAATAGTCTATGTGGATGCCAACATGCTTGCTGCTACCTGGCGTGGAATTGACTATCAACTTGATATTCTCCGTGCGACGAAGGGGGCACACGTGGAAGCTCATTGACAAGGGTCATGATACTTTTTGAGTCTATCTAACCACTTATGCTATTAATTTTATTTTATCTTTATTATTTTACGAGTTATTAAACATCAAAATGGGTCCGAGAATAATAAACACCCTGTATATTACTAAAGAGTATTTTATCCACCACTGCGTTTGGTTTATACATCCGTATACATGTACACATAAGCGTTGAAGAACATAATCATAAAAAATCCCAGTTTTTAAAGGTGTGATCCAGCAGATGGTAATGTTAAAATATCAAACATTGACTGTTAATATTTATAACTCGATTGAAAAAAATCCAGAAAGTAACTTAGGTAATTAGATTGTCGGCAAACTGTCGTCGAACATTGCCATATTTTGTATGGACAGTATAAAAATGTTTGTATATTTAGAAATTCATAAAATATGATTGTAGTAAGTTCGCAAAAGATTATAATCGTCATTAATTGTGTAGTCATGTATTTTTACTACTTAGCTATAATGACAACAAAATCTGATTACTCAGATACTGAAAAAATAATTGTTGATTTTAAAGAGTAATAATGGCAGCTAAGGAACAAGTCAATAACTGTGAAATAAGCAGTAAAATACCATTGTTAAATGCATTTAAATGTATACTACTGCTTAATGGTATATTACTTGATAATTTTACTATTTATTACTGTAAATATTACAGATATAAACTGGAGGCCCAGCTTCTAGTATTATAAGGTGAAATCAACAATTATTTTTTGCAGTGTGAAACTAATTATAGTTCCAACACACCTCATTTGCCCTTTTTGACGTAAAATTTTTGGCTTGTTAAATATTAAAATATTGTGAGTTTTACTAAATTTTAAGATTAAAATCATTTTCAGTTTTGTTATAAAAAGTTTTATCTACGTCTCTGAAACAAAATTCTAAAATTCTAATTATTATATTATCTGTATTAAAACTTTAATATCATAAAGAATATTACGGAACTGAAAAGTTATCTACACAAGTGTAATTTGTTAGACCTCATATTATAACATAAATCTTTATTGATTTATATTTAAAGGCCCCATGCTGTGTATCGCGTATTATGTTTGAAAGATAAAATAAATTGCCCAATGTATCACGTCATTAATGTTTTCTTATCTTTATTTCTCCGGGACGATATGATATAAATCTTCTTTTTTTACGGTACCATAGAAGCCTGTGTTTGTCTCCATAAAAACTGTCATCGAAAGATGAAACAGGAGAATCTGTTTCTGTGAATCATACTGTTTTAAAATTATTTGTTATTTGTATTTTTAAATCTTTTTCTGTTATTGAAGTTGTTTAATTTAAAAAATACTAGATATATTTTTGATCCTAGCGTATGTGAATTTGTAATATTTTTTAAAAGATCAGCTTACCCCAAAAAATGTATTGTTTCATTATTTAAAAAAATGAAAATAAAATTATAGTACATAATATTTAGAAAAAAAGATTATGTGTATCTCTGTGTGAACAATTCGTGAAACATTTCCATATTTTGAACAGACTTTATAAAAATGTTTATATGTTTAAAAATTCATATAATTACAATTTTTGGTTCGTATGTTTCTTTTAAAAAAAATATTTATTTTCAATAGTTACTTAAGTTATCCCATTTCACCATAGAATGCATAAAATGGCAGATGTTTCTTAGAAATGGGAAATGTAACCCTAAAGCTATGAAAGAAAATAAATCATCCAAATTACCCATTATTCCAAAAAAAGATACTTTATGTTAATTTTAGAAACAGGGCAAATGTTTCTTAATTTTTGAAACTATGCCATAACAGAGAATAAAAACATACATATCCAATAAGATGTTATTATTGTATAAACTGACGTTTAACTGAAGATATGAAGTCTCTTTTTCAGTATTTCGATTGTTTGTAGCTTATAAGGAATAAGATTAATGCCATTATGTCAAATATAAACCATACATATTCGAATTACACAACAACTAATTTTAAAAGAATCAGAAATGAAGAATCATAGCTACAGCTTAGATTTTGAAACACTTTCCAACACATTCAAAACATTAGCAGAAAACTTCACAATTTAGTAAGGTGAAATATGGTGCTTAAAAAACAGTGTAGAAGGTGCTTTACCGTAACAGATTTAAAAACACAGTTTCTGTTATTGTCATACATAGTCATGAAACTATGCGTTTTTTGTGCAGCTATGTACATGGTTTATGAATATTTATACTCAATACATATTGAAAAAATGTAAATTCAGTTATATGCCTAGTGTTTAAGTACTTAAAGTGTTTATTCTAAAAACAGTAATATTGATAAACATCAAATTACTTCATATTTCAGAAGTGACATTAATTACATTAACTGTTTACTTTAAAACCATAATATTTATAAACTATAAATTAATCCATTATTCAAAAGTGACATTAATGAAATATTTAATATCATTGTTTATTTAAACATTTCATAAGTGGATGATTGCACAGGATTGCGAAATCATTTTGTGTTGATTACTTCAAGGACAACATTTTACTGTGAACGAACTCAGTTCAGTTGCTCTTATGTTTTTGTAAAGCACACACGGTGCTTATATTTCTCTTACTGTGTCGCATACTTGGATATGTTAATCCCGCAACCGCAGCAGGAAACTGCATTCCTGTATCTTGTTTTTTTCAATTTACTAAATGTTTCTTTAAGTTGTTAATATAAAGCAAAAAAGATATATTAGTGCGAATTTATTTTCACTTGACAACACTAAAGAACTGCTTCATGAATCTCGGACACCAACATTAACACTCCCACCCTATCAGGCCTTAGTCCTGATATATAGGAAGGAGCGCTAATTTGTGTACAGGTCGTCGCGAGAATAAACTACAAAATTATGCGATGTCAACTTCACGTTCGAATGAAAAACAGAGTCGGAAAAGCAAATCTGATTCAGAGGACCTTTCGATTCCTGATGATAATAAAAAAGAAGTTTCTCCTTCAATAAATTCTGTTCAAACATCTTTCGCACTTTTGCCCACTGCTACAGTATATATTTATGATTGCATGGGTCAAAAGCACACGTTAAGAATTATGTGTGACAGTGGCTCAGAATCTACGTTCGTTTCAGAATCATGCATGAAAGTGTTAGGATTCAAAAGGAAAAATGCCAGATTTCCCGTGAAAGGTCTTTCTAATTCAAAAATCGCAGTAACAAAGGGTTACGTAATGATTGATCTTATATCAATTCATAATGCTGACAGCAAGTTGTCAGTGAAAGCTTTTATTTTAGACGAATTAACAGCTCCATTACCTTCTGAGAAAATAAGTGAAGAGCATTATTCACACTTAAAAAATGTAAACTTGGCAGATCCACATTTTCGGACTCCAAATAAAATTGATGTTATTTTAGGATCAGATTACTTTTTTTCTATTTTGCTTCCTGGTCAAATAACATGTGCTCAGAGCAGTTTAATTGCGCAAAATTCGATTTTTGGCTTTCTCGTATCGGGAAAAATGCCGCATCTTAACACAACTCCTAATTCAATGCATAATTTACATATTTATGAACTTAATATTGATAATGAATTAAAACGATTTTGGGAAATGGAAGAAGTATTCAATAATAATGCTCAAATTCTGTCTCCAGAAGAACAATTTGTTGAATCACATTTTCAGAAAACTTACTCAATTAATTCCGAGGGTCGTTTTGTAGTAAAATTACCTTTTGTTAAACCTACGACAGAATTAGGTAATTCTAGACCTGCCGCAATTTCTCGCTTGTTGGCGATGGAAAGGAAATTTAAAGAAAACCCAGAATTCGAAAAGCAATACAAGGATTTTATGCGCGAATATATACAGTTAGGCCATATGGAATTAATAACACAAAATGACATTAACGATTCTGAAAATGAACAATATTTTCTTCCTCATCATGCGGTTATTAAACCTTCTAGTACTACTACCAAGTTGAGAGTTGTGTTTGATGCATCATGTAATACTTCAAAAGGTAATTCCTTGAATTCAATTTTGGGAGTAGGTCCTAAATTACAACGGGACATATTTGAAATTTTACTTAATTTTCGAGTTCCGAAAATTGTTTTTTGCGCTGACATAGAAAAGATGTACCGCCAGATTTTAGTTTCTGAAGAAGATCAAAATTATCAGAAAATAGTTTGGAGGTTTAACTCTAATGAGGAAATAAAAAATTTCAAATTAAAAACGGTTACTTATGGGCTAGCTCCAGCGTCTTATCTAGCCACTAAATGTCTCAAACAAATTGC
Organism: Maratus speculifer; assembly: GCA_964019185.1. Classification (NCBI taxonomy): domain Eukaryota; kingdom Metazoa; phylum Arthropoda; class Arachnida; order Araneae; family Salticidae; genus Maratus; species Maratus speculifer. Next base: position 133,793,844 of record OZ025300.1, read on the forward strand.
TGATGATTATACAAAAAATGCTGTTATTTCTCAAACATTGGAGAAAGATTTCTATATGGATGATCTTCTTTCAGGCTCAAACACTGTTAGCGAGGCAATAGAAACTTGTAAAGAAATTAGCGATGTTTTGCACGCGCATGGTTTCCACTTAAGAAAATGGAATTCAAATTCAAAGGAATTTCTTAGAGAGGTTCAAGATGATTCCAATACCGAATCGAATTTTGAAATAATTCCTAGTGATAACGGAAGCTCTAAAGTTCTAGGATTAAGCTGGAACTCTTCTTCAGATACTTTTATTTTCAAGGTTTCTCTAAATCTCACTCCACCTCTTACAAAGAGGCAAATTTTAGCAGAATCGGCTAGAATCTTTGACCCACTGGGTCTAATTTCACCATGCACTGTAACTTTAAAAATATTTTATCAAAAACTGTGGTTGACAAAAGGGGACTGGGACACTATTATTCCAGAACATCTAACTGAGGAATTATTCAAATTTCAAAATTCATTCAATGAAATCAATCAATTTTCGATACCAAGATGTGTTGCGCTTTCATCCGAGAATGCCTTTGAATTACACGGATTCTCCGATGCGTCAACACTAGCTTATGCTGCCGCAATTTATTGCCGACAAACTTGCAATGGAAAAACCAATGCTTTTCTTTTGGTTTCTAAAACAAAAGTTGCACCAATCAAGCAAATTTCTGTCCCTAAATTAGAACTTTGTGGTGCTCACTTATTATCTAAATTATTCCGCACAGTTATGGACACACTAAAGAATTACAAGTTCGATATTTTTGCATGGACTGATTCTAAAGTAGTCCTTTCATGGTTATCCGCACACCCCCGCAAGTGGAAAACATTTGTGGCGAACAGAACCTCTCAAATAACAGAAGTTTTACCTACGAAGCACTGGGGACACGTTCCCTCAAAAGAAAATCCCGCAGATATCGCTTCTCGCGGTATCGACCCAAAGTGTTTGCCAGAATGCGAGCTATGGTGGAAAGGGCCAGGCTGGCTACTTCTAGACCCATCTAATTGGCCGAAAGATGACTTAAATGTTGATGAATTCGATGAGCAAATCAAATCCGAGCAAAGGTCGGATCCCATTTTTTCATTTCACACGCATGCTTCAAATGATGTACTAGATAATTTGTTTCAAAAGCACTCTTCACTTTCAAAAATTATCCGCATTCTGGCATATTGCCTAAGATTCATTAAAAAATGCAAAAATGCTAATGAATATCAAATCCCTTCAACAGTACTTACATTTAACGAAACAAAATCTGCTGAAGAAATGATCGTTCTTTGGATTCAAAATTCTTACTTTAAAGAAGAGTTAAATTGCATCAAAGAACAAAAACCTCTAGCTAAGAAAAGCAAATTACACTCCCTATATCCGTTTATTGATGCTAAGGGTATCTTACGGGTGGGAGGACGCCTGCAAAATTCACAGTTAGCATTTAATCACAAGCATCCGGTAATACTTCCATCACAACATAAAATGAGTGAACTATTGATAATACAACAGCATATTGCCACTTTACATGCTGGACCTTCTCTACTATCGCACATCATAAAACAATCTTTTTGGATAATTGGTGGAAAAAAGCTCATCAACAAATGCATTAATAGATGTTTAAAATGTTTCAGATACAAGAAAGCTATTACAACTCCTCCATTAATGGGGAATTTACCTAAACCTCGAGTAAATCTTGAACGCCCCTTTTTTGCCAGTGGAATTGATTACGCAGGCCCCATATTCATTAAATTTAGCAAGGGTAGGGGTGCAAAAACAACTAAGGGTTACATTGCCTTATTTATTTGTCTTGCTACGAAAGCGGTCCATATAGAAGCTGTAAGTGACCTAACAACTGAAGCATTTATAGCAGCTCTTCGACGTTTTAGTGCAAGAAGAGGTACCCCACGTCACCTTTATAGTGACAACGGGAAGAACTTTGTCGGGGCATCAAGAAAAATCGACCAAATACAGAGGGCATGGTTGTCATTTCCTAAAAATGAAATCATGTCTCGATATTTAACTGAAAAATCCATTGAATGGCATTTTATCCCTCCTTCTTCCCCTCACTTTGGCGGAATTTGGGAGGCTGCGATAAAATCCGCCAAACATCATCTAAAAAGAGTAATAGGAGAGACACTCCTGACTTTCGAAGAGCTCGCCACCCTACTTAGCCAAGTCGAAGCCTTGTTAAATTCGCGACCTCTCATACATTTAAATGACAATGATAGTGACTGCATAAATGTTCTCACACCCTCACATTTTCTTACAGGTGATGTAATCTTCTCAATACCGGAGGAGACCTCATCCATCACATGCAACCCTAGAAATCGCTGGGAGCTGCTGCAAAATTTAAAAAGAGGATTCTCACAGCGATTTAAGAAGGAGTATTTGATCTCGCTCCAAAAAAGAAGCAAGTGGAGAGTCGAGCAACGTAATCTTCAACCTGGACAAGTTGTGCTATTCCTTGATGATACCCAGCCACCAGACTCTTGGCCATTGGGCCGGGTAACAGAGGTGCACCCAGGAAAAGACGAACATGTCCGTGTTGTGACCATACAGTGTAGAGGATCGTTTTTGAGACGACCTGTACACAAATTAGCGCTCCTTCCTATATATCAGGACTAAGGCCTGATAGGGTGGGAGTGTGTTTAAGTACTTAAAGTGTTTATTCTAAAAACAGTAATATTGATAAACATCAAATTACTTCATATTTCAGAAGTGACATTAATTACATTAACTGTTTACTTTAAAACCATAATATTTATAAACTATAAATTAATCCATTATTCAAAAGTGACATTAATGAAATATTTAATATCATTGTTTATTTAAACAATTCATAAGTGGATGATTGCACAGGATTGCGAAATCATTTGTGTTGATTACTTCAAGGACAACATTTTACTGTGAACGAACTCAGTTCAGTTTCTCTTACGTTTTTGTAAAGCACACACGGTGCTTATATTTCTCTTACTGTGTCGCATACTTGGATATGTTAATCCCGCAACCGCAGCAGGAAACTGCATTCCTGTATCTTGTTTTTTTCAATTTACTAAATGTTTCTTTAAGTTGTTAATATAAAGCAAAAAAGATATTAGTGCGAATTAATTTTCACTTGACAACACTAAAGAACTGCTTCATGAATCTCGGACACCAACATAATCAATGTCATTTAAATGTATGAGAGGTCGCGAATTTAACAAGGCTTCGACTTGGCTAAGTAGGGTGGCGAGCTCTTCGAAAGTCAGGAGTGTCTCTCCTATTACTCTTTTTAGATGATGTTTGGCGGATTTTATCGCAGCCTCCCAAATTCCGCCAAAGTGAGGGGAAGAAGGAGGGATAAAATGCCATTCAATGGATTTTTCAGTTAAATATCGAGACATGATTTCATTTTTAGGAAATGACAACCATGCCCTCTGTATTTGGTCGATTTTTCTTGATGCCCCGACAAAGTTCTTCCCGTTGTCACTATAAAGGTGACGTGGGGTACCTCTTCTTGCACTAAAACGTCGAAGAGCTGCTATAAATGCTTCAGTTGTTAGGTCACTTACAGCTTCTATATGGACCGCTTTCGTAGCAAGACAAATAAATAAGGCAATGTAACCCTTAGTTGTTTTTGCACCCCTACCCTTGCTAAATTTAATGAATATGGGGCCTGCGTAATCAATTCCACTGGCAAAAAAGGGGCGTTCAAGATTTACTCGAGGTTTAGGTAAATTCCCCATTAATGGAGGAGTTGTAATAGCTTTCTTGTATCTGAAACATTTTAAACATCTATTAATGCATTTGTTGATGAGCTTTTTTCCACCAATTATCCAAAAAGATTGTTTTATGATGTGCGATAGTAGAGAAGGTCCAGCATGTAAAGTGGCAATATGCTGTTGTATTATCAATAGTTCACTCATTTTATGTTGTGATGGAAGTATTACCGGATGCTTGTGATTAAATGCTAACTGTGAATTTTGCAGGCGTCCTCCCACCCGTAAGATACCCTTAGCATCAATAAACGGATATAGGGAGTGTAATTTGCTTTTCTTAGCTAGAGGTTTTTGTTCTTTGATGCAATTTAACTCTTCTTTAAAGTAAGAATTTTGAATCCAAAGAACGATCATTTCTTCAGCAGATTTTATTTCGTTAAATGTAAGTACTGTTGAAGGGATTTGATATTCATTAGCATTTTTGCATTTTTTAACGAATCTTATGCAATATGCCAGAATGCGGATAATTTTTGAAAGTGATGAGTGCTTTTGAAACAAATTATCTAGTACATCATTTGAAGCATGCGTGTGAAATGAAAAAATGGGATCCGACCTTTGCTCGGATTTGATTTGCTCATCGAATTCATCAACATTTAAGTCATCTTTCGGCCAATTAGATGGGTCTAGAAGTAGCCAGCCTGGCCCTTTCCACCATAGCTCGCATTCTGGCAAACACTTTGGGTCGATACCGCGAGAAGCGATATCTGCGGGATTATCTTTTGAGGGAACGTGTCCCCAGTGCTTAGTAGGTAAAACTTCTGTTATTTGAGAGGTTCTGTTCGCGACAAATGTTTTCCACTTGCGGGGGTGTGCGGATAACCATGAAAGGACTACTTTAGAATCAGTCCATGCAAAAATATCGAACTTGTAATTCTTTAGTGTGTCCATAACTGTGCGGAATAATTTAGATAATAAGTGAGCACCGCAAAGTTCTAATTTAGGGACAGAAATTTGCTTGATTGGTGCAACTTTTGTTTTAGAAACCAAAAGAAAAGCATTGGTTTTTCCATTGCAAGTTTGTCGGCAATAAATTGCGGCAGCATAAGCTAGTGTTGACGCATCGGAGAATCCGTGTAATTCAAAGGCATTCTCGGATGAAAGCGTAACACATCTTGGTATCGAAAATTGATTGATTTCATTGAATGAATTTTGAAATTTGAATAATTCCTCAGTTAGATGTTCTGGAATAATAGTGTCCCAGTCCCCTTTTGTCAACCACAGTTTTTGATAAAATATTTTTAAAGTTACAGTGCATGGTGAAATTAGACCCAGTGGGTCAAAGATTCTAGCCGATTCTGCTAAAATTTGCCTCTTTGTAAGAGGTGGAGTGAGATTTAGTGAAACCTTGAAAATAAAAGTATCTGAAGAAGAGTTCCAGCTTAATCCTAGAACTTTAGAGCTTCCGTTATCACTAGGAATTATTTCAAAATTCGATTCGGTATTGGAATCATCTTGAAACTCTCTAAGAAATTCCCTTGAATTTGAATTCCATTTTCTTAAGTGGAAACCATGCGCGTGCAAAACATCGCTAATTTCTTTACAAGTTTCTATTGCCTCGCTAACAGTGTTTGAGCCTGAAAGAAGATCATCCATATAGAAATCCTTCTCTAATGTTTGAGAAATAACAGCATTTTTTGTATAATCATCAGCAATTTGTTTGAGACATTTAGTGGCTAGATAAGACGCTGGAGCTAGCCCATAAGTAACTGTTTTTAATTTGAAATTTTTTATTTCCTCATTAGAGTTAAACCTCCAAACTATTTTCTGATAATTTTGATCTTCTTCAGAAACTAAAATCTGGCGGTACATCTTTTCTATGTCAGCGCAAAAAACAATTTTCGGAACTCGAAAATTAAGTAAAATTTCAAATATGTCCCGTTGTAATTTAGGACCTACTCCCAAAATTGAATTCAAGGAATTACCTTTTGAAGTATTACATGATGCATCAAACACAACTCTCAACTTGGTAGTAGTACTAGAAGGTTTAATAACCGCATGATGAGGAAGAAAATATTGTTCATTTTCAGAATCGTTAATGTCATTTTGTGTTATTAATTCCATATGGCCTAACTGTATATATTCGCGCATAAAATCCTTGTATTGCTTTTCGAATTCTGTGTTTTCTTTAAATTTCCTTTCCATCGCCAACAAGCGAGAAATTGCGGCAGGTCTAGAATTACCTAATTCTGTCGTAGGTTTAACAAAAGGTAATTTTACCACAAAACGACCCTCGGAATTAATTGAGTAAGTTTTCTGAAAATGTGATTCAACAAATTGTTCTTCTGGAGACAGAATTTGAGCATTATTATTGAATACTTCTTCCATTTCCCAAAATCGTTTTAATTCATAATCAATATTAAGTTCATAAATATGTAAATTATGCATTGAATTAGGAGTTGTGTTAAGATGCGGCATTTTTCCCGATATGAGAAAGCCAAAGATGGAATTTTGCGCAATTAAACTGCTCTGAGCACATGTTATTTGACCAGGAAGCAAAATAGAAAAAAAGTAATCTGATCCTAAAATAACATCGATTTTATTTGGAGTCCCAAAATGTGGATCTGCCAAGTTTACATTTTTTAAGTGTGAATAATGCTCTTCACTTATTTTCTCAGAAGGTAATGGAGCTGTTAATTCGTCTAAAATAAAAGCTTTCACTGACAACTTACTGTCAGCATTATGAATTGATATAAGATCAATCATTACGTAACCCTTTGTTACTGCGATTTTTGAATTAGAAAGACCTTTCACGGGAAATCTGGCATTTTTCCTTTTAAATCCTAACACTTTCATGCATGATTCTGAAACGAACGTAGATTCTGAGCCACTGTCACACATAATTCTTAACGTATGCTTTTGACCCATGCAATCATAAATATATACTGTAGCAGTGGGCAAAAGTGCGAAAGATGTTTGAACAGAATTTATTGAAGGAGAAACTTCTTTTTTATTATCATCAGGAATCGAAAGGTCCTCTGAATCAGATTTGCTTTTCCGACTCTGTTTTTCATTCGGACGTGAAGTTGACATCGCATAATTTTGTAGTTTATTCTCGCATAATAGCGTATGGTGTTTAAGCTGGCAATGATGACAGCTAAATGTAGAATTACATTGATATGTGTAGTGTCTGTCAGATAAACAGTTGCTACATAATTTGTTTTTTCTCACAAATTGTTTTCTATCTCTTACGTTTAATTCCTTGAATTTAATACATTTGTACAATAAGTGATTAGCTTTACAAAATAAACATTTGATAACGTTATTGGCGGGAGCTTTGTGAAAATTAAATTGTTTCTCTTTTTTATGTAACCCTGTATAATCATTATTATACAATTCTAAAGATAAACATCTGTCATTAATGAACTGAATAAATTGATCAAAAGAAGGAAAATCATCCTTCGATGAATATTGAGCCCATTCTTCACGTGTTTTATTATCAACCTTTTGAAGAAGAATATGAATTAACCAAATGTCTCTCTCTGATGCTTTAACATCGATTGATTTGAGAGCACGAATTACCTCGTCAGAGATATCTGATATATTGCGTAAGTTAAGTGCATTAGCATGAATAATGGGAGGTATATCCATAAATGTTTTGATAAGAGCTGCGACAATTTGTTTTCTTTTGTCGTATCTTGACAATAATTTTTCCCATGCTTCTGCATAACTGGTTTCAGAAATGGGAATATGTTTTATAATTGACGATGGCTCTTCACCGAGCAAACCTCTTAAGTATTGAAATTTTTGAATGTTTGTTATACTGGCATTATTATGCACTAACGATAAATATAAGTCTTTAAATGACATCCAGTTTTTGAAATTACCATCAAATTGCTCAATATTCAATCTGGGTAAATTAAAATTATTAGTTGTATTAACTATAGGTAATTGTTCATTAACAACTTGAGAATGTGCATTCATACTATTTATAGAAAATTTTTCAAGTTCTAATTGCAGTTTGGCTTTGGTTTCATAATATTTTGTTTCAAATTCCTCCATTTCCGAGGATTCTTCTGGTAATTGTGCATCATATTTATCAAAATCGAAATAAGCTGTTTCTAATTTTTCTAATTTATTCAATAAATCATTCTTTTGAAAAACTTGATCAGCGTCAATGAAGTTCGTGATACGTGTTAATGCAGATTTAGCTCTGCCACGTAAATTTATTGCTGTCTTTTCTAAATCTTCTTGACTCATTATTAAAATAATGAGGGAACCAAGTTAAAAAACAAAGCCAAACTGATAATAAACCAAAAATGTACTTATCTGAAACAGCTGGGCTGTAGGGTACTCCTTTATGGTGACTTTGTACCGTTGTAATCCAAAAAAAGCGATGTGTGCAGGTACATCTGAAACAGCTGGGATGAATGGTACTCCTTTATGGCGACTTTGAGACGGCGTAATTCATCAAAAGCGATGTGCGCAGGTTATCTCGCCGGTGGTGCCTCCACCTAGGACAGTTAAAAATTTCCTTTGAGAAATTTCTGACAATAAACACATTTTGTTCAGAATTTTTCTGCTGCAGTGTTTATGATCTAAGGAATTTATAAAAACCAAGTATACTTAAAAAATAATTATCTTTAAAAACACATTCAACAACTGAAATCGCACTTCTAGCAGTTATTCTACGTGGGATTCAAATATTCAATTAATGTTCAATTTCTTAAGTGGAAAAATTCTTTTATGTGTTTGTATAAATGAAAAATAGCTATTATACACACCATATTCTGTAATAAGAACTTTGTTATAAACCTCAGTGATATATGCCAATGCAATATATTTTAAATAACACTATATCATTAAAATACAGAGAAAAATAATTTTCCCGAGGACCATAATATAACGGAATTCTTTTGAGTATCTGTGTAGATGAACTATAACGACTAGACACATCATTTTCAACACTGAACATACAATAGTGAACACCAATAAGGTACCGGGTGCTTCAAAAAATCGGTGTGAAAGTAAAGCATGAGAAAAAAAGACTATGGATTGGAAAAATATCCTATATACATAAAAATATTCAGCGTGATATGGGATTTTATATGACACCAGCCAATCAATATGTTCAAGATCTCAACGATAGATAGTACAACTGCTGTTAATTTCTTGAAATGATTCCATATTGCCCACACAATGTAAAATTTAGATGCAAAAAGCACACATGCAATATTTCGTAAGGTTTTTGCATCCGAATAATGCATTGAGTGAGCAATATGGAATTGTAGTCCTGTAATAAGTAAACGTTAAGTAGATTTTTTTATAAATCTTCAGTAATTACTTAAAAATATATAATCTTATTAGTTTTATATCTTATTTTAGACTATCAACACTGTTAAAGGTGACACTAAAGGTGAAACTTTTTAAGGGTGAAAGGCTTGTCTCACTTGAGACACCCCCTAGCGGACCAGAATGGTACCCTTAGTTAGGGTGAAAAGATGTCACCCTTAACCTTTTACACGCCAATGTTCCATAAATGGAACATCAAATTCAAAATTCTACAAAAAATACATTTTTAATCGTATTGCTTTGTAAAAATTAGTATTTAAAAAGAAAGTATGGATTGATTTTTTGGCATCGATATTTTATTGATAGAATAAATCATGTCTCAGAAAAAAAATCGCAATTTAAGCCTTTTTTCAGACTTTTCGTTGGGTAAAATTCATAAATTTTTAAAAAATACAAATTTTGACAATTACGTTTATAACTAAGTGAGAGCACGTAAAAATGATCATTTTATTCGTAGAACACAAGTTATTAAAAAAAAATTGATTTTTATTGCTTTTTTTTAGATAAAAAAATTGCATGTTCCATAAATGGAACATTGGCGTGTAAAGGTTAGTTTTTCAACATAATAATTTTCTCAGATTGCAGCGCATGCAAGTACTGATAAAAAGTTTCCGAATACGAGGCAGTTTACTAAGTGTCAACAGAAGATGTTTATTACTGTGACAAACTTTCTTTTTCCCCCGCTCGCCACACCCTGTCCCTTACATCCCCCCCCTTCTCCCTCCCCCACACTAGGTCTCCCATCTGAAGAGGATTGCTGACGGCGCAAACACGTGTGTTTGTTGATAGTTAGTTGTTGTTTACGAATCAAGAAAGTTAGAATGTAAGGGGTGATATTGGAAAATAGCATGATAAGGAATTATTTTATATTTTATCTCACTCGGGGATTTTCTTCAGTTAGTTAGAATACGTCAGAGAGACGAGATGTCTCATTCAAAGCCATTTCGAACTGTAGAAGAGGCGTTAGAATATTTTTATGAATTATCAGATGACTCTGAAGAGGAATGTATTGACATTTGTCAGTTACCACCAGACGAAAGTGGAGATTTAACGGACGAAGAAAATATAAATGAGGACATTTTTGAACCTGTTTTACCAGCAGATGTTTGTGGTGAAATTGAAATTGTCACAAAAAGAAAAAACATTCTAATAAATTCTAATTTCTAATAAAGTTCCATCTGATACAAAAGTACCTTCAACGTCAAAAGAAAGACCGAATTTGAAGCGAAAACTAACGTCAAAAGAAGAAAAAATCCAACACCGCTGGGAAAAAAATTGCACATTTTAAAAATATTCTAAAAACTGATAATGTAGAGAATATTTCTGAAAGTTTTCCTGAGTTGGTTACATTATCTCCTGTTGAAATATTTCACAAGTTCATTTCAGTAGAATATTTACAGCATTTAGCAAATATGACAACACTTTATGCGCCTCAAAAAGGAGATATTTTAAATGTAGATGAAAATGATATAGGTCAATTTTTTGGCCTATTGTTATTTAGCGGATATCACCAAGTACCCGGAGAAGATTTATACTGGAGCACTCAAGAAGATTTATCGGTTCCAATTGTTTCCACAGTAATGCCCAGAAATAAATTTAGAAAGCTTAAAAAAATTTTCATATCATAGATAGTACTACCTTGAAATTAGGAGATAAATTGGGAAAAATATCTCCCTTTTATGCAGAATTGGAAAAAAATCTTCAGCAGTTTGGTATATTTCATTCAAAGCTAAGTATAGACGAATCAATGGTACCTTATTACGGTCATCATTCAGCCAAAATTTTTATACGGGGCAAACCAATACGGTTTGGATTTAAAATATGGATGTTGTGTTCCAGCAGTGGCTATCCGTATGCTATGAGAATATATAGTGGTCAAAAGCACAGATTTAGAAAATTCACCTCTTGGATCTAGAGTGGTGTGGGAGCTTTTATCTTCAGTTAAAAATCCTGAGAAACATAAAATATTTTTTGATAACTTTTTCTCGTCATATAAACTGTTTACTGAGCTGACTGAAAAAGGTTTCAAAGCAACAGGCACAATTCGAGAATTTCGAACGGGTAGATGTCCCCTCAAATCACCAAAAGAAGCCTCAAAGTGGCAAAGGGGAAATTTCGAGTACCGAAGTGATGGTCAAGTTTATGTCTGCCGCTGGAAAGACAGTGCTGTAGTAACTATTGCATCCAATTATTCCACACACGAGCCTACTTCTAAAACTAAGCGATTTTGTCGTGCACAAAAGAAGAAAGTTGATGTTCCTCAGCCACATCTGATTAAAATGTATAATGAGGGAATGGGAGGTGTCGATTTGCTAGACAGACTTTTTGGATCATATAGACCTATGCTTAGAAGTAAAAAATGGTACTGGAATCTATTTAGCAATGCTCTAAACATGACAGTTGCAGCTGGATGGATTTTACATTTACATTTACACAAAGGTACAACTGCGGAACTGTCACACCTCAATTTCCGGAGAGAAGTCACTTTGCACTTACTTCGGATGAAATCAAAAATCCATTTTGCTCCTGGACCTCGGGCACATTGCTCTGTATTTTTGAGACAATCCGATGCGCATTATCTTGTGCCATCAACGCAAGGACGATGTGCGGTATGCCAGAAGAACACCAAAAAAAAAAGTGTTTTGAGTGTGAAAAAAGACTGCATGGGAAATGCTTTCCTCATTACCATGGACAATAGATTAAATGTAGGACTCAAAAGTAAAGTACGATATATATATATATATATATATTAAGAATTTTTGGTAAGTTTTTTCTGTTTTGTATTTTTTAGATTTTGATTTATTTCATTATTTTGATATCAATTTTAGTACAGACATAATTATTATTTTCTTTCTCAGTTTTTGTATGTATTTCTTTTTTTCTGTATCATTGATAAATAATTGTAAACTGTACAATAATTACTGCCCATTATCTATGTAATTTTATTTATAAAGTAAATGGAAAAGCATTTTTGTAAAGGGTTCGAAAGGATTTTTGAATATTTTTGCTTGAACTCTTGCTGTAATTCTAAGTCAAACGAAGGCTGGATGGGCGAAGCCCGGCTATTTACATGCTTAACATGTGTTATTACTGAAGTATGCTTATAAAATTACTGATTATTATGAAAGGGTTGTGCACAGAAATAAAGATTTTAATTGAAATGTAATTTATTATACTTTATAAAAAACATGTGAAAAAACTAAGTGTTTCCCGCCAATGTTCCATTTCTGGAACATGTTAGAAATCATACACAAAAATTTTTTTTTGAGAAAAAAAATTACTCATAGTGCTTATATTTGAGTTTTAATAGGATTTTTACCAATAAATAGTTTGTGTTATGTTTCGATCATAGTGCGGCGTTTAAAAGGTTAATTCTGAGTGCCCACTAATAAAAAAAATAATAGCCGACTTTTGGCCCGCGAAGGATTAGAACCCAGATCGTCTGATTGCAAGCTGAACGCTCTAACCGTTCGGCCATCGATTTCACCGTCAAAGTCCCCCTGAAATATTCAAATATTCTGAAATTCAAAGGTTGCTTTATGTAAAAAGTTCGCCAAAAGTTAGCCATCTGAAGTTCTAAACAAAATTGGGCTAGCGCGTGCACGGTGATAGTCTTCGTAGGGAGAAATTGCTATTTTGATCCACCAGTGATAGCATGTTGAAGGGGAAGGTCACACATCACACAGCATGCGCAAATGACTAAAGAGTGAAAATCTTCCAACGGTATGCACCGCGTTGCACCCTAATTAGCGTGAATCACACAGTGAGGGATCAAACGGCACTCCAAACACATTTTCGAGCCCGCTGGTGTCAAATGGTAACACATTTTCACCCGTGGGCGCCAAATGCAACTGATTTTCACCTTTATTTTTAACAGTGAATTGTCGGTGACTGACGCGGTTTAAATGAAAAGTCCAGTGCCAGGCACCGGTGACTGACATGATACTCAACGTGTTGACATGGATCAGAAAGAAGAAACTGGCTAGGTACACCTGACTAATTATTCCGTTTTTAGGTGCATTCGTAATAATATAAATACGTAGCACTTATAGTCGTCGTTTGGTACGTCTTTCTGTCCGTCTATCTGTCCGGCCGCATGTAAAATGCTTAAACAAACCAACCGAATCGTTTTAAATTTAAAATACATAATTTTTGCATAATTATGTCGAGTCATTTCAAATTTTATGAAAATGAGATGTATAGTTCAACTACAGAGACAATTCGAACTATTCCGTTGCATTACTGTCAATGGAAAAAAAAAAGCTTCAAGTGCATTTTAATGATGTTACACTATTTCGATTATAATAAAACTGCTATGCATCTATGAAGTATATGCTAAAATATACATTATGTAGAATCTGTGGTGCAAAGAATATTTCTTATAAGTTTACAGGATCACACCAAAGTATTTCATTACATAATGGTTTAGGGAGAAACATTGTTTGCGGAGCGTTTTACTTACATTACACTATTTCATATTTTATGAAATTTATATATGTTACTCATGTTTACTATAAGTTATTTCTTGTATAATTGAAAGCAGATAGTATTTACAGGGATGCACAAAATATTTCACATATTATACTGTATCCGAAATACTGAGTAATACTACACCGAAATCTGAATATTTCTAAAACTTCGTTATAGTATGAAGGCACCTCATTCCTTCGTTTGACATCCAATTTCGGGCTTACTCTCATCCGGCAAGGCATGTCATTTTACTTCAGAGAAAAAATAATAATTAATACAATATATTTTTATCAGTTTATTAGAAAAAATGACTAATTTACACAAACTCATTTCAATTCAATCGAGTGAGAATAATTAATTTACTATATTCTAAAAATAGATGATAATATCTTACACTCCTCTTCCGTTTTCTATTTTAAACTTTCGTGATTATTAACAGGCATTATAATGGAGTGTGTTAAGTAGACATGCTAGATCAAACCTCAAAACACATTATAAAACACATGAATATTCCTCACGCAACAATAAGAAGGCGGAATTTTGAAAACGGAATAGAATATTCTTTCTTTACTTTCTAGACACGTATAAAAGAAGCTGATATTTAAGATCCATTTTTACTAATTGAAGCTAGCAAGCCGAGTATAAAATGTTTTATACTGGGATTACATTTAATATGCTTCATTAAATACTATACTATGAAACATTTCTGTCAATGTGAATTTAAATACTCAATCACATGGGGAATTATAAATTTATATAAAAAAAAAAGATATAATTAAGTTAGCTACAATAAACTCCGCCACCTCTATTTTCGTCAGAAAGTGATATAATGACATTTTATAAGCTAAACATACATTATTTTAAAAGTAATCGTTAAAATTTTCTTGAAATTAATTTTTCTGGTAATAATTTACATTAAATGTCGCACATAGAGAAAATATCACGACAAAATTTCGTGCAAAAGGTATATTTAAGATTTAAAGGAAAAAAAAGTAGATGTATAATTATTTGCTTTAAAAGAAGTTTAATAAATTTTCATATCTAAGCACAAAAAACTTTTTTATTAAGAGTAGAGCAACTCTTTCTATTTATTGCAGAAAGTGTAGGTTAGAATGTCTACTTACCGGGCATTATTTTTGTTTTTTTTTACTATATAGTCTACAATTTCGAAAATTATGGAACAAAACGTCATTGTAGGACAACCTAAAATATTTAACATAGGATTAGAAAAAAAATAACCTTCAAAATGTTTTCTATTTTTAAAAAAAGAAAATTTTCAAAAGAATTCTATTTTTTTTTAATTTGAAAATGAGATTTACATATTGCTCACCTATAATTTGCTCTCAAGATGTACAGAAAAAGGACTAGTTTTGCTAATTAAGAGAGAAGAACAGTGTTTTAATATATATATTTATTTATTTAGTAACACTATTACTTCGATTGATGTCCAATTCCCGGCTCGGTCTAATTTGGCAAGGCATGTCATTTTACTTCAGAGAAATAACAAGTTGAATGTAGATTCTGCCATTGCAGAATTCAGTTTCGCCTCCGATTAGAAAAAAAAAAAAAATAAAAAATCGATAGAGGTTTTCTGTATACATTTCACCCGATTCCCACAATTCCGGATAATCGAGGTTACTGATATTAAATAAGCTTCGTCCTATTCTTACTTACTAAGTACATACAAAATTTTAAGTCTCTATCTCCATTTTTTCGTGAGATAGAGCATTTACAGACAGACAGACGGGCGGCAATTTTTTTTTCTAAAAATATGTTTTTCGGAATCTCCAGTATCTGAAACGTGTAAATCCGTCAAAAAATTTTCTTTTCGATTTTCAAAACGATTGCAAGGTTTTCCCTATACTACGTATGATAGGTAAGTAAAACACTTATGCTTGATGTGCCACAATATTTGACACGACACATTTTAGCTTGTCTGAAAGAAATAGCATCGGAGGCTAATAATAACAAAAATAATTTATTTTATTTTTTTCTCGATTTATTAGAAAAAAAATAATTTACACAAACTCATACTAATTCAATCAAGTGAAAATAAATTTTGAAATATATTCTAACAATAGATGTTAATAACGTTATAGTTTTGGAGTCTCCTTCCGTTTACTGTTTTAAGCTATTTCGTGAATATTAACCATCATTATTTCGAGAGTGTTAAGTAGACATGCTAGATCACACCTCAAAACACATTATACAACACATGAATATTCCGCACGCAATAATAAGAAGGAAAAACTTTGAGCACGGAATATCCGTTCTCTACACTCCAGACACGTGTAACGGGAGCTGATATTTAAGATCTATTTTTGCTCTTTAATTCGATATAGCAAGCCAGGTGTAAACTATTTTATCCTGGTATTCCATTTAAAAGGTATCACAAAATACCATACTATCCAACATTTTCTTAATAAAAATTTAAATAGACAATCGCATGCGTAAGTATAAAATTATAAAAATAAATACGGTATCTACAATAAACTTTGCCACATCCCTTTCTGTCAGAAAGGGATATAATAACATTTTAAAAGCTAGACATACCAATAGTTTAAAAGAGTTCCTTACAACGTTTCTTGAAATAAATTTTCAAGATAATAATTTACATCAAACTGGAAAATACTGAAACACATAGGGAAAAAATCAAGACAAAATTGCGTGTAAAACATATTTTTAAGATTCAATGTCAAAAAGAAAAAAAAGAAAAAGTAAATCCATAATTTTTTTGCTTAAAAAAACCTTTTTAAATATTCATAACTAATTACAATTTTTTAAATCAGAAAAGAGATACTCTTTCTATTTATTTTAGAAAGTGTAGATTATAATGTCTAAATACCGGCTGCAACTTTTGTCTTTTGAATATAGACCCCATAATTTCGGAAATTATCGGAGAAAAAATCACTGTTGGATAAATTAAAATTTTTGACATACATTTAGAAAAAAGAAACACAGTAAAAAATATTTTTCATTTTTAAAAAGGAAAAAATAACGAAAGCCTTCTAATTTTGATATTTACCATATTGCTTACCTATATTTCCCCATCAAGATTCACAGTAATAGAGCTGGTTTCGCTAATTAAGAGAAAATAACAGTGTTTTAATATGTACATATATACATTGATTTAGTAACAGATAATATGGAGCGAAAAAACATAGACTTTTTAAAAAACCGCATTTTCTCACATTAATAAAAATTACATACTTCTATTATACTTCTAATATGAATTCTTCTTTCAATTCTGTTACGAGGTTTGCTTTCTGACGTGTTAAAAAATGCTCGAAATGTATGTTGCTTCATTTAGAACAGTCACAAAATGGTAAACACTTTCTATTTGGATGCTTCTTTGTCCACCTATGCTTTCTAAATATGCTTTCTCAATATCACGTATGCTTTCAGATATCCCAACACTTGTATGCAGACAAAAATTGCTATATCTTCCGCTTTTGGTTTTTTTCCCTTGTTTTAAAATGCAATTGATGCGCCTTTTGTCAGTATTTTTTTTCGGGTGTCTGCTCTAACTTCTTCATTTTCCTTCTCTGTTTTCTCATTTATAGTGTAAATCTGAAGGCTCCAACAACACTTTTCTATGGATAGACGGGGTGATAATACAGCTAATAATGTAACAAGGGAGAATGGATCCTTAAACCCATAAATTAATATACCCCCCCTCCCCGTATGCACATGAAGCAAACAAAAATAGGTCCAAATACCGGCTAGCATGTATTTATATCATCCTTGGAAACCGGTAATTAACTCGCCGCCATGTTTAACTTAAACTCGGCATTACTTACATTAAAAAAAAAAAAAAAAAAAAAAAAAAAAAAGAGAGAGAGAGAGATAAAGTGCATTTTATATTGCAGTTTTAGTCATGTCGCCAATTTTGCCCTTATTGTTTGAAAATGACTCAGACAACAGCGAGCATAATTCATGCCTTTTTTCTCACAATTAAATGAACAAAGTGAGCCTATAACCGATAAGCTTCGCTGCGGTAAGTTTCAAAACACATGCTATACTTTTTTTTTTTTTTTTTTTTTTTTTGAAATACCTCCTGCTATAATGTATTTTTTGTTTTTGAGTTTTTCATAAATCTAATTTTATACGTCATTTTAAAAAAAGCATAAATTCGATAAAATAACATTTTACTTTCCTTTTTAAGTACTTTTCTTAAAACTAATTTTTCAATTATTAAAAATTAGTAGTCTGAAAAATAAAATGACAAGAAAAAGTCGATAATGTAAAATACCATTAATATATGAAACCTGTTTACTAATATAAAAATAACGGCATTATTATGTAATTAATGAGATGAAAAAGAATTTAACGAAAAAAAAAGTAAAATATCAATATTTAAGAAATGGGAAATATAATTGAAATAACAGTGCTTCTGTTTGCAATAATCACTTTATTTTTAATATTATTATTTTTATAAATGTATTGAATTTTATGAAATGTATTTTTTTTAATTTTTAGCTTTATTAATTTAAAGCATTATTTTTCATTTTCAAAAAGTAATTGATATGCTTCCAAACAAAAATTAAACAAAAGATGAAAAAGTAAATGTAAAAAAAAATTTCATTTTACTTTTTTTTTTTTTTTTTTTTTATAGAATAAAACGAATACCTGAAAGTTAAAAAAATTCGGAAGTTCTATCTTTTTGAATAACGTTTTCTGTATTTATATGTTTCAAAATAACACATCGAGATACGGTTGAAAAATCAATATTTAAAAATATGGGAAATATAATTGAAATAGCAGTGCTACTGTTCGCAATAATCACTTTAATTGCAAAAAAAACGTGAAATGTATTTTTTTATTATTTGTAGCTTCATTAATTTGTATCATTTTTCATATTTAAAAAGTAATTGATATGCTCCCAAACAAAAATTAAACAAAATATAAAAAAAGAAATGAAAAATTTATATTTTAGTCGTTTTTTTTTCGCAATAAAAGCGATTACTCGAAATAAAAATTCGAAAGTATTACCTTTTTAAATAAAATTTTCTGTATTTATTTATTTCACAATAACACATCGAGATACGGTTGACTTATTTCATTTATATTTCGTTTTTCCAGGCAAAAAATCTAACTCTTATCACTTCTACATGTATGTCAGTCTTGAACTAAACGAAATGTCGTTTTCACTGACAGTTTTTTTTCTCTTGTGTTTTTATAATTTGGAAATGTTCTGCTTGAATATTTATCTCGAAGAATATTTCTTCTTTAAAAACTGTGAAAAAGAAATGCAAAAAATTCTACATTCATAATTTTTTTATTAAGCATTTTTTTTAAATTATATAATTATAATCAACTAATGACTACAGTTAAAATTCAGATTATAATGTGTATTAATCCTTCCGATCTGAATTTGTTTGCATTTTTAGAACAAAATTACTTTTATTTAATAACGTTAATTGTAGCTATTGAAATAGACTTACTGGAGTTTAAAGAATATCTCACTGTCTGAAATCTAACAAATGTATTTATTTTGAGTACTATTGAATGCATTTTAATAAGAAAATAGGTTAAGGAAGAGTTTTTTGAGATGTTTGTATAATAACGTATCACAACAGGATTTGAAATATTATTACAAATTTCTAATGTTTATTGCGTTTTATCCCACATGATGCGTTCAGTAAAGTAATTTAAAGCGTTAGTCTAACTCCTAAAATTTTTTTAAAAAAAATTTGGATAATAATGACAATTATTTAAGCCTTTAAAATGCAAAACTATCGCAGCCATCTCGCTTTTTCCCCCATATTGCAAAATTATGCTTCGACTCCAAAAAACAAAAACTGCACAACAGAAAATATCAGATAGAATATACTTTCAATTATCTTGAAAATTATGTTATCACAAAAAATAGCTCTTTGAAAAAAATGCACTTGACCCGTAATACATAAGGAAATATACGTATATATGTATGAAATTTTAAACTTGATTTGGGGACAGAAGAGAGAAGGTTACAGTTTAAATTACCGTCTAAATTTTCAAATACCAAGTGGCAAAGTCTTAATGCAAATGTGCGAAATATTAGCAGTAAGAAAGATATGTGTTAATGAACAGAAAGCCAGATAAATGAAATATTCCAAAGATATCAAATTAATTAAAATTAAAAGTATTTAAAGATATCACATGGTATAGTATTTTCAAAAGTTGTTTCTTAATGATAATCATTACAACTAATTACAAGTATATCTTATTATAAATGCAATAGACATTTGCTCTAACAACTACCATCACATCGTTTCTAAGAAAAATACTTTAAGGATCCAAATGGAAAATATCACTGTTCTTTGTTCGATAACACAGCATTATTTACGGATAACCTTAAAAATTTTAACGCGCATTTTTTTTAGTTATTTTTTTAAACATGCATTTTTTAAGTGTAAGCTATATTATTTACTATACTATTTTTCAAATAACAAAGATATATAAATACAGTTCCTTAGAAAGAAGAGGCTGAATAGATTTTTTTCTTCGCTTACTTTGATCATATCAAATGTATGATTGAAATCGAAACAGTTAATCTCTTTTAGATATTGGAAATCAATTTCAAAGCCATGCAAAGTACTTCAAATGCATTTTTAAAGCAAACGGATTATTCCCTCTTTTTTATTAATATGATATTGATATCCAATATCACATATTTGTTTTTTCTTTTTTGATTAGGATCTATCTGAGACGATTCGGTGTTTATTCTATGCTTCAATGTTCGATATTACAGACATCAGTGCCTTAAGCATGAACGTTTTAATTTAGTTGCAGAATTGATTCTTAAGTTCTATAAAAAATGAAGTATTTAGTGATGACATATAGTATTTTTCAAACGTACTTTTCAAAATAATTACACCATACAGAAAAAAAATATTCTTTAAAAATGGTAGTAAATGTTCGAGTAATTTGTAGTACACTACATTTTAAATGCATACATCAGTTTTAAAAATTTCCTTGTCTAATATTAAAATATGTCTTTTATCTATTCATCTACTCTTAAATTTGTATCTAAAAAACAATAATAAATACAGTCGAGTCTCTATATAACGGAATCCACCGTTCCAGTAAAAAATTCGTTATATAGAGAAATTCGATGTATAGAGAATGATGTTAAAAATCGTATTTAATGTGTGAAATTTGAACAAATATTATTTTTGATCTTTTGAATTAAGAATTTGAAATGTTTTAAAGTAAATATTAACCTAGCATTTTATTTCTTAATTATTTAAGCTGTTCCATAAAAGAGAACAGACATTTATTTGAAAGCTAAATGAAAATGAAATAAGGAAGACTTACATTAATTTCAGATGAAGAAATCTGTGATTTTTTGCTGTTTTGATTTTAAAATTGTTACGCTCTTAAAAAAATGCTCAAATTTTAGCAAGGAATGAAAAATTGTAGTTAACATTTTCCTCCATTTGAAGGCCTGTCTTATATGCCTCTCATTGATTCCTCTCTTACATGCGTATCAATCCAATTGACTCTGTATTTAGAAGGATGTGGAAAGGTGAGTGGGAGGTGGGATGAATTCGTTGGATTTAAAGAACAAGGAGAGAAGTAATATAAAAAAATCAGCACTGACGATAAATCAAAAATAAGTGATGGAAAATTGATTCCACATGATTTTGAAGCTTTTTAAAACTGAATGAATTAAGACGAATTTATGAAATAATTCGTTATATGGAGATAGATATTTCGCTATATAGAGACTGTTTTCAATGTAATCATGTGAAAAGGGAACCGTTCCTAATAAAAATTCGTTATATAGAGAAATTCGATGTATGGAGTTTCGTTATAGAGAGATTCGACTGTATATATATAATTTTTTTATTTATTTAAGATTTCATTTTTTTATGTGGGGTAATTTAAAATCGTTATAACTCAAAGTATTATTTGTAGAATTTCATTTTTTTTTTACATTTAAATAAGCAAAAATAATTAAATTTTAATTTTAATTCTGCATTTTAAAAATATTAATTAAAAATATTTAAATTGAAATTTAAATATTTTTAGCTCTAATAATTTTAACATATTTTCTTTTTTGTCACTTCTTCGAGTACTTATGAGTCAGTTATAAGCTGTGCTGATTAGTATGCTATTTTGAAAAATAGAAAATAAACACATAGAAAAAGTTCCATAACGAGAAGCTGAATAGAATTTACCCTTCGCTTACTTAGATCATATTAAATATATGATATAAATCGAAACAGTTATCCCCTTTAAATATTGGAAATAATTTGAAAGTCATGCAGAGTATATCAAATGCATTCTTAATGCAAATGGATTATTCCATCTTTTTTATTAATATGATATTGATATCCAATATCACATAATTTTTACTTTTTTTATTAGGATCTATCTGAGAGGATTCGGTGTTTATTCTGTGCTGAGTAATTCGATATTACAGTTATAAGTGCTTTAAGTATGAAAGTCATAATTTAGTTCAAGAACATACTTTTGAGTTAAAAAAAAAAGAGAATAAAATATTTAATGATGGCATGCGATATTTTCCAAAGGTATTTTTCAAAATAATAAAATTATACAGAAAAAATTATTCTTTAAAAATTACAATAGATGTACAAATAATTTCTAGTACATTATTATAAATGCAGAAATTAGTTTCAAAACTTTTTTTGTTTAATGTTAAAAAATCGTTCTTCTTCTATTAATCTATTCTAATTGTAAATTTATACCAAAAAGACACCAATAATCTGCAAAAAGAAAATATTTTTATTTTGTGTTTCTGTAGCTTTAAATTTTTTGTCTAACCCTTTCGTATCTAGTGTACTATTAAAGTTACGCGTCTTTTCATCGAATATTATTCTGTTTTAACAAACAAATATTTACTTTCGACATATAGAAATGACAGTATATGGCTATGCCTTTCTAATTATAATTTAATTTATATTTTGGCATTTGGTAAAGATAATAATAGTAATAGTTTTCTTAATTATCTTTGCACTGTTACCGATTCTTTCCTTTTATACATATATTTCACTGTTTAAAATTAAAACATAAGTTACATTTTTGAACCAATCATGTGTGATAAAACGCATAAAACATTGGAAAAAAGTAGTACACTGTCAAATACTACTTTAATACTTCATTTTCCAAAAGCCTTCAAAAGCTCTTTTTTTGCCCATTACCATGTAAATATAAATTGAATGGTACACAAAATAAGTACATTTGTTAAATTTCAGAAGATGACGTAATCGTAAAACTGTATCTTTAACTCGATTTGTATAGCTGCAATTAAAGTTATTACAATAAAATTTTGTTCTCACAATGGAAAAAAAAATCGGACCCGAATGGATTGAGTCGAGTTTTGAAATTCATGTTCTCAAATACGATCTATGCTTGTTATCACATTCTTTTTCATGGAGAAGTTCTTTACAATTGTATGTCACTATAATAAAAACTTTTTCAAAAATTTATAGAAATGTACAGGGTTAATATGAAATAGATTTCCAAATTGAGAGGACTATAGAATGCATTCTATTCACCGAAATAAGATATTTAAAATGCAGAGAATTACAATAATGTGCTTGAAATTTATTTATTTTTAATGCAAAAAAGAAAAAATAAATCTGCAAATGGCGTGAATAATTCTTTCAGGGGCAAAGGCTGGCTCCATAATATACATACACTTACCGTTTTACTAAACAAACTAAAACACATCCATAATCACCTATTGCAAATCTCAATTCAACGTAGCCTGGTCAAGCAACTGTTTCAAGCAACTGTTTCTGATTATTTTGTCTTACATACATACGCCCATTGTCGCGTGCATTTTTGCCGATCCCACCGAAGCTAACATAGGGGAGAAAAATACGGGATTCTGATTGGTTGAATAATTTTGCTTTCCTTCATTTTTGAGTTTACGTTTATTTAATCACCAATTTCTGTTTGAAAAGCTTTTAAAAGCTGGATTTTCCTTCTGTTTTGAAATATTTATTAATAGATAACTAAATATATAATTCGGAATTTATAATTAAAGAAGTTAATCAGGATGTTTGACAATTGTTCTGTAATACTTTTACAAAATAATAAAAATAGAATTGACATTTCTTCTTTCTGTTTTTTTAAACATATATGCACATATATACACAATCAGAACAATTTATTTAAAAACAACAGTATTTTTATTTTACGGCCTCAATCTCAATTGTTCTATATTACATTTAAAAAATTGCAATTTCTTCTTATTATTATTATTTTAATGATATACCCATACACGCTCCTAATACGTACATTAGCATTCAGGATGATCTATTTGCAAATAACTTTTTGACCAATCAGAAGCCCGTATTTTTCTCCCGTATACTAGCTTCGGTGGGATCGGCAAAAATGCTTGTCGCGTAGGGGATCTGTTCCCCGGCGGGAAGTTTCTGATTTTATTATTTTTTTATTGTTATGTGATTCCTGTTTGTTCCTATTTTATCCTACCTGCCCTCTGTCGCGTTGGCAGGTGGTGCCCTGTTACAAGTTTTGGTACCAATACCGCCCACTGTCGCGATTCTGGCGGTTTCAGATTTCGCTAAATTCTGTATTTTTTAAGACTTTAATAAAGGCGACCGGGAGGGACAGTATGCTCTACATATCGGGTTTCCTTGTCTAAGCTGTCCCTTTTAGCCGAGCAAGCTACTTATATTCGTAAAATGCAGAAATGAGGAAATGACACAGAATTTACAATAAAATTTATTTCGAAATAGACAAATGCTTTTTTTTTTCATGTACTTTATAAAAGGAAATTTTTTATTACAATATTTTTGTGTCAATGTGGTATTTCGAAATAAAAGTTAGGCGGTTCAAAAATGAACTATCACTATTTAAGGTGCAACACTAATTAAAGAAAAAGGCCCGGAGGATAATGTAAAGTCGATCGGGGCATTCTTTTCAAATTTCTCGCTGAAATTCTAATATTTTTAAATGATTATTTTGCCCAAGATAGCTGAGGACGATCCACAACCAGCCTAGTTTTTACTTTTTCAGTTTTGGTTTCAGATTTTTTTTTATTACTTTAAACTTCAAAACCGGCTCTGTAATAGAAACTATCATAATATAAAAAATATATAAAAGCAAAATCGAAAATGTATCGTCCTCAGCTATCCAATGCAAAAACAATCATGTAAAAATATTAAAATTTCATTTGCATTTCATCCGGGTCTTTTTCAGTGACTATCGTCGGGCCTTAAGAGCACACACTAGTCACACAGTAATAGCCAAACGCTAATGATAAGTCTATGGGCGCAATCTTTTCAAATAGCTTGTTCAAATTTTAATATTTTTACATGATTTTTTTGCATAGGATAGTTGAGGACGATCCACAACCGGCCTAATTTTTATTTTTTCAATTTTGGTTTTAGATTTTTTTTTAATTACTTTAATTTTCAAAACCGGTTTAAACCGGTTCTGAAACTGAAACTATCATAATATAAAAAATATATAACCAAAATCGAAAAAGTAAAAACTAGGCCGGTTGTGGATCATCCTCAACTATCCTATGCAAAAAAAATCATGTAAAAATATTAAAGTTTGAACGAGATATTTGAAAAGAAGGCCCTCATAGACATTACATTAGCGATCGGCTTTTACCGCGTGACTAGTGTACGCTCTTAAGTGATTAAGCGAGTTAATATTGCATAGATATTTATTTTTATGAGCGTTAATTTCCTGATTAAGGATAAAATGTGTTTTTTATATAGACGACAAAATGCGCGAAAAAAGTGTCATCGGGGAATGCTTTTTTTATGATTTACATAATTTTGAAGATAATTGAAAGTATATTGTATCTGATATTTTCTATTGGCGATTTTTGGTTTTTTTTTTTTTTTTTTTGGAGTCAAAAATTTGGTGGAAAAGCGAGATGGTGGAAAAAGCGTTTTATAGGCATAGATCATTATCATTATTATCCAAACTGTTTAAAATTATTATCTAAATTGTTTATATATTGACGACAAAATGCGCGAAAAAAAGTCCTTCCGGCAATGCCGGGAGGAAGAGGTAGCTTTCATATACTTATATATTTATTTATTTATTTTAAGGTAAGTTATATTGTTCAAAAACACTAAGCTCAAATTAGTGGAAATAATCTTATAAAATTAGTGATTTTATAAGATTGAAACTAGTTTTTGTCAAGACTGAATATTAATAGGAATTTTTAGAAATTAGTCATCTTTTATTCAACCTGATTTTATTTTAAGCGATTTAGAGAGTCACCAAATTTTACGATATCATAAAGTGTATGCCATTTTAAAGCAACATTGTGGATCGTTCAGATCAGACCGTTTCAAAATGTCAGCCATAATCAAAATTCAAAGTGCTATAACTCAGTCATTTTATAAGATATAGACAAAATAAAAAGTGTTCTGGAATCGTTGTTTAAAGTTCTAACACGAAAAATAAAAATATTTTTCAATTTTTAATTTTTTCGCATTTAATTTTAAATTTTAAATTTTTAAAAAAATTTAAAATGGCCACCATTTTGAAACAAAATGGTGGATGATGCTGGCCAACGAACTCGGTCGAGACATTTGTATGTACTATGTACATCCCAAGTTTCATTGAAATCGGTTGATAAATACGCGTGTTATCACGTGACAAAAATCAGATCGTTTCAAAATGTCAGACATAAGAAAAATTCAAAGTGCTATAACTCAATCATTTTGTAAGATATAGACAAAATAAAAAGTGTTCCGGAATCGTCGTTTTATGTTCTAACACGTAAAAGAAAAATATTTTTCAAATTTTGATTTTTTCGCATTTAATTTTAAATTTTTTAATTTTTAAAAAAATTAAAATGGCCACCATTTTGAAACAAAATGGCGGATGATGCTGGCCAACGAACTCGGTCGAGACATTTGTATGTACTATGTACATACCAAGTTTCATTGAAATCGGTTTATAAGTACGCGTGTTATCACGTGACAAAAATCAGAACTCATCGTTTCAAAATGCCAGCCATAAGAAAAATTCAAAGTGCTATAACTCAATCATTTTTTAAGATATAGACAAAATAAAAAGTGTTCTGGAATCTTTGTTTTAAGTTCTAACACGTAAAAGGAAAATATTTTTCAACTTTTAATTTTTTCGCATTTAATTTTAAATTTTAAATTTTTTTTAAAATTTAAAATGGCCGCCATTTTGAAACAAAATGGCGGATGATGCTGGCCAACGAACTCGGTCGAGACATTTGTATGTACTATGTACATACCAAGTTTCATTGAAATCGGTTCATAAGTATGCGTGTTATCACGTGACAAAAATCAGATCGTTTCAAAATGTCAGCTATAAGAAAAATTCAAAGTGCTATAACTCAATCATTTTTTAAGATATAGACAAAATAAAAAGTGTTCTGGAATCTTTGTTTTATGTTCTAACACGTCAAAGGAAAATATTTTTCAACTTTTAATTTTTTCGCATTTAATTTTAAATTTTAAATTTTTTAAAAAATTTAAAATGGCCGCCATTTTGAAACAAAATGGCGGATGATGCTGACCAACGAACTCGGTCGAGACATTTGTATGTACTATGTACATACCAAGTTTCATTCAAATCGGTTCATAAATACGTTAGTTATCGCATGACAAAATCAGATATATATATATATATATATATGGTTATATATATATATATATATATATATATGTCAACATTTGAACGGAGGGTGGTTTTGGGGTCTGGGGGTCATGATCAGTGAAAATATACCAAAATTTTCCGGAAGTGTTTTCCTCCGGACGGCTGCAATAGGTAGCTTTTTACTTTTTGTAATGAAAGCTACCTAAAAAAGTGACTTCTGGTGATCAGTGCTGAGTGAAGCGTCGACCTGGCCGTCAATCGCCGTCAGCGCCACCTATTGTTTGAGATGCGAACTAAAATAAAAAATTACGGTAAAAAACTCCTGACATTATACATAACCCTCCTACAAAAATTTTTAAATAGCTGTCACCGTTTACAAGTTATTGAATTTTAAAATCCATCGGTCATTTTTGGGACACCCGGTGTATATATATATATATATATATATATATATACTCTTAATGCATATTCTCAAGAGTTTTGAGAACACATCGTAATCTTTCCATTTATTGTGGCTAATATCTGTAAGTTTGATGGTAATTCACGAACTATGGCTTTGAAACGAAATCATTTTTTTCTGCTACCAATAATTAAACGTAAAAGTGGTGTTACCTTTTTTGCTTTAAGTGTAGTCGGGCTCAAACCTAACACAATTACTCTTGAAAAACATTTAAGTAAAATGAAAATTAATTTAAAAGTCCCAAAGAAATTTATGTTGAGTCAAATCTCCGAAATCCTTTAAATAAATAAAAAAAATATACTAATAGAATGATAAAATGTATTAAATTGAAGTGGTATTTAAATATTTTTAAGCATTTAGAAGTTATCAACCAATATCTAATGTTATTTTTCATTTAAGAAACATAAGTTTGGGAATTTTTAAGCAATTTTATAAAATATTTTAAACATCTATCTAACAAAAAAAAAAAAAAAAAAAATTATCAAGCTGAAATGCTATGCTGAATTTTAAATGAAAAAATATCTTAAATAACCACTTCTTTTATACGTGTGTAGAAATTAAATAAAGGATATTTTCTTTTTGTTATGATTATTGCGTGAGGATTACGCATGTGTTTCCTAATGAGTTTTGAGGTGTGATCTAGCATGTCTACTTAATACACTTGCATATAATGCCATTAATATTTATGAGACAGTTTAAAACAGGAACGGGAAAAGGAACTTAAGTTATTGAATTGTTCACATCATATTGTTAGATTTCACTTCAAAATGAAAATTTCCTTTTATATAATGAGAGATATTTTTTCTAGGTGTGTTATTTGTTATGTTTTAAAAAGTAAAAAGAAATCTAAAGGTTTTTTTTTTCTTAATGAAATAGAACGAAATTTCTGCCGGGATAATTCATAGAAGTAATGTGAATATACCTTAACAAATTGTATCGCTGAAATTGGTTGAAACTCGTTCCGACCCTATTAAAATACGGTAAAGAAATTTCTTTTCCTGTATAATTAAACGATACTTCTAAATAAGCAATTGAAAAACACATAATGCAGTAAAATATTAAACAATAATTAATCATAACGATAAAGCATATTAATTCCGCCGTGCTGTGTATGTATGTTTATTACACGTCAAGTAAAATACTAAAAATTATAGCTTATTTAAAAAATGAGTATCACAACTAAAAGAAAATACTTCCAGCAAATATCGGCCACATTCAAACACATAAACAATTTTGTGTGTCGCTGAAGTTAAATGACAACTTTTCGCATTCTTTGTGATTAAATGTGTCCTGTTTGTTGTAAGATGGGAGGCCAGATGTCTTGTTATGTATGGACTCCAATGCTATCGTAACGACCACTCATTGAAATAAAGCAATCAGATAATCTAATGGACTGGTCTCTAAATTTTAATTCAAGTCTGCAAATTACTCTATTAGACGCTTTGCTGTTCTATAATTGTGCTAAAGAACTTGCAACATAATCTTAAATGCTATTAGATGAACGAATACTATATTTGCTTTCATGTGTAACATGTTTCATGTATCTACAGGTTCCAATAAATACAAAAATGCAGTACTAAAATTGTTATTTTGGACTATTTGTCCTCAAATTTTTCTGGTGTTAAAGTTTTGTGATGCCGTTCATCAAAATAAAGGCCAGACAGAGTAAAAAAAAAATCCTTTTCAGACCAATTTTTTGTAGATTTCAGAATTTTCTCTCCATATTTTACTTTTTTTCTGTGATGAAGCATGTATTGGATTCCGATGTTAAACACCAGATATTACATAACACTCGGTGTAATAGAAGCCGTGGCTTTGCTAAACATACAGTATCTTTCAATGAAAGGAACTGTTATATACTTTTTAATGTAATTGAACACAACTTTTGGGCTCATGTGTGTCTTCTTCTTTTTCGCAGATCGCAAAAAGCAGTCTGTCAACATTCTGCAAACACTTTAGTGTTTCTTAGCCACACTTTATTGCTATTATGCAAGAAGTAATCAATTATGCAATAAAAATAACAAAATGCGTTAAAATTTCCAAAATTCAATGCCGATGAGTTGGCAGAAGATATTAATCTATAAAACTGAATTTCTCTTTGGTTGTTGTTGTTAAAACTTAAGAACATCTACCGTATTTTCGGGTGTATAGTCCGCGGCTTAAAAAACCGCTGCGGCTTATACACGGTGCGGGTTATACAAAGATTTTTTTTTTTAAAAATTGGAAATCGTGAAATTTTTTCTACAATTTTTACACCTTAAAAAATTTGAAAAAAACATCGAAATTTGTAAATTTCTTTCGCTATGCCTTGAAATTTAGAGAGTTCTCCCATGTTTGTAAAGGCTTTTTTTTTACTGCTTAAATACAGTTATTTCTAGATTTGGAAGAACTATCGCAACTATCGCCAAGTATTGCACTGATAGATGTATAATAGCCATTGTGTTTGAAAATCCAAAATCCGGAACCCTTCCAATCTCGACAATTCTGAATTTAAGATCATTTTTAGTTTATTTTTCAAAAAAAAAAAAAAAAAAAAAAAAAAAATCTATCGACCTTGTTGCAAAGAACAAAAAAAAGTGCGTGATTTATATCATTTCGGAACGATTCAGAGCAGTCGTTCTTTTTCGAAACGATTCCGAGAAATCGTTCCTTTACAGAGTCGTTTCATTTAGGAAGGAGTTCAAGGAATCGAACTTTTCCGGAGTCGTTTCATATCAGATAGAGTCCGAGCAATCGTTCCTTTTCGGAGTTGGTATCTTACCCTGTTGCAAAGAATAAAAAAAAGGGCGTGATTTATGTCATTTCGGAGGAATCGTTCCTTATCGGATCGATTCCGAGGATTCGATCCTTTTGGGACCAATGACCTAAGATACGTATACATTTTATGTCCGAAATTTTGAATATATATCACCGATTTTTTTTTAATTTTCGGAATTTTTTTTTAAATATCACGCTTCTTTGAAAAAAAATGCGCGTAAACGCCGCATCGCTTGAAATTTTATCTTAAAACACGTAAATGCTGCGGCGTTTCTTCTGAAAATTACGGTACTGATAATCTTAGTTTTTTAGCCCAATTACTGTAGATATTATGCACCACGAAAAAAATTTGGTAAATTTGTGTTAAAAATTATGACTAATGGCTTCTAATTTCGAACCCTGGTCGATATATACGTTCGTAAATGGTGTATAGCCCGCGGACTATACACCGATGCATCTCCGCGGGTTATACACGAATTTTTTTTACTGCACTGCTCGATTTAGGGGTGCGGGTTATACACAGGGTGCGGGCTATACACCCGAAAATACGGTAACTACTATCTTAAATCAATCAACGAAGTCTGTAATCATTTTTAATGTTTGTATTTCAACCATATTTAGTCCAATTTTTGGTTAACTGACGTGACAAAATACATCAACCCTCAATTTTAAGATTCCTCACTCTTTTTAATTATGGAAGTTCAAAACTTTTCCGCACTACCGGAAAAAGATTTAGGATTTTCTATTTTTTTAAATGCTTTAACATATTGTTGCGCTTTAAAACATACTATGGTAGCATCAAGAGGAAATTAAAGTTATTAAAATACATCAAGCTTTACTAACTTAAAAACTAAAGGTACGTTCATATCTATTTTTTCTTGTAAAAATAAAGAAATAAAATATTAAACCATTTTCTATAACAGTACCCCCCCCCCCAATCAAAGAAGTAATATGATTTCAATTTATAAACGAAGTACAAAAATAAAATTTCCAAAATTATATGATGATAAAGATTTAATTTTGTAGATTAAAAACAAACAAAACAAAAATTCATTTAACGCATTTCATATTCAAATTGTTTTTTCGATATTTATAATGAAAGTACTAATAGAATTTTTTCAGAAAACATAAGAATTTTTAAAAATACCAAAGTGTGGCGAATAAAATAGTTTTCATGTATATATTTTCAATAGAAGAAAAAAATCAGAAATACTAAAAAACTGGTTACGGAAAGAAAAAAACTGAAAGCAAAATAACAAAATAATATCGGTTCTTTCTTCAATATCTGACGTAATTAATAAAAAATATATATGATACTGTTTTAAAACCTTTCATTGATTTTAATTATGTAAATCAATTAAGTTAAGGTTTACAAAAAGAATTTTTTTTCTTTCCAATACAAATTAAACATATTTTTTTCCTTTACCAACACAAATGACATTTCACACTTTTTTCTAAAGGAAAGGCGGCTGATAGAAATTTAAAAAAAAAAAAGAAAATAGTATTGACTTTTGATGTTTCAGTTTTAAAATAACATATCAAGACCCGGTTCAAATACTTAACTTTTTTTATACTATATGGAGGAAAAAAGATTATTAGATCTGAAACACAGATTCCGCAGTGTAGCCAAATAAAATAAGTATTTCACATCGATTTTTCTTTGCTTACTTAATTTTTTTTTCTAATTTTTTTTTAAATTAAATAATAACGAATATCTAATGTGAAATTCACTTCGTATTTAAAGTCTCTGAAGAAAAGAATTATTTTCTTCTTAAATGCATAAAAACTTGTTTTTTGTTAGTTGCTTTTTTTCAAATATGAAATAAAAAGTTTTTTTTCACGATTTAGAAATGCATTCAACCATTTTTTAAAAGAAATGTAATGCGACTTATTCACTGAGAACCGTGCAAATTTTATCGCAGAATATTTTTTAAAATGCTAATTGCAATAGAGTATGTGTCACTAGGTTTTTACAGTTCAAGGAATTTTTCAATTTTAAATATATATATATATATATATATATATATATAAATTACATATCCGAAAATGCATATTAAATAGTCCGAAAATTTCCATAAGAAATTACTGGTACCAAAGAATTCCCTGATCGGAAAATTCCAGAAAGTAAACGAACCTTGTTTTATGTTTTAGTTGCAATATACACGTAAGTAATTAAATAATAAAAAAATAAAAGATCAAGTGCGAGCATTACTCGTACTTTGAGGGTTCCGTACAATAAACATAAGTATTATTAACCCCCTAGGGAAGAGCGACTGGTATATGTGCCAGTTGAATATCTCAGAATCCTTCATTATTCCAACCAATTATTACTTACCCATCATACGTAGTATAGGGTAAGTCTTGCAATCGTTTTGAAAATCGAAAAAAAATTTTTGACGGATTTACACGTTTTAGATAGTGGAGATTCCGAAAAACATATTTTTAGAAAAAAAAAATTTGCCGTCCGTCTGTCTGTCTGTCTGTCTGTCTGTCTGTCTGTAAACGTCTGTAAACTGTCTGTCTCCCAAAAAAATTGAGATAGAGACTTGAAATTTTGTATGTAGTTAGTATGTAAGAATAGGACGAAGCCTATTGAATATCAGCAACCTCGATTATCCGGAACTATTTTTTTCGGACCCTCGAAAAATTCGTTCTGATGAAAGTTACATAAAAATTTTCGAATTTTTTTGTTTTAAGAAATGGACGTAAAAGGTAATAAAATAACACACATTTTGCATATAGAACGAAGTCGATCGAATTATTAGTTGCCGAGATATCTGTAATCTTGTTTTCCACATTCTTTGATTTTTCATGACCCTGTATTTCATTCAAATTTCAATTCAGAAATATATTTTAATTGGAAATGAGACGCTTAATCCGACGCAGTTAATTGTTAGTTAATAGAATTATTATTTTTGGAGTTATAAGGATGTTTCTTTTACGCAGTTCGGTACTACTTGAGTAGTTTGCCGTTTTATATAATTTGTCGAAATTGGTACATCAGCAGTTCCTTAATATAGCATTACTACGTATATTAACAATATTTAAATTTTGTTTATGAATGGCAATGCATTGTATAAATAGTTTCCACATGTTTTATTTTCATATACATATCCATGATGGGTAAGTATTACGGTGGCCCCCAACGACTAGTTTTTTATTGTAAAGTATATCTTATTAAATTGGCGCATTACAGCGATTGAAGTACAGTAAATTTTCTGGTTTAAATGCACGATTGTTAAAGATTAAAAACTAAGCAAAATGCTCACATCGCGAAGGAATTAACTGTATTATTACTTACCCATCATACGTTGTATAGGGTAAGTCTTGCAATCGTTTTGAAAATCGAAAAATTTTTGACGGATTTACACGTTTTAGGCACTGGAGATTTCGAAAAAAATATTTTTAGAGAAAAAAATTCCCGCCGTCTGTCTGTCTGTAAACGCTCTATCTCACGAACAAATTGAGATAGAGACTTGAAATTTTGTATGTACTTAGTATGTAAGAATGGGACGAAGCCTATTGAATATCAGCAACCTCGATTATCCGGAACTATATTTTACGGATTCTCGAAAAATTCGTTCTGATGAAAGGTATATAAAACTTTTCGATTTTTTTATTTTAAGGAATGCATGTAAAAGGCAATAAAAAAACACAAATTTTGCATAAAGAACGAAGTCGGTCGGATTATTAGTTGTTGAGATATTTGTAATCCTGTTTTCCACATTCTTCGATTTTTCATAATCCTGTATTTCATTCAAATTTCAATTCAGAGGTATGTTTTAGTTGAAAATGAGACGCTTAATCCGACGCAGTAAACTGTTGGTTAATATGATTATTATTTTTGGAGTTATAAGGATGTTTCTTTTACGTAGTTTGATACTTCTTGAGTAGTTTGGCGTTTTATATGATTTGTTGAAATTGGTGCATCAGCAATTCATTAATAGAGTATTACTATGTGTATTAACAACATTTAATTTTAGTTTTGGAATTGAAATACATTGTATAAATAGTTTTCACATATTTTATTTTCATATGCATATAAATAGAAGAATGTGGAAAACAGGATTACAAATATCTCGGCAACTAATAATTCGATTGACTTCGTTCTGTATGCAAAATGTGTGTTATTTTATTGCATTTTACGTCCATTCCTTAGAACAAAAAAATTCGAAAATTTTTATGTATCTTTAATCAAAACGAACTTTTCGAGAGTCCGAAAAAAATAGTTCCGGATAATCGAGGTTGCTGATATTAAATAGGCTTTGTCCCATTCTTACATATTAACTACCTACAAAATTCCAAGTCTCTATCTAAATTTATTCGGAAGATAGAGCGTTTACAGACAGACAGAGTGACAGACAGACAGACAGACGGACGGCAAATTTTTTTTTTTTTATAAAAATATGTTTTTCGGAATCTCCACTATCTAAAACGCATAAATCCGTCAAAATTTTTTTGCGATTTTCAAAACGATTGCTAGACTTATCCTATACTACGCATGATTGGTAAGTAAAATCTAGCCATGTACGTTAAAACGTTGCAATGGACAACCTGTATGAATCAACAAGTTGTTGAGATATCAATACTTGAAGTGTGAATAAATAAATAAATAAATTGACAGGCAAGTACATAAATTTTCACCAAGTTAAAAAAATTTTTGCATTGTTTTTCATCTCTCCGGCAATATCTTTTCCCGAGCTATGATCAAAATCCTTTATATCCACACATTGAAAGTTCCCTAATAGTATGCATGGTCACAGTGACGTCACTGTGAATTATTTGGTCACATCACAACTGTGACCAAAATGCCACCACTCAGTGACGTCACATTGTGATTGAGATGTGATCTTTAGAAATTTATAAATATCCTTCAAAACATGTTATTTACTTTAAAAAAACATGTTTCTGGCAATTTAAATATCGCTTTTGTCACAGTTTCGTCACAATGTTAATTTCAAATTAGTCACAAATGACACATTTTTCACAAATTTGTCCCTTTGTGACACCTTTGTGAAACGTCACAAAAGAGCTCTAAAACGGCCATAACGACTTCACATTTTAGTCACTGTGACTTCACATCGACAATCGATGGTCACAAAGTCCCAATGTGACTTCACAACGACGTTGCAGTGACGTCACCATGCTTTACGGGTTATTTCCCCTCTTTTGGTCAGGCACGTGGCATTCTACGAAGTTTTCGAGTATGGTTGCATTCTTAGAGTTTTTCCATCTGTTTTTGCTATTTTCAGCACTTTGTTTTTGCAAAACTTTCGGCAAATGTGTGACGTGACGTAATGGATAATTTGTATGTACATGTAGTGCGTAAAATAGAATGTTTTTCTTAGGCTGGCGTGGCTTTCAAATAGATTATATACATGGTTATCAATTTATTTATTTATTCATTTACGCTTCAACTGCTGATATCTCGATAACGGTTGAATTCGGACTGATAGTTCCATTGCACTTTTTAACGTACATGACAAGTTCTTTCTTTTGATATCACACTCGTCCAAATCTACAACTTACACCTGGGAACGTTCCTTAGTCAATAGCAAGATATTTTATGTGTACAATGGATGTGCAGCTGGACGGTACTAAAATTCCCTTGAATAAAATTGCATGTTCAGTACATGTTCACAAATAAAGTAAAAGGAAATTGCTGTTCAACATTTTCTAGTGTGTTTCCAAACACTTCTGAGAACTCGGTCAGTGATGACGTCACGCCTCCTGTCCTCTGACATTTACTGTTTCGAAGGAAGCAACATTACACGATCTATGTGTAGCAACGTTGGTACTTTACACGATTAGTAATATATCAAAAATTACCAAGTAAAAGAAAATACGTTTTAACTGGTTTAATCAATCAAATTGTTATATAAACTTCTTAAATACACCATAAAATATATTAAAAAGCGCGAGGCCTTTCGAAAGAACTAAGTCTTTCTTCTTGAGGCGCAAAAAAGACGTCCGACTACTATGAATGCAGCGGCACGACACTCATAGTAGTCGGACGTCTTTTTTGCGCCTCACGAAGAAAGACTTAGTTCTTTCAAAAGGCCTCGCGCTTTTTAATATATTTTATGGAGTGTTTAACAAATTTATATAACAATTTTACTAAGTAAAACTTTAATCTAAATAGGTATTCTTTTCATAAATTTTTAAAATTTATTTAAAATTTTTTTCTTGTTTAAATGTAGGTTTGCTAACATTTTGGAGTAAAACGTATGCTTATGTAGGTCTTTCCTTTCGAAGGTCTACCACAGCAGGTGTTTGACTCATGTTTAAGTACCGGCTGTTAATATCTTTAAGTGAAATGAAAATAAACGATAAATGAACTTAAGTCAATGAATTGGTGACACACTATCGACTGAATATATTTCGTGAAATAAGATAAATTTGACAATATACGTTATATTATTTTTCTTATACCTTCATCCTCGTTGACCAAAACTAATTCTCGAATTTTTAGTTTTTAGAATTAAAATTTTAAAGATGCTTCAAATGGCGTTTTGGAAAATATAACAATCATTTCAAAAGTACCATACACTGTTAAAACTAATGGTGACACATTGCACCTTTTAAGGGTGAAAGGCTTGTCTCACTGGTGACACCCCTAAAGGAGCCAAAATAGCACCTTTAATTAGGGTGAACAGATGGCACCCTTAATCCAGAGTGCCCAATGATAAAAAAATAAAAAAATATACTAACCGACTTTCGGCCCTGGATGGATTCGAACGCAGAACGTCTGATTACAAGCTCAGCGCTTTATCCACTCGGCCATCAAGCTCACCTTCAATGTCTCCCTCAAATGTTCAAATGTCCTGAAATTCAAAGGTTGCTTTATATAATAAAACTCGCCAAAAGTTATTGCATGTTCAGTACATGTTCACAAATAAAGTAAAAGGAAATTGCTGTTCAACATTTTCCTTTCGATTTTCGTTTCGATTTTTCAACATTCGATTCAACATTCAACATTCAACATTCAACATTCGATTTTTCAACATTCGATTTTCCTTTCGATTTTCCATTTTCCATCCGAAGTTCTAAACAAAATTGGGATAGTGTATAGCGGTGATAGTCATCGTAGGAAAAAAATGCTGTGTTGATCCACCAGTGACAGCGAGTTGAAGTGCAAGGATACACGTTACAGGGCATGCGCAAATGACTAAGGGGTGAAAATCTTCCAACGGTATGCATTGTGCGGCACCCTAATTAGCGTGAAACACCCAATGGCACCCCAAACTCATTTTCAAGCCCGCTGGTGCCATGTGATTTAACCTTTTCACCCCTGGGCGTCAAATGCAACCGGTTCGTCACCTTTATTTTTAACAGTGTATACCGCGCACGCGTGTATAACGCGCACCTCCTTAGTTTAGAAGTAAAAATGACGATTTTTTTTTAAATCTAGCATATGACGCACACCATAAATTTTACATGCAAATAAATGAATGGCCAAAGTAATTTAAATAAAGATTGGTGAAACAAGACCAGTAAACAAGGCGAAATTACATTTTTAGACTTCGCATAGGGAGTACATGAAGGTGGATCGGAGTGAGTGACGGCAATGAGAATTGCTAATTAGTGTTTAAATATCGTTACTAGCATTTTTCTATAAAAGTGTGCAAGGACTAAAATAAAGATGCTGCAGTACTTCTATGAAGTAAGATTTTCCTATTTTAAATGTCTTCTTTGAATACATTTTTTAATTCATAAGTATATCGTATGATTACTTCAAGCTATAAAAAAATGTTCCGTGTATAACGCGCACTTACGAATTCTGCCTTAATTTTTTCAAAAAAAAAAAAAAAAATGCGCATTATACACAAGTAAATACGGTAGTTTATTTTTCTTTTAAATTTTTCCTCAGAGGTGATCACTATTCAATAAAATTATACGTTCTTTAAAAACATATTATGTAATAAACAAATTAAATATTTTAAACTATAGTGTCAAATAAAAATTACAGTTTCCATATTAGTTGTTTTACAGACAAGTCTTTTGTACTTCCATGTAAAGGTGTATTTGTAACTAAAAGAGTTGTGTGGTTTACCAAATAAAATCCCTGTCGTCTTGGCCTACAGGCGGAGGTAGATTTCGAAGAGTGTTAATTTCAACAACAAAAAATGAAATATGATTAGAGATAAATCAAGTTTAGTAACTTAATTTGGCCACTTTTGAAAATTTTTTAATTTCATTTTTCTGTAAGAATTGGTTTGATCAGAATCATCTTAAGCGAAATTCAACTCAAATGCTCATTTTGGCAGTATATTTTAAAATACATTCTGATCTTAATAATAAATCGGACATTACCGCACATTATATAGTGCCTAAATAAAAAAAGCTCTCAATTGAATGCGTTTGAGAGCAAAATTGAATTTAAAAATGATTCATAAAATAAGCAGTTTTGTATTTGAATACAACCTCAATTCTTCAATTATGATCGCTTCGCGAAATTTGATACGAAATGCCCACATTGACAGTTTTTTATAAAATATATTCAGCTTTTATCAAAAAACTGACGGCACCTTATGCAGTTCCTAAATAAGATAACCTGTCAATTGGAGGCGCTGCAACAAAATTGAATTTAAAAATTAGTCTTAAAATAAACAATTTCTTATTTGAATACATCCTCAATTCTTCTTTCACGTTCGCTTCCAAAAATTCTGTTCAGAATACCCATTTTGGCAGACTTTTTTGCAGTATATTCTGCACTTATTAAAAAAAACTGGCCGATATGTCACATTATATAGTCCCTAAATAAGAGGATCATTCATTTGGATTCGTTTAAAATCAAAAATGAATTTAAAAATGAGTCAGAATATAAGCAGTTTGGAAATGAGATTTTTCTTCAACTCCTGTCTCTGTTTAATTTATTTTTGCAATATGAATTGGCCCTATAAAAAACTTGTCAGTTTAAAAATTGTAGATATTATTGAGAAGGTGAAAAATAAATTTAATCGGATTTGATATCTTAAGAATTGACGAAGTGATGGATCTTTTTCTTTATCCATCCCCCTTTTTTTTTCAATAAAAAATAATTTATCTAAAACGTATAAATACAAAAGTTTTAGATAATATGAAGGACATTAATAAAAAAAAAAAATAAAATTATTTGGATTTGATATCTTGAGAATTGACGAAGTTATGAATATTTTTCTCCCCAAAACTCTATTTTTGCGCCCCTTGAGTCTATTTTTAATTTTATCAAAAATCTGTCATGCATAAAATTTCGGCCCATTTTTTAGAAGTAATGTAAATCTAAAACTGATTCGACCTCTATTTTCATTAAGAAGTTATGGGGTCTTTTCTGTTTTCACAAAAATCCGTCCTCATTTCGACCCCTTTGGTCCGATTTTGTCCAAGTTCGAACGGGACCGAGATTTTATGCCACTTGATTTTATGTGTCAGTTTGGAGGTGATTGGAACAGAATAATAGAAGTTGTTATAAGTATATAAAAAAGTATTATTATATATGTAGAGAGAGGAAAGAGATAGATAGATAGATTTATGTATAAACTTTTTTACTCATGGTAGTTTTGGGATCTAGGGGTCATGAGCGGTGTAGATCAATAAAAAAAATTTCAGAAATTCCAACACTTAAGCGACCGCAATAGATAGTGTTTCATACGAAATCTACTTAATAAATAATCACGATACTTTAGTTTTATGAGAATTTGTTAACTGTATATTTTATTACGCTTTACAATACAGAACTTATTCTGATTTTGCGATTAAAATAGTGTTTGTACATTGGAAAGTTTGCCTAGCCTCAGGGAAAAATATTCTCTGTCCGAATCGACTACAAGTTACCACTAAATTTTAATGGTAATTCTCGTCGTATTCAGTGACAGAAATTTTAAGTTTTTATAAAATTATAAATATTAATAAAATTTAGCAGTTATAATCAACTATTTGGGACAGAGAATTCTCATTCCTGTAGTATATAAATCCCATTATAAAAGAAAAGATTATAAATAACGAGGATTGTATACGGCCAACTTTATTACAGACCATAGAAGCTTTTGCTTGTTAAGGTCGAGCTTCGAACTTACTTCATGACGTAAGATCATGTCTTTTCTGCCGACCTAATCCCTTGTAAAAGACGTCTTAGCAAGGGCGCTACAAAAAAAGATATGTCTTCCAGGATTGGGTCGGACTTAAATCAGATAATATATGATATCCTGAACTTCGACCTAACAACTAAAAGCTTCTTAGTTCGTTTGGATACCTTTATGATAAGACATAAATATCAATATTTTTTATAGAAATATTAAGTTTAAACGCGTTAAATTTTGCTTTATTTAAAAGATATTTTCTACAGGAAAGTATTGGTACTGAAGAATTTTCTGGTCTGAAAGTCCCAGCACGGCAATAACCCTGAAATAACCATATTATAAACAAAACTATTGAACAGATTAAAACGCTATGCAAAATTTGATTTGTAAATACAGAACACTGACGCTTTAATTTATTTATATCATAATTAAATTTGCAACATAAAACTTTAGTTTAAATATTCTTTTCATACGTGACTGGAAATTAATAGATTTTTCTAGTTTTGAAAAGGAGTTTCCTTCATTTTCCTTTATGCACACATAGATCTTTCTTTTATAAAATGAACCTAGCAGGTGTCAGACGCAGATTAAACATCAGACATTGGTATTTAATATTTATGAGTCAACTAAAAGAATCGATGAAGGGACTTAAATAATTAAATTGTTGACATATATTGTCTAAATATGTTATGAGAATGGAAATGTTTTGAGAAAATACTAGAATATGTAAGCAGAATAAATTAATTATTAACAGTTCGGGAAATTAGATTAAATGTGATAAGAATATTTAATATAAATCTTTAATAAATTTGATATTTTTGTTTTAACGCTTATGAAACTATTTCCTAAAATTTCAGTTTTAGGTTTTATTCAAAAATAAATAAATAATTAAAAATAAAATAAGATTATATTTTATTAAGCACGAGCGAATAAATGTATGTCCTTTTTAACATGTCATCAAATTTATCTTTTTTAGGTAGCTTTCATTACAAAAAGTTAAAAGCTACCTATTGCAGCCGTCCGGAGGAAAGCACTTCCGGAAAATTTTGGTATATTTTCACCGATCATGACCCCCAGACCCCAAAACCACCCTCCGTTCAAATGTTGACATATATATATATATATATATATATATATATATATATATATATATATATATAACCATATATAACCTGTCATATTGTCCCTCGATTAAACTTAAATTTAAAAAGTGCTTATCTCCCAAATGCTTAACTTGCCCTCATGCAGATACACAACAAATTGATAATGATTCCAGTTCTAAAAACAATGTGCTATTTTGTAAGGCATACAACGTAATATACTCAATTAATTGCAACATCTGTAAGTTAGAATATATAGGTCAAACATGTAATCCTTTGCATAGAAGAATCAATCAACATAGACAGGATATTTTAAAAAACAACTCTATTAATGTTGAACATATACATTTCAGGCACCATGACTTTCAAAATATAACCATCAAAATCTTAAGTATGCATAAAAATCTAAATGATAGATTACTTTATGAATCAATTTATATTAAATCTAGTAATTCTTTATACCCTTATGGTCTAAATTCTAAATTATTCAATCGTACTAACATTGTCTTTACTAATACTAATAATTATGAACATTATAGTAGTACGTATGCAAAATTAAATCATTCTGCTATTAAAAAAACTACACGTACAACAAGAGGTAAAAATAAGACTAATAATCTATATATTTCTAGAAATGAGATTAAACAACAAATAATTAAGTTGGAATCTGAATATAATAACTCGTATCAATGGATGGATATTAGGAAACACATTTTTTCAATAAAAAAGAAACATCTAAATTTATGTTATAAAGTATTTCTATCTATTGATTTAACTTCACATTTTAGTGATATTTACTTTGATTTATTGTACTATAGAATTAATTTTCTTAATGTTAAAATTTCTAAAAATACATATAAAAAACTAATAATACTCAACTCATAATTACTTTTACCAATAATGTACTTAATAAAATTAATCTACACAACATTATTAATGATAAAAATAATAATTTCCCTATAAAAATTTTTTCTATACATAAATCCTTCAAATATAATGTTACACTTGGACGTAAGATATTTAACTACAATAAATTTTCTAAATTTTTAACCAATAATACTAATTATCCATGTTAATGTAATGATCCCTGTTATAGTAACTTCGTAAATCAAGATCATGGTGACATTATTACTGGGGATATTAATATCGTTGAAAATGATTCTTTAAGAAATTTAATGGCTAATGGTACAAAATATCGTGTTCCTTCATGTACTAATATCACATCAATCATTAAACAGTTTAATTTAGATTTAGATCTTTTTATTTATAAAATTTCGATAGACTACAATAAGCCTCTGGAATACTTCACTTCACTGAATGGAAACTTAATGTTTTAGATAAATTAAATATTGAACTTTATAGGAATATCGATACCTACAATTTAAATGTTAAACAATTAAATGATGAAATAAAAAACTTACAAAATAAATTTATCATAACATATGTCGATAAATCTCCTAACAACTATGCTTTCATATGTAAACATTATTACTCTACATTATTAAATCAAGCAATAAATTCTAGTTCAAATCTCATTAAAACAGATATTGATACTATTATTAAAAATAGACATATAGCTCAATATTATAAATTACTAAAAATAAAAAATCATAATTATAACTATCCTTACATTGTGGTTATTCCGAAATTCCATAAAATTCCTATAAAGTTTCGTACTATAACTATTGGGTGTAATACTTATAACAATAATGCAGGTAAAGAATTATTAACAATACTTACAAAAATGCTAGATATTGCAAAAACTAATAATAAATTCAATAGTATAAAAAATAGTTTACATCTTGTAAATAATATCAAAAATTTACAAAACATTAAGTACATCAAAACATATGACTTTAATGATTTATTTAATACAATTGATATTGCAGATATGTTCAGGATCATAAATTTATTATTCAAGGAATATAGGAATTCTCTAAACATACATGTATCTTTATCTTACTTCAAATCTTTAACCAAATTTATTCTTTATCATAATTATATATTATTTAATAATACAATATTCAAACAAATAGTCCGTCTTCCACAAGGTGGGATTGTATCATCCATCTGTGCTGATCTCTACTTACATTATTATGAACGTAATACTTCTATTGTTAATTGTTTTCTATACAGGTATCTTGATGATATAATAATTTTATATTCTAAAAAGTCATCTAACTATTCGCTACCAATCAAATACCACAAAAATTTTAAATACAGTTATAATGATATGCATAATAATACAATTAACTTTCTTGATCTTAATGTTACGCTTTCTGATAATAAATTCTATTTGATATTTATGACAAACGTAATGACTTTCCTTTTAAAGTAAACCTCTTTACTCATTATAATTCTTGCCTACATAAATCTGTCTATGTCAATATATTACTTAATTTTGCCCATAGAATTAAAAATATTTGTTCACATAATTTTAAAATGCATAATTTAAAAACTGTACAAGAAACTGCTATAAGATATGGTTGTCCTTTACATTTGGTTAAAAAAATATTATCTGTATAAACATTTATTTAGTATTAACTGTCTATTTTCTCTTCAACCAATATTACCATATGATGTTATTGATAAAAACTCCTATAGTCTTTAATATATAATAAGTTATTACATGATCTTAAAAATAATTAACACATTGCGTAAAATTTTTTTTTAAAAAAATTATAAAAAATAAAAATAATACAAAAAAAATATAAAAAATACAAAAAAATAAAAAATATGTATAATAGGATGGTTGGGTGGGTTAGATGTTAGATTACAGAGGAGGGCGGTGTTGTCTGGATAATACGCAATGGTTAATTATTATATATTTAATAATAATAAAAAAAAACTTTACACATAGTAATAAAGTTTATGTTTACCTAAAAACTAATATGCATAACTTAAAAAAAGATCAAGTTATTGAGATAAGCTATGGTTGTCTATTGTATTTGTCTTAAAGAAATTATTTGTAAAATATTAGTATAGAAATTATTCTTGGAAATTCTTAGCTAACAAATAAATTATTTTTTTCCTATAACAGAGGGCAGCACCATAAGCATATAATTTAATTAATATATTAATCCTTTAGATGGCAGCACTAAAATAATTTTCTGCTAGAAGTTGTAGTAATATATTCTTGTTAATTAATTAATATAGTAATATTAATAATTGATTAAAAATAAAAATATAATATTTCTAATAGTAGCATCTATTTTCTTCTAAATATATTATGAATTATATAGTATAATATATGTTTTACTAATTTTTATAATTATTGTTACAACT
The DNA here is from genome assembly GCA_964019185.1 of Maratus speculifer. Taxonomy (NCBI): domain Eukaryota; kingdom Metazoa; phylum Arthropoda; class Arachnida; order Araneae; family Salticidae; genus Maratus; species Maratus speculifer. The sequence goes on from OZ025300.1 coordinate 133,838,621, forward strand.
TTATTTTATTATCTATGTGATTTATACTATGACCATAACCGTGACTGTTAGTAAGTCACATGTAGTTTGTATCTGATTGCACTACAAATCTTGCTAGGATATGGGTAATGGTAAATATCTTAGTATATATATCCTTTTTTTTAATGGAATAATGTATTATTGTAATTTTGTCATATTGATTTTATTTTCTTCTATGTGTATCTTTCTACTAATTTGTCATCTGAATAGCTTCCAGCCAGTCGGGTGTATTGTGAGTCGAATTCTTAGCTTTCAGCACGACTCATAACAGAAACTGGTTGGATGTTTTTGCTTTTTTGTTAAACTATACACCCCTGATGAAGTAGTTTAATGGAAAAGCCTTCTACTGCCTTTTTATCCATTTATCTTTCATTATTTTGGTAATCTGCCTTCTATTTCACTTCAAACTTCAACTGTTTTCAATAAGATAATTGTAAAAATACTGGTTTCATTGGTTTATTGTATGGTAATATATGAATTACTCTGGGTATATAATGTCCATTTATCCACATATTTCTTAGTAATTTGGTAATCTGCCTTCTATTTCTCTTCAAACTTCAACTGTTTTTAATAATATGAATGTAAAAATACTGGTTTCATTGGTTCTTTTATTGGTATTGTCTGAATAACTTTGGATGTAATTATAAAAGTATTTATATATATATATATATATATATATATATATATATATATATATATATATATATATATATATATATATATATATATATATATATATATATATATATATATATATATATATATATATATATCTGATTTTTGTCATGCGATAACTAACGTATTTATGAACCGATTTGAATGAAAATTGGTATGTACATAGTACATACAAATGTCTCAACCGAGTTCGTTGGTCAGCATCATCCGCCATTTTGTTTCAAAATGGCGGCCATTTTAAATTTTTAAAAAAAATTAAAATTTAAAATTAAATGCAAAAAAATTAAAAGTTGAAAAATATTTTTCTTTTACCTGTTAGAACATAAAACAAAGATTCCAGAACACTTTTTGTTTTGTCTATATCTTAAAAAATGATTGAGTTATAGCACTTTGAATTTTTCTTATGGCTGACATTTTGAAACGATCTGATTTTTGTCACGTAATAACACGCGTATTTATGAACTGATTTCAATGAAACTTGGTATGTGCATAGTACATACAAATGTCTCGACCGAGTTCGTTGGCCAGCATCATCCGCCATTTTGTGTCAAAATGGTGTCCATTTTAAATTTTAAAAAAATTTAAATTTTAAAATTAAATGCGAAAAAATTAAAAGTTGAAAAATATTTTTCTTTTACGTGTTAAAACTTAAAACAACGATTCCAGAACACTTTTTATTTTGTCTATATCTTAAAAAATGATTGAGTTATTGCACTTTTAATTTTGCATATGGCTGACATTTTGAAACGGTCTGATCTGAACAATCCACCATGTTGCTTTAAAATGGCATACACTTCATGATATCGTGGAATTTGGTGACTCTCTAAATCGTTTAAAATAAAACCAGGTTGAATAAAAGATGACTAAATTTTAAAAATTCCTATTAATATTCAGTCTTGCAAAAACTAGTATTCAATCTTATAAAATCACTAATTTTATAAGATTATTTCCACTAATTTGAGCTTAGTATTTTTGAACAATATAACTTACTTTAAAATAAATAAATAAATATATAAGTATATGAAAGCTACCTCTTCCTTCCGGCATTGCCGGAAGGACTTTTTTTTAAAAAGTTTATTATGACACCATAATATAATCAGAAAGTTACATGATTATTAATGGTAACTTAAGATGCACGTGCATTCACACACATGTATGTACACAGCGCTTATATATACGAGGTGGAACTTGTCGATATTCGACGAAAGAAAATCTTTCAGAAAGAGCTGTTTCATTGGTTTATTTAAATCTGCACAATTACTTACAGTAAAAAATACATCTCATATTGGTCAGTCTAACTCTCAAACAAATATTATTTTAACCTAAAATTAGCAAAAAAATATATGCCTTATTTATCCAAATTTTTAAACAAAATAAAACGGAAATTCGCTGGATTTTATAATCAGTGATATTTTAAAAATAATATCCGCATTTTAATTTCTATTTTTATTTTTTAATTTTAAGAAAAAATGGAATGGTTCTGTTACAACAATTACAAAATTTGTACTAAAAATTAAAAAACAAAAAAATAATATCTCAAAAATAAATTGAGAAACATTTTGCATTTAAAAGTACATTTTTTTCGCCATACGGCGGTGTAAAAATTTAAAATGTGCGATGTTTAGAAGAGAAAAATTTGCAGAACTGAAAATTGCAAAACCGAAATTGCATTGGAAAATGTTGCGCATTTTAATTCCTATTTTGCTTTTCAATTTTAAGAGAAAATGGAGTGATTCTGTTGCCAATATTAACAAAATTGGTACTAAAAACTATGAAAAAAAATAATGTTTCAAAAATAAATTGAGATACAGCTATCAAATAAATTGCATTTAAAAGTAAATTTTTATCTCTATACGACGGTGTAAAAATTAAAAATGTGCGATTTTTAGAAGTGCGATGTTTACAGTTACGAAAATTGCAAAACCGAAATTGCAGGGCAAAATGTTGCCATTCGCATAATTACGTATCTGTTCCACACAGATACGTTTGGCCTTTATAATACACACACACACACACACACATATATATATATATATATATATATATATATATATATATATATATATATATATATATATATATGTATATATATACATTTACATATACAAATTTCATAAAATATAGAACAGATTAAATTTATGTGCATGATTTGATTTTTATATACAAAATACTGGCGTGTTAAATTATTTATGTCATATTTAAAATTATAACAAAAAACTTTAGTCTAAATATTCTTTTCATACTTGCCTGAAAATTAATGTATTTTCCATTATTTAAAAAGATTTTTTCTTTCCTGTTTATACATGCATCGATCTTTCTTTTCTAAACCGTGACCTAGCAGGTGCCTGACGCATGATTAAGCATCAGGCATTGGTTTTTAATATTTATGAGTCAACTAAATGAATTAATGTAGGGACTTATGTAATTAAATTGTTGACATCCGATTGTCAGAATATGTTATGAGCAAAGAAATGTTTTGACAAAACAGTAGAATATATTAGTAGAATAAATTATTTATTAGCTGTTCAAAAAATAAAATAAAATAGAATAAGAATCTTTATCATAAATCTCTAATATATATATACATGTATAGATATTTATAGTTGATGAAAACTAATTCAGTAATTTTAGTTATTATTAAAATAATAATAATAATAATAATAGTAATAATAATAATAATAATAATAATAATAATAATAATAATAATAATAATAATAACGAACGTTGGATTAAACCTCATGCAAATTAATGTATGTCTTTTTATATGATCATTAGTTATATGATCATTAAAGGCAAATTAAAAACACGCACACACACGTATATATATATATCATAAACTATTAAACAGATTAAATTGCTGTTCATAAATTGATTTGTTTATACTGAAAATTGACGCTTTAAATGATTTATATCATATTTAAAATTACAATAAAAACTTTAGTTTAAATATTCTTGTCATACGTTCTGATAATTAATAGATTTTCCATGTTTTAAAAAGATTTTTATCCTTTCTGTTTATGAATGCATTGACCTTTTCTTTCTAAAATGTGACCTAGCAGGTGTCTTACGCATGATTACACGTCAGACATCGGTTTTTAATATTTACGAGTCAACTAAAAGAATCGATGAAGGGACTCAAATAATTAAATTGTTGTCATCCCATTGTCGGAATATGTAATGAGAATGGAACTGTTTTGACAAAACAATAGAGTACATTTGTAGAATAAATTATTTATTAGAAGAAAAAAAATTAAATCAAATACAATAAGAATATTTATTATATATATATCTAATACATATACATTTATAGATATTTATAGTTGGCCAAAACTAATTCCTAAATCGGTAATTTTAAATATTGTTAAAATAATAATAATAATATCGAATGTTGGTTTGAAACTCATGCGGATAAATGTATGTCATTTTAAAATTTCATTACATTTATTTATTTATTTATTTATTTATTTTTATTTTTTGCAATTTAATTAAGTTTATTTTGTGATTGTAGTAAAATAAGACATTTATATGATCATTAATGGAAAATTAAAACACACGCACACACATATATATATATATATATAACTATTAAACAGATTAAATTGTAGGGCATAAATTGATTTGGTTATACAAAACATTGACGCATTAAATGATTTATATTATATTTAAAATTACAACACAAAACTCTAGTTTAAATATTCTTGTTATAAACCCTTGATAATTAATAGATTTTCCATCTTTCAAAAAGATTTTTCGTATTTTCTGTTTGAGGCATGCATTGATCTTTCTTTTCTAAAATGTGACTCAGCAGGTGTCTGATGCATGATTAAGCATCACATTGGTCTTGAATATTCATAAGTCAACTAAAAGAATCGATGAAGGGACTTAAATAATTAAATTGTTGTCTTCCCATTGTCAGAATATGTTATGAGAAATGAGATGTTATGACAAAATAGTAGAATATACAAACTGAATAATTTATTTATTAGTAGTTCAGTAAATTAAATTAAATACCATAAGAATTTTTATTATAAATCTGTAATAACTTTGATTTTGTTTACCACTGACAAAAACTAATTCCTAAACCGTCAGTTTTATGCATTATTCGATTAAAAAAACTGTTTTGAAACACATACAAATAAATATATGCATTCTAAAATGTTATTAAATTTATCTTTTTTTTTTCAACTCCATCAAATTTTTTACGTGACCATAATAAAATAAGAAAGATATAATCATTTATTATAGGATCATTAATGGCAATTTATTATATGATCATTAATTGCTACCAGCAGTTTTTGCCGTAAATTTAACGGATTTTTTAAAAGTGTAATTGAAAGGAAACCTGGCTATTTTATTGCAGAAAATTCGGACATTTCAGTACAGAAATTTTTTTAATCTTTTGAATTAAATTGTGTTTCTGCGTAGGAAAATTTTCTAATAAACATATTATAAAAACAATAGGCATGATTAATCATATTAAAAATAAAATTATTGAACAGGTTAATTTGCTCTTCATGATACGATTTATATTTATATTTATATTTATATTTATATTTATATTTATATTTATATTTATATTTATATTTATATTTATATTTATATTTATATTTATATTTATATTTATATTTATATTTATGTTTATTATTATTACAATTTATATTTACATCAATGGTACTTTACATAATTTGTATTCTGTTTAGATTTACAAAGCAACACTTTAGTTTAAATAGGTGGATTTTTCATACGTGCTTCGATGTTAAATAATAAGTTTTCGATGTTGTTCAAAAGTGATTCTTTCATTCTGGAGTGCAATTTATGCATGCGTGGATTATTTCTTCCTGAAGTGTAACCCGGCAGATGTCTGGCACATGTTTAAACGTAGCACATCGGCTATTAATATTTATGAGGTTACTTAAAAGTATCGATAAATTACATAGGTAATAAACTTTTATTGACACCCCATTGTCAGAATTTATTATGAGAAAAGAAATCTTTTGACACAAAAGTACAATAACTGAAAGGACACATTATGCACGCTTTCTTATAATTGATATAAGCTAAATCTTAAATATTTATGATTATAGATAAAATTAAAATTGAAAATTGTTTTAAGTGTCATTCTGAATTGCTATTATATACATAATAACATATAGTGTGTCCCACATATTATTCTGTAGTAGTAAATTCAACTAGGGTAATTTCGGGCCAAGAGAGATAAAGATTGAACCTTCTACATCACTTGAGTCAACGACAAAGTTTTGGTCTCAAAAGATAGATATCAGCAATAGTAACAGCACTGAGTTTTCAGCTCATTAGAAATAATATATCAAGATTCCACCAATTCATAATAGATCAAAATTTCGTAAAGATGGTGTAGAGTTACTCTGTTTTGCAGCAAAGATATCCTAATTGACTCTAATTTAAAAAAAAAATCCCTGGTTTCGATGATTAAAAACAAAAAACAGAAGCTATCAAAACATAAAATATTCACACAACCCGCACAAGATAAACAAAAATTATGTTTCTTTTACGGAGAGGGCACATTAACATACCAAAAATACGTAGATTATTACTTAGAAATTATTCACTAGTCTAACGAAATACAAATACATTAAAAAGCATATATTAATAAAAAAAATAGTCATTAATAATCATAGTATAAATAAAACTATTAAACTGGTTAATTTGCTTTTTATAATATGATTTATATTCCTAACACCAATGATGCTTCAAATCATTTGTATTCTCTTTAAAGTTACGAAGAAACACTTTAGTTTAAATAATTAGATTTTCCATACGTGCTTCGAAGTTAAATAATAAGTTTTCGATGCTGTAAAAAAAATGTTTCTTCCATTTTGGAGTGCAATTTATGCATTCATGTATCATTTCTTCCTGAGGTGTGACCTAGCATGTCTGGCGCATGTTTAAACATCACACATCGGCTATTAATATTTATGAGTCGACTAAAAGGATCAAGAAAATAACATAGGTGATAAAGTTTTACTGACAATTTATTGTCATAATTTATTATGATAAAGGAAATCTTTTGATACAAAAATACATTATCTGGAAGGACGCATTTTGTTCGTTTTCTTATAGTTGATATAAGCTAAATCTTAAATATTTATTGTGTTAGATAAAGTTATAATTGAAAATTTTTCAAGCGATAGTCTGAACTGTCATTATATATACAGAATAACATATAGGTGACCCCACATGTTATTCTGCAGTAGTGAAGTTAATTAAAGTAACTTTGACCTGGCAGGATAACATTCGGTCAAGAGAGACAAAGATTGAACCTGCTGCATCACTTGATTTAACGACAAAGTTTTGGTCTCAAAAGATTGATATCAGTACTAGTAGCACCAATGAGTTTTAAGCTCATTGAAAATAATACGTCAAGATTCCACCAAGGCAGAATGTATCAAAATTTCGTAAAGATGGTGCAAAGTTATCAAAGTTACCCTAAATGACTGTAATGTGAAAGAAAAAACATACCTCGTTTCGATTATTAAAAAAACAGATACTTTTAAAACATAGAATATTCACACAACCCGCTGAGAATAAACAAAAGTTATTCTCTTTCTGTCACGGAAGTGAGGGGCATATTTACACATAAAGATATGAAAATACGCAGATTATTTAGAAATTACTCACTAGTTCAAAGAAATGCAAATACAGTAATAAGCATATTATAATAAAAAAATAGTTATTAATAATCATATTATAAATAAAAGTATTGGACAGGTTGATTTGCTCTCCATAATAATAAGTATATTCCTAATAACATTGGTGCTTCACATCATTTATATTTTACTCAAATTTACACAGCAAAATTTTAGTTTAAATGGGTGGATTTTTCATACGTGCTTTGATGTTAAATAATAAGTTTTCGATGTTGTAAAAAAGGTGTTTATTCCATTCTGGATTGCAACTTATAGATGCGTGGATTATTTCTTTGTGAAGTATGACCTGGCAGATGCCTGGCACGTGTTTAAACATTAAGTATTGGCTATTAATATTTATGAGGATACTTAAAGTTAGAGGCATCACATAGGTGATAAACTTTTATTGACACCCTATTGTCAGAATTTATTATGAGAAAGGAAATATTTTGACACAAAAGTGCAATATCTAAAAGGATACATTATTCAAGTCGTTTTGTCGTTGAGAAAAGTTAAATACCAAATATGTATAGTTTTATATAAAATGAAAATTAAAAATTGTTTCAAATGTTATTCTGATCTGAAAACAAATTTATGAGAGTCAAAATTGTTATTATTTTGATTTGTAAACAAATTTATCGGTGTCAAAAATGTTATTTTTAATTTCGTGTATGGGTCATTCCATGTCGAAACCATAGAAATTTGTAAAATTTGGTTCAGTGGTAGCATCACTCAACAAGAAATATTTAAATTTTTGATTTTTTGTACTTCTAGATTTTCAGTTATTGACTTACAATAAATAAAAAAATAATAAAATTTGACTCCAATTTGATACTTTTAAACAGCTATAGAAATAACATCTGTTAGAATTAAAGAGTTATCTTCTGCCTTTTATGATCTTTAAACTGATATACAACATGATTAAAGTATTTCAAATTTTAACTTTTTATAAAAAAATATTAAATTAAATTAAAAAGAAATCTTTCTTTTAAATTATTCAAAAAAACCAACGAGTTCTAAAGACATTAATGTACTATGTGTATGCCAATTTTCATAATGGGATGACCATAGATTCCTATGGAAATTAATATTTTTGTAAAACCGTATTTGCTACACCTAAGAACAAGTCTGAGCAAAATAACAAATTTTATAAAGAAAAGAGCAATTCTCAAGATGAATAGTCAACTGTACTTGTTATCACTTGACGGTTGGCTGTAGACTTTAATCAGTTACCTTTTATTCTCTCAATATGAATTATTTGGAGTTCGATATTTTTAAATAATATGTTGTGTACCTAATGTTTCTTTAGTTTATTATGAATAATTTCTACGCATATATTTTTTATATTAAGTACTTTTTTACTTGAAAGTTTTGAGAGTTATATCTCTTTTGTAAAAGTTTTACATTTGTTGAAAATATTTCACACATGGGGTGTTCTGCATGTATAAATTAGTTCTAATTTTAAAGTAAGATTTTTAAGTAGTGATAGCCAGCTACATTTAAACAAGTTGTAAGATTGATTGCAGATCGCAAAGAGGGTTTTTTTTTATAGTTTCTTTTAAAACAATTTATCTTTTAAACATTAAATTCAAATTGTTAATTCATAGTTAATTAATTCTTACTTTTAATGTATAATTAAAATGAAAATATTTATTTCAATAAAATTTAAAATGTTCAAATAAAATACAAAATTTCAAATATTGTGAAGATCCAAAATCTAAAAAAAATAATAGTGGAGGTATAAATAAAATTTTTAATTTCTAAAGACGAAAAAAAAAATGTTTAAACGAAATTTAAAATGCTGAATCATTAATAAATCGAAATATACATATATATATTTAAATAGGAAAAAAAAATAAACCGTAATTATACAAACCCTTAAATTGGTCAAAATTACAAAATTTCTTTTAATTGAATCAGTCTTAATATAAAATTTGAAATTCCAGCACCGAGGCTCGAATTAAGAACTTTCTGCTTAATAGCGAGAATCTTTATTTTCAAGCTATGGTGTCTACTCGGAAAGTTTTTAAATTAAAGTTATCTTTAAAATTTATATCACAAAAATGTACCGATGGAATTTAAAAATTTAATTTAATTAAAAAATAGATTTTTTCACAAATTTATGATTTGTCGTGTGACATGAGGTATTCAGTTAAAAGTTCACAAGATTACAAGTCTCTGATTTATAACGTTGTGTGTGTGGTCTCTGTGACGAACAGAGGTGAATAAGATTTCGTCAGATGAATGAAACCCTGAAAAATGGCAGATAATTAAAACATTAAAATATGTCCTATGTTTTCGGTCAAATGGCGTAGCCCTTTCAAGAAGAGAAACAATCTAAATCGTGTAAAAGTACAAGAAAAGTTACAGAATGGGTATGCTTTCTGAATTTGAGCCTAAAAATGGCAGGAAAGTATGCTACAGATGTTGAAAAAAACTTTCCTGTGATTTTACGTAACAATTTGGTAATACAGTTGATGTCGTTTTCCAGAATACTAATAAAGATGATATATTTATTGATTCCGAAACATCAATAAATTAGTTAAACATATCAGTAGAACTTTTTCGTGAGCATAACCATGACATAAATCTATATTGTCCATCTATTTGAGATTAATGTATAAAGCCTCCCGCCAGAGGACTCTGATATCATGCCCAAGTTATTCTGACCAATCGTGCAAACCTTGAACAAAAACAATGACCATATGCACAGAACAGAAATCAGCTTAATCAATGCTAATTTGTCCAGGGTTTGCGGCACGTGGGCCAATTAAATGGTTCAGGGTTTGAAGCTGAATACAACTTTACTTTTTCGGCGGTTTTTACCGAAATACGCAGGCCGTTATATATCTAGTTGGCCATAGTATAACTGAATCAGAAAATGAGCAAATTTTAAAAGATGATATATGGCACCTAAACAAGCATTTTTTTCATGGTGTCTACAAATGGACCGTTTAAGCAATGATGACGAAGAAAATTGTGAAAGTGTAATAAAAGAGAACTTTTCGTAAAAATGTAATTTTTTTAATATAAGCATCAATTTTGGAAACTCATTCTAAAACAAAAAAAAAAAAAAAGATTTATTATTTGTCCCTTCTACTACTCTTTAAGCTGTTGCCAATTATTTTCCGATGACCTTGTATTAACTTTATCAACGTTTTGGTAATTTTGAACCATTCCTCTCTACACTATCATACTTCATCATTGCTTGACCCCCTCCCAATTCGGATTTTTACAATTTCTTTGCTTCTTTTTCCTTATAAACGGTTCCCATGAATGTTTCAGATTTTGTATATGCATTCATTATTTGCTTATTTTTACTGACAAATAATGAACAGAAGGCATCAATAAAATATTACTGTTACATACGAAATAAATTTATATCAAATAAAACTTTAATGATACAATTACATTTTCAAAGTGTTTATTAAAAGCTTTTTTGTTGTATAATGCATTCAACAGCAATATTGTTTTCATTCGCTTACTTCCTGCAGATAAGCAGTATAATCATTTTAATTAATTTTTTTGTGGTAAAATATAAAACAAACATAATCAAGTGAAATATCCGAAAAAAGTCAATAAACTGTGAACTTCATGCACTATATTAAGAACTATAATTTCAAAAATCACAATGATGTTTTTGCTTTAAGAAAACTAATTTCTTGTCTTGGTAAAATATTTTTGAAGTAAGCAACATTTTACTGAAAATAATTTCAAGCAATATATGACTCATAATAAGTATTAAACACATGACAAAAAAGTTTTTTTTTTAATATGTCAAGCTTTAAAGACTAAAAGAATCTAAATTATATTCATAATTCTTTCTTTTCTTCAACAAACAACAGACTGCACAAATTTAGATTATAATAACAGAACAATTAATAATGCTAACAAAAGAAGTACTTGTCCCTTAAAATGTAGTCAATATTTTTGTTATTATTTTTTAAAGCTTAAATTTTAGAGTTACATATAGGAAAAAAAATATAAATCATACATCGGTGGATTTTGCTTTTTTTTCTGGGCCTTTTTTCAACCCTGAAGCTACCTCTGGATAAGTACTTTCATTCAAATTATTTCTATTAACAATATAAAAAAAAAATACAAAAACCTTTCAAAATACTGAACATTTATCTGAAAAAACAAAGGAAATATTAGATATTCAATTTTTTAAGTATTACATTAACTATACTCGATAATAAAATAATTTTTTGGAACCTAAAAAAGAATTTAAAAGAACCATTACTTGCGCCCCTTAACTAAAAAGGTTAAATAATAAAATTTCATTAAACAATAAGTGACTTAACAATTAAGAAATGTTTGATATTTTTTATGAGCTTATTAATCCCAAGTCTCGTGTGCAATTTTTTATAAGAAAATTGAGTTGTTTCCCAACAAAGATTAAAAATGTACTTTGTTAAAAAAAAAATCTTAAACAGTGGCATTTATGTATTTTTACTTTAATTTATAAAACATAGAGGAATGTAAAAAATAATAATAAGAGGATGTTTCTAATTTTAGCGTTTTTATTTTCAGATATTACACTCAAATTGCCGATCAATTATACAATTTATTGGTATTTTAATACCTGAAAAAATAACTGTTATTTCATTTAAATTATATATGCATTTGTATATAACTATAATTAAACAAAATGTATTTTTATCTATCGAGTATTAGATTTTCCTGATAGTATTTTTGGGCCGTATCAGTGGCCAAGAGGTTGTGAGCGCTCAAGGGGTAGCCAGCAGGTGCTGAGTTCGAACCCAATCGCGGCCGTCGGCCTAACCGTACGGAGTTTTTGTGGTTTTCTTCAAAACTTGCGTGAATGCGGGTTATGTTCCCTTAGAAAGACCCCCACGAAAGACACTTCTCCTCTGCGCCTATATCTCTCGAACAGATAATCGGTTGACACGAAATAAACCTAACCTAATATTTAATAAACCAAACGTATTTAATTTTTCTTCATAAAATTGTTCTATTTGATTTTCTTAAGATGGAATATACTTTTATGGCCAAATACGTTGAATAAAAAATAAATAAAAACGTGATTCTTTTTTTAAACTAAAGTATATATATATATTTCATATAAAATAAATTATCTATTCCCAAATTTATTACGAAAAAGTTTCTTTAGCATTCTGAAAACAAAAATCCGATGAAACTTTTCATTAATATTTTTGCGTTTAAAAAATTAATCTAGATTGTTTCAGATATTTTAGAAATAAATTTGCGTATTGAAATGTTCTTTGTTTATTTCATTTTTAACCTTTACACAAGGGAGGAGGGGATTCTCAGAAAAATGCTCTTTGAGAGCCTGTTTAAAGGTTAATAGAATAAATTGAATGTCTTAAAAACTAAATTTTCTATTGAGATTTTTGACCTCTGATTGATTTTATAAGATGTACTAATTTTTTTCAATATAATAACAGTTTCCTAATAAATTTAAACATTTTGATTCGAAATTCATAAAATTCGACAAATAAAAATGCTTAGAAGAATCAATTGACTAAATTTATATTAAAAAAGAACAAAAAATATTACAATAATGAATAAAGTAAAGACATGTATATATTTCTAAACTTTGATTCGTTTGATACAATTTTGTAAGAATACACTGGCGCTCTTTACTTCAACTTTACATCGGAGTGTCAGCAGAATGAAGAAATTTACTTTTAGACGCACCCGAAACAAAATATTTAACTTTATCAAGGAAAATATCCATTTTATTTTTACCATGACATAATTTTCACCCTCTGAAACTGTCTGAAATGAGAATCTCAATCTGATTGTCAGAGGAACGAAAAAAAAAATGAAATGTAACAGCGTTATATAAAAAATCGCGTTATTTTATGTAATAAAATCATTTTCTGTTCAAAAGTCTTAAAAAATACTTTTAATTGTAATACAAAAACGGTATTTATAATGAAATGGTAATTCCCATTGTTTCTCCCCAGGGATGGCAACCTCACCAGTTAAACTTTCCCACAAAATTTCTCACATCAGCCTGATTTCCCCCTCATAATGATTTCGCCGCTGCTGTCCTCTGATGAGAAAATTCCTAACTAAAATATTTCATCTATCATCCCCCCTCTCCTTTTTTTATAAACTTTCAAATCTTTAAAACAATAGCACTTTTAAAGGTAAAATATATATTAAAAGTAATCAATTAAAAATTTCTTGAAAGATTTTTTACTTTTTCATTAAAAAATTAAGTATATACTCGATGACTAACATACTGAAAAAAATAAAAGTTACTTAACTTTCAAATCTTTAAAACAATAGCACTTTTAAAAGTAAAATATATATTAAAAGTAAACAATTAAAAATTTCTTGAAAGATTTTTTATTATATCATTAAAAATTTAAGTATATACTCGATGCCTAACATACTGAAAAAATAAAAGTTACTTGGTTTATTTCAATTAAGAATATATTTCCGGCGATAAGTAATAATTTGAAAAATTCAATTGTTAAACAATTTGAACAAATATGTACGAAAAAAAACTGAAAATTATAAAAATCGAGGTTTTCTATTTTTGTATATGATTTTATATAAGAAAGGAATTACACATATCAATGATAAGATTTAGAAATGAATTTAATAAACAATTAGATGTCTGAGTTTTTATATATTTAACGCAACATTTTAAAATGTCATGTAGTATGTATTTTTATTTAGAAAAGGTTGTTTCTTTTTTGGAATATTAATTCTTGAGCAGCGAAAAGCCGTTTTTTTAATGTATGTTGTAACTGCACAGGTATTGCTAAAGCCTTCCTTTTCTAATCAGTTTTAGTCCATTTTTATGGTTTTCAAAGAAAAGTGGATGCAGGATACAAAAGGAAATACTTTTATGTTTGAGAATTCAGCTTCATCCTTTGTAAAAGATTGTATTCTGCATCAAAAAACAAATTTGAGAAATTGCATTGCAAAGAGCAGCTGTTAACACGACGCGATGATACCGTACGTATATTGTATCCTAATATTATTAAAATGCTTCTAGCATATGCAATTGTCCAGTTTCTATTTCTTTCTCGGCTTAAAGACTGACCAGCTTTTCATATTACGAAGAGAAATGCAGCTTTCAGATTACGAAGTGAGCGATCTGGATGGGTGGGTATGATAAATTGTATACTACATAAAAACTTTTGAGAATTTTGGCGGAGGGAATTTGAAATTTCTTATTTGTAGGTCTGTTAATTAACCGATGCGGAAACCAAGCCTGTAGAGCTTAGATATCCCTCTTTATGCTTTTATTGCGGTATTAACGGGACATAGATAAAGACGAAGCTGCTGATAAATATTTTAATAAATTATGCTTATCGAAACTTGATATTGGAGTTGTGGAATGTAGAGAAATGTGTTAGATTTTCCACATTTCTAAATTATAAACTAATAAATTATTTTGAAATATTTTTTTACAATACTGTATTACTGTTTTTAAGGACTTCCTCATTAAGAATGTATACCGTATGTATAATACATTGTATATTGAAAATAAATTCTAAATTTAATACAAACTGTTTCGATATTAATAGTTTCCATTAAATTTCCCTGACTGTGACCTTTTTGCGATATTTCTTTTAATATTAAATCCATTGTAGCATTTTTCTAAAGAAAAATTTCTAACGAATTTAACAGCTTTACGTAATGTATATTCGTAGAAACATAGTTACTAGCATCCTTTGTATTTTATGAAATATTTATAAATCTTTTATTTAAATGGGTAGTTACTTTCATACGTGACTCGAAATAAATATTAAATATTTTATAATTTAAAAGAGGTTCTCGTTTATTTTTGTGTGCTATGTACATATGCATAGTATTTCTGTTTTGGGGCGTGACTTTGCAGCTGTTTATTACATGTTAAAATGTTTGACATTAATATTTATTGCTCAACAAAGAAATTCCATAAAGGAACTTAAATAATAAAATTATTCATATAGTATTGTCAGAATGTATAGTGAGGATGGGGGAAAATTGGGGTGTAAATTGAACGAATTTGATGGCGTGTGTTATTCCTTACCGTACGATTAATTATATGTCATGATATTGTAGACAAATTATTAGATTTCTGTAAAAGCGATGTAATTAAACAATGTTCTTTATCTAACACAAAATAAAACAAGTTGGAAATTGTACGTGAAGCATAGGAAATGAGGGGAGTTTTCACAAAAAATAAAAAATTTCAACAAAAAATAAAATATTCAGATCTTGCTATTAAAGTATACAGGTCTTCGGAGCAGTATAATGGTCGAAGTCTTTTGTGTGCTCCTGTAAATACTATCTGCTTTCTGTTATACATGAAGTAACTTAACTATACCTCAGTCACGTATATCAATTTCATGAAATATGAAATACTTTAATATAATTAAAACACGCCCCAAGGAATATTTCCCCGTATACCGTAATGCAATGGAATAATTTTGAGTATCCCTGTAAATTAATAATAAATATTCTTTGTATCAAAGATTATACAGAATGTATATTTTAGTATCTTCTTCATAGATTCATGTCAATTCTATTATACTCGAAAGAGTGTAACGTCATCAAAATGTACCTGAAACTATTTTTTTTCTATTGGCCGAAATGTGATGAAATAATTTTCATTGTCCCTGTAATTAAACTCCGATTTACATCCGAAAATTTACATCCGATTTTCTTAAAATTAGAACTGACTCGTCAAAATTATGCAACAATTATATATTTTAAATCTCAAACGATTTGGTTGGGTAGTTTCAACTCTCTTATATGCGAACAGACAGACAAAATGAACGATGACTATAGGTGCTACGCATTTATATAATTATGAACGCTCATAAATGAATCCAGATCTTGGTGTAATAGTATACAGTATTTCAGATACAGTATAGTATCCGAAATCTTTTGTGTGTCCCTGTAAATACTTTTGATTTCTATTACACAGGAAATAATATGTAGTAATTATCAAAAAAGTTGGTAAAAAAAACGGAAGATGTTGTATGATTTGATAATGTAAATGCTTTTATACAGTCGCAAGTATATTTATCTCTTATGGTAAACAGTTAAATAAGCATTATAAAAAATAGATTCAATTGATCAAACACATTTAAATGATTTATAATTTAAAAAAGATATATTTCAAATATAATTTGTATTCATGATATATTACACAGAAAATAGTTTATTTAATGGACAATTCTTTCATACGTGTCTCAAAATCAAATATTAACTACATAATTTAAATCGTTTCTCGTCCATTTTTGCGTGAGATTTACATATGCATTGAATTTCGCTTTTGGGGAGTGACCTAGCAGGTGTCTTGAACATGTTTTAATATCTGACATTGGGTTTAAATATTTATAGCTCAACTAAAAAAAAATCTATAAAACAATAAGTAATAAAATTATTGATAATCTATTAACAGAATAGAAGGTGAGAATAGGAAAATTGGAGGTTTAAACAAATGTGACGATATGTATTATTTATTTTTTACTCATAAGAATATCTACAAACAATTTGGTAGCTTTGTATAATATTCATACTATCATATAATTTTCTCTATTTCACGAAAAATGCAAGAGAACTAAAATAATTATTGAAACTAGTCATTGGGGGCCACCGTAATACTTACCCATCATGGATGTGCATAATATAATATATGAAATTAAAATATGTGTAAATTATTTATAAAATGCATTTCAATTCCAAAACAAAATTTAAAGTATATTTAAACGTTTTTAATATACATTGTAATGCTCTATTAATGAATTATTGATGAATCAATTTCGACAAATTATATAAAGCGCCAAACTATTCAAGTAGTAGAGAATTGCGTCAAAGAAAAATCCTTATAACTCCAAAAATAATAACCATAATAACTCACAGTTTATTGCGTCGGATTATGCGTCTCATTTCCAATTAAAATACATCTTTGAATTCAAATTTGATTGAAATACAGGCTCATGAAAAATCGAAGAATGTGGAAAACAAAATTACAAATACCTCGGCAACAAATAATCCGATCGAAGTCCTTCTTTATGCAAAATTTGTGTTATTCTATTGCTTTTTACGTTCACTGCTTAAAATAAAAAAAATCAAAAATTCTTTTATACCTTTCATCAGAAGAATTTTTCGAGAGTCCGAAAAAATAGTTCCAGATAATCGAGGCTACTGATATTATATAGGCTTTGTTCCATTCTTACATACTAAGTGTATACAAAATTTCAAGTCTCGATTTCAATTTGTTCGGGAGAAAGAGCGTTTATGACAGACAGACAAACAGACGGACGGCATTTTTTTAAGTATGTTTTTCAAAATCTCCAGTATATGAAACGTGTAAATCCATATTTTTTTCGATTTTTAAAACGATTGCAAGACTTACCCTATACTACGTATGATGGGTAAGTAAAATGGAAAAAGTAGTAAACTGCACGCTAGATTTACAAATTCTGAGAGTTTAAGAAAGGGGAAATATAAAATTTCTTATTTGACAGTCTGAGAGTCATAGTCCAAGATCCCAGAGCCCCAGACGATACTTATTTTTTCACAAGTAAAATTCATTGGGTAAAGTAGTGTTAGTACGGGCTATGAGCGTAGTGATACCTGCTAGCTTGGACAGACGGCCAATTTACGGGTACCAGGTAAAAAAGGTAGGTAAAAACACTACGAACTTTTCTTATTTTCTCAGTCTTGATTTTTATATATGATGCTCAGGGACTATTTCATTACTTTATGTAAGCTCCCAGACCAATTGCATAGGCCAAATATCTTCCCAGGCATACATAAAGTGTCGTTATGAGTATGAGCGCGAGCGTGAAAATTCGTCGAATATATAATTATCGTGTAATATCTTCTAATGCAAAAATGCAAACAGTATTTTTATTAAGAACTTATTGTCGATTAAACTTATTTGTTATATTAAAATTAATCTCATTTTTAAAAGATTAATTAAAAAGTATATTTTGAAAGATGAAAATATTAGACTATTTATTCAAGTAATTCAAAATACTAGAATATTTCAAATTAATTCCGCTTTAAGTATTATCAATTCATAACTGACATACAATAAAAAACATTGGTTAAATTCAGACGATTTTATTTAAAACCAGTATTCTTTTTTCAGTTTATTTGCTTTATCATCTTCAAATGGATTGATTCGGTAAGTTGAGCTGAACGTGCTTCTTTTGTATGTCTGGGAAGATGTTTGACGCATGAAATTCTTCTGGGAGCTTACATAAAGTACTGAAATAGTTCCTTGAGCATCATATTTAAAAATCAAGACTGAGAAAATAATAAAAGTTCGTAGTGTTTTTACCTACCTTTCGTACCTGCTACCCGTAAATCGGCCGCCTGTCCAAGCTAGCAGGTATCACTACGCTCATAGCACGTACTAACGCTGCTTTATCCAATACATTTTACTTGTGAGAAAATAAGTAACATCTGGGGGCCCTGGGATTTTACTGTATCCCTAAACAGGAACGGAAATCAGGTCTGTGGAGTACAGAGAGTGTAATCTTTAGAGTCCCTCCTTTATTATGGTCTTAATGAAAACAAATCGAGTAGAGGAGAACTATCCATTATTACCATTATTATTATTATTAGTATTATAAATGTCGATTACTTTGAAATTAATACAATATGCGTGGAATGTTGAAAATTTTGATAGAAAAATCACTAAATGATCGTAACAAAAATATATAAACTAATGAAAATGCATTGAATAAATTATTTTTATGATTCTTTGCTGCTGTGCTTAAGGATTTCCTAAGGAATATAAACCGAATATATAATGTGATGTATGTTATAAAATAATTTCCAAGTCGTTACAATATTTTCTATGTTAATAATTTCCACTAAATAGAGTATTGTGACCTTTCTGGAATATTTTTCTTTTCATTTATATCATCACAATCCAATATTTAGGACCTCGCGTTTGTAGTAAAAGTGGGTTTTGAAACCTTAGTTTTCGCTTTATAATTCAGAAATTGTGCTTACTTTGATATAGCTGCTAACGTTATAATTTTTTGGGACTAGAAAAATTTTATAGTAAAAATTAACATAATAAATTTCCGTAATCTGCCGATTAAATAAACCAAAAATTTCTTCTAAACTTTTCCGGGGCAAAACAGCGGAAGATGTCGTCAGCTATGCTTTTATACATCCATAAATAATTATCTCTTATTTTAAGCAGTTAAGTAAGCATTTACAGAGAAACAGATTCAATTGAACTGTCACATTTACATGATTTATAATTTTTAAAATGTAAATGCTTATTATGGTTTGCAATCTATGATATATTACACAACAAATATTTTATTTAAATGGACAATACTTTCACACGTGTCTCGAAATAAAATAGTTACGAATTTATAACGTTTCACGCCCATTATTGCTTGCAATTCACACATGCATAGAATTTTGCTGTTAGGGTGTGACCTAGCAGGTGCAGATATGTAAATATCCGGCATTGGCTATTAATAGTTATAGCTCAACTAAAAAAAATATAGAAAAGGTTTAAGCATTAAAATTATTACATTCTATTGGCAAGAATATAAGGCAAAAATGAAAAAATTGGGATGTAAATAAAAAGAATTTGACGATATGTATCATTCATGAAATGTTATAAGTATAACGACAATCAAATTGGTAGATTTGTATAATATCCATGAAATCATATAATATTCTATATTTAAACTAAATAAAAGAAAAAAGTAGAAGAAATATCAAAAGAAAGAAAAAGCTATGAATTGTATGACATTTTCTGTGTTTAGGAAGGAGAATACTTAAAATTTCTTATTTTATAATCTGAGAATTACTAAGCATTTGTAAAAAGCTGGTCTGTTAAGCATAGTCTTCACTTCATATCCCCTTTATTACAGTCTTAACACTAGAACCGCGGCGACAGGTCATTTTGACCCGTATCATGTGTAGAGATGTTGATTCGAACCAGAAAACTCTTTATAGAATTAGCTAAATATAAATTGGGAAAAAATAATTTCAATGTATAATTTAAATAGTTTTAAATAAAACTTCTGATGAGAAATATTTTTATAAAACTTGGTTGAATTTTCCCACAGTTCTAGTGTTAATATATACCGGGTGTCCCAAAATGACTGATGGATTTTAAAATTCAATAACTTTCAAACGGTGACAGCTATTTAAAAAAATTTTTGCAGGAGGGTTATGTATAATATTAGGAGTTTTTTTACCGTAATTTTTTTTATTTTAGTTCGAATTTCAAGTAATTGGTGGCGCTGATGGCGATTAAAGGCCAGGTCGACGCTTCACTCAGCGCTGATCACCTGGCCTTCAATCGCCGCCAGCGACACCTGTTTCTTTGTTGCTCTTCTTAAGGCAGAGTTGCCAAATCTCCGGGTTTTTCCAAACCATTATTACCTTAGAGAAAATATTATTAGTTTAAATTGCTGAACAGTACAGAGAGCAACTTTGAGGGATTTCTTAGTTGCCCAATTATTCCAATTGAACAACATTTTCTGTATTCAAATACTGGTATTTAAGCATTTAACTAAACAATCATTTGGAAAAACTTTCAAATAATGCCTGTTTTCATATTTTTTATAGAATTGTTAATCTTTTATCACCGGTTTTTCAAAACAAAAATTTTTGCCCAACTGATTTCGAAAAAGGCTCGGATTAAATAATGCAAAATGCACAATATAATTGTACTGGTGGTAATAATAAATTATGATTGGAATATGGATGCTCGTACATGGTTCTAGAAAATCATGATTGGCAAAAAGTAGTTGTCTGTATGACGTATGGACATACCGGAAATCGGTTAAAAAGACAAAGACTTGGCAGTTATGTTGAGGATTTCTTCTTGAAGAATTTAAATCAAATGTATAATAAAATGTGGATTAAAAGAGACTTCCAATTGGGCTACCATACTGTTTCGACATGAATAATTTCCATTAAATGCAGTATTGTGGCCTTCCAGTAACTTTTTTCTTAGCATTTAAAACATCATAATGCAGTATTTTAGACTTCACGTTTGTAGTAAAAATGCATTTAAAAATCCCAAATCAATCATTACAATTAAGAAATTCTGCTGTGTTTTCTAATCTAAATACTTGTACAGTGCGAAATATTTATCTTTCAAAGTAAACAGCTAAAAAACATTTATAATGGATGAGTTTCAATGGTTTTATTCGCTTTACATGATTTATAATTCTCGCAAGGTAAGTGTCTAACATCATTCACTAAAGTTCTATGAAATATTAGGCAGAAATTTTTTTTTTTATTTTAAGTAGACAGTATCTAAATACGTGTCTGGAAATAACATTCCAAATATTTTATAATTTAATTGTGTTTCTCGATCATTCTCATGCACGATTCACATTATGCATACAATTTCTTTTTGTGGTGTGATCTCGACAGTTTTGTACAAGTTTGAATGTCTGATATCGGTTATTAATATTTATAACTCAACTTAGAGAGAAAGAACTATCAGAATAAAGAACTTTAGTTGTGGAATAATTGACATTCTATTGTTTAAATATATGGCGAAAATAGAGAATTTGGGATATGAATAGAAAGAATATGGCAGCATATATTATTTATTATGTGTAGGATTAATTGCATGTCATGATAAAAGCATTATAATCGCACACTGTTTTTTACTTAACATAAAATAAAAGAAAAGATTTGGTAAACGAGAAGGGTGAAATATCGAAAAAAGAAAAAAAAAGGTTATGTATCTAAAAGAAATCTGTGGATAAGGTGAGAATTTTAAAATATCTTACTTGTTAGCTTGGAGAGAGTGATATGATTTAAAATGAGTTAGACTAGAAAACAAAGTCTGTTGAGCATAGACTTACTCTCTTTTTTTTTTTTTTTTTTTTTTTTTTTTTTTTTTTTTTTTTTTTATATATATATATATATAAAATTTTATTAAGTTGATCATGGCGTATTGTTTAGAAATTGACTGCAAATAAAAAGAGACGCCTGATATGCTGTATTTTCTCTTTTAGCTGTATATTATAAATATATCACAGATGTAAGTGTGATATACTTGTACGCAGCGGCCACTACTTAAATCACCATTTATATGCAGTGGTAATACTTTTTAGCATTAATATTTAATATGGAATGAAACATAGCAACAATTTTTTGAGCAAATTTCCAACCAAAGCATCATGGCTAACGTCCCACTGAAATTATATAAGAATTCAATAAATAAATAAATAAATAAAACTAAAAATAATATACATATTTAACCCCAGTTGAATACGTTGCTAAAAGTCCCTAGGGGCGTAATAAAAAATAAATAATAATACATGTATATATATATAAATATATATTAATTAATATTGTCAAATATCAGGTCGCCTATTGGATTGCCCATCAAACGTGCTTACACTGTAAAAAAAAATTCAAGAAGTTACTAAAAATTTCTTAGTAAATTTGTATTCCACAGAATTTTTTAGTAACCATTACAAACTTTTTTTTGCAAGTGAAACAAGCATTTCTTTTGTAAACTGAACAAAAGAATTTTTTGTATAACTAACTTAAAAATTTTTAGTATGAGCCACCAAGCAAATTTTAGTAATAGCTCTAAAATTATTTTTAATAACCATTACTTGCGCCCGAAAGGCAGGAGCTGCCTTCGAACTGCATTCAGACTTCTGAAGCAGAAGATTTTCGGCAAAACCGCAATAGATGGCAGCACCAAACATTCCTACCCGCTCCGACAGGATTTTCATAATTCCTTTATTATCGAGACACTACATACATTCGGGGCGTATTTGGCGGTGGCAAGTTTCGAACCCGGAACCTTTGAGCCAGGAGTCCTTTACTATAACCACTATGCTATCAAGGCCACACCAACAAAGTTTTAGTAAGAGCTATTAAAAATATAAAACTATTAACTCTATTCGTTGCTAACTTTTTTCTAGTAATTCTTACAGATTTTTTTGTAACCGACTAAGATTACTAAAAATTTTTTAGTAATTACAAGGATCACAAAAGTTTTTTTAGTAGATCGACCCTTTTTTTTTACAGTGTACAGCATGAAGCAGGGATTGAATAGAAGTACAGCTGCATGAAGTTTTCATGGGTAATAAGACAATCCTATTCTATCTGGAATAACCTGTTCTTATAGAAATATAGTTAATGACATCTTTCTAAACATTCCGATTTTTAAGAATATTTTCCAACAAAACTTATGTGTGTAAATGGTAAACAATGAATTCTTTTCAAATTACGCTTATTATGATTTATTGCATGAAAATCCCATTCCTCTTATACATATTTACATTTTTTAAGAATTTACAATCTAATCCTCCAAAATATATGACTAAATTTATCCAATATATTGGTTTTCAACTAAAAACTTTATAAAAACAGCTAAAACGAAAAACACCATTGATTCTATTCATTTATAGAGCTATGCAGCTTAATTAAAAACAAAAGCTTACGAAATTGCAAAATAGTTGTAGCCATTTGAATTGGAATAATTACTTAAAAGTCTTCTTTTTTAAGTGTTTGATTTGAAAAAAATATATCAATAAAAGAATTTGGTACATTTTATAAAATAACATAAATACTGAAGGACCATTATCTCTCTTATAAACCCGCTGGTATAATCTTGAAATTTATTCATGTTTCGTATTTCTATATATTAAGATATCTCTTTTGTCTAGAAAATAAACCTATAATAAATTATAATTTAGTATGTTTCCATTCACATAAAAACAAGTTTAACTCGATTTTGCACTTTGGCAATACTCCAGTTGAGTCCATATCACATTGAACACTTACGTTTTTTATGTATAAGGAGATTATCGCACTTTCTGATGTTCTTTAGAACACGGCATTTAGAGATTTTATTGTAAAATGCATCAAGTACATTATGTAAAATTATAGTTTTCTTTGACATTTTTAAAATTTTGTCATTTTGCAAATTTGTTACCAGTACACTCTTAAAAATGTGCCTCTTATATGAAAGGCACAAGCATATGGTGCCTTCTATTATTTTGATGAGAGGCACATAGAAAAAGTGCCTCTGATTTTCCTGAAAAACGTCAAGTCACTGCAAAATAAGAGTCATCGATACGAAAGTGAAGTTTGTCAGAGGCACTAAGTTCGATTTGTGCCTTTAAAACTTGTCAGAAGCACAAAGTTCCCTTTGTGTACCTTTGAGAATTCACTGTCAAAGTGATAAACGGCACGGTGGCAAATACGCATGCACACTTTTAACAGTGTGCCTCTTAATTTCAAGGGCACCATGTGCCTCTTAATATTCAGAGGCAAAAAATTCCGAATGTACCTCTTATATCAGAGGCACAGTTTTAAGAGTGTAGGTTAGCAAATGACTACATAAGCTTTGCCAGATGTACAGAGAAAATGATTGATAAATGATGAATATATATTCTACATAGTTGCGAACATCACTTGGTTATTCTAGAGTCTGATCTAAGATTTGCATGTTCCAACCAAAAGAAAAAATATATATGCAACAAAAATTGTGCAGTTTCTATGAGGTAAGTTTTTGAGTTCGTTTTGAAAATTTCGGTTAAATAAAATTGACGGTTGAAAGCATATTTATCTTGGATTAGACTCCGGAATAATTAAGAGATGATGGCATCAACAAGGTGTTTTAGAAATGACTGGTATATTTGAAAAATCAATAAAAATTAAACGGGCAGCGATGGAAATGCACTGTTTGTTGCAGTATGCTTGGGACAACAGTAAATTTTCAGGCAGAGAAATTTTCGAAATTAGTTACAATTTTCAACAACAGATGGCGTTGCAGGTGATTTGAAATAATGTAGAAGAAAACGCAGTCTGTGAGTTCGCCATTCTGTAACTTGTCTTTCTGCTGTAAGCATGTGCTGTTCACAGATTGGAAGTTGTTGTGAAAAAATGGTTTAACCCTTAGAACACAGGATTTTTTACTTGAAAGACCAGGTGTACCACCACAATCCAGAAACAATTGAACAACTGAAACAGTACATCTCTTCTGCATGCGAAGCCATCCCGCCTGACACGTTTACAAAGGTTTTTGGTAATTTCGTTCAGAGATTAAGCCATATTATTGCTGCGTATGGTGGATATGTGGAAAATACCGTACTTTAGATTTTCCAGACTGCGGCGCCATCTATTGTTGAAAATTGTAACTAATTTCGAAAGCTTCTCTGCCTGAAAATATACTGTTGTCCCAAGCATATTACAACAAACTATGTATTTCTATCGCTGCTTGTTTAGTTTTTATTCATTTTTCAAATATACCGGGCGTTTTCGGAATACCCTGTATAATTATAGAAAAGCTTTAAAAGTTTCATTGAAGTGCCCTCCCTTCTTTTTAGTTGTATATTACATATTCTGTATTTTAAAACCACATTTTAAAATTTTCATGCTTTTGCGCCCAGGTCAAAATTCCTGCTGGTATTTGTTTGCTAGGCAAGCATTAATTGCTGTATCCCCAGCAAGTGAAATAGCATAAACTACCATAACATATTTGCTGGTTCTACCAGAAACACCAGAAACACCAGCAGCTCATGGTGTGTATTCGCCCACTTTTAATGCTGGGCTAGCATACTTATTCCAGCATGTGTTGCTTGAATATGTTGCTGGCCTAGCAGACAATCAAGACCATCACTTGCTTGTTTTTTTCTGCTAGTCTAGCATTATTTTTCTACCATCATCTGCTTTTAATTTTTGCTATTCAAGCATTAAATTCCTAGCATCAGTTGCTAGTTAAAAAAAAGACTCTGGTAGCGCCGTCTGTTGACTATACCGGAAGCAACTACGGATATTTTCGGGAGAAACTGTTGCAGATTTTCTTCCCCGTTTAAGGATCGAACACATAACCTGTGGTGTGGCAGAAGCGCGCGTTGCTAACCTTGCCAGTGGGGACTTAATTTTAAAACCCTGTAATTGCGATTGATGGATGTAGAAGCCAATTCTACAATGCGTCAGTATTTTTATAAGATAAAGTGTCAATTTTTCGATGCAGTTAAACTTCTTTCGAAGTTTTAATCAATAAGATTAATTTATTATAAGAGTTTTTTTAAATAATAAATGGATATTTAGAATATGGCTTGATTGATATAATTCAACCTTAATATTGATTTTTTTTTTTTTTTTTTTTTTTTTTTGGCTTTTTAGATAAATTGAACAGGTTCTGAATTAATTTTTGCGCAGAAATAAACAATTTTGAGGTGCATTTTTGATAGAATAAATATCAGGTAAATTCAGCTTAAGGTGGGGATTTTTAAGGAGGGGGGGGGGTGGAATGGATTATTGATATTTTTAAATCGATTATTATAAACATATTTCTTAAATGAAAAAGTGCTTTTTGAATATTGAAATTTAAGTGACTAAATTTTATTTTTTACGGATTTTGTAAAACACTTTTATTATTTTTTAAAAAATAATTTTAGATAATTAAACACTATCAAAATTGACGGCTAAGAATTTTATGATGGGGAAGACTCACATTTCCCAAAATCCTCCATGGAAATTAATTTTTATTTTGTTTTATACTTATGTGTTATAATTTATCTTAAACGGGTGAACGAATGAAATTTTGAATTTACGTTGTAGTTACCTGAAGATCTAACGCCTCTTGATTTTGAAATTTAAAAAGCGCATTTTCCCGTTCTTATTTTAATAAACACAGAATATTTAATCTTTTCGAGTAACTAAAAAGAATTAAATATTAAGAGAATGTGGGATGTGATTTTCCATTCATTTTGTAATCGGGGGGGGGGGGGAGTTTTTTTCATTTTGTGTCGGCCGATTATCTACTCGAGGGATATAGGCCCAGGGGGAGGTGCCCTTCGTGGGGGTCTTTCTAAGGGAACCTAGCCCATATTTACGCAAGGTTCGAAGAAAACCATGAAAACTCCGAACTCTTAGGCCGACTGCCGGGCTTCGGTTCGAACCCAGCACCTGCCGTCTATCAGTTGAGAAGTCAGTACTTCTCAGCCTTGGTGGGGCTGGGGGGACTGTAAAAATTAATTGTTATAATTTTTTAAGTTTGCGTGTTAAAACATTATCCTAGCGAGTTCATGAAGCAGCGATTTTTTCGCGTGGTGATGACACAATTATTCTACTCCATGCCCAGTTTTTTAAATTCTATAAAAAAATCTGTTTCGCCCCTATTCTGAAAGACTTAGCAAATTTATAATTTTCAAGTAAGTTAAGGTAATTTAATACCTAGAAAAAGATGAGTTATAAAATCAATTAAAAGGTAAGTTAATTCTCCGTATAGTGCGCCACGCTATTTCTACTAAAGCTGCCTGCATAGCATATGCTTGCAAGCATTAAAAAGCATATAATAGTAGGTTTATGTCCCTACCTCTCCATGTTTTGGAAAGCTTAAATAACAAATAAGCATAACATGCTTGTACATAGCATATCATGCTATTTCTCCCTAAACTGGCCGCATATTATATTATGCTGGCGAGCATAAAAAAGCATATTATAGCATGTTAAGTTACCTAACTCTGCATGCTTTAAGGTAGCTTCAACAGCAAATAAGCATAAGATGCTTGTACATAGCTTTTCATGCTATTTCTCCCGAAACTGGCTGCCTAGCATATTATGCTGGCAAGCATAAAAGAGCATGTTATAGCATGTTAAGGTACCTACCACTGAATGCTTTAGAAGAAGCTTAAATAGCAAATAAGCATAAGGTGCTCGTACATAGTTTGCCATACTATAGCTGTGTAAGCTAGCTATATAGCATGTGATGCTAGCTACCAATTTCAAGCATATAATAGCAGGAAAATCTAGCAGACAAAGCAATATATAGCAATAACTAGCATGTTTTCGTTGCTGGTACTAGCATGAATTTTGATCTGGGCGTTTACCAAAAATTTAAAGATAAGCGTAATTAGAATTATAATTTACTACCATGTTTAATCATATATATTATAAAGCAGAAGTTCTGAAACTTCCAAACGGGTGTTTTCAAAAACTACCCAATGGATCTTTTTGCAGATTATATCATTCGACAGGAAATATTTTTGCGGAGGTTTATGATACAAATAAACAGGGATAACTCTGATTTTTCGTACTAAATTTCGTATTTTTCAGTTATTTTTGACGGAAGGGTTGCAACAACTAATTTTTTGGCGATAATTATATTTCAAAAAAGAAAAATGCTTTCTCTAATGGAAAATAATATAAACATTTCGAAAAAAAAACCGTGTTAATTCATTGATTTATAATAAATAATGATAAAAAGAAAAAAATCCGTTTAATGCAAAATAATATTATGAAAGGAAAATATTTATCTTTAAAGAAAAAAAGAGAATATTTATAACATTTAAAAAGTATCTCAATGTGAAAGAAAGTTTTGAAGTGACACAATATTTGGCTATTTATTTCTTTCGAGCCAGATTAAAAGAAAACAACATATCAAAAATTTCATTAGGTAAAACATAAGTATTTTTTCTTTCTTTTTTTAAAAATATTTTTAAATCTAATTTTCCCGTTATGTGTTTTACAGAAGAAACTCGCAGAATTTTTTTTAAAAAAAAGCTCTAATTGTTATTTGTATGTTGTTTGTTCAATCGGGTGTTTCAATCTACTTTTGTCGCCAATCAATGCGCTTCTAAACGAAAAAAAAAAAAAAAAAAAAAAAAAAAAGCACAAGACGGAGCGATGTTTGCAAGAGCTATTTTTTTTTCTCTCTCTCTTTTAATGAGTGAGAGCATTTTTAGGAAAGCATTTTACATTTAACTTAAATACACATATAGCAGTTAACAGCACAAAAATGAATAATATTTAAATTTTAGGGTAAATGTTTTTCCACATTCATAGATATTGTAAAATAATTTAACTGCAACTTTTAAAATTTTTTTGGCACATATATCTCCTATGCACTACGTTGGTGCGATTTGTCTCTTACGCCAATACCATATATACATCTGGGTAATTAATTGACGCCAAAGTGTCATTATTCTGCTTGATATGGCAACCCGGATGTTATCGTCTATTTACAATTTTTTTTTCTTTTTTTTCCAATTATATAAACTATTTTAATCTAGGCATATTTGTCATACATGCGCTACATTTGCGCGACTGCAATAAAATGGCGATTTTATGCCTCACTTGGTAACCTGGCTGTTGTTTATTTGTTAATAAATTTTTATTTTATTTTATTTTATTTTTTAAAGAATATAAATAGTTTTGTTTTATAATTATTAACTAAACTTTTTAAAATTTATTGTTATTTTCTATTTAAAATAACAGAAAATAATTGTAAACTCTATATGTAACTGGTATTTGAAAACAAAATTTTCTCCAAATCGGCATGAGAAGAAAAAAAAAACCTCGCCAATGTGGTGCGTATATGTCATGTATACATTTTTTTTCACTATACTACAGTATTTAAACATGCTGTATAAATAACGATTATTGTTTTTTTCCAAACATGTTTAGCACAGATATTATATACACATTGAGGTATCTGACTATCGAAAAAACGGTGTTATTTTGCCTGATATGGTAACCCAGCAATAGGGTTTTCTGTATTAATAAATTGTTTATTAACTGTCAATTTCTTTTTAGAAATTCTATAAATTGTTTTGTGCTATAGTAACTTTTTTTTATTTATTAATATTTTCGTTTTAAATTACGAAAATAATTTTTGAAAATGCACATTTCTTCGCTATTCTAAAACGAGGATTTTGCCGCATTGGTATTGGAAGGAAATCTTGCAAATCCGGGTTTGTGCCGCAGTTTTTTGTGAAATATGATATTTTCAAATGTAAATTGACTGCTATTTGATTAACACGTCAGCCAGTTTCGCCAAACTATTCAAATCTATATAATAAAGGCCAAACGTATCTGTGCGTAACGCATACGTCATGTTTTGAATGGCAACTTTTTCCGATGAAATTTCGGTTTTGAATTTTCGCTATTGTAAATTTTTAAACTTCTAGACATTGCACGTTTTCAATCTTTATACCATCATTTAGAGAAAAAAATGCACTTTTAAATGCCGTTTGTTAGAAAACTGTATCTCAATTTGTTTTTGAGATATTAATTTTTTTGTAGTTTTTGGTTCAATTTCTTTAATGGTGGCAACTTGAGTGTCGCATTTATGTGGGAAAAAGAGAAAAAATAGCCATAGAAGAGAACTTTTAAGAAAAAAGAAAAACTTTTAGCGATTCAATTTTAAATCATAATGCAATGAAATGCTATTTTATAACGCTAAAATATATTCAGATCTTTTTCATTTAGAGAAAAAATGATGTTGAAAAATTCGGTATCTGTTCCATGTGATAGTTTTGTTTGGGTCGAATGAGAGACTTATATTTGAAGAATAACGGCCATCAAACCGTTTTAATCGCCTACTGCACCTCCATCTATCTCTTTTTTCCATGGAAAATAACAGATCACTGTATATTTTAATTGTCATTTTTTCATAGCAACTGAAAAAAATAGTAATTAAAAACCTGTTATGTCAATATATCGTCGGCTATAAAACCCGGTGAATGTTGTTGGTTTTATTTCGCTTTTATCTCTGAATTTAGTGACTTTTAGTTCGTTAGTAAACTTACTTTACAAAAGATACATCAATTAACCTTTACAAAAATGTATTTTAAAGAATATCTGGGTGTCATATTTTCTTAGTTGTTTTTAAAAACTGAGAATGCAATTTTATTCTTTGGCGAAATCTTTGGCTAATAACTGCTATTTTGCGTCTAATACGCAGGGCCGTAGTGAACAATAGGGAGGGCCCAAAAGAATGTAGGGGGGCTCATAGTTTTTTTTTTTTTTTTTTTTTTTTTTTTTTGTCTCTCTGACGCAGAAAGATAAATTAGTGCATATTCATATTGTAGGTTCTCTGTTTCTTATTAAACTGTTAAAATAACTTCATTTTATGCTTAGAAAAGTATATGATGATGAAGTTTTGAGTGTATAACTGGTGCAAAATAGCCCATCAGCTTCATATGTACAAATAGGATGAGGGAGTGTTGAAACACTTATTTTAGATACAATTTAGTAACTCTGCAAAACTGTGAAAAGGTTTCAAAACTAAATTAGATTTTTAAACAATATTTCATTTGAATTTTCGGAACAGAAATTCATTGAGTGACCTTGGAATCTTTTCCAGGGGCGGGGGGGGTCAAAATATTTTAGGGGGGCTGAGCCGCCCATAGCGCCCTTTTAGCTACGGCCCTGCTAAGACGGAAGTACCCATAATTTTTAAAGCTATATATGATTACATAAATAATATGTTTCATATAAAATTGCTATTTGGAATTAGTTGGCAGTTTAAAAAGCCTATTAAGCAGAAAAAATTTATTAGACTTTCCAATTTTAAATTTTAAAAAAGTTTTTCACCTTTACTTTGTGACCCGGGAACCCCGGGTTCGTTGTACTAGTTTACATAAATTCATTTTAAATAACGAAAGAATAATAAACATAAATAAAAAAATACAAATTAAAAGTCAAATTAAAAAGCACTTATGACGTAAAAAAAAAATACGTGTATCGCGTGTAATTGCTATCATATTTACGATCATCGATTATTGACATTCATTCCTATAATCTGCTATTAATTTTTTTCTCGATAGAATAATCAAGTAGTAGCGTCGTACATTGTACAAACTCCAGTTAATATTACAAAAATAGAGCTAAATAACTAAATTTAGGCGCAAATGCACACACCCATGTTGTAAGAAAGAGGCACAAATGTTATATATGCACCACGTTGGGGTGATACATTTCTGGCGCCACTTCAAGGGAGACCCGAACACCATTTTCGGCCAAAAATCATCAAAAGTTCAAACATTTTTTTTTTTTATCTCAGAAAACGATAAAATACATATTTGCAAATATCCATGCAAAATTTCAGAACTCGGGGACACTTGGAACAGGTAGGAAATGAGATTTTTTAATTGTACTCACTATAGAGTTTAAAGGATTAGCGGCCATTTAAAACGTGTTTTCCTGAAAATGACTTTTTGCATATTTTGCCTAAGTTCAAAGTACTAAGGCTCAGTGGTAAAATGATTTAGAAACAAAGTGTTTATGTTTTTAGAATCTTAAAAAAAAATTTCTACAAAAGTAAGGAGAGATAATTTTTTAAACTACTTCTGAAAATTTTACATAAATTGGTAAACATGAAAATTATAACGAATTTAAGGAAACGTATGCGTATTTTTTTTTTTTTTTTTAGCCGATTAAAATAGAAAATTAAAAATATCCTCCTTAGTTCTTTTCTATATACTATAACATACTATATATTTTTTGCTAATTATTCCTTACAAAAAGATTCTTTAATAGTACACCAAAATTCATTACTTTAAAATCCATAATAAAAATTTTGGGTTTTGTCTTACGGGTCTCCCTTAACGGAAACTTCGTTTTCAAATGACAAATACATTTCTATTTTCTATTTTACTTTTCTATGTATAGAGCATAACATTTTGTATCATTTTAAAATGCAAATGAAAGTAAATAAATAGTTCATTAATAAATTAAAAACAAAGTTGGATTACCATAAGAGGCATAAAATGTTCATTTTATTTCAACCACGCCAACGTAATGCGTATATGACATCTGTATCAAAAAATGAATTTCACACATTCAAAAAACATTCACCTTATTTTTCTAAGGAAAACTTTATTTAACTTTATTTATTCTGCTGCATTCCAGAAACAGAACACTGTAATAGATTTGTCAAGAGCAGATGTACGTTGCGAAATATAATATAATATTGATAGAGGATATATATTAAGGTTTCCACACATATCCATATTCTCAAGTTGAGAGTTTTAGATTTCAAAAACTATCAAATGAAAATGAATCACTTGAAAATTGTTTAAATTCAATGGTCAATCTCTGCGATCATAATGCTCGCTATTTTAGAAGTATGGTGAATAGACAATATTTAAATTGCTCTTTTCATAATTGCCTCATTTATCTATCAAACTCTACAATAAATGGTCAACTGAAATATTTTTTTCTTAAAAGCCCAAATTTTATCGAATGCATAAGCTGATATAACAACATAATATTTTATTATTATTTTAATATATTTTGGCGTCAACGGGCCTTGATTCCATTGTTGTTGTTTTTATTTTTGGCTCAGTTTTGTTTTTTCTAGCTCGCTGAGTTTTGCACTGATGAAGAATCTCGACAGTAGATTCGAAACAATTGTTTGCTAATTTTTAATGCATTTTTGGTTCATTTATAATCGTTGGTTTTCTATCTTTAAATACAATGGCGTTTTCAGAATGATTTTCAGAAATGTGAAAGAGCATTCGAGGTGAAGTTGCTTTAAAAAACACAATCATTTTCAATATTTTGTTTGACTCATGTTTTGTTTTGAAAAATAGACCAGCGAAGCGGGCTTAGCCTGCTAGTTAAATATTAAAATTCTATACCAGCTGACCCGCACGGCATTGCACGGTTCCGAGATCATAATATTAAAGGAACATGAAATTTGTGATTTTACCTCTAACTCGAAATACGTGAAATTACATTGTCTGAAATACACAGCCGAAGACTGTGTGAAAAATTGGTTTAAAAAATGAACAAATAATATTTAGCGGTAAAAATGTTCAAAAGAATTTCAGTAGGAAGCGGCAGAGGAACTAATCAAGTAATAATTAGAATTTTGAAAATTTCAATGTCAGATATATCAGGAGAGATTTTGGGGTACTTTCAAGAAAGTTTTGAGCATCGTAAGTACCGTAGATTTTGCTAGCCATCGCACAAAAAACATACATGCACACAGACAGTGCGTTCAGTTATGTTTTAGTGTATGTTATTGTGGATATTCAAAATAATTCCTTTACTGCTAATTCATTAGTTTTATGGTTTTTCCCCTATTTACATGCAATTTAAAAATAGATCAGACCATGATGCGTGCAAAAATCTGTAATATTGACAAAATTGAGAAAAAGCCTATGCTAAACGCACAAAAAATCGTTAAAAACCACATCGAAAATCGTATTGAAAATCGCAGTGAAAAAAATCACTGAAATTAAAAAAATTATACCAGACAAAATTTAGGTAATTACGCTTTGAAACAATTTTATTTTTATTATTCTCAAAAAATAGCCTGAAAATGTGAAGAAATACTAAAACTTGCAATAAAAAATGCTATTGAGTATCACAAAACTCATCAAAAATTTAAAATGTACATCATTGTTATTTTTTCACTATCACTAAAAAGAATTTGGGTTGATTATTTTATTAGCCTACGATGCTATTTCTATCAGACAAGCTAAAAAGTGTCGTGTCAAAAATTGTTGCCCACTTTTTCATAATCTGGCCGTTAAAACGAGACATTCATATAATCTATATATTTAAAAGACCTGGCTGTTTTTTTGTCATCAGCCCTGAATTTTCTACTCAATCGATTTTGATAATTATTCTTTTAAATGAAAGCTATTTATTTGTAGTTGTGCCCATTTTAGCTATTTCTTAATTTATGTCCATTTTTATATTTTATTTTTAACTTTAAATGTTTTTCACGATGTTCTTTAAAATGGTGGCAACACAGTTTAGCTTTTCTCTCGATAATAAAAATTTATTTTCCATTATCACTTTCCACCAGTCAGAAGCTTTATTTCATCAGTGAACATGTCCTCGCATTTAAAAGAAAAATGTTAATTGTTTTCGTAAAATTTAACCACAATAAAGTGATTGCGCATAATTATGCACTAATTGAGGAAAAAATATATTTACTGAGAAATAATATTAATAATGTAAATAAAATAACAGAAAAAAATTTATGATAAAAATTAATGTCTAAAGCAAAATAAAAAAAATTTCAAATGAGGAAAATGATGTCATTCAGCAACCATATAAATGCCAATTACGGATGCCTTTTTCATACTACTAATAACAGTAACTTTTAAAAAACATTTGAAGAGAAAATGACGTCACTATTTAAAACATCGCATTTTTACTCATAACGATATTACATTTCAATATTTCTTTTCATTATGGACACTGAGATTGAGATTTTATTTTCAGATAACTTCAGTTAGTGAAAATAATGTCATAGTAAAAATGAAATTAGTTTTTTTTAATAAAACTATTTTCTGTGAGTGCATATAAAATAAAATTTCTGGATTTCGCTGGCACTCAGATTACAATTTTAACTGAAGATGTGCGAATATTTGCATGCAAAATTGTAACTGGCAAACTTGATATTAAGCTTGGAAATATATTTATTATATATTGATTAAATAATGTAATTACTTTGATTTTTTTTAAACCAAACCGATCGGGTCTTTTAACCATTTTATTCGTCGAATTTGACGGGATTCCACTCGTTTTATTGTTAAAATGCATTTCCTTTTTCTCAGAGTCTATAAAAAAAGCGTTTAAACTAAAGAAAAAAATCCGTTTTTGATGAATCTAGTCAATGAAGAAGTAGCAAGTCAAATTGTATCTCTTTATCATTCCGCAATTCTAATGTCTCAGAGAGAAATTGCTAATCATTTGGGTATTTCACGCCATTATGTTTGCTATTATATTGATAAACACAAAAAAAATTAAGTTAGTTCATTGCATTCTAAACGGGGTCGCCCTTCTAAAAGACCTCTATTGATTTTTTTTTTTTTCTAATCGGAGGCGAAACTGAATTCGGCAATGGCAGAATCTACATTTGTATTTTTTCGTAAAAAATTTTTTCGTTCGATGTTCAGCATATTATCAAAATGAATAAATCATTGATTTTGCTTAGAGAATTTTTCATTTTTCCGGGCAATAACTTTCCAAAATTTCATCAACTTACAAAATTAATCGCTATGTTATCAAAATTCACACTGCTAGTTAAGAAAGAACCACTTCAGGACGAGCCTCTTTTACAACATTTTTAATCTTTTATCATGAATTTTTTTAAAACAGAAATTTTTACCTAATTTAATCGCGAAAATGCTATGATTCTATAAGACGAAATTCAGAATAAAATTTTACTGATGTGAATAATCAAGCATTCTGAGTCCATAATTTGGTTTTACGTACGCCGCACAGTGGAGTATTTGACCCGAAATCCCGGTCAAAAATATTTTTCGATGTAAATATAGTCCAATTTGGTTGAAATTTTTAGATGTTATTGGGTATCACTATGGAATGTTTGGCATTGTAAATGAAGTCTATAGCCTGGACGGTTCATTTACAGAGACACCCAAAAGAATTCCCTTACATTATAGTCGATGGGGAAAAATCGTTTTTTCTGTATTTTAATGATATCACACTTTTAAACGTGCTGAAATTTACATATATCACTAATGTGTACTAAGGCACTTATTGTGGAATATGGTGTGCATTTAATAGATCATTCATTTACAGGGACACACAAAAGAATATGGCGGAAGAATAAATTTAAGTATTGAAGTCTATGACCAATAATTTCTGGAAGTGCGTTTGTAGTTGTGTTGGCGTTTTAAAATGGGACAGCTTTTATTAAATATTTATTGGTGTGGATACATTCTATATATCATATACAGGGATGCACAAAAGTTCTCAAGTACATTTCCATTCACGGAATGGACATTTTTAATTGTGCTATGCGTTTCACTGAGCTAACTTTTAGCATACTATGACCTATGCATACAAATCCATAGCTTAGTTTAATATTTTATATCTTAAAAGCTGACGAAGTGTAAGTTAGATTTTAAGACTTCACATATTAATAAATATATATTTTATAAATATTTTTACAATTAAAAAAAAAAGAGTCATCATTTAAGAAGAGCACAAAGAAAAAAGAAGCTAAAATATTAATTTACTAAGTACATATTTAAAAAATACGAATAAATCACAAGTTCATTGACTTTACTGGGAAAGTAATTGTTGATAGGTTTGTCTTATTCAATATTAATGTTTAATTAAATGTATTTAATTTTACAATATATAAAACTTATTATTTACATTTACTAATGCTTATTACATTTAAATTACATATAATAAAAAAAATTCTTGCATTTATTTTATGTTTAATAGTGTTATATTTAATAGCAGGTTCAGTAAAGTGGAGTCTATATAGTACAGATTGCTCTCGGAATACAGTACAGATATAGTACAGATATATATATACAATATAGTACAGATTGCCCTCGGAAGGGTTAATTCCCCCCTTTCTCCTCTTATATTACACACATGAGTCCCAAGAATTAATTAGGGAACCCTTTTTCAATAAATATGTATATATAATTTGAAGGAGATCGGATATTTCTATCAAAGATGTCGAGTTGCGTGAGTATGTACGTACCTACATACGTACATATGTACGTACGTACATACATACATATGTATGTACGTACATACATACAGACATAATATGTAGGTGCAAAAGCTCTCCGGTAATAGTCTGTGAGCTATAAACCTGCAATACGACAGTAAATATATAGTTCTTATCTCTTCAATTCGGTGGCTGCAAAACGGGGCATTTAAATAGTCATCCCGAAAAAAAAAAATTATAAAAAAATGGCACAAACATGCGCAAGATTTTTTTGCAGAAATTGACACTCAAGACTATAACTAATACGATTATAACTCAAACATGGCGCGGCAAAGCGCGGCACATATTTAAAAAGCTTTCGATATGTATAAATTAGAGCCAAAAACGCTTTAAAAATAACCTTTTTACACATTTAATATTTTTTTATTACATTAAAACCTGAACTATTTAAATTAACACATGGTTTAACACTAAGCTTTGACCTTTGTTAAACACGTAAGCCATGTTTTGTTTCAATTCAACAATTCATTGAGCCACAAAAAAATATATTTAAACATAACAACAAAGTCAAAAAACAACAAAAAACCACGTCTTCTCACGAAGAAACTTCCTCTTCAGCTGAGGCCCGGAGCCACCATATATAACTCAGGTTCCTAAAATAGACATAGATCGATGCACCAATTAGTTAGCTATTAAAAAATATAATTTTTACAATTGTTGACGAAATTTTAATTTTTGCCTTTTTGACCAGGTTTTTGGGTCAAATACTCCACTGTGCGCCGGTCGCTTCGTCCTCAATGGGTAACAAACAGTCAATGGTTTTTTATTGTTAACAGATACGCGAAAAAAGTTAAAATACAGTAGCTGAAAACCTTGACCTCACAAAAAAGTAAATTAATACTAATAATTTACAATGAATAGAAAAAAAAATATTATCATTTTTTATATATATGCTTGATTTTAAAATAAAAAAAATCAACAAAACTATTTAGTACAATTTATAAATTAACCTATATAATTAACATAGATATATTCAGTGACTTCTTATTATAAAACTATCATTTCAATGTACATGATTGTACATTCTTAAAATTTATTGCTTATTCAAATCTCTGAATATTATGATTTCTCATTAAAAAAAAAAAAAAAAAAAAAAAAAAATTAATTGATAAAAAAATTATCGTTTTTCATGATTTCTTTGCATTTTAAAATTTGTTTGAACCTGTACTTTTACACTTTGGATGTACTCCAAACAAGAAGACACATGAGATGAAACGCTAACGGTTGTTTACTACATAGCGATGATTTCACTTTGTGATTATGTACCTCAAAACGGATCATTTTAGATATACAGTCGAGTCTCTCTATAACGAAACTCTATATATCGAATTTTTCTATATAATGAATTTTTAGTAGGAACGGTTCCCTTTTACATTAAAAACAGTCTCTATATAGCGAAATATCTATCTCCATATAACGAGTTTTTCATAAATTGGTCTTAATTTATTCTGTTTTAAAAAAGCTTCGAAATCATATGGAATCAATTTTCCATCACTTACTTTTGATTTATCGTTCAGTGCTGAGTTTTTTTTTTACATTACTTCTCTCCTTGTTTTTTAAATCCAAAGAATCCATACTTGTAAGAGAGGAATCAATGAGAGGCACATAAAACGGCCTTCAAATGAAGGAAAATGTTAACTACAATTTTTCATTCCAGCTAAAATTTCAGCATTTTTTTGAGATCGTAACAATTTTAAAATCAAAACAACAAAAAATTACTGATTTCTTCGTCTGAAATTAATGCAAGTCTTCCTCATTTGATTTTCATTAAGCTTTCAAATAAATGTTTATTCTCTTTTTTGAAACTTCTTAAATAATTAAGAAATAAAATGTTAGGTTAATATTTACTTTTAAATATTTCAAATTCTTAATTAAAAAGATCAAAAATAATATTTGTTCAAAATTTACACATTAAATATGATTTTTAACATCATTCTCTATACATCGAATTTCTCTATATAACGAATTTTTTACTGAAACTATGGATTTCGCTATATTGAAACTTGGCTATATTTTAGTAAAATGCATTGAGTATATTACATAAAATTATCTCGTTCTTTGATATTTTATCAATTTTGTCACATTGCAAATCTGCTTCCATTCGTATAACAAATGGCCTTACAAAAATTTTGTCAAAAGAATGAAGAAAAATATAAGTATACCAGTTTGATTTTTGGAAAAGATAAAAAATATTCATTGTGAGTTCATTGTTTTTATTTGGGACGTTTATAATTATGTAAATAGGTTTCGCTTATAGATATCGTTCAATCCACCTGTCCGTCTTACCGTTCGCATATATCAGAGCAAAAATTACTAAACAAATAGTTTGAAATTTAAAATATCTAATGTTTTCATAATTTTATCGAATGATTTCAAATTTTACGAAAATCGGTTGTATAGTTTAATTACAGGGACAATGAAGTGTTCAGTTTAAATAGTTTCAATTTCACTTTAATGATGTTACACTGTTTCGAATGTTATAAACTCGATGTTACATTCTTCTCTTTAAAACCGTTATGCTTAAAAATTTCTGAATATCTGCTTTTCATTTTGGTTATACCCCAGTTTAGACATTCAAGATACGACACATGAGATGGACAGATTACAGTTGTTATCTGTATGACGATGATCTCACTTTGTGATGATTTTCCTCAAAACCACTGTTTTTAGATATATTTTTGTAAATGCATGGAATAGATTACATAAAATTTTGTCTTCCTTTTATGCCTTAGTTCATTGTTTTCAGTTTTTTTTCATATTATGGGCTTGAATTTAAAAGATAGAAAGAAAAATAATACATTTATTAAATTGTTACAAACCATTAAATAACATACATTAATTATGTGACTCGCATCTATAAAAGTTTCTTTTCTCTTCTGTACACGATTATATAATCTTTAAATGTATTGATTTTTCACATCTCTGTATAA
Organism: Maratus speculifer; assembly: GCA_964019185.1. Taxonomy (NCBI): domain Eukaryota; kingdom Metazoa; phylum Arthropoda; class Arachnida; order Araneae; family Salticidae; genus Maratus; species Maratus speculifer. The sequence continues at coordinate 133,879,135 of OZ025300.1, forward strand.
TATGATCTCTCAGTTTTAAAAAATCTAAACCTATAATAAATAATCTTTTTTCATGTTTCAGTTGCATTTTGAAAGTTTTTAGAATATGTTTTTTTATTGTCCTACATAAATTATTACATTTTATGAAACACATAAAGCAATTCTCATAAAAATCTTGAAATATTTTGATATTTCACATATCTGAATGTTATGTTCTTTTAATTTTGATAATATTTAATCTATGATAAATAATTGTATTCCATGATTCCGCTGTACTTTAAAAGCTTTCTTAATCTCTGTTTTTAAACTTTGGTTGTACTCCAGTTTAAACATACAAGAAGATAGATGAGATGAAAATCTTATAGTAGTACTTATCTCTCTTTGGGATATTTCTCATAAACAGTAATTTCGGATATATTTTTTGTAAAATGCATGAATTATATTGCATAAAATTATTTCTTTTTTTGATATTTTAGAAATTTTGTCACTTTGCAAATCTTCTTCCATTAGGTTAACAAATGACGTATTATAAGTTTTGTGAAATGTGCAAAGAAAATTATAAATATGCAAAATTGTTTTGTTTGAAAGCTAAAAATTATTTATCGTGAGTTATTACCTTTTATTTAAATTTTTATTGCTATTTTTAAAGATTCATTCCGCATTTTTTTTTAACTTAATAATTTTGCTTGTTCGAAAATGTTAAATAGGCTTAATTAGATTTTTTCCCCTTTTTTGAATAGATATATGTCTTCCTCACAAGGTTCGCAGACTCCTTGGAATTTCCAAGGACTCTGGCACCATTATTAAAAATAAGAAAATGTACATTTGATTTTTAAACTACAACATTCGCAATCCCCACCTTCATTCACAGATTTTATGATATTTTTTCTGCAGTGAAAGACTTCGAAAATATTCTTAAAATTTAATGGTAGATCTGTGCGAACCCTGCTTCTTCATGATGGATTTAAAATACTTAAATTAATCCAAAGCCACATGTAATCTTGATACATATGTATCTAACTTAGATAAACCAAAAGATCAGAAAAAATTAAAAATATTCTAATCATCTATACTCTATAATATTTAAAATGCAAATATAAAAAAATATATTTACTAATTGTTAAATACCAGTGTTAAATTTTTACTATTTTATTAAATAACATATACCATTAAATAACGGACATAATTTCTGTTATTTCTGCCTATTACACTGGTTGATTCAAAATAGCGTGGACAAAATGAAATGACAAATAAGCATACAACAAGGATAAAAAATCACATGGGAACATAGGGTCGCAAATTTTTTATTGAGTCACAAATACAGGATGTTTCATTCAAGCTACACCCAGTTTGAAAGGAATAATTTTGAGGAAAATATAAATATTGTAAGTAAAATGCAACGATATGTACCTTATTTTGTGTGAAATGTGATAACGTTACGAAAAGATCTGGAAAAAGATATTGCTCAAGCAATCGATGATACCGTATAAACGGATTGTCAGAGTCCAAAATGTGAGGAGCCAAGTGCATATTGCAGGTGGGCATAATGCAAATTTCTAACACTTTTGTTTGGTGTTATCACATTTCAAACAAAGGTGAAAATGTCTATCAAATGTTTTATTATAATATACTTCAGTTTTTTGAAATTTATTACCGTTAACGCAAATTGAGTTAGGATGAAACACCCTGTATTTGCGACTCAATAAGTGGTTTGCGGCTCGATGTTCCTATTTGATTTTTTATCCATACACTATGCCTGATTTGCCACATCAATTTGTCCACGTTTTTTTTTAACCACCCTGTATAACAACTGTTTCTATGTAAATTATATATCATTTAAAAATTTATTGATATTTTAAATCTCAGAGCATTATGATCAGTCACTTTTTAAAAATATGATACCTATAATAAATTATCATTTTCACGATATTATTGCACTTTAAGAGTTTTTTATTATCTCTGCTGACATATCTTCTTGTTAAGCATTATAAGGAGATACATGAGAAAGAAAGTTTCGATTCTGTATTCTATTAACTATGCATCTATCTTATGTGAACTTTTAATCTTAAAATTCAATTCTTTGTTTATTATATATTAAGTGCTTGATTTTAAAAGTAAACAAAAAAAATAATAAAAGTAAAGAAAAAAATTGTAATTTAATAAATTACAACGATTATTTGCAAAATGATATTTTCAATGAAATTCTATATTTAAATAAATAATAATAATAAACATCCTTTTTAGGATGATTACAACGAGTCATATATTACCGTACGCAGTGCATTAAACAATAATATTCAAAACCAATGATAAAAAAAAAAAAAAAAAAAAAAAAAAAAAAAAAAAGATCGACACTTTTAAATGTTTAAAGTGTGCATTGTTATTTGGTGGAGTTAATCAGACATATTATGTAAAACATGGATTAATGTTTATTAATATTCCTGGACCCATCACAAAGTAATTTTAAATGAAATTTCAGTTTTCCTGTTTTCGGAACTGCAAATTTTTAAACTTCTTAATATTGCACATTTAAAATTTTTACACCTTAGCGTAGAGAGAAAAATGCACATTTTAACGAAATTTGTTTAAATCTCTATAACAATTTGTTTTTAAATTATTAATTATTATTTTTTAAAAGTTTTTATTATTTTTTTGCATCGTGGCAACAGAAGCATTCCGCTTTTGGACATTGAACTTGGACAAATCATTTAACGAATAAAATAAAAACCAGAAGTTTTCCATTTTTGGACATTAAACTTGGACCAATCAGGAAACAAATGAAATAAAATAAGTTGCAGAATTCAACCAATAAAAAAGTTCAGATATATTTTAGATTTCCCAATTCCCCACCGAGAACAACAACTATTTTTCCAAATAGTTAAAAGAAAAAAAGGTACATTTCGTAAAATGTCATAAATCGTTAAGTAGCATGCATTAATTTTTTCCTGCATTTATAAAAGCTTCTTTTCTTTTCTGTACACGATTATATAATCTTGAAATATATTGAATTTTTACATGTCTGAATATTTTGCTAGCTGACTTTTGAAAAATTTAAACCTAAAATAATCATTTTTTATGTCTTAATTGCACTTTAAAACTTTTTGGGATATCTTCTTACATAAGTTATTGCATTTTAATAAAATAACGTAAATTAATTATCTTGAATATTTTGAAAATTATTAATATTTCACATCTGTGAATATTACGTTCTCTCAATTTTGAAAAAGTAAAATCTATGATATATTATCGTTTTACATGATTCCACCGTACTTTGATATTTTTCTGAATCTCTGTTTTACACTTTGGCTATACTCCAATTTCGACATACAACCAGCCACATAAAAATAATAGCTTACGCTTATTATGGAGACGATCTCACTTTGTGACATTCCTCAAAATCAGGCATTTTATATACAGTTATACATATTAGTACACATAGAGTATATTACATAAAAATGATCGCTTTCTTTGATATGTTTTAAAAATTTTCCAACTTGCAGATCTGCTTGCAAACGTTTAAAAGAGGACCTTATCTAAGTTTTTTCAAATGTACAAAGAAAATTATAAATATACAAATCTGTTTTCTGAGAAAGCTGAAAATTATTCATCGTCATTTATTTATTTTTTTTTTAATTTTTGTTGCTGTTTTTAAAAATTCATTCATCAAATTTTTAAAATTTAATATTTTTGCTTGTTCGAGTACGTTAATCAGGCTTAATTAGAATATTATTTTCCTTTTTTATTAAATATATGTCTTCCTCATGATATATTTAAAATATTTAAATTATTCCAAAAGTACATGTAATCTTGGTAAATGTATCTAACTTAAGTAAAAACCAACCCTAAAAATTTTTTTAAATACTGTAATCATCTATATTCTGCAATTAATACTTAAAATACAATTATTGATTTTGTCTTATTAAAAAATCAATTTATTTTATTTTATTGAATAATATAAAACGTTAAGTAACAGACATAATTTCTGTAATTTCAGCCCAATATTTAACAATTTTTTCTGTGTAAATTATAGATAATCTTGAAAAGTATTGATTTTTTAAATATCAGAATATTGCGATCAGTCAGTTTAATATATATATATATATATATATATATATATATAACGTTATAAACGTATTATATAAAATGTTAAGTAACAGACATAATTTCTGTAATTTCAGCCCATTATTTAACAATTTTTTCTATGTAAATTATAGATAATCTTTTATTTTAAATATCAGAAGATATCAGAAGAAGATCGTGGATTTTTAAATATCAGAATATTGCGATCAGTCAGTTATATATATATATATATATATATATATATATATATATATACCTATAATAAATTATTGTTTTCATGATTTCGTTGTACATTAAGAGTTTTTTTAATATTTGCTTCTACGTGTCTCCCAGTTTAGTATTGTAAGAAGATACATGAGAGTGAAAACTTTGATTCCCTATTCTATTAACCATGTATCTGTCTTAGGTGAACACCTAAAACTGAGAAAAAAATTTAATCTATCTGTTCATCTACACTGTGTTAAATGCTTATCATTCAATTCCTTTATATGTATGTATATTAAGTACTTGGTTTTAAGAGTAAACAAACAAAAAATAAAAAAAGTACATTTTGTAAAATGTCATAAATTGTTAAGTAACATGCATTAATTTTTCATTTTATTTATAAAAGTTTCTATCCTTTTCAGAAAACGATATATAATTTTGAAATATATTGATGTTTCACATATCTGAATATTTTGCTCTTTTACTTTTCAAAAGTTTCAACCTAAAATAATCATTTTTCAAGCCTTAATTGCACTTTAAAACTTTTTGGGATATCTTATTGCATTTTATAAAGTAACATAAATCAATTATCTTGAAAATGTTGAAAATTATTTATATTTCACGTCTGTGAATATCACGTTCTCAATTTTGAAAAAGTAAAATCTTTGATATATTATCGTTTTTCATGTTTCCATTGTACTTTAAAAGTTTTCTGAATCTCTGTTTTACGCTTTGACAATTCCCCACTTTAGACATATAAGAAGACATATGAGAGGAAAACCTACGGTTGTTATCTATATGGAGATGATCTCCCTTTGAGACATTCCTCAAAATCAGACATTTTAGGTATAGTAAAATGCATAGAGTAGATTATATAACATGCTTTTTTTCATTGATGTTTTAGAATGTTTGTCTTTTAGCAAATCTGCTTCCATTAGGTTTTCACATGATCTTATATATGTTTTGTCAGATGTACATAGAAAATAATACATTTATCAACTAGTTTTATGACAAAACTAAAAATTACTCATTGTGAGTATTTTCCTTTTATTTCTAATTATGTTGTTTTTTAAAATTAGATCTAAAAAAGATTTAGATCTAAAAATTAGATCTAAATATATTTAGATCTAGGTCTTTTTCCTGATATATTTGAAATAATTAAACCAATCCTAAAGCACATGTAATCTTGTTCCATGAATCTATACCAGGTAAAAACCTAAAGTTTAATTTTTATAATTAAAGTAATAATTCTCTATGTAAAGTAAATAATTTTCTTCGTCTATATTCTGCAATTAATGCTTAAAATTCAATCATTTGTTTTTGTAGTATGTGTTTGATTTTAGAATAAAAAAATTAATTTAGTATGTTTTATTAAATAACATGAATCATAAAATAACAGACATAATTTCTATTATATCTGTCCATTATAAAACAATTATTTCTGTGTAAAGGATAAAGAATCTCAATATTCATTGATCTTTGACATCTTAGAAAATAATGATCAGTCAGTTAAAATACATAATAAATTATTGTTTTCATGATTTTTGTTGCGCGTTGAGATTTTTTTTAAATCTTTGCTTTTAAATGTCTTCTAGTCTGGTTATATAAGGCTATACATGAGAAATTTGGTTCTATATTATATTAACTATGTATCTGTTTTAGATGAAAAGCTAAAACTATTGAGTAACAACATTAATTATTTAAGTTGCAGTCATAAAAGTTTATCTATTCTTCTTGCACGATTATATAATCTTGAAATATATTGATGTATATATCTGATTGTGAATATTTGATGTATATTCTAATGTGTATATTGATGGAAATATATCTCTGAATATTATAACCTCTGAATTTTGAAGAAATAAACCTATAATAAATAATCATTTTTCACGTTTCAGTTGCACTTAAAGTTTTTAGAATGTCTGCTTTTATGGGTTTAGATATGTTATTACATTTTATAAAATAACATAAAAAATTATTTTGAGAATCTTGATATTTTACATGTTTGAATATTAAGTTATTTCAATTTTGAAAAAAAAAATCAATAATATGTTATATCTTTTTATGATTCCCTTATACTTTAATTTTTTCTGAATCGCTGCTTTTAATCTTTGGCTATAATCCAGTTTAAGCATATAAGAAGACACGTGAGATGGAAAGCGTTATCTCTATGTAGAAGATCTCACTTTGTGATATACCCCAAAACCAGGAATTTTACATATATATTTTTGTAAAATGCATGGAGTATATTACATAAAATGATCTCTTCCTTTGATGTTTTAGAAATTTTGTCACTATGCAAATCTTCTTCCATGAAGTTAAAAAATGGCCTTATATAAGTACTGTCAAATTTACAAAGAAATTTATAGGCATATTAATGTGTTTTCTGGCAAAGTTGAAAATTATTCATTGTGAGTAGATTGCTTTTATTTTTAATTTTGCTATTCTTTTAAAAGTTCCTCTATGTTGAAACAAAATTTTTAAATTTTAATATTTTTACTTTCAGCTGTATTTCAAACATTCCTAACACTATTACTACATGAGCCGTCATTTCGACGGCTGCCATATGAATATATTTCAGTTCAGACCAGACTTTTCATTGTGAAATAAGTTTAAAATATACAAAGAAGAAAAATTTTAAATAATAAAGTAAAAAAAAATTAATCACAATTCTGGTCTGAAATATTTTTATAAAACTTTACTCAAATTTTCTGTAGTTTTAGTGTTAATTAGAATTCCTTTGTTCCTCTTTTTTATCACTTATAAATATTCCCCACTTTTATGTATATATATATTAAGCCTAAACTTCATGTAATCTTGACTTCTGTTTTCTGTTGAATTATTCATGTGTTTAAGTTCATGTTGTGTCACCATTCATGTGTTATGTTAAAAGTATTATTCATATTTGAATTATTCTATCTTAGGTGAAAACCGAAAGTTCAAAAAAATGTTTAAAACCTTCTACTCATTAACACTGCATGAAATATTTTAAAAATCAATTATTGGAATTTTTAATAAATGCTTAATTTTAAAATTAAAGAAAACAAAAGAAAAAAAGTAATATAATTTGTAAAATAACACAAATCATTAAGCATCATACAATCTCTTCAAGACTTGTCATTATAAAACTACCATATTTATGTACGTGATTATATAATCATGAAACTTTTTGACATTGCACATCTCTGAATAAAACATTCTCGTAGATTTCAAAAATTTATACCTATAATAAATTATCGTTTTTCATGTTTCCACTTCACTTTATATAGTTTTTGAAACTCTGTTTTTACATTTTGGCTATACTCCAGTCTAGCAGTTAAAAGTAGATAGATGAGAGGATAAGCTTAAGGTTTTTCACTGTTTGCGATTACCTCATATTGTGATATTTCTTAAAACTAATCATTTAACATAAATGTTTTAAATTATTCTATTCATTAACATAGTAATTAAAACTTAGAATTCAGTTATTGGCTTTTTTTACGAAGTGCTTTATTTTAAAAGTCATTAAAAAGAAGCTTAGTATATGTTATATAATAACATAAATCATTAAATACCATAACTTTATTCTGTGGAATGTTATAATAATACTATCATTCCTAAATGAACAATTATATAACCTTGAAATTAATAGACGTTTCACATCTTTTAATTTTATGTTCCTTCAGTTTTGAAAAAATTTAAACCTATGATAAATCATCGTTATTCTTGATTTCGTAACACTTTTTTTAACCTCTTCTTTTACACTTTGGCTATATTCCAGTTGAGTTATACAAGAAGACACATGAGAAGGAAATTTTAAGGGGTTTATCTGTTGGGCGATTTTTTTTTTATTCCTCAAAACCACGCATTTCAAATATATTTCTGTAAAATCCATGTAGTGCAATTACATAAAATGATTTCCTTCATTGATATTTTAAAATTTTTGTCTTTTTAAAAATCTGATTCATTAAGTGAAAATGGCCTTACATCAGTTTTGTGCGACGTATAAATAAAACGATCGATGCATCAAATTCTTTTTTGAAAAGTCCTAAAGCTACAAGGTATCAGTATGCCTGGTGAGATAATTAAATTATATAAAATAATTTGGACTATTTTTTAGATTGTAATGTCCATTATCTATATATCCACTGTATATGAAAATCTGAAGCTCTGAAAATTTTTAAATCATTCCACACTGCAATTAATACTTATTTATGTATTTTTCCTTATTCAGTACTTAATTTTAAAAGTAAAAAAGAACAATGTAGTATATTCTATAAAATAAAATAAATCCTTAATATATATACATTAATTCTGTGACTTGTCATCATAAAAGTATCATTTTTCGAAACGTGATCGTTTAATCTGCAAATTTATTGATGTTTTACACCTCTGAGAATTATGATCTCTCAGTTTTGAAAAATTTAAATCTATAATAAATTATCGTTTTTCATGTTTCCGTTGCTCTTTAAAAGTTTACTGAATTTCTGGTTTTTACAATTTGGCTACACTCCAGTTTATTCATACAACCAGGCACATAGGAGTGAAATCTTAAGGTTTTTATCTATATGGGGATAATTTCGCTTTGTGATATTCCTGGAAACCAGGCATGTAAGATGTATTTTGCAATATGCATGGAGTCTATTACGAAAATGGTCTCTGTTTGTGATCTTTTAGAATTTTTGTCACTTTGCAAATCGGCTCTCATTAGGTTAATAAATAACCCGGCATATGTTTTGTCAGGTATACAAAGGAAATTATTGCTGTATCAATATGTTTTTGGAAAATCAGACAATTTTTCATCGAAGTGTTTTTTTTCTTTTTACTTTCTCCTATTTTTACAGGAATATAGTATTAGACGGTCTTGAACTTGACTATTTTAGACGGTCTTGAACACGATTTTATGATTTGTTGAAAATGTCTGTAAGTGAGACTTGTTTGTCTGTAGGTGTTGATATAATTTAGTTTTTCCTACTTTTTTGTACAGATCGCTGAAGATTTGGACCAAATTTAAGAAGTTTTGCTCTCCTATACTGCATAATTCATGATTATCAAAATACCTTTATGAACTAATAAAAACTAATGCATATTTGTTCATCATATTTCAGATTCAGTTAGTCAGTTCAGTTAATTAAGATGTTGCATGGAGTATATTACACTAAATGATCTCTCCTTGTGATCTTTTAGAAATTTTGTCACTTATCAGATCTGCTTCCTTTAGGTTATTAAATGATCTTACATATGTTTTGTCGGATGTACAGAGGCATTGATTGATTTCTCAATACGTTTTTTGGAAAAGCAGAAAATTGTTTTTCGAAGTAATTCCTTCTTTTTATTTCTTCTATCTTTACAAGAGGAAAATATTGGTTTCGTGAAAATTTTCGACTTCCGGTTTTCGATGGATTTATACATCTAGCAGATCTTGAACAAGATTTGATGGTTTTTAGAAAATAGATGTCTATGAGTCTGTGTGTCACTCTGCGAGTCTGTATGTAACAAAAAAAATTTCAGCACTTAATCAAAAGGACTAAAACACGAAATTTCACAAAACTTTAGAATCAGTTAAATCTTGATATAACCTAAAACTGATCAGTTTTTGTTGTATATCGTTCAATAGGTGACGCTGCTATGACGCATTTTTCTCAATTTCCACAATAGCTCTACATCTGGAACTAATGCATAGGTTTTCATAAAACTTTAGATTCAGTTAGTCCTTGATGTAAATTGGTGCTGCATACTCTTTGTATAAATCGCTCAGTTATTTTGCACTATTCATGATTGTCGAAGTAGCTTTTTCTCAAGAATTAATGCAGGAATTTTCAGCAAACTTCAGATTCAATTACTTCCTGATATAGATTTGCCTCTTATATAAATTATTGATCAATTTTTGGTTTAAATCGCCCAATAAGTGGCGCTGCTATGCTGCATCTTTCTCTATTTCGCAACAGCTGTATGAACAGAACTAATACATTGATTGTCCTTAACCTTCATATTTAGTTAGTACCTGATAACTGATTCGTATTAGTTTTTGTGTACATCACCTAACGCGTTGCGTAGTAAAGAAGAATTATTTAAGATTTCCGCATTATCTCTATCACATAACATAATACACAGATATTCATAAAACTTTTACTGTATTTATAAAACTAACTGATTTATTCAGATTTTGACATAAATTTTTGCTGACTAGATTTTCGCGTATTTCACCTAATCGATGGCACTGTTATCTTAAATTTTTCAAACAGTATTAATATGCATGATATAGATGAAAGTTTAGGGATTGCAACATTTGGCTACTTTTACATTGCTAAAGATTCTGCATTTTAAAATTAATTATTTTTATTAGATAAGGTACCCTGGGGTAATAACGCCACGTTAAGGTTCGACAAATTTTCACGGCTCAGTTTTAGTTTGTATTTTTCAAACAAATATATGATTCGATACAGCAACTCATTGATTATCCATATAAAAAAAATAATTTAACAGATATGTATTCATAAAACGTAATGGCGTGATTTCTTGACCAATGCTATTTGGCGTTATTACCCACCTATATGGGTAATAACGCCATGCAAACAAAACTATGAAATAAGATTGAATAATTGCATGCAGATTGCCCAATTCTAAAAATACAAACTCTACAAACCTAGAAATTGACAAATTGCATTCTGAGCTATTGAAAATGTTCAATTTTTTGTGAAAGTGTAAGAAAAATAAAGGTGTGGTGTGTGTGTGGGGGGGGGGAGGAGGCAAAAGAATATCAGACTGTGAGCTTCTTTTTGCTTAAAAAGGACCGTTTAAATAGAATTATTAGAAACATTGCACAGTTTTAACTGTGTTTATTTGAATTAGTATTTAGGATGTAGCTCGGCCACTGTAGGAAATCAACCGGGATATCAATGCCAAGGATTGGCGTTATTACCCCGTTATAGTTATTGCGCTGTACATTTTAAATTACAAATTATCTCGAGAAGATATCCAAAATCTTCAACAATATTTGAAAGTCCATGAAATGTACTACAATTTTATGTAATTAACAAAGTATTTCCGGATAAAAAAATAGTCTTCACATCACAAAACGTATCTCGCAAATCTTAGATCAAGCGTTAATTTTAGTTGCTTGTAAAAACAATAAGACCTAAAAATGAAACAAAATAACTTGAAGCTGTTTTTTGGGATTTATATGACTCAAAACCCTTCTGCGCAGAACTCATGGGTGTCATTTACCGAATTATTTCATAATTATGCAAAATATTAGCACTTGGCGTTATTACCCCGCCTGGCGTTATTACCCCACACCACCTTATATTTTTTTTACCAATAAGTTAAATATGCTTTATGAGAAATTTTATTTAATACTTCATTTTTTAAAAATATATGCATTTCTCATACTATTTAAGAAATTTAAATTTAACCAAAACTCTAACTACACTCGATTTCTGATGCTGTTTTTAGTTATATGTGTATTTATTTAGAAAATTTCAGTTATATGCGCATTTAGGACGATATAATTTGGAAATTGCGAATTTGAATACGTTTAAATAATGATGGAAAACAATATTTATTTATTTATTTATTTATTTATTTATTTTATTATAGTTTATTGTTTTTGTTCTTGTTTTTCAAAAGGAAAATATAGAAGTTACAGTTTTTGTATTTGTGGCAGTCTTATTTTTTCCTGAATGAATCATCTGTCGTATAAGATCACCGGACACTTTCAATTTTAAACATTTTGTCAAATATTTAAAAATATACTTGTCGGATTCTTCTAAAAATTCAGGATTATAAATATTAAGGTCAACCTCAAATTTATCAATGTCCATTTGAAAATAAGACAGTTAGGTGGCTGAAAAAATAGAATTTGTGACCACCTTGTAAATTAAAATACGCGAATCGATCCGGAATACAAATATATGTATGCTGTACAACGTATCCACTCCTTTTTGTAAAAATAGAATGTATATTAATGGAGATATAGTGAATTTTTTGAACAGTTGAAAATTTTCTAATATGTTGTGTGTTTAGCTCATAACTTGTGCAGCTTTATTAAACCGTAATTGGAATATAGATAGATTAAATATGTTACTCCATATGAGTTGGTCACGTAATTTATTAGTTAACTCTATTTAGCAACTTATAAAATCTATTCAGTCAAATATCGTGAAAGATCGCCGATAAGAGTGAGTTAATTTTTAGTTCTCGCTGAAAGCAACTGGATGATAAGGGATTTTTCGAAAAATTGCCATAAAAAAAGTTCAAGTCATGTTTAACTGCTTTTAAAAACAGTTTTACGAAAAATGTAGTATTACAAGAATATAAATCTGTAGATTTGGAATAAATGCTTTTATTTTGACACTTCTTTCTATAATGGAATAGACGCTTTTATTTCCCATATAAATAAATTTAAAAAAAGATCACCGTCATTTGCTTTTATACTTTTAAAACCACCTATTCATTTTTTAAGTATGTTGTCTATTGTACAATATTTCCCAGTTAACAAATTTCCAGGTCCTGTAACAAAAAGTTTTACTTCTTTAATAAATTATTAGTTCATTTGAAATAACTTGAAAGTTCATGGTAATTTATCACTGACCATTATATTATCGAAAATTCATTGATACAAATAGCAGTGACATATCAGTCAGATCATTTCTCACCTAAAATTGATCAAAATAACTGTTTTCAATACCATATTAATCTAAAACTGGTACATAACGCGTTTAGGATGCATTTAGTAAACTCTGCTTGAATTTGAAATTACTTTCCAATCTTCTAAATAAGTTTACTGCTTCGAATTTTATTGTAATATTTCATTCGATCGAAATGCATTAGTCACATATTCAATTTACTTTACCATTTTCCACAATACTTCAAAATATTTATGAAATCGGTTTTTACGTCTGATCTTGTTTTAATTCATCTAAATGTATTCATGTTTTTATCCAAATAATATATGCATAACTTCTTAGTATGAGGATATTTTTACTAAATATAGCTTACATGAGACCATGTATAAATTTAAATTACATTATTTTATTTAAGAAATTATTTTTGTTTTCTCAAATCATTTTTGAAAAAATACTTTCTTTCGTCACCTAAAACGTTTGTATAATTGAACTGTTTGTCTATGCACATGGCTTAGGATTTGGACAACGTTGAGAGTTGACACCCTGTATTGTGGATAAAAATCCGATTTCTAATGCATTATTCAGTTTCGCTTAAAATATATTCATATATTATAAGGTAAGCCCAAACTTAAATAAACTTAGGCTGTACTTCGTTGTATAAATATCATATGGCATTATCATATGTGTTAATATGTTTGCGGATAGATGCCGTTGTGATGTTCCCTTTTACACATGCGTACTTGACGGCTTCGAAGGAATATTCTTATTTCAGGAGAGTTTCCGGAATTGCTTGCAGGATGGATTCCTCCAGACCCTTAAAGTATTTCAATGAGAGGTCCAGCCACATCCTCCTTACATCTCTGATCTGTCCCCTTGTGACTCACATATCTTAAGCTCCTTAAAAAATTCTTAAAAATCACAGATTCACAGGTGACTGGGGCGTGCAAGACACTGTGATAAAATCGTTCCTTGTGCAACCCATGCGTATGTACACTGAAACCATCCAGCCACCTCTTACGCACTGATATCATTGTTATATTGTCCATGGTAATTATATATAGTTCAGCAGTTTCACAGGCACTGCATTTAAAATATTGTTATTAAAATTTGTTCACATATAAGAGTAGTCACCTTTTCATTTGCGCAACCCTTATATATTTAATGGTACTTTTAGTAGTACTTTCAATAATAATTTTTATGTTGGAAACTGCATTTCGAAATTTGAATAATATATATATGGGTCGAAGTATCAAATCATAATCATGTATTAAATGTATAAGTTTCTATATAAAATTATTATACTTTTTATTGATTTTTTTATTTTATTATTTATTGTAAATTATTTCGTAAATGCTGCTTCATTTTTATTTTCGAACATGTACCGTAAAGTCACTATTCTAAAATTCCAAATTTCGGCATAAATAAAATATATCAATCTTACATTAAACAATTTTATTTTATTGCCTGGCTAATTTTTTTTAAATAAAATTATTCCTAAAATTATAATGAGTAGAATTATGTAATATTTTTAAGTAAAAAAATAACTCCTAATATTTTCAATTAATGTTGTAAAGGAAATCTTTAAATCTTCCTTACTTTTATTGTAATTAAAATAAGTGATTCTCATGAAATATTATCCAATATTCAAATTGCATTTTCTGTTATTGTAATACCATGCATAATTAATAAATGTGAACATTTAATACATAAATGTAAACAAGTAACTTATTGAATACTTCTATTATATTTTTTACTTTATTTGCTAGTTTTTGAGTTATTGGAAAGTTGTATATCAGAGAATAAGACACTGTTTGGTGAAATGTGTTTCGTCTTCCTCCACATCTAGAAGGGAGTTTTCCATATTACATTTTTCACAATGAAGCTTCGATTAATACATTCCTACGAACGTTATGACATCTGGTTCCGTTAACAAGTATAATAATAAAATACTCTGACTGTACAAATATAAATTTGTGTATATTACGCAAGTCTGATTATTTACAAGATATGTTATTTACCCATCATACGTAGTATAGGGGAAGTCTCGCAATCGTTCTGAAAATCGAAAAAAAAATTTTTGACGGATTTACACGTTTTCGACACTGAAGATTTCGAAAAACATATTTTTAGAAAAAAAAAAATTTGCTGTCTGTCTGTCTGTCTGTAAACGCTCTATCTCACGAACAAATTGAGATAGAGACTTGAAATTTCGTATATACTTAGTATGTAAGAATGGGACGAAGCCTATTGAATATCAGCAACCTCGATTATCCGGAACTATTTTTTCCGGATTCTCGAAAAATTCGTTCCGATGAAAGGTATATAAAATTTTTCGATTTTTTTTATTTTAAGGAATGCATATAAAAGGCAATAAAAAAACACAAATTTTGCATAAAAAACGAAGTCGATCGGACTATTAGTTGTCGAGATATTTGTAATCCTGTTTTCCACATTCTTCGATTTTTCATGACCCTGTATTTCATTCAAATTTCAATTCAGAGGTATATTTTAATTGAAAATGAGACGCTTAATCCGACGCAGTAAACTGTTAGTTTATATTATTATTATTTTTGGAGTTACAAGGATGTTTCCTTTACGCAGTTTGGTACTTCTTGAGTAGTTTGGCGTTTTATATAATTTGTTGAAATTGGTGCATCAGCAATTCATTAATAGAGTATTACTATGTGTATTAACAATATTTAAATTTAGTTTTTGAATTGCAATGCATTGTATAAATAGTTTTCACATGTTTTATTTTCATATGCATATAAATGATGGGTAAGTATTACGGTGGCCTCCAACGACTAGTTTTTCATATGTACTTAGATTACAATAAAGAAAGGCTTTTCAAAAAATATATTAAAGTTACACACGAATATTCAATAGCGAAATCGTTTCAGGAATGTTTTATTTAAGTTTTCAAATTAAAATGCGTTGGAATTTCATGTTCTCTATTTACTGAAATGGATTGATTTATAAGTTTAGTTTAATTTTAAATTTTCTATTTAAAAACGTGATGCAAAAGTGGAATTTCTTTTTGCTATTCTGGTTGCTACATTTTGAAACTTTCCTTTACTTTAAAAAAAATTTCTTGTGAAAAAAATAATTTTATATGTTTTCGTAACAAAATTTAGGAAAAGTTTCTGATAACTTGCTATTTTATAATATCTAAAATATATATTTTTAAGAATTTTTTTTATTGATTCCAATATGGAATTTTAATGTAGAACTGTACCTGAAATGCCCGGTTCTTTCGTACGTGTCTTGAAATTAAATAAAAAACACTTTGTCATAAATTTATTTTCGTTTCGCTTGAGAATTATTCATGTGATCCATAATGAGTTTTGAGGTGCTATCTAGCATGGCTTAAATGTATAATATCTATTAATATTTATAAGATAGTTTAAATAAAGAAACATAAAAGGAAGCTTAAATTTTTAAATTACTCATATTCTATAGTTGAAATATGATATTAAGTGAAAATTATTATAGTACATTTCTAGTTAAATATTATTTGTGGTGTTAGTAGTATTTTAAAATAAATAAATAAATAAATAAATCACTGCAATAGCAAGAACTGCAATCCCAAAAACGAAATATCATGCGTCCAGCCTAATTTATGTAACAGTTTCTAGCATATCCAGAATATTGTATCAAAATTTCTCAGTTTATAAAGCTGCAAAATCAAACAAATAATTTGAAAACCGCGTAACATATTGGAAAACACAATTTATCTTATTACCATCAATAGCATTAAATAATCTGATATTTTTGTTTATCAGTGCATATGATCAATAGATTCCTATGTGTTATAAATATCATGCTAAACGTTAGTTTAATAAGAAAATACCACAGTTGAAAATTTCTATTCAAGAATGTTCATTAATGAACGGAAATATACTTGATAACTTTTGTCCATATCTGTGTATATCTATAGAACTAATACACACCAAGTAATATTTAAGAAAAATACTTTTATTTAAAAGAACGTACCACTATTAAAAACGCATGTCCAGCAATATTGTTCATAGACTTCGGTAAATCGATTGTTCTCCTTTTTAATTCGTAATCAAATACTCTTTTTGCCACTACACATAAGCGACAAACTGCATGAACAGCATCTTCTAGAATATGTACACCTCAGTAGTACATCTCTCCTGTAGTACACCTCAGTCATATTTATAAATTCCAGTACATTTAAAATTGTATAAAATTATTAAAATACCTCTAACAATTTTTTTCTCCATAGTTTGAAATGTAACGGAATTCTTTTGAGTGCGTCTGTAATTGAAATTAAATATTATGCACTTCATTTTGATTACCAAACATGTCATAGTGATTCGGAATAAAAACCATACGTTTCACGGCAAAGGGAGTACACGCTATTTAGCACATGGACAATCGGATACAGATGGTATAAAGATGACAGACAAACGGATATAATGAACACTTTTCAAATATGTTGATAAATTTTAAAAAGGATAACACTCAAGAACCAAAAACATTATGAGCTCTTAAATTTTGTAGTGAACTCACCTTGATGGGATGGATACTGTGGTGAGAATGACATTTAAGAGCCCACACTACTCACTGAAAAAGACCCGGATGATAATGTTAAGTCTATGGGGATGTTCTTTTTAAATATCTCGCTCAAATTTTAATATTTTTACATGATTTTTTTGCATAGGATAGCTGAGGACGATCTACAACTGGGCTAGTTTTTACTTTATCGATTTTGATTTTAAATTTAAAAAAATAATAATTTTCGAAACCGGTTAGAACCGGTTCTCAAATTGAGGCTTTTATAATATAAAAAAAATTTAACCAAAATAAAAAAAATAAAAACTGGACCGGTTGTAGATCCTCCTCAGCCCTCCTATGCCCCAAAAAATTATGTACAAATATTAAAATGTGAGCGAGATATTTGGAAAGAGCGCCCCCAGACTTAACATTATCATCCGGGTCTTTTTCAGTCAGTAGTGTGGGCTCTTAAATACTCCAAAAGAACCGTAGGAAACATAACGGTGGAAGCTGCTTTGATAGAGGGCGAAATTCAGACGCCCTACAACTCGGGACGAGTAACTTCGAAACTGCCTGATTGTTCGGGACACATAATTTTTTATAATTGTACAAAATGGATGAAACACGGGGAAATCTCAGTACAAACGTGGATCTCATGACTATCGGCAATAGAAAATTTACAATTACAAATGTAATTAATGATGTGCTGTTAGTTAAACGATATTAGTTTCTTAATTATGCAATACATTTAAATAAACTTAAATTCAAAATTCATTGTTTCAAATTTAATTTTCATAGTGTGAAATATTGCTAATATAATTATTGAGATGGAGCTTGGTGCAATATAAATGAAAAGTAAAAGTCGACAATGTTAGAAGCACCAATTATATTAAATAACAAGAAAACCGATTTCAATAGCACATAACTTACCGTCATCATTGATAACAGAGGTAGAAATTTGCTCATATATATAGGAGACATGGGGATTTCAAGTCGAAGGTTTAATACTCAAGCTGAAAGGCATGGTGACGTCACTGCGACGTCGTTGTGAAGTCACTTTGTGACTGTGTGACCATCGATTGTCGATATGGCGTCACGTGACGTCGATGTGAAATCACAGTGACTAAAATTTGAAGTCGTTATGGCCGTTTTAGAGCTCGTTTTTGACGTCACATTGTGACCACTTTGTGAAGTCATGGTGTGACTAATTTGTGTAAAATGTGTCATTTGTGACTACTTTGACATTAACATTGTGACGAAACTGTGACAAAATCGACGATATTTAAATTGTCAGAAACATGTTTTTTAAAGTAAATAACATGTTTTGAAGAATATTTGTAATTTTCTAAAACATTTTAAGAAAATCACATCTCAGTCACAATCTGACGCCACTGAATGGTGGCATTTCGGTCACAGATGTGATGTGACCGAACTGACAATGCATGCTATGTGGGAATAGGACAACAGAGAAATACAAGAAATAGTCAACAGAAGAATGGATGTGAAAGGGAAACAATTTAATGACAAATGGATAGATGGGAAAATTTAAGAAAAAGAGGTTTTAATGTAAAATTTCCAGAAATGGGATAATGAGGGGGGGGGGGGGGTGACGAATTCACATTTCACAATATTGTCAAAATTTTTATAAAATTGGAATGTTTCAAGGAAATTAAGTTCATGAATGGAAGTAGGTTTCGAGATTATTTAACCGAACTGAAGTCAAATGTTTGGTTCATTTACCAGAAATATTTTGCAATAGAGAATTTATTGATTTCTTGTTTTCTAATATAATTTTAATATTCTTTACTAATTTAATATAATTCGATTTTCTAACGTTGTTCAATTTTATATTCTTATTACTAATATAGGTACACATATATAATTTTAAAAGAATACCATGTATATAATATTTAAAATAAAACACCACATCTTTTTATTCTTGCATGATTAAAAAAAAACATGCTTCATTAATAATAAATGAATTAATGAAAAAATATGGCTACAAGGAGCACTGATAAATCTTGCAAGTCATTTCCTATATAGATTTGAAATTCGTATCCGTTATCAATACCATATTTGTCTCAAAAAACAGAATATATGCTTTACAGTGCGTTTGGTAAGCTTTGGATGACTTTAAAATTGATTTCCGATTTCTAAAAGAGGTTTCTTGTTTGTGTTTTTATTATGTTATATACAATCTGAGAAAACTCTGCATATATTTTGTTCATATTCTATTTTTAAATCGTATTTTGTTTACATTTATACTTTATTTTAAAAATTTTGTAGTGGAGTTACGAAAAAATTCTTTTATTTTTGGAGGAGACTATAAACATTACGGAAATATAAAAATACATTTTTTATATTTTATCAACATCCATATTGACAGAGAGATAGAATGCTACTTCAAAATATAGACATATAAATTAATTTTCTCCAGTTATATAGAAGTTCAAATAAATACTGCATCAGATTCCAGAACTATTGTATTTGTATGCGTCATATATTGTCATGCAAGAAAAAGACATTAAGAGCCTACACTAGTCACTCAAAAAGATTCGAATAATAATATTAAGTCTAAGAAGGCGTTTTACCTCGCTCAAATTTAAATATTTTTTACATTATTTACTTTGCATATTAGTGGAGAATAACTTACAACAGGGCTAGCTTTTACCTTTTTCGATTTTCCTTTCAGATTTTTTACAAAAATACTTTAACTTTCGAAACCGGTTGGAACCGGTTCAGTTACTGAAACTATCAATATAAATATAAAATTATGTAACCAAATCCAAAAAAGTAAAAACTAGCCCTATTGTAAGTCATTCTTCCTCTCTTTAGGGGACCCCATGAGAGTAATTTGGATTGTCACAAAAAATGCCAAATGATTAAAATTAGTCAAAAAAGGATTTAAATTCACATATTTTCAAATATTTAGGAAGATAAAAGTTATCATCCTACCTATCTTTGCTTCCAGTCTCCTATTCATTTATGCGAAAAATAAACTACATTTAAAAATTAATAACAAATGTTTTATTATAACTTTGCATTCTAGCGATTTCAAAAGAAGTTCCCTAATAAAGTTTTCCTCGCAGCATAGCAAGTTAAAACCATTAGTTATGACCAATTTGCGACATTTTCGTTTAGCCATTTATAACGTACATAAATAAGCAAAGAAAAAATTTGCAAAGAGAGTTTTCTATCAAACAGTCTATCACTTTTTTCTTCAATTACCCTGTTAGTATTTTTTACTAAAGTTGTAACTATCTTTTTAAAATACCCTGTATACAGATCTGAACTGAACCAAGTACAAACTTTATATAGACATGCGATATGTATAAATTTAGTATTAGATACTTCCACATTATTCACAATTAAAAAAAAATTATTTACAGAAGGGGGAGGGGGTTACAATGATATTTGCTCCGGGTTCCTCCCATAGCCTTAGTCGGGCTCTTTCAAGGAAAATTAAATTCAGCTATTCTTCTAACAATTTTGTTAGTAAAACTAAAATCCAAATACTATTGGAAAGTATATTCATTCTCTATTGAAATCATTAGATGCTTCTTCAAATATCTTCAAATTTATTTAAACTTTATCAGTGATATTTCTATATATCTATATAGTGATTCTATATAGTGATATATCTATATTATTGAAAATTAATATGCAGAAAAAATATCGATAATTGCATATCCTTTCTATCTAAAAATAAAAATAATATCGATTATCCATACCAATTTTATGTAAAAGAAGAAATAATGCTCTTTAGAAAGCATTTGAAAACCTTTGCATGACTTTAAAATAGATTTCCGATCTCTTAAAGAGATTTAAGATTCTTTTCTTATCATAATATTTGATATGATCGGAGTAAAAAATGCGCATATTTTGCTCGTATACTATTTTCTAAAGACTTTTCTCTGTTTTTTCCGGTAAATAATATATTAGAGACCTTCAAAGAATATAAGAAAGTAATTCAACATACATAAATATAAATTTCAAATATATTACTTCATGGGAATAATATATATTTTAAAATTTTCTCGATAAATATTCAAGTAAAATTTGATACATTTATAAAAGGAGCTTTATAATTATTCGCTGCTGTTTCATATGCAAAATGAATTATACAAACAAATCGCTTACATTCGTTTATTGTCACACTCACAACAATGTTTACAAATATTATTTATATTTATTTTGATCTAATGTGATTACTTTCTTGAAAATCTAGTAGGTTTTATGTCCCTCTATCATACTTTTCTTTATTTTATTTTTTTGCATTTCTTTCAGCATATACTTCTAATTATTTTCAGCATTTCAGCTAAAACAGTGTTTATGATATTCCGTTCTTTACAATTTCTTATTGCTCATCGAATTTAACATTGCTTTTTTTACGTAACTTTCGTGGTAAAACATTAACGTGTTTTCTTCAAAATTATGCTTTAAAAACAAGGTCACTGTTTTTACGGTAACTACTCGAATGATTTTGTTCTTTTTATGAAAGATAAAAAGGTTTGTTTGAACGTATACAGTCCAAAAGTATAATTTACGTCCAATGGTTATTTCTCAAGCTTATAAAATTAATATATATATATATATAAATACTTTTTTTGTTTAAAATATCGCCATTTTGCAAACAAAAAAATAAATTAATTAATAATATATTTTTACAATATCCTGAAAATTTAATGCGCTTTAATAATGGAGATACTTTTTAGATTCGTTCTTAATTATATAAATAAGTAGCATCTATAATTGTAATTTAGTCCACTCGTCTGTCCGTCAGTCATTCTAACGGCATATAACAACGCGAAAACTACCCAACCGCATCGTTTGAAATTGAAAATGTATAATTGTAGCATAATTTTATTCGAGGTATTTTAAATTTTATAAAAATCGGATGCATATTTCAATTACAGGGAGAATCAAAATTATTCCATTACACTACGGCCAATGGGAAAATGTTTGTGCATTGTACATTTTGAAACAAGTGCATTTTAATGGCGTTACACTCTTTCGAACATACTAAAATTGATATGCATCTATGAAATATATACTATAATATACATTCTGTATAATCTGTAATGCTAAGAATATTTGTTATTCATTTACAGCACCACACGAAAGTAATCAATTACATAATGCTATAGGTAGAACATTGCTTCGAGAGCAACGAATTGTATTAAACACTTTAACCTTTTCCGAATTTGATATACGTTACTAAGGATTATTAAGTTATGTCGTAAAGAATAGAAAGCAGATAATATTACAGGGTCTCAGAAGCGATTTCGGCAAATATACTGCATCCGAAAAACGGCTTTACCAAGATCTGAATATTTTTAAACTTCGTGATAGCACGAACGCACCTCATTTGTTCGCTTAAAATTTCCGACATGTTTTATAGAAAATATTTTCTCAAATTTTGTGCCTTTGAATTATGTATTTTTTTTTCGATGAAACTTTATTATGCAAGAGTTATTGATAATAATTTTCATTTCGCCTTCAAGTGACTCTATAATATGGAAAGTGTAAGTTATTATTTATTAAGTGTTTTACTATTTTAATATATAAATTTATGTCAGCATGCTGCACTTGTACAATAAATTGGAATTTTAATCCCACGAGGGGAGGGTCAGCAGTATACGAATAGTACTTTACCGGATCCGATCAGAAATATAGAGTAACTGTTTATTTTACAAAACAAGGAATTCCATTTTATTATAATCTCAAGGATGATGCAAAATAAAGAATAAGGTGAAAAGGGAAAAAAAGGAAAAACTTTGATTCAACTGCAAATAATTTATATTATTAAATGCCTATTAATACTATTAAATTTCATAAAATGTTTTGAGTTACGTTAATTTCCTTGCTGCTAAGAAATGTATTTAAAGGTTTTTTAGGTGCGTTAAACTATGTAAATCCGTAGCACCTATAGTTGTCGTTCAGTCAGTCCGTCTGTCTGTCCGTCTGTCTGTCCGCATATAACAACGCAAAAATTACCCAACCGAATCATTATAAATTTAAAATATATAATTATTATATAATTTTGTCGAGTCATTTCAAATTTTATGAAAATCGGATGCATAGATCAATTACAAGGACAATCAAAATTATTTCGTTACATTACGGTCAAAGGGGAAAAAGTTTAAAATTCATTTTAATAGTTTGAAATTTAAATTATATAATTATTAGATAATTTTGTAGAGTCATTTCAATATTTATCAAAATCGGATGCATAGATCAATTACAAAGGCAATCAAAAGTATTCCGTTACATTACGGTCAATGGGGTTCAAATGCATTTTAATGGTGTTGCACTCATTCGAACACAATGAAATTATTATGCTTCTATGAAGTACATATTATAATATACATTTTACACAATGTGTGGTGCAAAAAAGTATTTGCTATTGATTTACAAGGCCACACAAAAGTATTCCATTGTATAATGGTATAGGGAGAATATTTTTTAGTGCGCGTTTTAATTGTAAATGACTATTTAACATTTTATGAGCTTGAAATACGTTGCTGATGAATACTACAAGTTATTTCCTGTATAAAAGAAAGCGGATAATATAGGGTACGATATACGTGTTACTGAGGTTTAATAAAAGTTTTTTCTTGTAGATTTACAGGAAGACAAAAAAAAAATAAAAAAAAATAAAAAAAAATAAAAAAAAATTCAACCACTATACTGTATCCGAAGTACTATCTACTATAACAGCAAGATCTGAATATAATTAAAACTTTGTTATCGTACGAACGCACCTCATTTGCTACGCTTCACGTGCAATTTACAACTTGTTTGTAATAGATGTTATACCACTAACAAAATACGAAACTTCGAGGAATACTACATAGAATGACATCGATTTTGTATTACTACAAAGAGTTTTAATAAAAAACCGCAGTAGATATAACTTACAGTAATGACCAGCCATATTTAATTCCTAACAAAAAGCGAAGTTTTTTATATTTATACTATTTTAGATTGAGATAAAATATCTATAACTATTTTTTAAATAAATAATTTATAAACTATTATTTATTTGAATTAGAAAGACTGAACATTTAATACTATTATTTTTTTCAAATATAATGCAATAATTGGATAAGTACTTTTAAACGTATTCCATTATTATGATAAAAAAGCAGTAAAAATTTTTAAAGAAAATAATGCTACTCAAATATTATGATTTTTTTTAAATATATGCAACGAAAAAAATAGTTTTAAACATAAAAGAATCCTTTAAAAGAATGATTAGCGAAAATAAAAATCTGAAATAAAAAATACGAAGCTCTCTAAACAATTACGTGACTTAATTTTTCAAAAATGTGAAATATGCTTTTTAAACGCTTGATTAATTCAATTCATTTTCATTTTTTAGAAGTAAATTGAGTTGATTCCAAGTAAAAATTAAATACAGATGAAAAAAGATAAACAAAAGATGAAAAACAATAACTTTTTTATTTTAAATAGGAAAAGGGAATACGTGAATGTTTAAAAAATTCTACATTTAGCTTATTTTTTTAACAGTCGGTTCAGTTACTTAACTTATTAATGATTGAAAATAAAAACTTATCGCAACTGAAATGTACAGCACTCTAACAAGACGAAATTTCCCTTTTGATATCTAAATGTTTTCATTGAGCGATTTTTTTTTCCCCAATTCGTTACATTTTTTTACAAAATTACACGAGTATCGAAAAAACTTTTAAATATTTCTTTAGATTACATAACATTCTAAAAAAATACGCATATCTTATTTTTCTAATAGCAGTATGAGATTTGGTTCAGTTACTTAATTTACTGTTTATTGTAAAAAAACGATCACAATTGAAATATGTGTGTTTATAAATGAAAAAATGTCAGGTTTACTATCCGAAAGTACAGTTACTTTTTATTAATATAAATTATTACAATTTTCTGTAATTTAAATGAACATTGATTAAAAACATACGTAATACCTTTTTTATTGATTTAAAAGTATTTATATTTATAAATTATTTATTTAAACATAATTTAATAAAAAAATAATTTTTAAAACAGATTTTCAATAAAAACAATCACTTTATCGTAGCACTTCCCAAATATTTTCTCAGAAAAGATTTTAAATAAATATTATACGGACAGATAATAAAAAAAAGCCGAAACATTTAAAAATACTACAGACAACGTCACTAGATTTTTCATTACTACACAGAGTATAAATAAAAGACAGCCCGGATATAATAGTAATGACAAGTTATGTTTAATTGTGATAAAAAATTTTCAAGAATGAGATAAAAATCCTATAATCTTTGTTCTTATTTTCTAAATAAATAATTTATTTAGATAAATAAAGGTAACTATATTGTTTCAATTTTAATGCATATTTTAGAAAAAATACTTTTAAACATATTCTACTGTAATAGATATTTTAAAAAGTAAAAAGAAACAG
Organism: Maratus speculifer; assembly: GCA_964019185.1. Lineage (NCBI taxonomy): Eukaryota > Metazoa > Arthropoda > Arachnida > Araneae > Salticidae > Maratus > Maratus speculifer. The sequence goes on from OZ025300.1 coordinate 133,904,962, forward strand.
CAAAAAATAATGTTATTCAATTTTTTGTTGTTGTTGTTAAATATACTATGAATAAAAATGTATCTTTAACATAAAAGAATTGTCTAAATGAATCAATTTCGAAATTAAAAACCTGGAATTAAAAGAAATTAAACAATAAGTTACTTAAATTAAAAAAAAAATGAAATCTGCTTTTGTAAAGGTTCATTAATTGAAATAACAATGTTTCTTTTTTTCAGAGGTATATTGAGTAGATTCAAAATAAAGATTAAATATAAATGTAAAAAGAAAAAAAAATCAAAAGCAATGCTTTTTATTATTTTACATTGGAAAAAAAGTTTGAATACTTAAAAAATTGGAACAAAAATTTATATTTATCTTATTTTTTTAATAGTACAAAAATATCCGGTTCAGTTACTCAACTTATCAAAACTAAAATATGTGTGACTTTAACAAGAGGTGTCATTTTTGGTATCCGAATATTTTCATGCAGTGACTGTTATTTTTGAAAAATATAATTCATTACTTTTTTACTTAATTAAAAGAACGTCGATTCAATCATTTATTTATTTATTTTGCAATTTTTTAACTGATGTAACTTTTTAAATACATTTTACGTATAGATATTTTTTTTTATAGCAGTATGAAATCCAGTTCGGTTTCTTTGCTTACGTTTTATTAAAAATAAAAACTTTTCGCAATTGAAAATATGTGTTTTTGACAAGGAAAATGTCATTTTTAATATCCGAATATTTTAATTTAGCGAAGGTTCTTTTTCCTGACTATAACCCGTTAAATATTTTCTTTTTAGAAATTAAACGAAGTTTGATTAAAAACTTATTTAATATTTCTTATTATTATATATTAGATATAAAAAGTATTTATATTCATAAATGAAATATGAATATAAATACTTGTGATCCAATTAAAAATAATTTATAGAAAAGATTTTCGAAAGAAAAACAGTCTTACATTTTGACACATTTCAGAAATATTTTCCCAGAAAAGATTGTAACTAAATATTATAGAAACAGATAATCAACAAAAGCTGAAACATATAAAAATACTACAGACAGTCTCATGAGGTTTTTTATTACTCCACAAGGGATAATGTAAACAGCCCCCCCCCCCTCCAAAAAAACAGTAATGATAAGTTATGCTTAATTACTAGTAAAAATTGGGCTATATGTTTCTAAACTATTTAAGAATGAGATAAAAATCCTATAACATTTGCTATATTTTTAAATAAATAATTTATAAGCTATTATTTTAGATAAATAATGATGACATGACTTTTGTTATTTTTTTCAATATTAATGCAATTATTAGATAAGTACTTTTAAACATATTCTATTATTATAATAAAATTTTTAAAATATTTTAATGTTTACATTTTTGCTAATTAACAATGAAAAAAATACTTTTTAAACATAAAAGAATTATTACTCAAATAAAAGTCTGGAATAAACAATAATAGAACCTTTTTAAGCAATACATGTCCTAACTTTTCAAAAATGCAAAATGTGATTTTTAAAACCCTCATTAATTCAAAGCTTATTATTTTTTTAGTTAAATTGAGTTACTTTGAAATAAATATTAAATAAAAAAGTAAAAACAATGACTTTTTTTATTTTACATACGAAAAAACAGCATGTAAACGCTTAAAAAATTCTTGCGAAAATTTACAAGTATCTCATTTTTTTTTAAATCGCATCATGAGATTCGTTTCAGTTAGTTAACTTATTAATGATTGAAAATAAAAACATATCCCGACTGAAATATGTGTGACTTTAAAAAGATGAAATGCCGTTTTCGATATACGAATGTTTTTATATAGTGACTGTTTTTTTTTCTTTTTTTTTTTTTTTTCGTGAATATAATTCATTAATTTTTTTTTAAATAATTAAGCGAACTTCGGTTATTTTTTTTTCATTTTTTAAATTAATTTAACATTTAATGAAAATTTAACTAATACCACTATAAGATTCGGTTCAGTTACTTAATTTACTATTTAGTGAAAATGCAATTTTATCACAATTGAAATATTTGACAAAATGTCGTTTTTTTTTTTAATTCAAATGTTTTTATTTAGCGACTGTTCATTTACAAGAACATAATTCGTTGCAATTTTTATAAAATTTAAACGAAAATCGATTAATAACTTTTTATTACAATTTTTTAATTGGCTTAATATTTAAAGAAGATTTACTTATATGTTTATTTTTAATAGCGGTGTGAGATCCGGTTCTTTTACTTACTATTTATTGAAAGTAAATACTTGTCACATTTGAAACATGTGTGTTTTTAACAAGATAAAATGTCATTTTTACTATCCGAGTGTTTTCATTTAGTGACATTTTCTTTTTATAAATATAATTTATTGCTATTTTTTACAAATTATACGAACACAGATTAAAAATTAAATAGTTTTTTTTTATCGATAGAAAAAGTACCTATATTTATAATTAATTTATTCAAATATGATTCAATTTAAATTAATATGTGAAACAGATTTTGAATAAAATTCAGTCACATTTCACAAATATTTTCTCATTATTCTTAATATTTTTTTTATTGATATAAATTTTTATATTTATAAATGATTTATTTGAATGTAACTAAATTAAAAAAATTAATTTGTGGAACATATATATTTTTTAAATCAGTCACTTTTTTGTCATTTTTTACAATTTTTTTTTGCAGAAAACATTTTAAATAAATATTATAGGGGCAGATAATCAGCAAAAGCGGAAACACCTAAATGAACTACAGACAATGGCATCAAAAATTGCATTGCTACACAGGAGGATAAATACAAGACAGTCTCAAATAAAATATTAATAGTAAGTTATATTTAAATTCTAGAAAAGTATGATGCTATTCATTTGTAAACTATTCCAGAATGATATAAAAGCTCTATAAAATGTCTTCTTTAAAAAAAAAATAATTTAAAAGCTGTTATTTCAGATAAATAATGAAGACTGGATTTTTGTTATTTTTAATACCAATGCAATCATTAGATAAGTACTTTAAAACATATTACATTATTATAATAAAATAATAAAATTATGCTATTCAAATATGTTAAATTTTACTCTTTTTTGTTAAATGTAAGATAATTAAAAAAATAAAAGAATCATTAATCTGAAAATAAAAATCAGGAATAAAAATAACAAAGCATTTTTATATAATACATGACATATATTTTCGAAAATGTGATTTTTAAAAGCTTTATTAATTTTAAAACATTATGTTTCATTTTCTTCAGAGAAAAAATGTGTTGCCAACCAAATAAGGATTAAATACAAATATAAAAAAGATGTAAAAGCAATAACTTTTTTTTATTGTACATAAGAAAAGGAAAGATTCTAAAAAATTCTAAATAAAATAAAGCTTAAAAAAATCTAAAGATCATTTATATTTATCATGTTTTTTTAATAGCACCATTATATCCGACTTAACTTTCTAATGATTGAAAAAAAATATCACAACAATGTGTGGCTTTAGCTAACGAAATGTCGTTTTTGATAGCCGAATGTTTTTATTTAGTGACTATTCTTTTTCATAAACATAATTCATTAGTTCTTTTACATAATATAAATAAAGTGGATTAAAATCTTTTTAAACAATTTTTTTAACTAATATAACCTTCTAAATGAAATTTACTATATCTTTTTTTTTTTTAATAGCAGTATAAGTTTCTGTTCAGTAACTTCACTTGCTATTTATTGAAAATAAAACACATTTGAAACCCATGAGTTTTTAACAAGTAAAAATGTCTTTTTTTACTAAATCTTTTGTCTTTATTTAGCGAATGTTCTTTTTCGTGTACATAATTCATTACATTTTTTTTACGTAATTAAACGAACATCAATTAATAGCTTACTTAACATTTTATATTGATATAAAAAGTATTTAAGTTCATAAATTATTTATTTAAATGTAATTTATTTAAAAATAATTTGTGGAATAGATTTTCAATAAAAATCAGTCTCTTCTCTTGCCACATTTCACAAATATTTTCTCAGGAATGATTTGGAATAAAATATTATACGGACAGATAATCAGCAAAAGTCGAAACATCTAAAAATACTTCAGACAGTGTCATTAGCTTTTTCATTACTACACAGGGTATAAATACAAGACAGCCCCAAGTAGAATAGTAATAGAAGGTTATATTTAATTGCTAGTAAAATATGTGGCAATTTGTTTATAAACCATTTAGAATGAAATAAAAAACCTATAACATATGTTTTTTTAAAATAAATAATTTTTGTTATTTTAGATAAATAAAGAAGGCTGATTATTTGCTATTTTTTCAATATTAATGCAATCATTCAATAAGTACTTTTTTTTTTTATATTAATACAATAAGGGAAGAAAATTACGCTTTTAAAATATTTTAAAGTTTACTTTTTTGCTAAATTTTGTTAATTTTTTTGTTACTTTTTTGTTGTAACTTGTAATTAATTTTATTAGCAATAAAAAAAATTATTTCTTAAAATAAAAGAATCATTAAAACAATCATTACTGGAGAAAAAAACTGAAGTAAAAAAAAACAAAGCCTTTTTAAACAGCACGGGACATAACTTTTCAAAAATATGAAATGTGCTTTAAAATTCTTCTTTAATTCAAAGCATTATCTTTCATTTTTTTCAAAGGTAAATTGAGTTCCTCCCAAATAAAAATTAAATGCAAATTGAAAAAGATGCAAAGATTGCAAAGATGAAAAAAAAATGCCTTTTTTATATTACATATGGAAACTCGGATTAAATATGAAAATGTATTAAATATGAAATGATATTAAATATGAAAATGTATTAAATATGAAATGATATTAAATATGAAAATGTATTAAATATGAAATGATATTAAATATGAAAATGTATTAAATATGAAATGATATTAAATATGAAAACTTGGAAAATTAAATATGAAATATGAAATAATAAAATCTCTTCTCTTGTCACATTTCACAAAAATTTTATCAGGAATGATTTTGAATAAATATTATACGGACAAATAATAATTAAAAGCCAAATCATCTAAAAATACTACAGACAATGTCACCAGCTTTTTCATTACTACACATAGTATAAATACAACACAGCCCCAGATAGAATAGTACTGGCAGCTTATATTTAATTGCTACTAAAATATAAGGCTGTTTGTTTCTAAACTATACAGAATGAGATAAAAATCCTTTAACATATGTTTTTTTTTTTTTTTTTAAATAATTTTTAAACTGTTATTTTAGATAAATAAATAAGGCTGAGTTTTTGTTATCTTTTCAATTTTAATACAATCATTCAATAAGTACTTTTAAATGTATTTCATTATAATAAAACAAAAAAAAATATATTCTTTTTAAATATTTTAAAGTTTACTCTTTTTTATGTACAATAAAAAGATATATATATTTCTCACATAAAAGAATCATTTAAAAGAATCATTACTGAAAAAAAATGAAGTAAAAAATAACAAAGCCTTTTTAAACAATACCAGATTTAACTTTTCAAAAATGTGAAACGTGCTTTTAAAATTCTGCTTTAATTCAAAGCATTATCTTTCATTTTTTCAGAGGTAAATTGAGTTGCTCCCAAATAAAGATTAAATACAAATTGAAAAAGAAAGATGCAAAAACAATGCCTTTTTTATTTTAAATATGAAGAGGAAATACGTGAAAGCTTAAAAAATTTTAAAAGAAAACTTACATTAATTTCATTTTTTTATTGCACCATGAGATCCGGTTCATTTAGTTAACGTATTTATCACTGAAAATAAAAACTCATCACAACTGAAATATAAGTGGCTTTAACTAGATGAAATGTCGTTTCTGCTATCCAAAAGTTTCATTTAGTGACTGTTCTTTATCATGAACATAATTCATTTTTTTACAGGATTTAAATAAAGTCGATTAAAAACATTTTTAATAATTTTGTTAATTAATATAACATTCTAAATGAAATTTGCGTACGTCTTGTTTTTTTTAATAGCAGTATAAGTTTTGGTTCAGTTACTTAACTGGCTATTTGTTGAAAATAAAAAATTATAACATGTGAAATATGTGTGTTTTTAACAAAATAATTTTTTTTTTACTATTTGAGTGTCTTCATTTAGAGACTGTTCTTTTTCGTGTACATAATGCATTAATTATGTAAGTAATTAAACGAACCTTTAATTAAAAACTTACTTAACATGTTTTATTGATATAAAAAGCATTTAAATTTATAAATGATTTATTTAAATGTAAATTATTTAAAAATATTTGTGAAACAGATTTTAAATAAAAATATGTCTCTTCACTTGTCACATTTCACAAATATTTTCACAGGAAAGATTTTAAATAAATATGCGAACAGATAATCAACAAAATCCAAAACATCTAAAAATACTACAGACAATGTCATCAACTTCTTCATTGCTACACAGGGTTTAAATACAAGACAGCCGCAGACAGAATAGTAATAGAAGGTTATATTTAATTGCTAGTAAAAAATGAGGCTATTTGTTTCTAAACTATTTAGAATGAGAACATTTTAACACATGTTCTTTTTTTAAATGAATATTTTTAAAATTGTTATTTTAAATAAATAATGAAGGATGGATTTTTGTAATTTTGTCAATATTAATCCAATTATTAAAAAAGTACTTTTTAAATTTATTATATTATTATAATAAAGCAAGAAAATTATGCTTTTGAAACATTTTAATGTTTACCCTTTTTGTTAAATGTACAATAAAAAAAAATATTTCTCATCATAAAAGAATCATTTAAAAATGTCATTACTGAAAAAGAAAAAAAAACTTAAGTAAAAAATAACAAACCCTTTTTAAACAATACGAGATTTAACTTTTCAAAAATGTGAAATGTACTTTTAAAATTTGTCTTTAATTCAATGCATCATGTTTCATTTTTTCAGAGGTAAATTGAGTTGCTCCCAAATAAAGATTAAATACACCTTGAAAATGAAAGATGCAAAAACAATGCCGTTTTTATTTTAAATGTGAAACGAGAATACGTGAGTGCTTAAAAAATTTTAACAAAAACTTACATTAATCTCATTTTATTTTATTGCACCATGAGATACGGTTCAATTAGTTAACTTATTAATGTTTGGAAAATAAAAAAAATATCCCAACTGTAATATGTGGGAATTTAACAAGACGAATTATCGTTTTTGATAACCGATTTTTTTCATTTAGTGACTGTTCTTTTTCAGGAGAAATGAATTTATTTTTTCATTACATTTTTTTACATAATTAATCGAACGTTGATTAAGCAACTTTATATTACAATTTTTTAATTGATTTAACATTTAAAGAAAATTTACTTATATATTTATTTTTAAAAACAGTATGAGTTCCGGTTCAATTACTTACTATTTTTTTAAAGTAAAAACTTATCACACTTAAAATATACGTGTTTTTAACATGATAAAATGTCCTTTTTACTATCCGAATGTTTTTATTTGGTTAATTTTTCTTTTTATAGGTATAATCTATAACGATATTTTACAAATTAAACGAATATAAATTAAAAACTTAACAGATATTTTTATCAATAGAAAATGTATTTACATTTATAAATGATTTATTAAAATATGACTCAATAAAAAATAATTTGTGGAAAAAATTTTGAATAAAAATCATTCTCATTTCACAAATATTTTCTCAGAAATGATATTAAATACATAACATACGGACAGATAATCAAGCCGAAATGTCTAAAAATACTACACTATCAACCGCTTTTTCATTATACAAAGGGTATAAGTACGAGATAGCCCGAGATAGAACAGTAATGACAAGTTACATTTAATTGCTAGAAAAATGTGAGGCTATTTGGGGGGTTTCTAAACTATTCAAGAATGAGATAAAAATCATATTACATTTCGTAGTTCGTACGGATTCTAGAATTTCAAGACAAGAAATATCATCGGTATCTGTACTTTCTTATAGAAAATCAATGATTAAGTAAGATGATAATTCGCGCCTTTGAACTAAATTTATTTTTTTTTAAGTATATTTTTAAATGTTTGAGTATCATTATTTTCTTATTATTGTTTTACGGATTGTTTTTTTTATAATTGTAGAATATATTTAAAAGTACTAATTTAATTATTGCACTAATATTGAAAAAATAAATTCAATCTACGAGTTATCATTCGAACTGATGTTCGAAATCAAAGACCAGAAATGTCATCGGCATCTGTACTTTCTTATAGAAAATCTCTTATAAAAAAGATGATAATTCGCGCCTTTGAACTAAACTTTAAAATAATAATAATAATAATAATAATAATAATAATAATAATAATAATAATAATAATAATAATAATGGTATTTCATTTGAAAAAAACTCATACATGTACGATCCCCGATTTTTTTTTCTTATTTCTTTTAAATAAATAATTTTAAAAATGTTATTTTAGATAAATGAAAAAGATTGAATTTATTTTTTCAATATTAGTGCAATCATTAGATTAGTACTTTTAATTACATTCTACTATTATAATAAAACAAACAGTAAAAAAGTATAAAAAATAATAGTGTTCAAATGTTTTAAAATATACTGTTTTTTGTTAAATATACAATAATATTTTAACACAAAACTATAATAATAATAATAATAATAATAATAATAATAATAATAATAATAATAATAATAATTAATATTATTATTATTATTATTATTATTATTATTATTATTATTATTATTATTATTATTATTATTATTATTATTATTATTATTATTATTATTATTATTATTATTATGATGGTGATAATAATAATAATAATGATATTTAATTTGAAAAAACCCATACTTGTACGAACCACGAATTATTTCTTATTTATGTTAAATAAATACTTTTAAAAATGTTATTTTAGATAAATAAAAAAGATTGAATGTATTTTTCCAATATTAGTGCAATCATTAGATTAGTACTTTTAAACATATTCTACTAATTTAATAAAACAAACAGTTTAAAAATCTATAAGAAAATAATGGTATTCAAATATTATCAAATATACTATTTTTTGTTAAATATACAATAATAAAAATATTTTTAAACACAAAAAACTCATTTAAAAGAATTATTACAGAAAATAAAAACCTGGAATAAAAAATAACAAAACCTCATTAAACAATACGTGAGTTAACTTTTCGAAAATGTGAAATGTGCCTTTTAAAAGTTTCATTAATTCAAACCACTATGTTTTTCTCTTTTCAGAGATAAATTTAATTGCTTCCAAAGAAAGATTGAATACACATCTAAAAAATGATGCAAAAACAATGACTTTTTATTTTACCTCGGTAAAGGTAATACGTGACTGCTTAAAAAATACAATAGAAAAATTTACATTTATCTTATTTTTTTTAATAGAACCATGATATTCGGTTCAGTTACTTAAATATTTATTAAAAATAAAGATTTACCACAACTGAAATTTGCAGGATTTCAACAAGATGATACGTCGTGTTTGGTATCCGAATGTTTTCATTTAGCGACTTTTTTTCTTTCGTCTTAACCTTTAGTCACTAATACTTTCTTCATATATAAATTAAAATTGATTAAAAACAGTCTTTATTTTTTAAGTTAATTTAAATGTTTTAACATTTTTGAAAGATTTATTTAATTATATTTCAATTAAAAATAATTAGTGGAACATATTTGCAAGAACAATAAATCACAAGTTAAAACCTTTTACACCGTTCTAACGTACAAATAGCTATAATAGTATAACACAAAATACCACATAAAGTCTTTTTAAGGATTTTTTAATAACTTTTTAGAGCGAGAAAGAGAGAAAAAATATACTTAGCATTGCACTTGGTACTATATCCAAGGAGTTCTTTAAACCCGTTTTAATCTTTTATTTATTTATTTATTTTCATCTCGACTTGAGGAAGGGCATCAGAGAATCCTTCAAACGACCACATGCGATATTTTACATCAGGGTATTGTAGGTATTTGTGTTTAGAACGCTGTAAAAGGTTTTACCGTCTGTATTTGAAACGCGCACAAAGTGTTTGATTTACGATGATAATCAATCATTTTTCTTCACGTATTTCACAAATATTTTATCAGAAAGGATTTTAAATAAATATTATACTGAAAATAAATATAATACTGAAATATTATCCATGAATAATATACATTCATCTTGCTACTTACTCATCATACATAGTAAAGGATAATCATTGCAATTATTTTTAAAATCAGATAAACGTTTTTGACATATTTAAACATATCAGACACTGGAGATTTCCAAAAAAATAAAGTTTTAGATAAAATAAAACAGACCGACCGTCTGTGTGCTTGTCTATCCGTCTGTAAACCCTCTATCTCCAGAATAAAATGAAAAAGAGACTTGGGATTTGGTATATATTTAATATCTAATAATGGAAATAAGCCTATCGAATATCAGTAACCTCGATTATATTGACCTATTTTTTTCGGAAACATTCGTTCTGGAGAAAAGTAAATAAAAATTTTCGTCTTTTTCTATTTTAACAAATGCTTGCAAAAAACAATGAAAAATATACATTTTGCATCAAAAATAAAGTCGATCGGATAATTAGTAGCCAAGATATCTGTAATCCTATTTTCTACACTCTTCTATTTTCATAACCTTGTATTTCATTCGAATTTCAATTAAAACATACATTTTAATTTGTTATGAGACACTCCATCTAATGCAGTAAAATGTAAGTTAATAGATTTATCATTTTTAGAGTTGTAGGGATGTTTCTTTTACTACTTGATTATTTCGTCAATCAAAATACTTTCGCCAAACTATAAGGTTAAATGCCAATAATGACTTAGCAAAAATGTCACAGTCACTTGACATTAAGCGCTTCACCGTTTTGCTCGTACGCAGTACGGGCAACATGTTTTTGGCAATCGTGATTTGCCCATACCACGTACGAACATCCAAAGTCCAATCATAATTTAACAATCACACCAGTAAAAAATTATTGTAAATTTTGTATTATTTAATCTGATCATTTTTTCTAATTCAACTAACAAGGAAAGTCTCCATACGGTCATACCCCAAAAAATCTGAAAAAAAATACAGAATGTTCTTCTCGTGTGTATATATACGTCTATAAAAAAATTTTCGGCGGAACTCCCATTCAGTAACCGTAAAAAAATAATGAAAATTTTCTTATTTGGCGATTTATCGCCGGTTGGCAATGGAATGTAATTTCAAAAAAATATTGTATGTCAAATACACTTCAGGGAAAAAAAAGTTTCATGTTGAACTTTTTGTTTGATAAATTTAATTTAAATAACTTTAGTTTTGTAAGTTTTAGTTTGTTTTAAGTATAATTTCGGTATATCGAAATTTACATGTATTTGTATTCAAATTTAATCATCAAAATTTGAGATTTAAAACGAAATTCATAATTTAAATTTAATTAAATTTGTTTCAAGCTCAAAGTCCAATTGAGAATTGTCGATTAGATTTTGTTCCTATGGAAACATATGACGATTATTTTTTAATACGCTTAAATGTATGAAGATAATTTTATCAATATGATTTTTTTAGCTATGAAAACTTCTTTCCAGCTATTAATTAAATAACTATTTCAACGAGTAATATATATATACGTAGTACATTATGTATATAGATGTATATAATATACTAAAGTCTCTCATTGTTTATGTTTAAATTCATTAAATACCATTTACACGCAAACTAAATATCCAACAGTTTTGAGTTTCATTATAATCGTCTGCTTTTGGCGAGGAAAAGGGCTGCACGCCAAATCGAGTGACTCTTTAGTCTTTTCACGCCAAATATTCGAAAATATTTTATTTTTTTACACAATATCTAATATGATTCTGCCGCTAATTTTGACTGATCCTTTATTACATACATAAATACTTTAATTAGTATTTTTTTTTCATAAAATTATAGGTATGCCCAGTATGGAGACCTTCTTTGTAAGCAAAACTTGTAAGCAAATTAGGTTATCCATTATTTAAAAAAAAGTATATGAAGATGTATTAGGTTTCAACATTTACGCTATATTTATCAGTAAAAAACGTATTTAAATTGCAATATTAGATGTATTTGCAATCTTTTTATCCATACACAGTCTTGTATAGAATAAACAGTTTTGTTATTATTTTATTTAAATGGGCAAAATTATTAATTATTAAAAAAAGCCATAGGGATTAAAAAATAATAAAAAACTTTTTACTGTGGCGAAATCCTGGTACATGCCTATGTGCTATGAATACTGATAATTTTTTGAAGATCTATTCCTCTTATCTAACCAGAAAAGTTTCTATTCTGAATCAAGGAGAAGAAAACCCTACAATATTACTGTTTTGGGGAACTAGGAAACTAACCCTAGTTACGACACTGATTTAATTGAATATCCAGTTAAATTTCTTAGTCGAATACTGAAATGCAGGTTGTTTAAAATTTAAACGATATTTTAAAAAATAGACAAAATTGTTTTTAAAGGTAAATTGTCCCCGTAACATAATATATCATGCGCAAACCCATACTACATCATATGAATATTTCCTTCTAGTGTGCTCGGTCAGCATGAATTTTTTTAATGTTTTTTTCAAATCACTCATGATGTAAAAGTTATTAAATATACATAAACAATGGATATATTGCCAAAAAATCATAAGACACAAACATACATTTTTTCCTAATAAATTAATTACTTGCTCTATATAAATAAAATTCTAATGTATTGCATTATTAAATAGACTGCTTCCAGGAATATTAAAATTTCAAATGAAAAAAAAAATTAATTAACAAATTTTATTCTGTAAGAATGCAAGAAAATGGGTACATAAAATATATTTTTTTAAACTTTTAAGATACTTTTCTGTATTTAAAAAAAATCGAGCGTCATCATTCAAAAATGTGTTATTATAAAGTGTTTTATCACTGTATTAATGACGACAATGGAAGTAATCGACACTGAATATCTTTAACACCAGAGAAATATATATATATATGTATTCCAATATGTAATCAAACATTTTTTTGCTTACTATTTACCGTTTTTGTAATGTCATAGTATATTATTAATATAAATATTACCCATAATTACTTGCTCTACAAAGAGAAATTACTAATATATTTCATTATAACATGTGATGCTCGCAGGGGCATTAAAAGATTTTTAAAAATGAGCAATTTTTAATCTGTAATCATGTAAAGAAATCCGGACATAAATTACAGTAAAAATTTTTAAAGATAATGTTGTGTATATTAAAAAACTCATTCGCACTTCTTTCTTCAAAAAATATTTATTACAACGTGTTCTATCACAGTGCTTGAAAATAATTTATAATGCGTCTTTTTAACTCAAAGAAAAATTACTTTTTCAAGATGCAGTTTTTAGATTAGCCATGTTAAATTTTGTTAAAAAACAATACGTGGCACATGTAAATATTCACCGAGATTGGAAATTTTTGATATAAAACATCGTAAATCACAGACCCGTCTGCACAACAACGTGAACAAAATAGTTAAATATTTTGGCTGGTATTGTGTTGTAAGTACGGCGGAATTTCTTGTTATGTGACTGACAAAAATTCAATATAGATAACAATCGATAATATATGTAACTTTTAGCTTTATTGTGTTGTTTATGTCATTATTTTGAACTTAATAAAAAAAATCTTTCAACAAAAAGTTTAAAAAACGCACAAATTAGATTGCATATTAATTCTTGTTTGTCTATTATACGTTTTGTCTATAAGCGTAGAGTATAGGTGTTAAAAGTTATCGTAAGTAAGAAAAAATATGCCAATTTTGTTATCAAATATTTTTTACTCATTATGTGATGTTTTTATTATGTTATAATGAATTGATATAAATATTACCCATAATTACTTTCTATGTACAAATAAACTGCTGATATATTGCATTATTTCAAGCAATATATTCAGGGAAATTAAAAGTTAAAAAAAAATGAACAATTTTATTTTGAAACCATACAAAGATATTGAGACATAAATTACATTTAAAAATTTTTAAGATTATGTTATGTATATTTAAAAAAAACTCGCTCTTGCTTCATCCTTTAAAAAAGATATTTTATAACGTAAAAGATATATTGTACACGTGTTTTATCACCGTGCTAGAAAATAATTTATAATGCATCTCTTTATCTCAAAGAAAAATTACTTTTTCGTGATAAAGTTATTAGATTCGCCGTATTAATTTTTTTAAGAAACAATACGTGACACTTGTAAACATTCTCCGAGATTGGATAGGTTTGACATAAAACATCGTAAATCACAAAGATCTGTCAGCCCAACAACGTGAACAAAATATCGAAATATTTTGTCCCGCATTGTGCTGGAAGTACGCTGGAATCTCTGGTTTAGATGATTGCCAAAAATTTAATATAGATGATAATAGCTACTATGTCGTAGGTTTTTTTTTTGTTGTTAATTTTTTTGTTGTTGTTTTTTAACTCAATAAAAAAAATCTTTCATAACAAAGTTTTAAAATAACATAAAATAGATTGTGTTCTGATTCCTGTATGTCCATTATGAGTTTTTTATATGTGAGCAATATAAGTATAAAAATTCATAAAAATACAAAAATGGGTGCATTTCTTATCAAACCTTTTTTTACTTATAATTTACTGTTTGGTTTATATTATAATATTTCACTGATGTAAATATTACCCATAATGACATACTCTGCACAAATAAACTGCTAATATATTGCATTATTACATACTATGCATTCAATGACGTTAAAAGTTTTTTAAAAATAAATAATTTTTATTTTGTAACCATACAAAAATATTTGGACATAAATTATATTAAAAAAATTCAAAAAAATTTCTTTATATTAAAAATAATCGTTCACATTTCATACTTTAAAAAATATTTATTATAACATGTTTTATCAGTGTGTTAAAAAATCATAATGCGTATCTTTAACTCAAAGAAAAATTACTTTTTCGAGATCCTACTATTAGATTCGCCATGTTAAATTTTGTTAAGAAACATTACGTGACATTTGTAAACACTCTCCGAGATTCGAATCTTTGACATAAAAATCATAAATGCTGGCATTGAGTTATATGTACGCCGAAATGACTGGTTTAGATGATTGCCAAAAATTTAATATAGAGGATAATAGCTACCATGTCGTAAGACTTTTTTGTTAATCTTTTCTTTTAACTCAGTGATTTTTTTATATATAAATACACAAAATATATTGTATTCTTATTCACGTACATCTATTGTAAGTTTTTTCTATATGTTAGCAATATAAGTATAAAAATGCATGAGAATATAAAAAAATATGTCAGTTTCTTATAAAAAAAAAGATTTTTTTACTTATTGGTTTATATTATAATATTTTATTGATGTAACTATTGTCCATAATGTCATTATCTGTACACGTAAATTGCTAATATATTGCATTACCACATGCGATGCAGTCAAGCACATTAAAAAGTTTTTAAAAAATGAATAATTTTTATTTTGCAGTCATACAGAGAAATCCGGAGTTAAATTATATTAAAAAAATTGAATGATAATGTTCTGCATATTAAAAAAATATTCGCGATTCATCCTTTAAAAAGATTTATTATATCTTATCAATCAATGTCTTATCAATGTGTAAAAAAATAATTTATAATGGGTGCCTCTAAACCAAAGAAAAATTACTCTTTCAAGGTAAAGTTATTAGATTCGTCGTATTATTATTTTTTAAAGAAACAATACGTGACACTTGTTAACATTTTCCGAGATTGGAAAAGTTTGACATAAAACATCGTAAATCACATAGACCTGTCAGCTCAACAACGTGAACAAAATATCTAAATATTTTGTCTGGCATTGTGTTGTAAGTACGGTGGAATGTCTGGTTTAGATGATTGACAAAAATTTAATATAGATGATAATAGCTAATATATGTGACGATTTAAAGTTAGGGGAGCAGAAACATCATCGGCAGGTTTCCCTTTCTCCGCACAGAAGTCATGACCAGCGAGAAAAAAAACCAAAATAAATAAATGTAGAAGGTCCAAATAATCACTATTTGGGTGCTAGTAGTTCATTTTATTAAACTGTAGCTATATTAGAGAGAAAAGCTCCTGTTGCAGACGATATTTTACCGAAACATCCAAAAAATATTCCATAATTTACTACATAAAGCCGTACTCATGCAAGAGCGCACCCAAGAATCCTTCACTTCTCTCTTAACACCTCTCGAGCATCCTCTTTTAAATCTAAAAATAAAATTCTAGAACATTCTCTAACCTCAAACCATCATTCTTTTATGTAAACATAATTCTTGTCCAGCTACGAGACTATTTTCCACAGACGATAATTTTATTTAAAAAAAATATTATTTAACCAATTTATAATCGACTCAGAGTTTCTTAGGCAGACGATTTTTATAGATGATTAATTTTAAGAGAAAAAGAAAAGAAATGAATTTATCGATATGCACACTATCAAAAGTTGACGGAGGGAAAATAAATAAATAGATAAAATAAAATAATGATATTTTTTGAAAGGTATGATTTTGGAATAAATTTAATAAGACTTTCTTTAAAAGGGTTGATAAAAACATAGAAGAAATGAGTTTTATTTGGAATATTAAGAAATAAAGTTTAATTAAGAATATTTTAAATTTAGAGCCATCTTTTTAAATTTATGCATACTGGAATCATGTTTTTTAAGGCAAATTGAGAATTTATATCGTCTGCATAAAGATTAAGAGATTAGATCTAGAAACAAGATTTTAATTTAATAATTTGAAGTAAGTACGGAATATTATTATAAGAAAATTAAGATAGTATAAAGGTTAGTTTTGGCGAAAAAAATTTAAAATTTGTAATATATATATCGTAATATTTTTTGTTAATGTTATTTTTTTTACTTAACGAAAAAATATTTAAAAACATATGTTTAAAAACACATAAAATAGATTGTTTATTGATTCATGTATGTCTATTATAAGTTTTTCCTATATGTGATAAGTATAAATATAAATATTTATGAAAATACAAAAAGTATTTCTATTTCATATCAAGCTTGTTTTAAACTTCATAAATTGTTTCCATTATGCTATAGTCATATGATATGAATATTACACATACTTGCATAATAAAAGCAATTATTACAAACTTTAAAATGGTATTCCGGTCACAAAGTAATACTTTATTAATCATTTTAATGAATATGTTATAAACGGTTTTATCAGCGGTTGACGAAATAATTTATAATCCCGATATTAAAAATCAAAGTAATGTTCCTCTTTCAGGATGAAGCTATTTTATTTTAACTGTAAAATTAATGAAAATTTTTTATTCAATAACACTGCAAAAATATAAGAAAATGTATACATTTGAAAAAAAATTAAAGATAAATATCTGTATATTAAGAAACTACTTTGCGCTTCATCCTTCAGAATTGATTTATTATTACGTATTTTATCACTCTGTAAGAAAATATAATGCGTCTATCTAACATCAAAAGAAAAAAAATATTATTTTCAAGATACAGTTATTAGATTCGCCGTGTAAAATTTTGTTGAGAAACAGTACTTGACACTTGTAAGAATTCTCCGAAATTGGAAAAGTTTGACTCAAATCATCGTAAATCACAAAGACCTGTCATTTTAACAACGTGAACAAAATAGATAAAACTTTGGCTAGCATTGTATTGTAAGTATTGCAGAGTATTTGATTTATATCGTTGACAAAAATTTAATATAAATGATAACATATAATATACCTCGTAAGTTTTTGTTATATTGCTGTTTATGTAATTATTTGGAACTTAATTATAAAAAAGAACTTTCAAAATAAAGTTTAATAGACACATAAATTAGATTGTATTTTGTTTCTAGTTTGTCTATTAAATATTTTGTCTTTAAGTGTACAAAACATAGTGTCGAAAAGTCTTGAAAATATTTAAAAAAATTGCAGTTTGTTTTCAAACCTTTTTATTAATTATTTATTGTTTGGATTATGTTTTAATGTTTTATTGATATAAATATTACACATAATTATTTGCTCTGCTCAAAAAACTGTTAATACATTGCAATATAACATAGGGAGCATTCAGAGACATTATAAGTCTTTAAAAAATAAACATTTTTATACTATAACCTTACAAAGAAATTACAGTAAAAAAAAAAAAAAAAAAAAAAAAAAAAAAAATTATGTTCCGTATATTAAAAAAGTCGTTCGCGATTCATCTTTCAAAAATATTTTTTACAACGTGTTTTATCACTGTGTTAGAAAATAATTTATAATGCGCCACTTTTACTCAAAGAAAAATACTTTTTCGAGATGAAGTTATTAGATTCGCCATGATAATTTTTAAGGGAGACCCGGACCCCATTTTCGGCCAAAAATCATCAAAAGTTCAATTTGTTTTTCACAGAAAACGATAAAATACATATTTGCGAATATCCATGCAAAATTTTAAAACTCGGGGACACTTCGAACAGGTAGAAAATGAGCTTTTTAAATTGTTCTCAATATAGAGTTTAAAGGACTAGCGGCCATTTTAAACTTGTTTTCCTGAAAATGACTTTTTTTCATTTTTTACCTAAGTTCAAAGTACTAAGGCTCAGTGGTAAAATGATTTAAAAACAAAGTGTTTGCGTTTTTAGAATCTTAAAAAAATTTGCAACAAAAGTAAGGAGAGATATATTTTTAAACTATTTCTGAAAATTTTACATAAATTGGTAAACATGAAAATTATAACGAATTTAAATAAATTTACCATGCTTACTTTTTTTTTTTTTTTTTTTTTTTTTTTTTAGCCGATTAAAATAGAAAATTAAAAATTTCTCTCCTTAGTTCTTTTCTATATGCTATAAAACTATTTAAGAAATTTTATTAATATCAAAATATTGAAAATTGAATGAGGAATAGTAATTTTAAAAAGTGTATTTTTCGACAAAAAAAATCATAAAAATCCCCATAAAAAATATACTTTTTAATAAAAAGTGATTTTTTTTTTTTTTTTTTTTTTTTTTTTTTTTTTTTTGCTAATTATTCCTTACAAGACGATTCTTAAATAGTACACCAAAATTCATTACTTTAAAATCAATAATAAAAATTTTGGGTTTTTCTTACGGAAGAAACAGTTCGTGACACTTGTAAACTTTCTCTAAGATTCGAAAGGTTTGACATGAAACATCGCAAATAACAAAGACCTCTCAGCTCAACAACTTGAACAAAACAGCTGAATATTTTGGCATTGTGTAAGATCGGCGGAATGTCTGCTTTAAACGACTGACAAAAATTTAATATAGATTATAATAGCTAATGTTTAAGTGGTAATAGCTGATATGTATTCAAATTCAAAATTCATTACTTTAAAATCAATAATAAAAAATTTGGGTTTTTCTTACGGATCTCCCTTAAAGAAACAATTCGTGACACTTGTAAACTTTCTCTAAGAAACAAAAGGTTTGACATAAAACATCGTAAATAACAAAGACCTCTCAGCTCAACAACTTGAACAAAACAGCTAAATATTTTGGCATTGTGTAAGTTCGGCGGAATGTCTGCTTTAAACGACTGACAAAAATTTAATATAGATTATAATAGCTAATGTTTAAGTGGTAATAGCTGATATGTATTCAAATTCAAAATTCATTACTTTAAAATCAATAATAAAAATTTTGGGTTTTTCTTACGGATGTCCCTTAAAGAAACAATTCGTGACACTTGTAAACTTTCTCTAAGATTCGAAAGGTTTGACATAAAACATCGTAAATAACAAAGACCTCTCAGCTCAACAACTTGAACAAAACAGCTAAATATTTTGGCATTGTGTAAGTTCGGCGGAATGTCTGCTTTAAACGACTGACAAAAATTTAATATAGATTATAATAGCTAATGTTTAAGTGGTAATAGCTGATATGTACCTGAGATTTTTTTTGTTAATATCATGTTTCTAACTTAATAAAAAAGTCTTTCAAAATAAAGTTTTAAAAACACACAAAATAGACCGTTTATTGAGTCCTGTAGAATTATTATAAGTTTTTTTTGTTCATGTAGGCAGTATCAGTATAAAGAATTCTCGAAAATATAAAAAGTGGGCCAATTTACTATCAAATACGTTTCCAGTTATATTATACTCATATTATTGATATGAATAATATTCATACTTTCAATTTAAAAACTATCATTAAAATGTTATTTCAAAATGTTGTTTTGAACACGAAATTATACTTTCTTATTCACTTTTAAATAATATGTTATAGCATGTTTATCAAAACTGAGTAAATAATTTATTTTATAAATTCAAAGACGAGTTCCTCTTTTAGAACGCAACTATTTGATTTGCAATGCAAAATTAATAAGAATTTTTTATTCTCTAGCAATAAAAAGAAAATGGAAAACAAAATACGTTTAAAAAATATATAGATAGATAATTTTCTGTACACTAAGAAACATCCTTCACAAATGATTTATTATAACGTGTTTTATCTCTGTGTTAAAAATATTTTATAATACGGCTATGTAATATCATATATTTTTTATTCCAAATACAGTTATCTAATTCGCCGTG
This sequence comes from Maratus speculifer, assembly GCA_964019185.1. Taxonomy (NCBI): domain Eukaryota; kingdom Metazoa; phylum Arthropoda; class Arachnida; order Araneae; family Salticidae; genus Maratus; species Maratus speculifer. Next base: position 133,925,496 of record OZ025300.1, read on the forward strand.
TAAATTTTTGTTAAGAAACAATACTTTAGATAAGCATTCTCCGAGATTGAAAGTGTTTCACACAAAATATCGTAAATCACAAAGACCTGTCATCATAACAAAGTGAACAAAAGAGCTAAATATTTTGGCTAGAATTGTGTTGTAAGTATTGCAGAGCGTTTTGTTTAGATGTTTGAAAATTTTTAATATAAATGATAACATATGTCACAAGATTTTGTTTTATTGTTGTTGTTTATGTCATTATTTTGAACTTGATGAAACAAAATCTTTCAAAACAAAATTTAAAAGACACATAAATTAGATTGTATTTTGTTTTTTGTTTGTATATTGTAAATTTTGTTTATTAGTGTGCAAGTTAAGTAAAAAAAAGTCTTGAAAATCTGTATAAAATATGGCAATTTTTTATTAAACTTTTTTTACTCATTATTTATTGTTTGGATTATGTTATAATATTTTATGGATATAAATATTACACAGAATTACTTGTTCTGTATTAACTAACTGCAAACATATTGCACTATAACAATTCAAGTATCCAAGGACATTAAGAGTATTTAAAAAATAAAAATTTTCTATTCTCTAATAATGCAAATAAATTGCATTAAAATTTTTAAAGATAATGTTCTGTATATTGAAAAAAAAAAAAAAAAAAAAAAAAAAAAAAAAAAAAAAAAACTCGTTCGCGCTTTATTTTTCAAAAAAGATTGATCATAACTTATTTTATCACTGTGTTAGAAAATAATTTATAATGCATCTCTTTAACTGAAAGAAAAAATACCTTTTTCAAGATAAAGTTATTAGATTCGATGTATTAATTTTCTTTAAAAGGAATAATACGTGACACTTGTAAACATTCTCCGAGATTGGAAAGAATTGACATAAAACATCGTAAATCACAAAGACCTGTCAGCTAAACAACGTAAACAAAATAGCTAAATATTTTGGACGAAATTGTGTTGTAAGTACAGCGCAATGTATGTTTTAGATGATTGACAAAATTTAATATAGGTGATAATAGCTAATATATGTTGTAAGGCATATATTAGCGACATGTGTCGAAATGTGTGTCGTTAATGTCATTTTTTTAACTTATAGAAAAAAAAATCTTTCAGAACAATGTTTTAAAACACATAAAATGGATAGTATGTTGATTTCTGTGTGTCTATTGTAAGTTTTTCTGTATTTAATCAATATAAGCATAAAAAATACCTGAAAAAAATTGCCTATTTTCCTCAAAATTGCTTTATTTTTTATTAAATTGATTCATTTATGATAATGTCATATTATTCGTATCAATATTACTCATACTTTCATAATAAAAACTATTATTAAAATTTAAAAATGGTATTCTGGACATCGAAATATACTTTTATAATAACTTTTAAATAACATGTTATAACATGTTTTATCAATAGGTGAATAACAAGTTCATAATCCTGTTATTTAACATTTCCTCTTTCATCATGTAACTATTTAATTTTCAATTTAATATTAATTTAATATTATTTATATTCAAGAATAGTTCAAAGAAAAAGGAAAATAAATGTGTTAAAAAAATGAAAGATAATTATTATTATAAAATTATTATAAAACATATTAAAAAACTTTATATAGAAAACTTTATTATATTAAAAAATTCTTTCGCGATTCAACCTTCACAAATGATTTATTATAACATGTTTTATCTCTGTGTTATAAAATAATTTATAATGCGGCTCTTTAACATCAAATTATTTTTGTTTTCATGTTACAGTTATTAGATTTGCTGTGTAAAATTTCGTTAAGAAACAATACGTGACACTTGTAATGCTTCTCCGAAATTGGAAAGATTTGTCACAAAACATCATAAATCAAAAATACCTGTCATCTTAAGAACGTGAACGAAATTGTTAAATATTTTGCCTAGCATTGTGTTGTAAGTACTGCAGAAATTTATTGTAGATGATAATAGCTAACATATGTTTAAAAGGTTTTTTTTTTTAATTTATGTCATTATTTTGAATATGATGAAATATGATGATATTATTTAAAAAACACATAAAATGAATTCTATATTGATTCATGTTAGTTTATTATAAAATTTTCCTATAAGTGTACAATAAAAATATAAAAAGTTTTGAAAATATAAAAAATGTATATCGATTTCTTCACAATTTTTCTAAACTTAATTGTTTCAATTATCTTGTAATATTTTATTGATATGACAATAAAATATGACCTTAATCTACCATAATAAAAACTATTTTGCAAAATCTATTAAAAAATTAAATAAGGTATACTTGACAATATATAACAGTTTCCAAATCATTTTTGCGTAGTATGTTATAGCATGCTTTATGAAAAAGTTAGTAATAATCTATAATCATATTATTTAAAATGAAAGAAAAGTTTCGGCTTCAGGATGTAGCTACTTAAATCGCAATATAAAACTCCTTTAAGGAACTATTCGAATATACACCTACAATTCTCTCACCTGGAAAAATTTGACACAAAACATCGTAAATCACTCAGACATGTCATTTTAACTACGTGAACAAAATATCTGAATATTTTGGGTGACATCGTTTCGTAAGTAAGGATAAATGGTTCGTATATAACAATGTTAATAGCTTAATAGAGATAAAGATGGGTAATATATGTTGCCAAAGGTTTTATAAATTTATTTTTGAGGGGATTTTTACAATCATTGTTCCAAAAATAATCAAAAAACTTTTCATACTGAATTTTTTTTAAAATACTCTCATTCTGGTTTTAAAATAATGTCATAACTTTTTAAATAACTTATAATTACTTTACGTAACATGAAAGGAAAGTTATGCTTTTTGGATTTACTTATTGTCGTATGCTATTAAAATGTTACTGACGAACAATACTAGACTTTCTCTGAGTGTGAACGAGTTTGATACGAAACATCGTAATTCAAAAGTACCTTAGATTTCGATAATGTAAACAAAAAAACTTAGTATTTTTTTAACTCTACTTTGTAAAAGAAGGTAAGTATTTTCATTAGAAAAACTATAAAAGCCTAAATATGATACGAGGATAAACCATATATAAACCATAATTTCTGCTGGAAGGCCTGAGGGCCATAGCGAGGGCGCTGAAAACTCTGCACGCAGGGGGGATATCACATCACTGTCTAGCACAGCCGGTATAAGCTCAGTGTTGTAGTCGTAAAAAAGGCAGAGAGTATACGGTAAAGGGAAGGGTATACACTTACATCATAAGCGTTCAAAGATAGGGTATACGCTAGTGTTATATTTGAGAAATAGAGGGTATACGGAACTCCTTAAAAGAATACAGAAGGTACACGGTGTACACCGTCGTATACTTTATCCATGCATATGCTACTTTTTCCATTCTCAATAGGCGGACAGTGAGAAATGATTTTGCTGGATGACGATGCCCTTCCCCATACATTGAAACTAACTGGCAAAATGATGAAGAAAATGCATTAGACATCATTGGAACACCTCTTATATTCCCCTATACACCTATATATGAGTCAGTTTCGCAATGTTTTAAATATTTTACTTTGCTTATTTATTTCAGGATTTATACCTCTAATTTATAGCACATCTTGCATTAAAACCTTCATAGGCTGACTACTAAAAACGTTTCATTATCAATTTCTAAAACATATCAAGTGAGTATTTCCACATTTATTATTATTATTATTATTATTATTATTCATTTTTTTTATTTTTTGAATATTTGAAAAAGTATTTTTTTCCTTTTACGTGCTACAATAACTTTCTTAATATTTAAAAAGTTAAGCAGAAATAAAATATTACCTGGCTCATTAAAATATGTTTGTCTTTAAAATTCAAATGTTTCATTATGCATTTTAAATTCTGGTAATGTAAGCAGGAAATTTTCCTTTTTCCTAAACATAGATTTTACATCTTATTTTTACAACTTTTCCAGTGCATAATGTTTTACATGTGCATAATATAAACGTGTTTTGCAACATTAAATGAGATGTATTTAAGGACAAACGTGAGCAACATTCATACAGCAGAATTATTCTTCATATTTTTTTGCACTGAGTTGAAATAAAAAAAATAATAAGAGAGTTTTAATATATCGAAACATTCCACAAAATTTTGTTAAAAGTTTCTAAATTCAAAATAACATTCAGTTACAAATAAAAAAAATATATAAAAAAATAATGTGTTAATTTACATCACCCATAGTGCATGAATAATTCTTAATAATACTTCATTCAGCGTCGATTTAATCATTTGTATCAATGTTTCTTTGATTAGTATAAATTTAATTGTAGCTCTTATGTACTTTATATTTAAAGTAAAGTATGCTTTATAAATTTTTTAAACATTCAAGCAGGAAAAAGAAATAACATTTTGATAAAGCACATAAATTAAAACTTGAATTACTTTGTTAGTTATACACAAATATTATGACAGGCATACATATAATTAATACACTAAATCTAAAAAAAAAAAAAAAAAAAAAAAATAGCCGGAACCAGGATTCAAACCACGTCATAGAATATGTGCATTCGAACATTTCTTTCATGTTGTGTTTATAATATAATTTATGTTTACGTCTGTGATAACATGTGTGTAATATATGCGCATTAACATACATTTGTGGATCAGTTGAATATTAATTTATTCATTGATGCTTGTGATCTATTGCAATCGGATAACAGCCATCAAGGTAGTTTAATAGGAAACATTATAGAGCTAGTACACAGACCAGGTTAGCTTATGGTTAAAACAAGAACCCGGTGTTCCATAGACCCAGATTTGAGTCTTAGCCTTAGTTAATTTTTCACTCGTATTTTTGTTATTGTATTTATAGTATCTATGTATTTAATAAGTTCCTCAGTTCTGAGACAAATGTTACGAGGAATCATAAAACCGGTATAAAATGACAAAAAAAATAAATCTTTATAGGTATATTAGTCTATATATTGATTCTTATATATGCACACAAGTAATAAAGTATAAATAAAATATAAATGAAGTTAAATAACTTGAAGTATGTTTAACAATCTAATAGAATTTACATTAATATGAAGACTATTGTTTAGTGTCTCCTACAGGTGATATCAGGCCTGAGGAGGACAGTATGTGTGTACCTTTAAGAAATATTTAGTTCATTAAAATATAATGTTCTAATATGAGAAATATTCACGATGCACTTAAATGTTTGATTATGTAACTATAGTTTTTCTTTCCAGATGAATTCAAATAAAGCATTTAATTTTCCTTCTCATTCAATTCATAAAAACGTACGTGTCAATACGATTTCTAAACCTGTTTTGTTACTTATACACTGTAAAAAAAAAAATGTGTAAAGTTACTAAGATTTTTTCTAGGAAACTGGGATTCCAAGAGCTTTTCATGTAACGATAACAGAAAAAATCCATGTAACCGATTCTAAAACTTGGAATCCCAGTTTCCTAGATAAAGTATAGTACCTTTACAGATTTTTTTTTTTTTTTTTTACAGTGTACTAGCTTTCTTTTTGAACGGTCATGAGTAAGATAGAAACAGCGGCATTATTTTGGAATCTAACTGAAGCAAAAAACTAGAGAGTTCCAATACATGATCATGTTCTCTAATATTTTCTAAATCATATTATAGTATAGTTGTTCTCTTTTTTCTTATAATTTCGATTAATACAGCAACTACAAATTAAAATATGTGCAGAATTTATATTATAAAAATTTACATAATGGTTCACAAAAATACTATAAATGCTCTATATAGAAATCATTATTAATTATAATATCTTATTTCATACAATAGGAATGCAGTAATAAGTTACTCCATGGTATAATACAAAAATAAATTTTGAGAGTTTTTCTCAATATGCATTATTAAATTAATGTATGTTAAGAATTATTGAAATTAAGCGTGTAATTAATATTACGGTAAATGTTTCATACCTAATAATGATTTGTATGTAATATGTTTCTAATACAATTTAATCTATAATAATAAAAAAAATAATTATTACATGTATTAAATATATATTTAAAAATGTTAATATCAACCAATTACGGAATGATAAAATGTGAGATTATTTCTGAATATGGTGTATCAAATTAATATAATTTAATAATTATTCATGTTAATCATACAGTAGATGTATCATAGGTAATAATAATTTCCATGTAATACGCTTCTAATACATTTGCTAACAAAAAATTTAAAAAAAAGAATAAATATGCTATTAATTTGATATATATTTTAAATGTGAATTTATAATTTATTATTATCTAATAATAATACAAAAAACAATTTTGAGGTTTTTTCTGAATAGCTGTATTAAATTAATGGATTTTAACAATTATTGATATTAAGCATATTTAGTAATATAGTAAATGTGCCGTAACTAATGATGATTTGTATATAATCCATTTATAATAAATATGTTAACCATATCCAGAAAAATAAACTTGATATATATTCTATATATGTTTTAAAATGTTTATTTATGTTTCATTAATATTTAACAATAACACATGATACATTTGAAATTATTTTTGAATTTGGTGTATTTATAATTATTAACATTAATCATGTGGTAAATGCGCCATAATTAATAATGATTTGATTATAGTACATTTCTAATGCATTTTTTAAACATAATTTCAAAAAAGTTAATTATGCTGTTAATTTGTTAGATATTTTGAGTTCCAATTTATGTTTCATCTGACAATACATAAAACACTGTTCAATTCCATTTAAAATAGAAAAAAAGTGTTATGAAAAATTGAAACTTTAAAAAAAATTATGGCATTTAAATTTTAAGTTGTGATATTCATTTAAATTTATACTGAATCATTTATTTATCACTTATATCACTGGCGTAGTTCTCTCTTAATAACGAAAAATTCATAACTCTTGTGCCAGATAATTAACTATCTTAGATGAAGGTATCTATTCTTTTTAAATAATTTCATGATCATAAAATTGCGGACAAAATTTTTTCTTATTGTATCTATTAACCTCAATGACTTTATAAAACTAAAGAAAAAATTGCATAAGTTTAGTCAAATAAAAGATCTCCAATGCTACAAATAAACTTTCTTTTGTATAAGCAAAAGGATTGTTTTATTTAGTATTCTTCGAAAAGCTCTTTATGCAACAAAATATCAGTAAACTTAGGTTTTTCTTATCTAGTGCATGCAACCTTACATGTGCTTAATAAAATCGTGCTCTGCAGTATAAACCAAGCTTTATTTCTAAACAAATATCATACATACAATGGCATATATATTTTTTATATTTTCTTTTGATTTTCTATTTATTGATATTCCGATGATTCTTCTATTGATTTATAAAAAAATGAAAATAATAAAATTAAGTGCAATTTCTTTCATCTAGTTTCACTAACGGCAATGCCTTTATATAACTAAAGAAAAAAATGCACAAGTTTGCTGTTTTGTAAAAAAAAGAGCTCCAAAGTTGCGAATAAAGGTTATTTTGTATTCTGTGAAAATCTGTTCCGGCCACTTAAATATCATCAAATTTGGATAACGCAAGATTTTTTTATATCCACTTTTTGCAAAATTAGCGTGTGCTAAATAAAATCCTATTCTGCAGTATAAACCAACTCTCATTTTTAAACAAATGTGATCTAGATATAATGACAAAATGTAGTTAATTTTTCTTAATGTAGTTAATTTTTCTTTATAATATTTTTATAATAATAAAAAACTCATAATTCTTGTACCAGGTAATTAACTAACTTAGCTCAAGGTCTCTATTGATTTTTTAATAATTTGCGGATCATAAAATTACCGACTATATTTATTCTTCGAATTTCTGTAAACATCAATGTTTTTATAAAACTAGAAAAAAAAAGAAACTACATAAGTTTGGCGTTTTGTAAAAATAAAAGAAATCTAATGCTGCAAATAAGGTTTCTTTTGTATAATCGAAAAGGTTGCTTTATTTAGTATTCTGTGAAAATTTCTTTCGACAACAAAAGTATCAGCAAATTCGGATAAGTACGTTTTTTTTTTTCTTATCTACGCCATGTAAGCTTACGTGTGCTTAATAAAACTGTTTTCTGTGGTATAAAATAAAACTTATTTCGATATTCATGTCACTTACATACATGCAATTGCATATTATATTTAATTTCTTTTTTATTCTTTATTTATTGTTATGATATTGATTTTTAATAATTAGAGTATCATATTATTACAGATAATATTTTTTTCCTATTTTCTGTTAATAACAATGTCTTTATAAAATTAAAGAAAAAACTGCATAAGTTTAGGGTATTGTAAAAATAAAAGAGCTGCAATGCTGCAAATAAAATTTCTTTTTGTATAAACAAAAATATTCGTTTGTGTAGAATTCTGTTAAAATCTTTTTCGGCAACAAAAGTATCAGCAAATTCGGATAACATCGGATATTTTTTTATCTAGTGCATGCAACATTACGTGTGCTTAATAAAATCGTGTTCTGCGGTATAAACTAAGCCTTCTTTCTAAACAGGTGTGATCTACATTTGAACAATAGCTTAATGTTTCAGATTTTTCTTCTGATTTCTCTATTTATTGATACTCTTTTGATTTCACTATTGATTTTTAATAACTTAAAGTTCATAATTTTACAGGCAATACTTTTTTTTCTAATTTAAGCTTAACTCAATGTTTTTTGAACATTAAAGAAAAAACTGTATAAGTTTAGTGCTTTGTGAAAATAAAATACCCCCAAACTGCAAATAAAGTTTGTTTTCTATAAGCAAAAATTCTATTCTTTAATTAAGATTCTGTGAAAATCTCTTTCGGCTGCAAAAGTATCAGCAAATTCCGATAACGTAGGCATTTTTTTACCTATCTTGTTCATGCAACCTTACGAGTGCTTAATAAAATCGTGTTCTGCGGTATGAACTAACCCTTATTTCTAAACAGATGTGATCAACATACACACAATTGCATTACGTTTTTAATTTTTCTTCTGATTCTCTATTTATTGCTTTCTCTATTGCTTTTTAATTATTTGAAGATCATAAAATTACGGACAATATTTTTTCTTCATATTTCTGTTATCGTGAATGTCTTTATAAAACTAAAGAAAAAATTGGATAAGTTTGGTATTTTGTAAAAATAGAAGATATCCAAAGCTGCAAATAAAGTTTCTTTTGTATAACCAAAAAATTTGCTTTATTTAGTATTCTGTGAAAATCTCTTTAGAATACACACTATCAACAAATTCGGATAAATACATTTTTTTTTTATCTACTCCATGTAACCTTACGTGTGCTTAATAAAAACGTTTTTTGCGGTATAAACTAAGCCATATTTAAAAATAAATAGGTTTTACACACAAAAAATACAACATTTTTTACCACGCTTTTATTAACTTCACCTGTATGTTTGTGAGTTTGTGAGTTTGTAACTCTCCTTATTTTATGTATGTTCACCGATTATTCCGAAACCATGCAACCGAATAACTTGGTTTTGGTGTTAAATGAAAGACGATGCTCTCGAATTGGTACCACTTCAGTTTCATCGAAATTGGTTCAGTACTTTTTTAGTAATTAGGCAAAAACTAATAAAATTAGTGATTTTTCGCTAATTAAAAGTGTTGAATACCTTCACTGAATGGAATGTAGACAGCAAGGCCGAGCGGTCTAAGGCGCCGGATTGAAGCTCTGTTTTTCGAAAGAGATTGTGGGTTTGAACCCCACTCCTGACATTATTTACATCTATGTAAAACTAAAAAAAAAAAAAAAATCCGTATTACAATTTTTTTTTAGCCCGCTTCAGAAAAGGAAGAGGAAGTTATCAATTCGACGCGTATGTATTTTTTTCCTATGTATGTTCATCAATTACTCTGAAACTATCCAACCGATTAATTTTGTTTTTGTATTGAATATAAATATAGTTTAAAAAAACTAGAAAACACGCTTTTAAAGTAATCAAACTAAAAAGTTAAAAATAAATATAGTTTTAAAAAACTAAAAAACACGCTTTTTAAGTATATCAAACTAAAAAGTGAAAAATAATTCGTACTATATTCGCTTCTTAAGAACTGATAGATGGAGCACCCCACGCTTTTTTTCCACGATAATTTTATTTATTGCTTATTAATTGATTTCTATAATAGCAATGATTTTATAGTAATACAGTATTTTTCATCTATTTTCGTTTTCAGCTTATAGTACGAATTATTTTCCATGTTTTAGTTTGATTACTTTAAAAGCGTGGTTTTTAGTTTTTTTAAACTATATTTATTTTAAACTTCCCTTTTGATTCTTTATTGATTGATACTCTATTGATTTCTGTATTTATTTTTAACACTTTGATGATCATAAAATTGCGGACAATATATTTTATTCTAGTTTCTGTGCAAGACAATATCTTTATAAAATTAAAGAAAAAACCCCATAAGTTTGGTGTTTTTTAAAAAAAAAGAGCTCCGAAGCTGAAAATAAAGTTTCTTTTGTAAGACCGAAAAGCTGGATTTATTTAGTATTCTGTAAAAATCTCTTTCGAAAACAAAAGTATCAGCAAATTCGGATAACGTACGATTTTTATTATTGACTGCATGAAGCCTTACGTCTGCTTAATAAAATTGTTTTCTGCGGTATAAAATAAGCCTTATTTCTAAATACATTTGATCTACATACATGCATTGGCACAATGTTTTTAATTTTTCTTTCGATTCTTTATTTATTGATACGCTATTGATTTTTAATAATTTGAGGATGATATCATTACAGACAATATTTTTTTACTATATTCTGTTGTTGTCAATGTCTTTATAAAATGAAAGAAAAATAAAACTGCATAAATGTTGGGTATTGTAAAAACAAAAGAGCTCCAATGCTGGAAATACATTTTCATTTGTATAAGGAAACAGGCTACTTTATTTAGTATTCTGTGAAAATCTCTTTCAGCAAAAACATATCAGAAAATTTGGATAATGTAGGCCTTTTTCGTTTATATAGTACACACAACTTTACATATGCTTAATAAAATCGTGTTCTATAGCATAAACTCAGCCTGATGTCTAAACAGGTGTAATCTATATCCATACAATGACATAATGCTTTAATTTTTTCTTTTTAAACCTGCATTAAAAAGTATTTTTCTTTTATATCGAACACTTTTTTGTCACAACACGTTATGTAGGATGTTATAATACGGAATGTTATGTAATCAGAGAAATCCATAGTTAAAGAAAGAGGAAAATACGAATATTGTCTTGTAGAACATTCTTACAATGAAATAAAGAAATTGAATATGGCAGATTTTTCTTTAAAATCCAATGACAGTTTTAAAAAAGGGCAAAATTGATGTAGTTTTGTTGGGCAAAATTGTGTTGTTAGCTTGCAAGTAATTAGATAATAATTTACTTTATGGATTAATGCATCAACATGTTTTTATATTTTTCAAAATTACTTAAATTAAACCAGAATATTTTAATAGTGATTAAATTATTCTACAAAAATTGAGGTGAAATGTTATAATTCATTGTTTTGCTGTCACATTCGTTTGAGATTTCACTTAAGTAATTTACTTTCTATGTTCTTTGATTTCGCTTTTGATTTTAATACGAGTACTTGAAACTATATAGGAGGCTGATATAGTTATGCATTTATAAAACTATCGTTTATATATTCGCCGCAGAAAGTTTTTTATTTATTTAAAAGACAGATACTGAATGAATAAAATAAATAAATGGTATAAAAAAAGTTTGTGGTGTAAACTTAAAATATTTGAATAAAATAACCACTAGAATTGACGACACTATCAGTGGACTATGTGAAGTTATCATATACTCATGAAATTTTACTCAAGTTTCAGGGAATCTAACTAAAGAGTTTTAATCTACTACTTTAAGTGTTATATTTTTAGATCCATTTTTCATATATTTTCCTATACTAAATTATTCTTGCGTCAGTCAATTCTTTTTTAGAAGATGGTTTGTGCTAATATTTAATAATTATAATCTCATTCAGATGTGGAATTTTAATTTCTTTTCATAAGATGTAAATAAATTATACAAAAAAATAACTTGTTTTTTAAATTATAATTTCCCGAAATACAAAATTTACATGCTGTGTGTTCCTCGAACCTTCCAATGAAAACCAGTGAAAGCCTCGAAACTTCCAATTTAATTAAATTTAAAAAAAGTTATAAAAATTTCATTAAAAAAGATGTATTACTTTTTTAAAAATTGATATTTTTGCCCATTTTTTAAAAGATTTTTAAATGCATGTAAGACAAGACTGTGCATGTATTTTTAGATACATGCAATATTACTTATATTTTTTTACTGATACTTAATACATTTTTTAATGATACGTATAATGTAAAACGATGAATTCTAATACATCTTTATATACTTTCATTTCTTTTAAACTAAATAAAACCGGCAGGCTTATTCTGTGCGTGGATTTATATGATACATAATAAAAATTATCTACAAAAAATATCTGTATCTCACACACAATAAATAAATACATAAATAAAATAAAGGCTCAGCATTTTTTAAATATGAAAAAGAAGAAAACATAGAAATGAAGAAAAAATTATTTAAAATTTTTATTTGCGCTGTTTAAACTAAACAAATTACGATATCCTCAATATAACTATCGTATAGATTAAAATTAAATATTGAAATATTTGCAATTAAACAGGCTTTCATTAAATAATAAAAAAAATCATTTTTTTAAACCAATTTTAAGGTAAACAATCCTCCTAATTTAAACATTAAAAATAATGTTTTTGGTAGTACTTTTGTTTCTTAATATTTGGAATGAATAATGTACAATATTATTTTATATAAAAGTTCCTAACAGTACACAATCTTTTTAGTCTGACAAACAACAAATTGATTCTGTAAATTTTCACTTTATTTATGTCTAGTAAAAGAAAACCTAAAATCGAAAAACTCGATTAAATTGGAATAATAATGAGTTAAATTCAAAATCTTAATTATCTAAATTATCAAAATCTAATTTATCTTAATTTTTGCTGTATTTTAATTTTTGTCTGTGTTTTCAGGTATAATGTGTAAAGAATTTAATATTTCTAATTTGAAACAAACAATTGTGCATATGCATTACATGTTCAGAAGTTAGTGAAAAAACATCGGAAAAACAGAATTTCAAGTTGATTGAATTTAAAGTTTTCAATCAAATGTATTGTCGAAGAGAGACACTCAATGTTTAATGCTAAAACAAACAAAATTTAAGAATTTTCCCCATCGAAATACTTGTTCGACTTTCCTAAAGTTCCCCAAATTATTATAAAAATAATATATTTAATCACTACAAAGTTTTCTGGTCATATTAAATTTTAAAATTTATTAATTTCTCAACTTTAGATAATTTACTTTTATATTTAACTCTAATTTAATATGCGTACACATTATATGCGCAGAAAATTTTTAAGAAGCTAGTGGCTCTAAACCTAAATGTTCCCACTGGCACCAATACTTAATTCTGAAGAAAAATTAAGAAACAATACGAAACGACGAAGAAATAACGCGAATTTCATAACACCGTTTATAATAGAAAAACTAAATTTATCAAAGAATTTCAAAAAACAAATTGACTCTCGTCAAAAAAATCGTTGAAAAACGTGATTTTTGTCAAATGATCGCAGGAAAAATGCGATTTTGGTTGAAGGAATTGCTCAGAAACATGCGATGTTTCTCTGAAGAATGTGAAAAAAACAGATTCAGATTGCGAAAAAAGCAGAAATTGAGATTTTCGTAAGATGGTCGCCAGTAAAAACGCCACATTCACAGAAATATGGCGTCTTAGACACCAAAATTTATTTGTAAAGTGGCAACTAGCGATCGTGATCCAGCACCTATTGTACACATTGTTCATCTAAAATTAATTCGGTATCATATCATGAAACAATTCTTATGAATGTTCCTGTTTATTTGATTTCTTTTCTTTTCTATTGCTTATAATTTTTGAAAACGATTTTACTAAATCCAACACATCCATCTTTCAATTGTCTACATCTTTACAAATTTATATTAAAAGAATTTTACGTAGTTTCACCCCGTCATTCAAATATGTATATATTTCAAACATAATAAAGAAAAATTCATGTTACATGTAAAGTATACAAAATATATTGCTTTATTTAGTATTCCTACAACGTTTCTTTCAGCAACAAAATTTAAAGTAAATTTAGATCACACATAACTTTTTTTCTAGCGATGCAGTGCATGTGACTTTACGTGTGCATAACATAAACGTGCTTTCTAGTGTAAAATAATCTTTAGTTGTTAACAGACGTGAAAAACATGCATACAACAGCATTATTTTTATTTTCATAGGTTTTTTTTCTCTTTCACATAAAGGAGAAAGGCTTAATAACCGAAAATGTTATGTCACAATGTATTAAAAAGAATGTCGTACTAAATCTCACTCTTTTAAGTGTGATTTATGAAGCAATTATTTATTTAAATTATGCTTTTATAATTTATTTATGCTTTTTTAACTTAAACATGGCTACAGAATTTACGTTTGTAAAAACGTGTTGCAATACATCTATGTACAGAACCCATTACATTAGTTTATATATATTTTTAATTTTCTAAGACAAAGGTAATGCTCATATAAGGCTTTTGAGAGTAACATAAACAACGCATCCGTAAGATGTGAGGAAGATTTAGCTTTAAATTAAAGTGCAAGAATTTGAAACACATAAACGCCATTTCTCGTTTTTTCTTGATTCAAAATCCAGCGTAAAGCAAATTCTTGCACATTCTGGTTGGCCAACCAAAATCACAAGGTTTCTTTTATCAGAATGACCAAAGTAAACAATTCTATGGATGGCACGATCCACAACTAGCTTCAGATCATCTGAAAGATAGCAGTCCAAGAGCCGACCGGCCCCACCAGTGGCCGAGAGGTTCGGACCTCTCAACTGGTAGAAGGCAGGCGCTGGGTTCGAACCTAATCGCGGCTGTCGGCCTAACCGTTCGAAGTTTTCGTAGTTTTCTTCGAAATACGGGTTAGGTTCCCTTAGAAAGACCCCCACGAAGGGCACTCCCCCCTGGTCCTAGATCCATAGCGTAGATAACCAGACGACAAAAATAAACCAAACCAAACCAAAAGCCGACCACACAAAACCCTAACTCACCGAGCACAAGAAAAATCTTTTATTTTATGGAAGAGGAGTGAGAGAGGAATCTAATGATCCATGTCTGCCGGAACCGAAGTGGAGCATAAATCAAAAATTGATACCACTAATGGTTCACTCGTAGGTTTAGTATTGTGTTTGCCGTACAATCAAAAGTATGAAAACATGGAAAACTGGGTCCGGAAAAACACAATGCTAATCCTACGA
This sequence comes from Maratus speculifer, assembly GCA_964019185.1. Lineage (NCBI taxonomy): Eukaryota > Metazoa > Arthropoda > Arachnida > Araneae > Salticidae > Maratus > Maratus speculifer. Next base: position 133,940,815 of record OZ025300.1, read on the forward strand.
ATACACCACTAGTGGTATTGATTTTTGGCTTATGCACCACTTCGCTTCCGGTAGACATGGATCATTAGATTGCTCTACATCTACTCATCTATAAAATATAGGATTTTTACTTGTGCTCGATGACTTAGGGTTGTTGTCGGCTTTTGGACTATAACAGAAATCTTGGATTGTCTTTTTGAAAAAAAAATTGTGCTCTATCTGTGTAATCCTTTTAATGCCCATGTATGACTGTGTGAAGGTTAACCTTTAAAAGGGGGGCTCGGACAATATTTATTTGAATTTGCATGTGTTCTCGGACATAGTTTGGAATAGCCATTGATCTGTAGCGATTGTTCTGTATAGAAGTGGTTCAGAATTCGTGGACCGTTGTTAAATTTCAAGTACATTAATCTAAATCACATCAATTTATTGTTTTTAAATACCCTTGTTAAATTCCATTATTCTTTGGACCGATGGCGGAGTATAGATGCTCTTGAATCTAATTTGCGTTGTGTTAAATGGTCTGGTGCTACAAATGTTGTTTTATTCCACTTATATTTTATACGCCAAATCACTTTTAATGCCAAATAAAACGTAATCACTTAAATAAACATGTTGTGTAATTTCGTCTCTATTACGTACTGTTTCGAGGTGTTTGCTATAAGTTTGCAATTAGAATATCAAAACTTTTCAATAAACTATTTTGGTAACGCTGCTTTAGAATATTAATTACAAAGAAACATCCAGTTTGAAGAAAAATGTAAACCGAATATTTTTCTTAGAGTAAAAATGGACAAGAAACGGACTGAGTTTAAGCCCTGTATACGACGCCTGTATAACATGAACTTGACAAAATGTGTATGAAAACCTTGTAATACCATGTTAACCGATTTACATTTCAAAATGCCGGACTTTTCGTGAAGTACATAGTGTATCCTAGTGTAGTATCCATAGTGTATAGTCGTGTAGACCATTAACTTTTAGGAATAGAATTATTTTGCTGAAAAAATATTTTTTCATTTCTTTGGAAATGTCGTCGCCTTAGAAGCGCAGTATGACATCTACCTAATAATAAAAAATGATATGTCTGACTTGTTGCTGTTAAACCACATGTAGTTGTCTCAGAGTAACAGCATGTAGTATTAATCAAAATAAGATTCCTGACTTACTGCTATGAAAAACTGCGTCTGTGGAACAGTAGAGAATTCTTATAAAACACGTCTGAGATATATTATTTAAAATAACTTTGTGTTTAAATAGCTGTTCCACTAGATGCAAACAAAATTATTGATATAGTCCAAGAGCCGACCGCACAAAAACCTATGTCATCCAGTACAAGAAAAAAACCTTTATTTTCTGGAAGAGTAGTAATATGGTAATCTAATGATCCATGTCTACCGGATGTGAAATAGTCCTTAACCCAAAAATTAATATTACTATTGGATCGTTCGTAGGTTTAATATTGTCTTTTCAGCTCCCAGTTTTAACTTATTTGATACCCTTGTTTGTAGGAAGAGCACATTTCTTTAAACTTATTTAGTGTTATAGCATCTCTATTGTGACGTAAAAAACTTGATATTTATAAGAGAAATCGCAAGAGAAGCTTAAGCGCTAAGTACCTGAATTTTGCAACCTCATAGACCGGTTGCCTATTCCAATGGACATTTTCCTATTTTCGTAAATAATTACATTTCCCTTTTTTTTTATCATGATTATTAAAGCCCTATTATAATATTTCATATCACTATATATATATTTTACTCACAGCATTAAATGCGGTTTCTGAAAGTGTTACAATAATCTAATCACATTTCCTTTAGACTGCGAAACATTTTAAAATTATTTTTGATTTAAAATTCTTAACACAAAAGTTTTTCACCTTTGGAAATGCTATATTAAAGAAAAATAAATAAAAGTTACTTACAACGATCTTTTTATATACGTCTGCTTGTAAGATTTAGTGTTTTAGTATCCCAGTTTTAAATTTGTGGCAAAATGTCTTGAAGCAGAACAAGATTCTCTACTCAAGGATTATAATATATTTTGTTCCTTCAGAATAAAACTTTACAGTATAGAAAGAAATATCTTGGACATAAATAAACGTATATATTTTACTATATTCTTTAAAAAGTGTCTTAAAAACTTAAATCCTTTGAAAAAGTATTAAAAGATAAAGGTACATTTCGGATATTTTAAAGTTATTCCTAATTAAAAAAAATATATACCGTATTTACTCGTGTATAACACGTATTTTTTTAAATAGGGAAAAACTCCAAGGTGCGCGTTATACACGGAATATTTTTTTACTGCTGGATGTAATCACACAACACGGTTTTTATAATTAAAGTTCGCCTATTCAGAAGGCTCTAGAGCCGGTTCTATGGCTCTAAACGAATCAGAATTTCACTAGTACGTAGTTGAAGAGATTCGCTCTGCGAAAATCGAAAAAAAAAATTAGTTAAAATTTTTATCAGTAATTGGCGCTGGGACAATATTTAAGCCGACATTTGCAGATTCCTTTATTTTCTGGGGATTTTTGAAAGATTCTGTATCTAAAGACAGATGTCAGACAATTTCTGATCTGAAAGACGGTATTAGACTTCACATTCGCTCAATCTAACAGGACAATTTAAGCAATATTGGAGAAAGCACAATTCTTAGAATGGAATGCATTATTAAAAATGGCGAAGGATTCATTGAGCATGCGTAATGCTATTCTTCGTTATTTCCTCATTGCCGAGCGTTATGTTTTATTTTTATTGATTCAGATTACATCACATAAAATGATATTCATTTTTCTGTATTGTTTAGAGTCATGGGTCAGGCTCTAGATCTGTCTGATTAGGTGAACTTAATTATAGCAATTCGCAGTTCGTCGAAGCTTGTTGAAACTTTTAAATTTCTGTGTTTCGTCTGGATTGACTGATATTGATATAATGAATTTGCATACATCACCTTAAATATTGGCGCAGCGCCACCTAGTGACAAAAATTTTGACTTATTTTTTTTCCGATTTTCGCAGAGCGCATCTCTTCAACTACGTACTAGTGAAATTTCGTTTCGTTTGGAGCCATAGAACCGGCTCTAGAGCCTTCTGAATAGGCGAACTTTAATTATAACAACCCTGTATATGAATTAAGAAATGTATTCAAAGAAGAAATAATTACTGAGCAAATCTTATTTAATTGAAGTATTACTGCATCTTTATTTCACTGTTTGCACTTTTTTTTACATTGACATTATATAAACGCTAATTAGGAATTCTCACTGGCGTCACTTACTCCTAGAGTTACCCCGAAGATACCCCTTACTTCGGGCCTAGAGTTACCCCTAGAGTTACCCCTTACCCCGAAGTCTAAAAATGTATTTTTGCTTTGTTTATCGCCTCATATAATGTTTTTATCAACTCTCCCTTACATTCATTTAGTCATTCATTCATTTGCATATCCAATGTATGTTGCGCGTTATATACGAGATTTTCAAAATTTGTCATTTTTTCTTCTAAAGTAGGAGTGCGCTTTATACACGAGTAATTACGGTACGTTTCCCGCAAGAAAATCTACCTACTATATAGATTTTTGTTCTTGAAACAAAAGAAGACGTAATGTATATTTTAAAAAAATCCTAAAAGTTTTACATTAAAAATCATTGACAAATAAGAAAAGACAAAGTTTTAAGTAAAAAAAAAATCTTTCGTTTCCTGAGAACTGGCGTTAATTGGCTTAAAATTGGAATGCCATAACTTTTACTAAATGAGTGTAATCACATTTTATCAACATATTGTGATTTTCGGAATTCCCATTTTTTTTATAAATAATCTGTATAGCCTTATATTTGTATTACTTTTTTTCTATTTAATGCCTTCAAAGCTCTATCACATGTAAATTTGCATTGGTGCATTTCTAAAATTTACACGAGTGAAGAATTTTTTTGAGAGAAGCAAACTGAATAAAAAAGTTTTTGTAGAGAAGATATTGTATAGTAATTCTTATGAATGAAATTTTTATCCTTATGAAACCGAAAATCGGATTAAAGATGAATCAGGGAATCCAAACATGGGACGTTAGCATTTCACTGTGATTTTTAATATGACTATTGGCATACATAAATTACTTTTGACTTGTTGTTTTGGAATGGCTCTTACTTGAATTTACAATTTTAAATTGAAAGGGAATTTTTTTTCGAAATCAAAAATAACAGAAAGGACATTATGTAGAAATATTCTAACCACCATTTGTGTTTTGCCTTTGTGCATAAATTGCTTAGTATTTTATACATGCAACAAAACTTAAATTAAGTATTCCACTTCAGATATACAACCTCTGACAATAAAGTTCGGTGAATAGTCCTGTAATATTAATGTAGATGAAATATTAACGAAAGTTACAATTTAATTCTTCGACATACTCACCTCCCATAATTATGCAGTACTGAGATCTGCTATACATGTCCTGGGAAATTCCCAAGAAGCCTTCTTTTGGGTTGGAGTTCAAAAGCTTCGTCACGTTTCGTTGTAAGTCAGCAATATGGTCAAATCACTTTTAAAGAGAGTTTGAGTCGTGCAAATAGGAAGAAGTCTGGAGGATTGAGATAGGACGAGTGTGGTGCATGTTTAATTTGCACCACCCCTAGTGAATTTCTTTCGATGTCTTGCAAAGCTTAAAACCAAACTTTAAAATGATCTTTTGTTTGTTCATTTACCTGTTCTCAGTTAAGAACCAACACTCTGAACAAGCACTTTGTAAAGCACGTCTTACACAGAATATAAACGACACTCAACTGAACAACGATGGGGAAAGATGGTCAACACTTGCATCTATGCAGGTGCAGCGTTTTGTTTTCCCCACTGTTGCCAGATCAGCCGTTCTGAATTCATTCACCGAACTTTTTTGTCAGAGGTTGTAAATGAAATCTGTTTCACGGGAAGTTTTCATGTTTATTTTATTAAAATGTGTACATTTCACTGTGGTTTTTAACATGAATAAAAATATATATAAATAAGGTTACTTTTCGACTTTTCAGCTGTTAAGAATGGCTATAAAATTTATTATTATCCATTAACAGAGATTTTTTTATATAAATCCAAAATGAGAAAAGAAACATTGTGTGCAAATTTTCCATACACCATTTTTATTTTACATTTCTGCAACTTTTTCTCGTAGTTTCGCATTTCGGACCTTAATCTGATTAAATTTCCATATGAAATAAATACAAATAGCTTAAGAAGAGGGGAAATGTCATAAAAAGAAAAAAACTTTTAAGAATCTTCCATGGAGAAGTTAAGAAAGTGTCTGTGAAGTTTTGCATAAATTTCGTATATTTTACTATGTAACAAAATTTGTATTAACAGTCCACTTCATATACATATGAAATCATTTCCATGGGAAATTTTCATGTTGAATTTATTAACATGTGTACTTTTCACGATGATTTTAACATGAATATAGGTATTTATATATGTGGTTATTTTTGGACTTTTTGTTTAGAATGGTTCTCAAACTTATTATTATACATACAGAGGGAAATTTTTATAAAAGTTACGTAAATGCTAGACACACATTTACGTAAGTTCAAGATTGTGCATTATAAAGTCTGGTTTATTTTTGTCACGTGTGAATGTTTCTTTCCATAATCATACATTTATACAGATATTTATGAGTTATATAATACTCCAAGACCCGGCAGCACAAAATACTATAGTATCAAGCACAATTAGAAAAAAACCTTCATTTTTTGAAAGAGTAGAAATAGGGAAATCCAATGATATGTGATTGTGAAGTGCTGCATAAGCCAAAAATTAATACTACCATTGGTTGATTGATAGATCAACCTATAATAGTGTTCTGCTCCCAGTCCACCATTTTTTTATACCTTTTATTGTAGGATAAACACAATGATAAATCTGCGAGTCAAACACTGTTGCTATGAATTTTTCGCTTATCCACGACTTAACTTCCGGCAGACATTGGATCATTAGAATACCCTATTCCTACCCGTATTTTTGTCAAGTACGAATGTTTCTTTCCATAATTATATGTTCACAAATTTATTTCTGGTGTATATAATAGACCAAGAACCGACATTACAAAAATCTAACTTGCAAGTATAATGAAATAACCTTTATTTTATGAAAAAGTAGGAATTGGTAAGTCTTATGATACATCCCAGCAAAGAGGAAATTGCTGGCCAGCAGCAAGATAGATGCTGGCAATGATGGAGAAGAGCTGTCTAATTTTCTACCACTGCATGATCACAGCTGGGGAGCTTCAGTCAACTTTGCTGTTGGAAATCATTGGATAAAATTCTGATCAGCCTCCGTTTTATTTCATGCGCTGGACCACCACACGATGGAATGCATGAAGTCTTGAAGTATTATTGCTGGGAACCTTTACACTAGGTGACGTTGTCAATATCAAAGACATTGAATATTTCGGAATTCATTATTCTGGGTATTTGTAATTTCTTTCTAGAATTTTTAATGTTTTATTAGTGACCATTAAATGCGTTCTGATTGTGATCAAGAACAATAAAAATCATTAATAATAAAATAAATCAGTAAAACAATAAATATATTCTTTGTTTTTTTTATTCTTAAATTTGATTTTCTAAGTTACAAATGACTTCGGTTTTCATAATTCACACATTTGAGAATCAGCTTATAAAATGTATATAATTTCTATATGGCTTTGAATATTAGGAAGGCAAATCACAATAGAAACAAATTTAAACTATCTAATAAGAAGAGCTGAAAATTGAAATGCCGTAGCACACGCTGAAAGCGTTAATTCTCGTCCCATCACAAAATCCAAACAGCATCGAACGCGGCTAGTACTTGGGAGGATCCACTACATGTTGGCGAGATCTGAATATATTACATTGTTTCTATATAGATATTTTTATACAATACTGCTTTCGGTTAAACTAGCTTATAGAAAAATAGTTTAGAATTCGATAATACTTTTTTATAAGAGATTTTTGTAAGGTTCTAGGTGGGTGTCTGCTCATAATAAAAAAAAGTTAGCTGATGGTTTGACACTCTACAAAAACTGTAGGATAAGTGATGGTGCTGGATTAAAAATGCTGGCCCAGCAAAGAAATTGATGTATTTCAAATACCATTACTGTCCTGCTGTTGACCATCACTGATGGAGCAGCTGCATTTCAAACGGACACTTTTGTACTGGTTTAAGTAATGGTACCATTGCACTTTACCACTGATGGCACAAATAGCTACCATCTATTTTCCACTGATGGCCCACTGTTTCTTTCTTTCTTCGGATGTCTGTCGTAAGTGAAGTGGTGAGTTAGTCAAAAATTAATATCACCAGTGATTGACTTGGAGATTTATCACTAGGCTATTTTTTCTTTCTATTTTTGTCCATGTTTTTATATCTTTGTAAGACAAATACAATGATAAACGTACGAGTCATCCTCTGGTTCTATTAATTTTTGGCTTATGCACCACTTCACTTCTGGCAGACATGGATTATTAGATTCCCCTATTTCTACTCTTAAACAAAAAAAGGTTTGTTCCTGTGTTTGATACCCTTTTTGTACTGTCGGCTCTTGGACTATAACAATTAATTATATATTTCACGCAAATCATGAAAATACCCGTATATAATGTACAAATACATGTTTTTCTTAATTTTTTGTAATAAATACAATTTATTTATTTACTTCATGTATCATTTAATAAACTCTAGTATAAAATATGATATACTATAATTTCTATTAAATCACTAACTGCGTTTTATTTATTTATGCACACAAACCCTAATAATCAGTACAAATATATCAACAAATATATGAATATTTAATTTATCAACAATATATTTTTTTAAATGTTTGATTTGAAAATATATTTTGTGGAACACTTTTCGAAAACTAGCATTATTTATGAAAATAACATTTCGAATATCTAGCATTAAAATTGGTCCAAATGAACTATATTGACATAACTGATTTTCATATTAGACATCCGTAATTATGTTTTCTAGAACAAGTTGAATATAAAAAAAGAAATTTGATTCTTATTAATCATAATATGATATAGTGTCTTGAAGTTTATTTGTCATATATTTAGGAATGTATATATTAAATATCTATAATCATAACAGGTTATTCCTTTTAGTATGCGGTATTGATATAAATTATTTATTTGTTATTTGACTTATTTGTTGTTGCAGATGATAGTTATATTTATTGAGAACGAATCATCTGTCGTATTCAGAAGCATGTAAATATAGCATATTTTATTGCAAATTTTATGTCTCACATCGAAATACTAAATTGATTGCTTAAAAATAAATGAAGTTTTTTTGTTGAACTTTTAAATCAGATATTTTTAAACAAATGATTAATACAATAATAAATAATTTATTATTTAATTTCGTATTTTTCGCAACCGGGGGGAGTTTTATTAATTACGAACTAATTAGTCATATTTGGAATATTGTAGATATAACATTTTAAACAAATTCCAATTTTAGTTTGTTTATGTCTCACATTTAATTAATAAGTCTCTGTAAACATAATGGGAAATTCTGTTGTTAAACTTTGAAACAAGTCACTCTTTTATATAAACGTTTAGTTGGAAACAAGACACTTTTTTATATAAACGTTTAGTTGAATATTGCAAAGGTGTTAACTCATACGATATTTTTTTAATAAATGATTAATAAAAGGATATAACTTTTGATGCCATATGTTTCGCTGCAGGCGGGAGTTACATTTATTATGAACGAATGAGTTGTTGTATTCAGAAATTTGCAAAAATAAAAATTTTAACAAAGTACAAATTTCGGTTGGTCAGCTTTAGGTTGAGCAACTAAGGTTAAGTAAATATAATAGCAATTTTGTTGCTCGATTTTGAAATCCGACATTTTTTTTTATAAACGTTTAATTGAATAATATAACGTTCGAAGAGGTTTCAGTCCTGCCGTTTTATATCATACATACTTTTTTAGCTTTTTCTTTTCTTGAAAATAATTTTTGTGTCAAATTCTCTTTGTAGAATTATGCTATTTAATAAAATATTATCTACGAGTGTCTAATGTTAAAATTAAGGCAACTCAGTTTTATTTTTTTATTGGCTTTTATATTAAACATTCATAATAATGTTTTCTAGAACATATTCAATGTACATAAGTTGAAAATTGCATGTCAAACGTAGCAAATGAGGTACGTTCGTACCATAACGAAGTTTTTAAAATATTCAGATCTTGGTGTAAAAATACGAATTAAATGATTTTGTGAGAGACTTATATTTATCAAACAAAAACTCAGAATTACTTGGATCAAGATTGCAAGGTTGGAAGCTCCTGTAAAACAATACAAAAATATCTATTTATCAAGATTGACATAAGAAATAATCGACATTTTTTTCTAGAAAAGATAATTTATGCAATTATAATGATATAAGTGGCTTAATGTCTACTCTAAATTGTCAGTATAACTTGGAACAATGGCCTATAAGAGAGCAGCCACAGATAAGACATTTACTGCTACATAAAGTATGAAATTTCTTATTAATATCATTTCTTTTTACAAAACTTCTTCTATATTTTTCTGAAACTTTATAAACAATTCATACTTTCAGTGTTTTAAATATTAATTTTAAGCTTCATAAATGTTTATTTAAAATTTTGCATTACTAAAATACCAAATAACAAATTTCATAAGGTACATGTGTTGAATAAATACTACAAAATTCAGATTTTCAAGATTTTGAAGTTTTTAAAAATATGTCGGTGATGGAAACTTTTAATGGCATATTCTTTCACAGCACCACCTAAAATATAAAAGTCACCACATACTTAATTAGAAACAGAAATCTTGTTTATCAGTGTTATCTGGGGTAATAGGACGCCACACAAAAGTCCTCCGGCTTTTATTCTAGAACAAAGGAACCTAATTTATTTTGCAGACAAATATATTAATCGAAAACACCGGACACAAAAGCTAAAACAATCTGTGTTGGTGAATTTCAGAATCGTCTATCCATTAAAACTTCAGAATAACTTTTACAAAATCTCACTTTAGTACAATAATTTCCGTTTGTCAATTTAAGTTTATTTTTAATGTCATTAAATGTCACGTGCGCCAAAATTCTTTAGCTGATTTAATCGACAGATTTAGGAAATTATAAAATGTAAAATTTGCAATTAAAAGTTTTGTTGCACATAAAAGAGTATATGTTGACAAGTATAGTAACGCCCCACTACAAAAAAATATATATATATATATATATATATATATATATTGGAATGAGGAATTTGAAACATGAAAATGAATGTACTTATTAAGTATTATCTTTTTAAAGTCCATGTAAATATGCTTATATATAAGAAAAGAAATAAAGCATAGATATAAAATAAAATTGCAGCTTTAAAATATTAGTATCATTGTTTATGTCATACATAACTTCTTGTATCGACAGATTTTTCAATATCTTGATTATAAAAATATCAATTTTCAAATAGATATGTACTCATAATTGCCCAGACAGCATAATTTATAAAATAATAAATATGTACTAATGAGAAATAGTTTGCACCTACTTCATTAATTATCACTGAAAGAAAATGGAGTTATAAATGTAACGTATAAGCATGTACAAAAATATTCTTACTTATTATAACATCTAAATTCACACATTAGCTACCAGTTAATTTTCTTATAATTAATCTCATGTAGTTGACAAAACTTACATTAATAGATATACTGATACAAAATATCTGGGGTGATAAAACGCCACACAAATGTCTTCGGGCATTTATTCTATAACAAAGGAACATAATTCATCTTTTGCAGAATAATATATTAATCGGAAACACTGGACACGAAAGCTAAAACAATCTGTGTTGGTGAATTTCTGAATTGTTTTTCCGTTAAAACTTCATAATAACTTTCATGAAATATCGCTTTAGAAGAATAATTTTCGTTTATAGTTAAAGTTTATTTTACATGTTATGAAATGTCATGTGCGTCAAAATAATTTACCTGATTTAATTGGCAGATTTCGGAGATTAAAAAGGGTAAAATTTACAATTAAACTTTTGTCGCACATAAAAGCGTATCTGTTGACAAGTATGGTAACGTCCCACTTCATAAAACATTTATTATACAAGCTAGGAGCTTTTGTATAAGTAGGCTGATATGCTAATGTAAAATTATTGAAAAAATATTGTTATACAGAATTTAAAACATAAAAGTTAATGAACTTAAGCAGGTATTAATCTTTAAAGTCCATGTAAGTATGTTTATAAATAAGAAAATAAATAATGTATATGCATAGATACAAAATAATACTGCATCTATAAAATATTAGCATCATATTTGTATCATATATAACTTTTTTGTATCGACAGATTTATGAATATCGTGCTTCATTGGAAAAATATAATTTTTAAAATAGATTTATACTCGCAATTTCTTAGACAACATAATTTATGAAATATTAAATGTCTACTGTTGAGAAATATTTTGTACCTACTTCATTAACTATCACTGAAAGAAAATAAAGTCTTAAATGTAAAGTATAAGCATGTACAAAAACATTCTTACTTGTTATAACATCTAAATTTACAAATCAGATACCAGTTAATTTTCTAATAATTAATCTCACATCGTTGACAAAACTTGCATTAACGTATACACTGTTACAAATTATCTGGGGTAATAAGATGCTAGGCAAAATTCCCCGGGCAGATTCTAGAACAAAGGAACATAATTTATCGCTTGCAAACTAATATATTAATCGAAAACACCGGACACGAAAGCTAAAACAGTCTGTGTTGGTGAATTTCAGAAGTGTCTATCCATTAAAACTTCAGAATAACTTTTACAAAATCTCACTTTAGTACAATAATTTCCGTTTATCAATTTAAGTTTATTTTTAATATCATGAAATGTCACGTGCGCCAAAATTCTTTAGCTGATTCAATCGTCAGATTTAGGAAATTATAAAATGTAAAATTTGCAATTAAAAGTTTTGTCGCACATAAAAGAGTATCTGTTGACAAGTACAGTAATATCCCACTACGAAAAAAAATGAAAATATATTGGAATAAAGAATTTGAAACATGAAAATTAATGTACTTAATAAGTATTATTTTTTTAAGTCCATGGAGGTATGTTTATATATAAGAAAAGAAATAAATTAGATAATCATAGATATAAAATAAAATTGCATCTTTAAAATATTAGCATCATTATTTATGTCATACATAACTTCTTGTACCGACAGATTTTTCAATATCTTAATTGTAAAAATATAAATTTTAAAATAGATATATATTCATAATTGCTTAGACAGCATAATTTATAAAATATTAAATATGTACTGTTGAGAAATAGTTTGCATCTACTTAATTAATTATCTCTGAAAGTAAATAAAATTATAAATGTAACGTGTATGCATGTACAAAAATATTCTTACTTTTTATAACATCTAAATTTACACGGTTAATTTTCTAATAATTAATCTCATGTAGTTGACAAAACTTACATTAACCAATACACTGTTACAAATTATCTGGGTTAACAGGATGCCACACAAAAGTCCTCGGGCTTTTATTCTAGAACAAAGGAACATAATTTATCTCTTGTAGACTAATATAATAATCGAAAACACTAGGCACGAAAGCTAAAACAATCTGTGTTGGTAAATTTCAGAATTGTCTATCCATTAAAACTTTAGGGTAACTTTTAGAAAATCTCACATTAGTATAATAATTTCCATTTATCAATTTAAGAATTTAAGTTTATTTTATATGTCATGAAGTGTCACGTGCTTAATATGTATATATTTTACATGTATTATATACATTTTGGAAATTATGACCTATGTACTAATTGATACATATATAAATCCGAAAAAAAGTAAAACTAATCTTTGAAAATATTAATTTAAAATGTAGCTCCGAAAACCAACTTTTTGTACAAATACGTACTCTGAAAACATAATGTGACCTACAACGTAGATTTCATTACATGAAAACATATTGTTAGATGTTTCTGTAATTATATAAATATATAGAACGTAGAGTTGAACTCTATTCTATTTGGCCATCTAATCGCATGTAACAGGGCAAAAACGACCAACCAAACTGTTTGAAATTTATTGTGTGTAATCGTTACAAAGTTTTATGAAAATAAAAAAATAAATAAATAAATAAATAAATAAAAATAAAATAAAAAGATATTATTAAAAAGTTTCAATCGTTCTTTTAAACAATATGATACGTAATTAAATTAATAATGTTCTATGGTATGTAATGATTTTTGGTTGCCTTGGAGATTACGTAGTATTTAAAACGAAATTATATTATTTTCGCATTACTGAATTGAATAGAAACTAGCTGTGTTTTGCCGGATAACGATATTTTCTTTGTATTGGTAATTTCTTTATATCGGAGTCCCTAATTTATATGTAAATCTCGAACAGAACGGTTCTTGATCTTGTCGCTGCTGCCTATGGCAGTGTATAGTAGATGTGCTGCGCATGATATGCAAATTACACCGGCGTCCTTGAATACATATTAAGGGAGACCCGTAAGAAAAAACCCAAAATTTTTATTATTGATTTTAAAGTAATGAATTTTGGTGTACTATTTAAGAATCTTTTTGTAAGGAATAATTATCAAAAAAATGAACTTTTTATTAAAAAGTATATTTTTATGTCAATTTTTATGATTTTTTTGTGGAAAAATAAACTTTTTAAAATTACTACTCCTCATACAATTTTCAATATTTTGGTATTACTAAAATGTCTTAAATAGTGTTATAGTATATGGAAACGACCTAGGGAGAGATATTTATAATTTTCTATTTTAATCAGCTAAAAAAAAAAAAGAAGAAATTACGCATAGTAAATTTCCTTAAATTAGTTATAATTTTCATGTTTACCAATTTATGTATAATTTTCAGAAATAATTAAAAAAAATTTCTCTCCTTACTTTTTTTGCAAATTTTTTTAAGGTTCTAAAAACATAAACACTTTGTTTCTAAACCATTTTACCACTGAGCCTTAGTACTTTGAACTTAGGCAAAATATGGAAAAAGTCATTTTCAGGAAAACACATTTTAAATGGCCGCTTGTCCTTTAAACTCTAGTAACTACAATTAAAAAAAGCTCATTTGCTACCTGTTCCAAGTGTCCCCGAGTTCTCAAATTTTGCATGGATATTCGCAAATATGTATTTTATCGTTTTCTGAGATAATTTTTTTTTGTAAACTTTTGATGATTTTTGGCCGAAAATGGGGTTCGGGTTTCCCTTAAATCAAGAACAGAACGAACCTCAAATCGAGTCCCCGCTGCGTCCAGCTCCATATACCAGACGTACTGCGCACGCTCTGCAAAATCTTGTATGAAATTGTGAAATAAGAACTAAAATTAAGATCTGTGTGAAAATATAATTATTTTTTAGGTATTGGAATATAAAAATTATAATTGTTAGTAAAATGAAAGAAAGGTTAAACATCTCGAAGAGATTGCAGTTTACCCAGTCTTTTTTTTTCTAAAGGATTAACTTTTTAAAAGCAAAATAAACAGGTGATAGTGTTTCTTACTTTCTGAATTCATTCAATTTCTTTTATAGTCATATCTATTCTATCTATAATATGAAGGACAAACATATCTGTACGCATACGTCCTTCTGCGGATGGCAACACTTTCAAATTCGAAATGAAATTTCAGTTTTTCTATTTACTGCAGATTTTTAAACTTTCAAATACATACGGCATTTTAAAATTTTACACCGTCGTATTTTAAAGAAAAGAAATTTTAAATATAATTTATTTGAAAGCTTTATCTCAATTTGTTTTTGAGTTATTAATTTTTAGTAGTTTTTAATCCCTTTTTTATCATCATAGCAACAGAAGTATTTTAAAAATGCGGACACCATAGGGATTCAGTTTAATCTCGGATAGCTCTATTCTCGCTCAAAAGAAAGGATCCATTTTTAATATAGTTAAAAAAAAAAAGGGAAAAAATATATATAGTCGATCAGTTTCAACTAAAATCAGAGTAATTCACTATTCAAGAGGGATAATTAAAAAAAAATCATGTGAATAAATAAATAGCCAAGATTTTTTTTTTTTTTCTGTTGTCATAAAAATATTTTAAAATTTATAATTTGGGTCAATCCATTTCTAGTGGTCCAGCACTGGTCGCTCGACTATTTTTTAAAAAAAATTGAAATTTTTTGTACAACAACCCTAACATGGTGGAAGTTCAAAATGACCGTTATTTTAATTCTACTATATTTTGTTTGTGCATGGCGGCCATCTTTGTTTCATCGTGTGCAGCGATTTTCTCAGATACTAGGATACACAAAATTGTAAATATCTCGTCTTCTATTTTCCCAATTGAAATGGGGTTTGCAGCATTTTGTTCAGAATAAAATAGGCTAAATATACAAAAATTTTGAAAAATAAATTTTTACAGGCGAAATTTTAGCACAAAATTTACGATTTTTTCCAAAATCTATCCGTTTGCAAGAGGAAAATTTTCATGCAAGGGAAACTGTCAACCTTACACAATTTTTTCTACAAATAAGTCAAAAGTGCGTGTACTCATACACCAAGTCCCAGATCTGGGAGTTAATTTCTCTTTCCGAAAAAAATTCCGAAATTCGTCAAAAATTTCAAAAATCGCTCTTTTTAGGCTTTGATATCTCTGTTGGGGCACGAGATAAAAATCTGAAATTTTGGCCTATGATAGTATCGTGTAGTAGCGTTATGTACAAAAAATTTCAAGAAGGATATTTGACTATAAGCTGAGATATGACATGGAAAATATGTGAAAACAATACTACCAAACTATTGTAAACCTACTATGTAATTGTTCTACAAGACTGTCAACCTTGCACAATTTTTTCTACAAATAGGTCAGAAGTGTGTGTACTCATACACCAAGTCCCAGATCTGGGAAATGATTTCTCTTTGCGAAAAAAATTCCGAAATTCGTCTAAAATTTCAAAAATCGCACTTTTTAGGCTTTGATATCTCTGGTGGAGCACGAGATAAAAATCTGAAATTCTGGCCTTTGATAGTATTGTGTAGTAGTGTTATGTACAAAAAATTTCAAGAAGGATATTTGACTACAAGCTGAGATATGACATGGACAATATGTGAAAATAACACTGCCAAACTATTGTAACATACTACGTAACTGTTCATACCTCCAAAATTTTAAATTAATTATTTATGGTACAAAGTTAAATGTTAGTTACAAATATCTTTTTCAAATGCTTCTGTGTGATTTAAACAATTCAGAATATATGCTAAGCCAATACACTATTTGTCCAGATGAACAAATTTACTAGAAATGCTATTGCAACAATTTTACTCGGAACACATTTCAGGAAAAGTAAATTACAGACAATGAATTGCAACTGATCGAGTTGATATGGCTTCAATTATTAAACGTAGAGAATTTCATTCAAGTTAACAAGGGATGACAAGAATTGGGGGCTTCAAATAAAATTTTTAGAAAGAACAGCCTGATGGACTGATAACAGTAACTGGTCGAACTCAAAACATCTCTCGTAAATATTGTTAAGCTCTTTGTTGAGCATATATAGTATTTTGTAAATTAAATGCTTATTATTTAACTGTTTTCAACAAAAGATATTTTCTGTGTAAATATTGTAATAAAAGAGACTAATCTCATTTCTCCTAATGTACTCGTAATAGCATTTCTTAACATATTTTTAATCACCGTATCTCAGCTTGTAGTCAAATCTCCTTCTTGAAATTTTTTGTACATAACACTACTACATAATACTATGAAAGGCCAGAATTTCAGATTTTTATCTCGTGCTCCACCAGAGATATCAAAGCCTAAAAAGTGCGATTTTTGAAATTTTAGACGAATTTCGGAATTTTTTTCGGAAAGAGAAATCATTTCCCAGATATGGGACTTGGTGTATGAGTACACACACTTCTGACCTATTTGTAGAAAAAATTGTGCTAGGTTGACAGTCTTGTTGAACAATTACATAGTAGGTTTACAATAGTCTGACAGTATTGTTTTCACATATTTTCCATGTCATATCTCAGCTTGTAGTCAAATCTCCTTCTTGAAATTTTTTGTACATAACGCTACTACACGATACTATCATAGGTCAAAATTTCGGATTTTTATCTCGTGCCCCACCAGAGATATCAAAGCCTAAAAAGTGCGAATTTTGAAATTTTTGACGAATTTCGGAATTTTTTTCGCAAAGAGAAATTAATTCCCAGATCTGGGACTTGGTGTATGAGTACATGTACTTTTGTCCTATTTGTAGAAAAAATTGTTAAGGTTGACAGTTGCTCTTGTGTGAAAATTTTCCTCTTGCAAACGGATAGATTTTGGAAAAAATCGTACATTTTGTGCTCAAATTTCACCTGTAAAAATTTATCTTTCAAAATTTTTCTATCACTGTATATTTAGCCTATTTTATTCTGAACAAAATGCTGCAAACCCCCCTTCAATTGGGAAAATAGAAAACGAGATATTTACAATTTTGTGTATCTTAGTATCTGAGAAAATCGCTGCACACGATGAAACAAAGATGGTCGCCATGGACAAACAAAAAATAGCAAAATTAAAAGAATGGTCATTTTGAACTTCCATCATATTAGGGTTGTTCTACAATAAATTTCAGATTTTTTAAAAATGGTTGAGCGACCAAAAAAATATTTTCTGGACCTCTTGAAATGGATTGACCCATTTAAAATTATTATAAATGATGCAATCCATGAATTTTTTAAAAATATTTTAAGACTCTCGTGGCAATATTTGCGCGTTTGTTTATTTGGTGTTAAAGTCTGGCAAACAATTAAGCTAATATATATATATATATATATATAATCCATCTATCTATCTATATATATATACAGGGTTGTTATAATTAAAGTTCGCCTATTCAGACGGCTCTAGAGCCTGTTCTATGGCTCCAAACAAATCAGAATTTCACTAGTACGTAGTTAAAGACATGCGCTCTTCAAAAATGAAAAAAAAATAGTTAGAATTTTTGTCAGTAGGTGGCGTTGCGACAATATTTAAGCCAATATTTGAGGATTCCTTTATTTTCTGGGGATTTTTGAAAGATTCTGTATCTAAAGACAGATGTCAGACAATCTCTGATCTGAAAGACAGTATTAGACTTCCCATTCGCTCAATCTTACAGGACAGTTTACGCAGTGTTGTAGAAAGCACAATTCCGAGAATGGAATGCATTATTAAAAATGGCAGAAGATTCATTGAGCATGCATCATGTTATTCTTCGTTATTTCCTTACTGCCGAGCGACATGTTTTATTTTTGTCGATGCAGTTTACATCACATGAAATGATATTCATTTTTCTGTACTGTTTGGAGTCATAGGTCAGGCTCTAGAGCTGTCTGATTAGGTGAACTTAATTATAACAATTCGCAGTTCGTCGAAGTTTGTTGAAACTTTTAAATTTGTGTGTTTCATCTGGATTGACTGAAACTGATATAATGAATCTGCAAACAATACTTTAAATATTGGCGCAGCGCCACCTAGTGACAAAAAATTTGACTAATTTTTTTTCGATTTTCGCAGAGCGCATCTGTTCAACTACGTACTAGTGAAATTTTGTTTCGTTTGGAGCATTAGAACCGGCTCCTGAGCCTTCTGAATAGGCGAACTTTAATTATAACAACCCTGTATATATATTATAATCAAAAAAAGAAAATGATCGACAGGATGACGGACAGGTGCGAGATGTTAGAAATAAAAAAATCAATATTTTTTTCCCATATCAAACTCTTATTTTTCCTTCTTAATGTTTTGAAAAGGTTTTAATTGAGCGATAACGGGAGGCATTTTTAAGTTATGTTATTTAGTTTCGGAAGTTTAAAACGGGTAATTTTTTTATATCTAGAATAAAATTATAGGTCCTGTGACCTCTAATATATTTCGCTCATGTGTATGTCATTAACACGTTTAATACATTTGAGATTTTAGGAAAAAGGATATCAATGAGCAATACATCGCACGCCACTGCCACACTGACGCACACACACACACAAAAAAAATTGCTCTTCCTATTTTTTACTCCTTTTTGTAAATGTGCACTAAAAATACTCTACAATCTGCATTAAAACGAATTTTGACGATTATTTGCGTACTATAAAGTCTTAATTTACTTCCATTTTTTTCTCTTTACTTACTTAATTTACTTCACCTTATATACAATCAATATAAAATGAATTTGGGAATAAAAAACGTTCTAGCTAATAAGTTGAAACTAGTGTTAATCAATCGAATTGAAAAAAACTTCCTTAAAACACCATAAAAAACTAAAATGCGCAAGGTGTTTCCAAAGAACTCAGAATTTCTTTGTCAGTCGGAAAGAAGACATGAGTCTGCCCGTAGTCAGAATGTAGCTGCCCGATTGAAATGCATAGACGGGAAAGGGAGCAAGCTGAAAAAACAGCCAATCACGGAAGAATATAATCAAAAATTTCGATGGATACAGTGAAGAAGTTTAGGATGAAGTAACATCGTAACAAGGAAAAGACTCACGAAGAAAGACTCAGTTCTTTCTTTGCTCATTTTAGTTTATTTTATGGTATTTTAGAGACATTTATTCACTTCGGTTAAAACATGTTCTACTAAAAAATTATTTCCTGAATAAAATGTGTTTTGAAACTGACGTGCATATGTTTCCCTCTTTTTTTTTAAAGACATGTTTTTTTTTCTTGTTACTTATGAAATTATTAATTTTGAGATAATTTCTTGTTCATTATATCATATTATCATCTTGTTCATAATTTCTTGTTCTGTTTCGTTAAGAAATCCTTCCTGTAAACTGTATAAGTCGTTGAAAAAAAGTTGTAAAACTAATGAATAGACACGAGTAATAACTCTTATAAATATAACAATGTAAAAAATAATACTTTACCGATTTATATTATTACAATTAGAAGTCTCAAAACTTAATTTGAGATAATGTTTACTAATTTATATTCAAATAGAAATCATCCAGGGCAAATGATTTGATAGAATTTCCTGCCGCTTTTGTCTTAGAGCAAATTGACGCAATTTATATCTGACAGTATATGTGTAATAAAAGTCACCATAGAAGTTTCCAAAACAATTTCTGTCGGTGGATTTGAGAATAGTAACCCCAATTAAGCTTTGGAGTAACTTAAATAAAATCTCACTTTAAAGCAATTGTCCTCGCTGTTATGTATTAAATGTATTACAGCTTATGAATTACAGCATATTTTAAGCAAAGAATTTGTAGACTACATAACCGGTGATAGCCGGTCACATGCGATTTTAGACATTTTGTTAAATATCGAGGCACATGCATGGAATATTTCGAAATATTTGGTGTTTTCTATCAAAAATATCATACCTGAATAACATGTTTTTGAAAATGACGTACATTTTCTTCTTTTTCATCTTCTTTATTTATTTATTTATTTATTTATTTTGTTATAATTTTTTCTTGTTTTTTTATTTATATTTATCTATGAAATGAATAACATTGAGATAATTTTTTGTTTATTATGTTTGGGAATTTTTTTAAAGTCTACTGCTGCGATATCCATTGTTTCAACAGTATAAGTCATTGAACAAAATATTTTAAAATTAATAAATATACACGGGTAACAACTTTAAAAAATATTACAAAATAAAAATAATACTTTATCTATTTATAATCTTACAATTACATCTCCTAAAACTTAATTTAGTTGGCAAAACGTTTACTCATTTATATTATATTAGAAATCCTCCAATATAATGGATTTGATAGAATTTTCTGCATCTTTTATTGTAGAGCAAATTTGACGTAATTTACCTGTGACAGTATAATATCTTAGCGCAGTAGAAATCACTAGACAAGCTGTTAACATAATTTGTGTCGGTGAATTTGAGAATAGCTACACTAGATAAGCTTTAGAATAACTTTGATAAAATCTCATTTCAAAGGAAATGTTCCCGCTATTATGTAGGGGAGAGTGGGGATACTTGAGCATAGGGGATACTTGAGCCACCCCTATTATTTCTAGAGTTGGTTATTTTTTCTTTCTAAAACTGGCAATATGGTAACATGTTTATAGTTCTGAACATGTAAAAAAGAAACCACATACCTTGGTACCATTTTGAAAGTATGGTGATTAATAGTTGTTTTTCCCAATCTAAAGTAAATATTTAGGTGCATGTTTTTTTTAATTTTTTGTTATCAAAGTTTCGTTTAAAGGTGCAACAATATATTTAAATTTAATAAGTATAATCTCTATTGTATTTTGAATCTAAAATAGCTCAAATTGCTGCATGCTTTACTTAGTAAACTCTGATAAACAAAAATAGTGGTAATGGGGATACTTGAGCCAATGAGATTAGGTATACTTGAGCCATGGCTCAACCATCCCCACTAGGGAATTAGACATGAGTAAAATAAACAAAAAATAAAATTACGTCCTTATATTCAAAAATAGTTTTTTTTCTGGATAAAAGGGAGCATAATTTTTTATTTTAATTTTTTTTTCTTAAATGAAATAATGACGTAGAAAAAAAAAATGTTTAAAAGTGTACTTTTTAAATGAAAATATCCATTTTATTTTTCATTTTGACTAACAAAATAGCCTGTCTAGATAAATGTAAAATAATCTCTAATACTTTAATTAGCTATGTCCAACATATTAAATATTTATTTTTTTAATATAATATAGTAAGATTAATATTTTATATTGAAATTGTAACCTCTGTTACTGTAACTTTTTTTTAAATCAAAGAAATGACTTCTATTGTCCCCAACAGAGGGCACTACTGAGTTACCATGTAGCTAAAAGAAAAAAAGATGCGTGGTTTTACAACCATTCTGAATTTGTTTTTCATACATGTTGCCAAAGAGCTGAAACATCTTAATTCTAATCTCAATTGGTTTTGAAGGGCTTTATGCATCATAATTTATCATTCTGTAAAATATTTGTGCAAAAATAAAGCGAAAAAATTACTTTTGTAGGTATTTTTCCTTACTAGCTCAAGTATCCCCTCCATGGGGATACTTGAGCCACAATGTAAAAAAAAAGTAAAAATTAATTAGATATAGAAAAATAGTTCAAAATTAATTGAAAGTGGTTTTCAGTTGAAGAAAAATTATCGAATTTTCATTTTCAATATTTTATTTTGTTCTAAGAAATTATAAAAATTTAAAAGTATATATAATTTAAAAAGTGGCTTAAGTATCCCCATCTTCCCCTACTTAAAAATAGAAGTATTTTGAAATGTTCCAGCTTGTTTAAAGCTATTGAATTTATAAACTATATCATACTATCACTTTGATTATCATATACATTTTTTAAGTTCGGTACCAATAAAAATTAGGCTTCCAAATCTCACCTCTTATACAATTAAATCGGAAATAAAATGTGTTTTATCAAACATTTGTTTCCAGATTAACATCTGTTTTGGTACTTACGAACATAGTTTTTTTTTTCATCTTACAATAACTTGTTTTTGTGTCTGATTACACATAAAATAAATAATATTGCGATAGTTTCTTGTTCATTACATTTGGAAATTGCTTTAATAGGTAACGTTGAAAAATCTATTGTGTCAACTGTACAACTGATTGAACAAAAAGTTGCAAAGCTAATGAATATACACAAGTAATAACGTTTAAAAAAGGTACAAATAAAAAATAATATGCCATGTGTTTATAAGCTTACAATAGAGATCCTAAAGCTTAATTTAGCTCAGAAAGCGTTTTCTCATCTATATTCTAACACAAATAATCCAGTTTAATAAGGGATTCTGAGGATTTGATAGAATTTCCAGCCACTTTTATTTTAAAGCAAATTGACGCAATTTATCTCTGACAGCGTAATATCTTAGCGCAATAGAAGTCCCCAGACAAGTTGCTAAACCTATTTGTGTTCGTGAATTTGAGAATAGTTACCCCAGATAAGTTTTAGAATAACTTTAATAAAATGTCACTTCAAAGGAATTGCACTTGCTATTATGCATTATATGTTCTTAAAAATAAATGGCTATGGAAGTGTGCCACTAAACTACTGCTTATTTAAAACTTGTAGATTTATAAACAATATAGCCAATGATGATTATCATTACTTAAAGTTCGATACCAATTAAACATAGGCTTCCAACACTCAGCTTTTATACAATTAATTTGGGAATAAAACATGTTCTATCAAAAATTTCTTTTCTGAATAATATTTGTTTTGAAATCTACGTACATATGTTTTTTCTTGTTTTTTGTTTCTGCTTACATGTGAAATTAATAATATGTAGGTACCTTCTTGTCATTATATTTAGAAAAAAAGCTTTAACGTCTACTGTTGAGAAATCCATTGAGCCAACTGTATAAGTCATTCAACAAAATGTTGTAAGACTAATAAATATATACCAGGAATAAATTTGAAAAATATTAGGAATAAAAAATAATACATCATTTATTTATAAACTTACAATTAAACTTCCTAAAACTTAAATTAGTTCAGAAAACATTTACAAATTTATAATTTAATACAAATAATCCAGGGAAATGTATTTTATTAAATTTTTTGAATCTTTTATTGTAAAGCAAATGTACGCAATTTATCACTGACAGTGTAAGATCTGAGCGTAATAGAAATGTCCAGACGAGTTGCAAAATCAATTTGTGTCGGTGAGTTTGAGAATAGTTACCTCAATTAAGCTTTAGAATAACTTTGATAAAATCTCACTTCAAAGGAATTGTCCACGATAGTGTGTATTAAATGTACTTAAAAATAAATACTATTGAAATATGTCACTAAACTACCGCTTATTTAAAGCTATTGAATTTATAAACTATATGACCAATAGTGATTATCATATACATTTTAAAAATCCGATACTAATTAAAAATAGGATTTCAACACTTACCTTTTATAGAACTAATTTTTAGAATAAAAATAACAACAATTTCTTTCCTGAATAACATGTCTTTTGAAACACACGTACATGTTTTTTTCTTTCAATAACATGCTTTCTTTTATCTGATGACATGTGAAATTAATAATATTGAGATATTTTCTTGCTAATTACACATGAAAAAATGCTTTAAGTCTATTGTTGAGAAATCCATTGAGCCAACTATATAGGTCATTGAACAAAGTATTGTAAAACTAATAAATATACATCAATAATAACTTTGAAAAATATTAGAAACATAAAATAATACGTCATTTATTTATAAACTTACAATTAAAGTTCCTAAAACTTAATTTAGTTCAGAAATCGGTTACAAATTTATAATCGATTACAAATAATCTTGGTAACGTATTTTATATAATTTCCTGCCGCTTATATTTTAGAGCAAATATATGTAATTTATTTCTGACAGTGTAATAGGTTAGCGTAATAGAAGTCACCAGACGAGTTGCAAAATCAATTTGTGTCGGTGAGTTTGAGAATAGTTATACCAAGTTAAACTTTAAGAAAACTCCGATCAAATCTCACTTCAAAGGAGTTGTCCTCAATAGTGTGAATTAAATGTACTTAAAAATAAATTACTTTTGAAAAGTGTCACTAAACTACTGCTTGTTTAAAACGTTTAAGCTTATTAACTATATGACCAATGATTATTAACATTAACATTTTAAAAGTTCGATAGCAATTAAAAAGAGGCTTCTAACACCCACCTTATATACAATTAATTTGGGAATAAAAAGTCTTCTATCAAAAATTTCATTTCTTAATATCATGTTTTTTGAAACCTACGTACCATGTTTTTTTTTCTTCTTACAATTACATGGTTTTGTTTTGTTTGTTTTGCTGCTGGTTATATGAGAAATTAAAATTATTGACATAATTTCTTGTTTATTGCATTTGGAAAAATATTTTAGCATCTACTGTTGATAAATTCACTGTGTCAACTGTATAAGTCATAGAATAAGTTTGGACTGTATAAGTCAACTGTAAAGCTAATCAATATACACGAGTAATAACTTTGGTAAATATTACAACTTAAAAAATAATACTTTATCTATTTATGATCTTACAATTAGAACTCCCAAAACATAATTTATTTGAAAAAACTTTTACTAATTTATATTATTACAAATCTTTCAGGATAATGGATTTGATAGAATTTCCAACTGCTTTTATCGTAGAGCAAATTGACGCAATTTATCTCTGACAGTGTTATATCTCTGCGTAATAGAAGTCACCAGACATGTTGCCAAAACAATTTGTGTCTGTGAATTCGAAAATAGTTACCCAGTGAAGTTTTAGAATAACTTTGATAAAATCTCACTTCAAAGGAATTGTCCTCGCTATTATGCAATTAATTTACTTAAAAATAAATTTCTTTTGAAATGTGTTACTAAACTACTGCTTGTTAAAAGCTTTTAAGTTTATAAACTATATGGCCAATGATGATTATCATATACAATTTTAAAGTTCGATACCAATTAAAAACAGGCTTCCATCACTCCATCACTATTCCTTATGTACAATTAAGTTGGAGATAAAACATGTTCTATCAAAAAATTTTTTCATTAATAACGTGTGTTTTGAAACCTACGTACATATGTTTTTCTTTCTTGTTACAATGATATTTTCTTTGTTTTCTTTCTGGTTATATATGAAATTAATAATATTCAGATACTTTTTTGCTCATTACATTTGGAAAAATGCTCTTATGTTTACTTTTGAAAAATCTATTGAGCCAAATGTATAAGTTATTGAGAAAAAAATTGTAAAGTTCATGAACATACACGAGTATTAACTTTTTTAACTATTACAACATAAAAATATAATACTTCATCTACTTCTATACTTACAATTAGATTTCCTAATGCTTAATTTAGTTGAGAAAACGTGCGCTAATTCATATTCTATTAGACATTATGCAAGATAATGGATTTGATATAATTTCTGACTTTCTTATTGTAGAGCAAATTGCCACAATTTATCTTTGACAGTGTAAGTCTTAGCATAACGGTCATTCCACATCAAATAAGCAAAAATGTAAAAAAAGCCGTGGCTGCATAGAATCCGATTTTAATAAAATTTGAGATACGTGTTCATTTCATATTCAAATATATGTGTGCACAATATTTTCACGAAAAATTAATTATTTTATCAATTTTGGACATTTAAAAAACTTGTGATATAGAACGGCTTGCGGATAATCGTCGAAAGTTGCAAGTTTCAAGTTCTATATTTTGAAAACTATTCAACAAAAATGAAGTTTTTTTATGATATTGAAATCTTTGGCTATCAATCTTCATATTTATTGAGTAACAATAATTTGGTAATGTCATAATTAATCAAAAATTGGTAATTGTAAATATTGAAATTTTGTAATTTTTAAAAAATTTTGAAATGTTATAAAAATTAAAGGATTTAAGAAACATCTCTGAAATTGATGCAAATGTAGTACTATGTATGAAGATCGAATTCTCAAAGTTTCAAAGTTGTTATTTATTTCCTTCATCTTCAAAAAAAATTAGAAACTTTTAAAAAATGACAAAATCACAATTATTCCTCTTATGTTATCTCAAAAAACAATTAAAGGACAACTCCTACATCAACAATATTTCACGTACATAAGAATTAATAAGTCCATGTCAGACTAAAAAAGTTTCAATACTGCCTTTTTAATTTCTAACATAACAAAAATGGGTTCAAAAAACTAATATTTGTGACATTCTAAAGACAATCTTTCTTTGAAAACACGCGCTTTTTTGGAAATTTCTTACTAAAAATAGACGTGTGCTGCCATCTATGTTTGTTAATTGAATTTAAGATTAAAATACAGTTATTTTAAGAAAACAATAGTTTTTCTTCTATACACATTTAAAATATTTTTGAGGCAAAAATAATCTGATAGCAAGAATAAAACTCCGTATACTTAAAATATACACTTTTATCTGTAATATCAAAGAGTTTAAAACTTTTAAAAACTTTTATTCGTCTCCAAAAAAATGAAAAAAAATGTTGACTTTTTAATCAGCAGTTTTCACTATTTATTTTTTTCTCATAAAGAAATGAAAAAGGCATGAATTAAATTATAGATGTATTAAATATATTCAATTAGCTATAATGGCAAAAAAAAATTGAATTTGGAATAAGTGTCCTTCATTTTAAAACATATAACTGAAATATTTTATTTTTTCCACGATTTTTGTTTATTATTTATTTACTTTTAAATTATAAAATAAAAATACAATTACTAAATTATGCTAATCTGTTACTTATAGTTCATTCTTAAGTGTAAATAATTTTTATTATAATTTTTCCATTCCTACGGCAAATAATCAAACTTGAAATTTCAAGCATGTACACAAGACCTCGATTTCGTCTCAACTTTAATGTAATTTTTTATACTGAAATAAACTAGTCTGAACTCTACAACTTTGCGTTTCCTGGTAAATGATTGTGATCTAATTATATGATGATTTTCAATAAAATCTGTGACATGTCAGCCACACCTGATTTGCTCATTTGGTGTGGAATGACCCATAATAGAGGTCACCAGATAAGTTGTTAAAACAATTTGTGTCGGTGAATTTGAGAATAGTTACCCCAGTTGAGCTTTGGACTAACTTTGATAAAATCTCATTTAAAAAATTGTCCTAGCTCTTATGCAATAAATTTACTTAAAAAATAAATGTCTTAAGAAATTTGTCACTAAATTACTGCTTGTTTAAAATTTAGTTTACAAACTATATGGTCAGTGATGACTGTACATTTTTAAAGTTCCATACTAATTAAACATATGCTTCCAACACCCACTTTTATATACAATTAATTTCGGAATAAAACGTCTTCTATCAAAAATTTCATTTCTTAATATCATGTGTTTTGAAACCTACGCACCAATGTTTTTTTTCTTCTTACCATGACATGGTTTTGTTTTATTTGTTTTGCTGCTGGCTATATATGAAATTAATAATATTGACATAATTTCTTGTTTATTGCATTTGGAAAAATACTTTAGCATCTACTGTTGATAAATCCATTTTATCAATTTCATAACTCATAGAATAAAAAACTGTATATCTAATTAACATATACGAGTAAATATTACCACTTTGATAAATATTACAATATAAAAATGTTATATCTCTATAATACCTTATATAATACTTTACTTATTTATAAGCTTACAGTTAGTACTTTCAAAACTTAATTTAATTCAGAAAACGATTACTAATTTACATTCTATTAGAAATCATCCAGGGTAATGGATTTGATAGAATTTCCTGCTGCTTTTATTATAGAGCAAATATACGCAATTTATCTCTGACAGTGTAATATCTTAGTGTAATAGAAGTCACCAGACGAGTTGCAAAATCAATTTGTGTCGGTGAGTTTGAGAATAGTTTCCCATTTAAGCTTTAGAATAACTTTGATAAAATCTCCCTTCAAAGGAATTGTCTTCTCTAGTGTGTATTAAATGTATTGAAAAATAAATGACTTTTGAAATATGTCACTAAACTACTGCTTACTTTAAATTATTTAATTTGTAGACTATATGGCCAATGATGATGGGCCACTTGCTAGTTTAGAAATTTCGCTAAGTATCTGGGAAAATGCTTGAGAGATTATTTTGAAATTCAGGTTTGTAAATACTATAGTAGACTTTTTTTTTATATCCTCAAATATTTTATTTCCTGAAACCCTATACAGGACCGTAAACAAATTAAAGAAAGCCGATTATATTTTTATTACTTTGTAAAACCTAATGTGGCAAAAGCATTGAAACATGATTAGGCCGTTTTCTGTAATAAACTGGGATCACATTTGTGAGGATTAAATGTATACTCGTGGAGAAATTAAAGTTATTATAAAGTTAATGCCAAATTCGTTAAAATGTTTTGCAATATATATTTATTATACATATATATAGATATTAAAGTTATTTAATAATTATCAACGCTAATAATTAATTATTTGGTGTTAATACTTTGTGAATTTGGACATTCGAAAGCAGATTTTTTAATTTCTTTTGTAATTTTTGCAATATATTTTCTTTAAAGTTAAATTTAATCTTTTATTTTTTAATTAAATAATTTTAACACTTATCATATACATTTTTTAAGTTCAATACCCGTACAAAATAGCCTTCCTCTTTTGAAGCATAAAAGAAATCTTACTCATTCAGTTAGGATACATTTTAAAATTGTTTTAGCTAAATTAAAGCTCATATGCCACAAAAACGATTATTTTTTTTAACTGCAAACATCTTTTTATGCTAAAAATATATACTGATCGAAGTTCTAAATTTATAAAACAAGATTTGAAATAGAATAGGAATTTTACTGAAATTTGGTTTTAATTTCATATTTATTTCTCGAAGGTTCCTGTAAACTACACTTTAAAAGAAATTGAAACAGATTTTATACTAAGTTACTTTTAAACATATTGTATCTTCGAAATATATTTATTAATGGAATTTAGCATACATTGTTTATACAGTGGACTCTCTCTATTCCGAACACTCATGGGGCCGACCAAAAATGTTCAGATTACGGGGGTTTTCAGAATAGAGGGAGAATTGGAAATGCATTACTACTACTGGTATGTATTGACTTTACCGTCAGTATAAAATATTTAGCATGGGTAGTCATAACATTGTGCAATGCCAAACTAAATTTAGTCAGTTTTGTACTGTACTATCTCATTTTTTTTATTTATTTATTTATTTATTTTTTTACAAAACTTACATTTACATTACAATACACCTCTTGAAAACATAATTAGTATATTACTTAAACGAATAATTTTAGTCTGTTTTTGCATTGTATGTGTTCATGCAATGTACATGTTATCTGGCTGTTTAAGAAGTGGAAAAGCTTTGAGGTGATATTTCAGACACATAGTTCAATAGGTCTTGAATGAGTCTCTTAGTCATATTGCTTGATTATAATCATTGTTCGTCTTATTTTGTCAGTGTCTTCTGATTCTGATTCTTCTTTACTTTCCTCTTCCTCTTCAACAATGTTGTTCTTGCAAACCATGAAGATTTCATCAATTTCGAGAAAAGCTCCAAGTTCTGTTTCAGTATGAAGTTTCTACTGAATTGATCCCAAGTCACTCACAGCTGTTGTTTCATGGTTTTCTATTCTTGTTTGCACATTCTCACATAGGAATTCAACTTTATAAAAGTACCTTTGGAATGTGTAGTGTAGGAGCATTTTATGCCGTTGATATCCAATAGACAGCATCCATGACATTGACCTTCTGCCGAATTTGCCGCTTCCATCACCATCCTTGAGTTTTGTTTAGAAGAACTGTGAAAAACAAGTCGGTTTTGTCAGCATTAAAAATATTTGCTGTACCGACATCCTTCTTTATGTTCAGAAGTTTTACTTTCTATTCTTCCACAGTGTCGAAATCTACATCTGCAGATTCACCATTGATTATTATGAACTCGATATTACGTTGGTTAAATTTTGATATGAGTCGTCAATCCTTCTGATGCCTTTAATTCTCCTATTTTCGCCTTTTCTGAAAAATCGGAAGTAGGAGTCCAGTGACCGGATGATTCTTTGTTCTCATTTGACAAAATATCTTCCAAACATTAATGTTTATGTTCTTGTTTCCCGTTTTCTATTCCAAAATTCTATACTTATTTGAGTTCGTTAAACCTTTTTGTTCTTCTGCAACAAGTTTTGCAAAATTTCCATGATGCAGGAATTTCCTGAATTCAGATTCTAAACACATGTTCAGTTTACAGAAAGGTGAGGTAAAAATGGGGATCGAAAATAGCGTTCATAGTAGCGGGGTGTTCAGATTAGAGGGTGTTCATAATACAGAGAGTTCATCTTATGTTAAGTCTATGGAGTTTCGCCGGGACCATCAAAATGCGTTCATAATACTGGGGTGTTCAGATTAGAGGGTGTTCAGGTAGAGAGTCTCCCAGGTAAAAAAGTCAGCAAAAAACCTTTAAAAAAAACCTTCAGGGAAGCTCAAGGTATTTCGGACAAAAAAACCTGAAAGCTACCTTAAGGTAAAAAACCTGTATTTCCCCTCCACATTTTTGTCCAAAATACCTTAAGCTTCCCTGAAGGTAATAAAACCTGCGTAAACCCTTGATACTTTGTCCGAAATACCTTACACTTACCTGAAGGTAATAAAACCTGCGTAATCCCTTGACACTTTGTCCGAAATACCTGAAGTTAGCCTTTAGCCCCCGTTACCCCCCACTCCCCTTGGGGGGCTGGCAAAATGGGGGTAGAGGGAAAGGATGTGCATAACATGTATAAGGAGTGACAGGCTTTTCCAACAATATGTCACATGTGAGGGGAAACAAAATTTAGAAAACTGTCCCCTTCGGGGGGGGGGGGATGAGTGAGAAAAGAGAAATTGTTGATGAATAACAAGATTAAGTGGTTACATGCCTTTCAAATGGTATGTCACAACAGGGATATCAGCAAAAGAGACCTGCTTTGAATCCCTCGAAAAATTATGTCCCTTGAAATGTGCACCCTCTTTCCCCCTTTCTTTGAAATTTTTAGATATTATAAATATTTATCAGAAAACCATAAAAAAAGGATCTAAAATGATAAAAACGCTACAATTTCAAAAGCATATGAAAAGCAGAAAAAATTATGAAATTCTTCGTTCGTCCACAGGAAAAATCTGCGAAATTCATCCATCGACCCAATGAAAAAAAATCCGAAGAATTTTGTAAATTGATTACAGCTGCAAATTTTTTTTAACATGTGGGAATAAAATGTTTCAAAACTCATAAATCAGTAATGCAAAAAAAATTGATACAATAATTCATTCTTTAAAAAAATTCACAATATTCCCCAGTCAATTATTTGGAAAAAAAAAAGAGTTTCTTTATTCCGTTACTTTAAAATAATGAGAAATTTAACAATCTGTTGCAGTAAAAGAAACTCACCAGTGAATTGTGAGAAAAAAAAAAAAAAAAAAAAAAGAGAGATTTTTTTTAGTCGGTGAAAGGAGAAAAAAAAAATTGCAAAATTTAAATACATTTAATAACATTTTAAATAGGGAAAAGTCACAAAATTCATCTGCCACAGGAAAACATTTCAAAATTTTACCGATAAAAAAAGTGTAAACAAACCAATTCAAAATATTTTTTTCTGAACAAGGTACATAATAGCCCTTTTATAAAAATTCACGCCCTTTTTTCTTTTTTAGAGCAGCTCTTTTTTTTTTATAAACAACATAATTTTAGTATTGATTTGAGATAAAAATATCGGAGAGGGGGGGGGGGTGGAGAATTTTCAAAAAAGGGAGCAGTTGTATCTTGTTAAATAATTTATACATATATATATTTTTTTAAAGTTCATTTTTCGCAATAAATTTTAATATTTTCTGAGACTGATTGATTTTTTGGAGATCTTCCCAATTCATTGATGAATTCAGCGATTTTTTTGCCTGTGATCAAATAAAGAATTTTGCTTTTTTTTTTTTTAAAATATTATTTCTGTCATTAGGCTGCCGAAAAGCTTTGCAAAATTGTCAATCGTTTTTGTGAAAAAAATCGAGAAATTCGCCAAACGGTTGGCTATGATGAAAAAAAAATTATTCAGTCTGTCAAAAATAAATACTAGTTTTGCCAGTAAGTTGTGAGGGAAAATAGGGAAATTCACCAACTATTTACTGGTTAAAATGAAATTTTTGGACCACCTGAGGGGGGGGGAGAAATTTACACCTTGCCTGTCCTCATACACAATTAAAGTTACTGACCGTAATAGCCTAATGTGAAAAAAAAACCCTTAAAAAGTAAATATTGTTTAATAATAATTAAAATGCTAGCAAAATATATGTGAACACTCCCATAAGATTAGCATTAGCTTGAGTGTTTAAAATCTTAAATGGTCATGCAAAGAAACTGAACTATTACTTTTTGATTTTTATTACAGATTATATAAAGTTTCTTTTACTTTCACATATCTCAAAATGAGGCTCCCATAGATTTAACATTAGCTTGTGAGATTCTTTGTATATCATAAATTTAAATATATACATTTTTGTATGATAAAAAAAAAACATTATTTAATCTGTCAAAAAAAAAAAAAAAAAAAAAAAAAATTACCTGGTTTACTTACTGATTACATGGAGAAAGAAAACTCACAAGTTTATCCAGTAAGTTGTGCGGAAAAATAGGGAAATTCGGCAGCTGTTTACAAGATAAAATGAAATTTGTTGACCATCTGCATGGGGGTGGGGGAAGGGAAACCTGCACCTTCCATGTCCTCATACACAATAAAATTGATCAACTGTAAGAGCCTAATGGAAAAAAAATCCCTAAAAAAAAAATAAATAACTAAAATGCTAGCGAAAAATATGTAAATAACTTCCCCATAAGATTAACATTAGTTTGAGCATTAAAAATCTAAACTGGTCATGCAAAGAAATTGCATCACTAATGTTAAACCTATGAGAGCATTCTTTAAAAAAATTTCTCACTTGCATATTGATAATTTTAAATGTTTTTTTTCTTGCTCAGAACAGCAGAGATTGAATTCTAATTGGGCTATTGTATACTTTTTGATTTTTATTACAGATTATATATATAATTACTTTTACTTTCACATATCTCAAAAGGTTGTTTCCATAGGTTTAACATTAGCTTGCGAGTATCTTTGTATATCATAAATATATAAATTTTTGTATGAAATGACTAACATATTCTTCATTTCCCCCCCCCCCCGCCTTTCATTTTGCCACCCTGGGCACATGTGGGAAGAAAAAAAAATGAAAAAGTCATACAAGTGTTGGTATAATATAAATAAATAAAAATAAGTAATGCAATATGTAAGCAGACATGGTACTGGCTAAGCAAAAAAAAAAAAAAAAAAAGCTGAACTTTCACAGCTTTAAGGACTTTTGACAAAATTAGCATTTTCTCACAGCGTTTTAACAAAATTAGCACTTTTCTGTAATTTTTTAACGAAATTAGTGTTTTTTGTGAACATTTTACAAAAATTGTACTTTTTTCTACGATTTTTTCAATGACATTTATATTATCCATGATCCTTTAGCGATATTCACAGTTTTTCTCACCGTTTTTGACAAAATTAAAAAAATTACACAATCTTTCGAGAAAATTCGAGTATTTTCTGCGATATTACACCAAAATTTGTGTATTTTCCGCGATCTTTTGTCAAAATTTGCATACTTTCCAAGATCTTTTGTTAAAATCTACATATTTTCTGAGATCTTTCGTCAAAATCCACATATTTTCTGAGATCTTTTGAGAAATTTCTCTTATTTTCCACGATCTTTCGATAAAATTAGTGATTTTTCTTCAATCTTTCAACAAAATTCATGATTTTCCACCGATCTTTCTTCAAAATACGTCTATTTTCCGTTATCTTTCTACAAAAAACTTCTATTTTCCTCGATCTAACAACAAAATTCTCATTTTCCACAATCTTTTGGCAAAATTTGCATATTTTCCTTGATTTTTCGGTAAAATTTGCAATTTTCTGTGATCTTTTGAAAAAATTCGTGCATTTTCCGAGATCTTTCATCAAAATTTTCATATTTCTGCTGACCTTTCAAATAAATCTGCATATTTTCCCTGATTTTTCGACAAAATTAGAATATTTTCTTCGATCTTTCGAAAAAGTTTGAGTATTTTCCACGATCTTTCAACAAAAATTTGAGTATTTTTCCTAATCCTTTAACAAAAGTCGCGTCTTTTTCCGTAATCTTTTGACCGAAATCGCATTTTTCTTTCCGCAATCCGTTGAAGAAAACTCTGCTAATTGACTGTTTGAAACTGACTATTTTTTCCCCCGATCGTTAAACAAACTTATAGATTTTTTGCGATCATTTGGTGAAATTTGCATTTTTTCCTACAGTCCTTTGAAGAAATTTTCTCAATTTGGTGCGGTTAGTATTCATGTTTTTGTTGTAATTACACCCCCCCCCCCCTCCCCTCAATAAGAAGGTCAACAAATTATAACGCATATTTGCAACGATCCCAGGGATGATGAAATGCATCACTGAAAAAGCAGAATTCAACATTTCTGCAGAAAAGTAGCATGTATGCATAAGTCAGCCCACAAAGACAAATCCAAAAACTCACCATGTTGTAAAATGGGTTGTAAAAAACGCAAATTTTGATAAATGACCATGAAAAAAATGGGAAATTTAAAACAAATTTTATCAAAATCCCGAGAAAAAGCCAAATTTCAACAAGCGATGCTGAAAAAAATCTGCAAATTTTCTAAGCAGATTGCTAAAAATGGTAAATATTGTAAAAAGATTACATAAACAACTAATTTTGTCAAAGAATTGGGAAAAAATTATAAATTTTGTTTAAAAAAAATCCCCAAAAAACAGCACATTTCAACAAAAATCCGAAAAAAAAAAGAAATTTTGTAAACAGATTGCAAAAAAAGGTGAATTTCATTAAACGATCATGAGAAAACACCTCATTTTATATAGGTATCAGAGAAAAAAATGTGAATTTTGTTAAAAAATTGTGAAAATTCTCAGAAAAACAGTAAATTTTGACAAAAAATCCTAAAAGACAAAATTTGTAAACAAACCTAAAAAAAGGCAAATTTTATTAAAAAACGATGAGAAAATGACTATTTTGTTAAAATATTATAAAAAAACTACTAAATTTGTCAAGAGGTCGAGAAAAAACTCAATTTTTTTCCATGTATCGCAAAAAAAAATGTGAATTTCATCAACTGATTGCGAAAAAAAAAGGCAAGTTTCGACAAAAAATCCCTAAAAAAAAACAAATTTTGTAAACAGATCACGAAAAAAACCCCAGTAAATTTCATCGAAAGAAATTCTGGAGTTCTATTGCTTTTAAATATAGTGAAATTTGTTAATCGGTTAAAGAAAAATAAAATCATAAATATGGAAATTCGCTAATTCCAAAAATACAATATTTATCTTATAAAATAAATAAAAATTCACTTACCTTTATTTTAAATACATCACTCGTACAAACTTCCAAACACGAAAAATCGCACCTATCGTTGATAGGTCAAAAAAAACATCTTCAGTTTTGTTGATGATGCACGAAAAAAATTGCAAATTAAGTACATTTGCTCAGAAAAATTGCATGTTTTCTCGGTTTATCGTGTGAAAAAAACACAAATTTCGTTGATCGTGCACGAAAAAATTGCGAATTTTGTTGATTAGGGACGAAAAAATATCACAAATTTCGTTGGTAAGGCACAAAAAACGCAAATTTTGCGATGATGCGCGAAAAATTTGAAAATTTTGTTGATCGAATGCGAAACAATCGAGTGTTTTGTCAGTTTATCAAAATAAAAAAATCGTGAATTTCATCTCGCAGCGTAAAAATTTGCAGATTTCGTCAAAGTTAGTTAAAAGTTGCAAGTTTTTGTTGATTGGACGCGGAAAAAACGCATATTTTGTCAATCGAACATGGAGAAATCGTGAGTTTTATAGATCGGATTGCGAAAAATTGGATATTTAGTATGTCAAACACGAGAATATCGTGAATTTTGTTCGTCACATGGGGAAAAGGTGTAAATTTTGCCAATCAGGCTCAAATAAATTTGCGAATTTTATCGATTAGGTTCGTAAAAGTCAGAAATTTCATCGATTGGCTTCGTAAAAATCGCGAATTTTGTTAATCAGGCGCGGAAAGATCATGAATTTTCTCGATCGGCTTCATAATAATCACGAATTTTTCGTTCAGCTCAGAAAAATCACGAATTTTGTCGATTATGCGAAGAAAAATTGCGAATTTCTCCGATCGACTTCTTAAAAATTGCGAATGTCGGCGATCATGCGAAAAAAACCCGCAAATTTTGTCAATCAGTCACGATAAAATCATAAACATTCATTGATCAAGTGCAATAAAATCACAAAAATTCGGTGATCGGCTTTATGAGAATCACGAATTTTCTTGATCGACTTTGTAAAAATCGTGATTTTTTCTTCGATCGGCTTTGTAAAAATAGTGAATTTTCTTGATCGATTTCTGAAGAATTGCGAATTTTGTTGATCGTTCAAGGAAAGATCATGAATTTTCTTGATTCACTTCATAAAAATTGCAAATTTTATTGATCGGTCTGGTAAAAAAACGAAATTTTTTCGATCAGGCGTGGAAAAATTGCAAATCTCGTTGATCAAGGCACGAAAAATTGGGTATTTCATAGATCAGGTATGGAAAAATCTTGTTGAGCGGCTCCTTCTTTGTTTTTCATTCATAAACTTCACATTTTTTTTTCAGCACCAGCCGCTTATGTTTGTTTCTTAGCACTTTTAATAAAACAAAATTTACTCTCTTGAATAAAATCAAGGAGTATTATTACATCTTGAAAATAATCTTTGCTACAAACATAAAAACTGCTGATACAATCTCACCAACTGAATTTGATATTTTGACTGGGTATGCTAATTTAAAGGTATACCTCCCCCCAATCCCCTCTGAAACTATATTTTTTATCCGATTATAAGTCACAGATCATCTCATTGTAAATCAAATTTTCTTCGTGTTATTGATGTGGCCTTGGAGTACACAGGCATAATTGTAAGTGGCCCTTCTCTTGAAAAGGTTGTGCACCCGTATCATAGAGCATATTTCTCCGAAATAATTTGCAGTCTACAAAAAAATACATTACACAGAAGGTGCAGGCAATTTCTTATCATCTATACTAATATTATAAAGAGGAAAGATTTGATTGTTTGTTTGTTTGTTTGTTTGTTTGAATTGAATAGGCTCCGAAACTACTTGACGGATTTGAAAAATTCTTTCACCGTTGGAAAGCTACACAATTTCCGGTGAACATAGGCTAATTTTTAATTGATTTATTCAAATATTTTCCTTAATAGTTCAAAATTTTATTATTTTTCATACAGAATCAATTAAAATTTTTCCGATAAAAAATAACCATTTTTCTTTCACGTTGCCAATAAAATCAAAATCTGGGATAATAATATCTCCTCGGCAATTGATTTTCCATTGAACAGTATCCACGTGAAAAATTAAAATAAAAATAATATATAAGACGCTATATAAGACGCACAAATATAGGTTACGTTAATAAGAGGTTCTCTGCGAAAAATGGCGACATAATTAGAAGTAAAGTGAACGAGAAAGAATTAAATTATTATTAAAATATTTGATTTGGAAAAATATGATGTCATAATTTAAATAACATAGGAATTTTCAAATATTTGTTAAAAGAACAAGAGGCATGGATATATGTAACTAATAAAAATCAGTAAATAATGATGTCACATCTATACCCAATATTATAAAGAGGAAAGATTTGATTGTTTGTTTGTTTGACTTGAATGGGCTCCGAAACTACCTGACGGATTTGAAAAATTCTTTCACCGTTGGAAAGCTACACTATTTCCGGTAAACATAGGCTATATTACATTTAAAAAAAGGGGGGATCCTTATTAAAATGCCAATAATGTAACCCAAGGTGTAGAAAAATGACCCTAAAAAATCCGGTACTTCTCTATTATCCCGTCGACCAATTTTGCCAAATTATACAAATCGCCAAACTAATAGCCAAATTTTACATATTGACATAATTTTTATTTTAAATAACGAAAAAACAAATAATTAGTGGAATATTAATAAAAATTCAGATAAAAAAACGAAATTAATATCACTTAATGACATTTTAAACACGTGAATCTTATTTAATGTCATTGAATGTGACATTCACGATTATCCATAATTGGCATTTGATCTTATAGTTTGGCGATAATTTTTTGGTCGATGGGATAACCTAGAAGTACCAAAAATCCTTACATCGCGTGCGCTGCGAATACTATTGATTATAAAACAAAATAATGTACTACGACTTTGCAGAACGTATAATTATCTAAAAAAAATGGCGCGACAGCATATGTCTAACTGTTATGTCTAAAGTCACAATAAGTGTTTTTGGCACAGATGTCATATACGCGCAACATTGGGCATATGCTTTTTCCCCCCCGCCAATTTGGCATTGCACATGTGTGCCAAGGAGAAAGATCCGTTTAATAAGTTTATAACAGTTGTTGGGGGAATAAAATGAAAAAAGTTAAAAGATTTCAGTGAAATGGGCTGATTAAATAATATAAATGCATGCATTCAATCTATATATATAAAAGAAAGTCTGGATTTCGTATTAATCACAGCACAAAAAAAATCTACCGGACCCATAATCTTGAAAATTGGGGAAAAAATACTTATAGCACCGAGTGCCGCTAAGAAGGGATTTTCGAAAATTCCACCCCTAAGGGGGGTAAAAAAAAGAACGAACTTTTAAAAAATTCCTTAAAAATCGGCTTATGTAATTATTTATCAAATGATAACATATTTTAATGTATTTTTCCATGCTGAATCGAATGGTACCAAGCAAATTCTTTTAAATCCAGTAGTTCGTGAGATACTTCCCATTTTCCTAATTTGGCGATGTCTTCGGCGCAAAAACCTGAAATTTTCAATTCTTATCTATATATATAAAAGAAAGTCTGGATTTCATAATAATCACAGCACAGAAAAATCTACTGGACCCATAATCTTGAAAATTGGGGAAAAAATACTTCTTATAGCACCGAGCACCGCTAAGAAGGGATTTTCGAAAATTCCACCCCTAAGGGGGGTAAAAAAAAGAACGAACTTTAAAAAAATTCCTTAAAAATCGGCTTATGTAGTTATTTTTCAAATGATAACATGTTTTAATGTATTTTTCGATGCTGAATCGAATGGTACCAAGCAAATTCTTTTAAATCCATTATTTCGTGAGATACTTCACATTTTCCTAATTTGGCGATGTCTTCCGTGCAAAAACCTGAAATTTTCAATCCTTCTATATAGATCAGATTTTGTAGTCAATTCAATTGATACCATTTTGTAGACGATTCAATTGGTACCATATTTTAGTGTATTTTGCCATGCTGAATCGAATGGTACCAAGCAAATTCTTTTAAATCCAGTTGTTTGTGAGATACTTCACATTTTTCTAATTTGGCGATATCTTCTGCGCAAAAAGCTGAAATTTTCAATCTTTATATATAAAAATCTTCTGTGCGTGTGTTTGTAATTGAACTCCTCCTAAACGACTGGACCGATTTTTATGAAATTTTTTGTGTGCGTTCCAGTAGATTCGCGAATGGTTTAGATTCACATTTCGTCGAAATTGATTCAGTACTTTTTTAGTAATTAGGCAAAAACTAATATTTAGTTACTTTTCGCTAATTAAAAGTGCTATATATATTAAAGAAAGTCAGGATTTCGTATTAATCATAGCACAAAAAAATCTACCATACCAAAAATCTTATAAATTGAGGTAAAAATACTTCTTATAACATCGAGTGCCGCTAAAAATGGATTTTCGAAAATTCCACCCCTACGATGAGTAGAAAAAAGAACGAACTTTTAAAAAATTCCTTAAAATCGGCTTCTGTAGTTATTTTTCAACTGATAACATATTTTAGTGCATTTTTTCATTCTGAATCGAATGTTACTAAGCAAATTCGTTTAAATCCAGTAGTTCGTGAGATAATTCACATTTTCCTAATTTGGCGATGTGTTCGGCGCAAAAACCTGAAATTTTCAATGCTTATATTTATATATATAAATCTTCTGTGCGTGTGTATGTCACTGAACTCCTCCTAAACGACTGGACCGATTTTTATGAAATTTTTTGTGTGCGTTCCAGTGGATTCGAGAATGGTTCAGATTCATATTTTGTCGAGATTGATTCAGTACTTTTTTAGTAATTAGTCAAAAACTAATAGTTAGTGATTTTTCGCTAATTAAAAGTGTGGAATAATTTCGAAGAATAGAGTGCGGACGGAATGTCCGAGCGGTCTAATGCGCCAGATTTAAGCTTAGCTTAACCCTACTCCTGACAAACGTGTATGCTTTACAATAATATTTCCTGTATTATAATTTTGATTAACCGACTTCAGACAATCGTTAACTTTTAACTAAAAAGAGAAAAATAAACTTTTCTATCAAAAATTGAACCGACTTCAAAAACTAATGAAGAGTAAAAAATAATTTCCTTACATAATTGTAATAATAAATTAAATTAAGAGCGTAGTGTTTATTCTGCGTATTACCATATTTACGTACATTTATTTGATATCCTGGAGTCGGTGCCAAGAAGGACAACGTCTGTCGGTGACAGGACAACGTCTGTCGGGTCCGCTAGTCTTTATATATAAAAGAAAGTCTGGGTTTTTTTTTATTAATAATCGTACAAAAAAATCTATTGAACCTACACTTTGGAAGTGAGTTCTATAATCAGGTTAACATGATTATGTAAGCTATATTTAATTGTCTCAATATATATAAAACACAAAGTAAAATTTCATTCCGGCCTCTTATAAATTAAGTTCTACTAGATAGATTTTAATAGAACTTACATTGTTAGCTGGATAATTTTTCAGAAATTTTGTAACAATTGTAATATAGCATTCATCTTTAGATGAATACTTATGGAGATATTTTAAATCAGATGAACCCAATTACAAAAGGTTGGCTTTATTTTAAAGGTTCCACTGAATGAATTTTTATGTGATTAAAACTGTTAACATGTTGAGCGCTACGTCATTCGTTGGTGACTAACTTTGAACTTTCTGTTTAGATGACTGCCTTTTCTCCGATGGCATACAGAATAAAATACAATATAAAACTAAAAATTACTATGGTATAAAAATTTCGTTTGATTTAAAGTTTCTTTAAAAAAAACTGACCAGCGTAGCGGGCGAAGGCTGCTAGTATTTTATAAGCTGACTATTTACAACACAATTACTTTAAATCATTTTTTTTTCAATTATCTATAAAACTATTTAGATTAATAAATTTACAAGTAATATTTGAAAATATCCATAAAAAGATTAAGATATTTTTGATAACTTGATTGACACTTATTTTTAATATGTCGGAGAAGTAAAATCAACATCAATACAAAAAATAAATAAATAAAAAATACATGTATACATAAATTTCTTTACAATGAACAGGGCTAAATTACATATGGGTTATTTGAATTCCCTATAACTGACATTTAATTACCTCCTCTTCTATTAAAATATAAAAAAACAAATCTAAAATTAAATAATAAGAATAAAAAATTTCATCTAAAAATTCGCCCCCGAAAATACTCTCATTAGGTCTTTAATATTGAATAGCTAAAAATA
The DNA here is from genome assembly GCA_964019185.1 of Maratus speculifer. Taxonomy (NCBI): domain Eukaryota; kingdom Metazoa; phylum Arthropoda; class Arachnida; order Araneae; family Salticidae; genus Maratus; species Maratus speculifer. The sequence goes on from OZ025300.1 coordinate 133,982,902, forward strand.
CACTCAATATTCATTTCTCGAAAGGGATTTTTTTTTTAAGAAACGTGGGACTTTCATGCATAAATTGTCGTCAAATATTAATTTTTAACTATCTTGTCAGTTTATACATTTAAAAAGATTAATAAAAGTAGACAGAATGACTCCAATTTTAGCTAAAAGAGATAAATAAAATAATAAACAAACGAACGCAAAGCCAAGAACGACAGCGATTATTCCGCCAAACGCGCGGTCAGTTTGTTTACAAAGTAAAGCGGAGTTGAGAAGATTTCAGTCGCGACGCCAGTCATGACATTTCGCTAGTAATCAAATTGCAAACAAACGGTTACTAGGCTGTATTTTATATCTAAGTATTTTTATACTTTACAGGCAGTTGTAACATTTTCTATGATTTATATTTAAAAAGAAAAATGGATTTTCTTATAAATATCCATATATATAACAGTAAATATATGGACATTTTATGTGACAAGAGTTGGATTTCGGTACAGGAAAGAGCGAGGGGATGAACATATTTTTAAAAACTTCAGGTGCAATTTTTGGACGGATCTCTCTGTCAAATATTATTTATCAAATATAGAAGTTTCAAAGAGATTTCTTATTGGAGGTGGAATGAATTTTCTTTAGGGAATTTTTGTGGGTGTTTGAACACGATTTTAAATAATGATGAAAGGGATTTTTAATTAATTTGGAGATTTTTTTAGGGGGAATTTTTGTTAATTAAAATTTTTGTATGTATTAGAATTGGAGGGGCTATTTTACTGCGGAAGTTTGAGGAAAAATTATGAAAATTTTCAGGGTAAAAAATAGATTAACAAAGTTTTGTGTTTTTTATTTTTTATTTATTTTTTTATTTATTTTTTTAACGAGGAGATTTCAAAATAATCTTGAGATTTTTGTTTTCTTTAAAGGGATATTTGTGGATGGGAAGGAAAAATAGTAATTTTAAATAGTAATTAAAAATCTTAACGAAGAAGCCTTAAAATAATTTAGATATTTTTATTTTTAGAACGGGATTTTTATATCGCTATTTTAAATTGAAATTTAATTAAAAATTTTAATGAAGGGCGTTAAGAATTTTCCATTTAACCGCTCACGGGATTTTTGGATGGGATTGAAAAATTGTAATTTCAAATGGTAATTAAGAATCTTAATGAGGAGACTTTAAAATAATTTGAAGATTTTTTATTTCTAGAACGGAATTTTTATATCGCTATTTCAAATTATAATTTAAAATAACTAAAAGTGTTAACAAGGGTAATTAAGAATTTTTTATTGAACCGGTGGAAGAAATTAGATTTCTCAGAAATATCTAAAATATTAATTAAAAAAATAATAAATATTATGAGGAAATGCAAACATATCAAAATCTTAGATATCATAATGTGCAATGATAAACCTCAATAAAACCTTTAAGTAAAACCTTTATATTACCTGCGTGAGAAACAGTTTTCATTTTCCTTCAAAATACCTCAAGTGATTTCGAGAAAATCTTCTAAGTCATTAAAGATGATTTAAAGGTAATAATTTGCTCATAAAAACCTGTATGAAAACTTTTAAAAAGCTGTATATTTCTCTTAGGGAAACGTTTAGCTTTCATTTTCCTTATAAATACCACCAAAAACCTTTAATATGCCTGCAAAATCTCAAAATATTTAAAGGTTTTTTGCTGATTTTTTTACCTGGGCTACTGTACTTGATATTAATAATTTCTACTTTTTGTCATTTCCACTGCGGATTTTGATATTTTTGCCATTAAATTAAAAAAAAAAAATTCAGCCCTTTCGGGTTCGATGTTTTTTTCAATTTTTAGGAAACATTACTTTTACTTTAATACCATTAACACTAGCTATCTAAATAGATTAATTAGTGTTCAACGAATGTCTCATTGTCTGAAAGATAACGAAAAATGTTGTTTTGCTCACTATTCAATCCATATTTATATGACAGTAGGCTAAGGATGATTTTTTTTAGATGTTTTTCAAAATATGGTATTATAAGAACTTTTAACTTATATTAAAAATTTCTAATACGGTTTGCGCTGTGTAACATATAATTGTTTCAGGAAAGTAACTTTTATGTTAAATTTGAAGCGTGACATACATGATTATATTTGAATGAAGTGAAAACGGCGCAAAGAGAATTAAGCTAATATTAATAATATAAAATCTGTAAACATAAATGAAATGATACAGTAAATGCATAGACATACACTAAACATAACTCTCTTAAAACCTCGTCCACACAATAACTCAATTTGAGCCGAAATCCACTCATCTTACGATTTTAAGGTAAAATTCTCGTAAAGAACTGAAACAACTCGAGTGATAGAGTTATTTTCAAACAATTTAAATGAAGGTGATTACACTGCCAAAACCACAGGTTGCTTATGGCACTCCTAGGGATGAAACGCTTGTCTCGTAAGTGACCACCCTAGGTGATCCACAATTTCACCCCTAGGGCACACCATGGCACCCCATGGTTGCCATGGATTTACTTTGAGATGCCCTATGGGTGCAATTGGGATGCCATGGGGTCTCCTAAGGATGCAATTCTGGTTCCTCTAGGGGAATTGCTTACCAGACAAGCGTTTCATCCGTAGGAGTGCTATATGCCACCTGCTATTTTAACAGGGTAATTGAAATAAATGTTTTAAATCAAAAGAGTAAAATCTTTAAAAAATAATTCATTCACGATCCAATAAATTATGACTCTTTCCTGAGAAAATAAATCCATTCTTCCGCTTTAAAAGTGTACTATTTATAAATAGTTGTAAAAGTATACTCTAAAACAAAACAATGCTCCATTAAAAGACATGTACTGTTAATAGTACACCAGACTCAAAAAGGCTACTTTTTTTCTTAAAAAAAAAAAACATTTAATACTTCTTAATTTAACACAGGCAGAAATATATTAAATATATGTATCTAAAAACAAATCATTTTTATTCAATAATCATACAACCCATTATAATTTGTGTTTAGATATATTACAATTTATATGTTAGGAAAAGAGAAAGAAATATTACTTAAATTACAAAATCTTTTTCCTTTTAAAATTGTTGTAGTACTTGAAGTTCTAATTTTATGAAACAACATTTCATCCAGAACAAGTAATTCAATTTAAAGTTAAATTTTGCATTTCCGTTTCCATTTTGAATAAGTGGACTTAAAGTTTTCTTTAAAACAAATTGCAATAAACTTCATGTCAATAAAACTGCGCCTAAATATATTATTTCTTCGGAATAGAACATTATATTACAACATTTAAATATTTACTTTGAATAAAGTTAGTTTTATACAATGTATGTGTTCTTCAAGAATCGAAACAAAATTTATTCTTTGAAACATAATGTATAATTGTAGGTATTTTGGCAGAAAAATATGTTTAAATAAGTGAATTTTTTTCTAACTTTCCAGCTTATTTTGAGACTTAAATATTTTATATTTGTGTGTGAGATTCAGTGTAACATCAAGCAAACATGCCTGTACTTTTATGGAAATAAGAAATTATTTTAGAGAAGTGGAATTATTTCATTAATTTAAAATCATTGAAATCAAATTACTGTCTTGACATATTAATTATTTGTACTTTTTAGAATTTTAACTTTTAAGCGTCAAGTTTTCTGAATTATTCATATTAATTTTCGAAAACAAAAAGAACATTTCACATGCTGAAATATATTAAAATTATGCATCTAATCTTTAGAACTAAAAATAAATAATTTTTATTCAATAATCATACAACTAATTTTTATTTGCATTTACATAAATTTCAATTTATATGCCAAAAATTAGAAAAAATATTATTTAAATTACAAATTCTTTTTCCTTCTAAAATTGTTTTAGTAGTTTTAGTTCCAATTTTTTGAAACAAGATTTCATCCAGAACAAGTATTCCAATTTAAAATTAAATTTTGCATTTTCGTTTCCATTTTGAATAACTGGAGTTAAAGTTTTCTGTAACATAAATCCAACAAACTTCATGTTAATAAAATTGCGTCTAAATATGTTATTTCTTCGGAAAAGAAAGTTTTATTGTAACTTTTCAATATTTACTTTGAATAAAGTTAGTTTTATACAATGTATGCGTTCTTCAAAATTTGAAACACAATTTATTCTTTGAAACATAATTTATAATTGCAGTTATTGTCACAGAAAAATATTTTTAAACAGGTAAATGCTTTTCTAATTTTCCAGTTTATTATGAGGCTTAAATATCTCACATTTTTGTGTGGTATTCAGTGTAGCATCCAGCAAACATGACTGAACTTCTATGAAAATCAGAAATTATTTTTCAGAAATGGAATTTTTTTGTTTTAATTAAAATCATTGAAATTAAATTATAGTCTAGATGTATTGATTAGCTCTATTTTTTTAAGTGTTGAATGTTCTGAATTATCTATGCGTTAATTTGATTTAATTTTTTTTTTTTGGGGGGGGGGGGGAAGGTCACATGCTGTAATATATTAAAATTATGCATCTTATCTTTAGAATTAAAGATAAATCATTTTTATTCAAAAACCATACAACTATTTGAGTTTACATAAGTTCCTATTTATATGCATATATATATATATATATATACTTATATATGTATATATTATTTAAATTACAGATTTTTTTCTTTAAAAATTGTTGTAGTAGTTGAAGCTGTAATTCCCTGAAACAAGATTTCATCCAGAACATGTATTTTGATTTAAAGTTAACTTTTTCATTTCCGTTTCCATTTTGAATAACTGGCATTAAAGATTTCTTTAAAACAAATTGCAACAAACTTCATGTTAATAAAATTGCAATTGCGCCTAAACATATTGTTTCTTCAGAGTAAAAAGTTTTATTACAACATTCCAATATTTACTTTGGATAAAGTTAGTTCTAGTCACCAAAGGATCTTACTACCCCTTTGAATTGAACAAAATTTAAATTTTTATGTTTCAAGAATTAAGAAGTTAAGATTTTCTTTTAAAAAATGCAATATACTTCAAATTTGAGTTGTAAATGACGAACTAAACTTATAATGTTACTGTTATGACAATTTCATATTTCAAAATAACGGTTAATTATATAATTAGAATGTTACTAAATGTTGAAAAAAAGCTTCATTTCTTGAATAACAACCATAATCATATTTGTCCGCGTAGATTTACACATATTTTCTTCATACAATAATTAGAGTCATTCAATTTTGGTTTTCTGAATTTTATTTTCTTAAATTATTGTAATTTTGGTGCAATGTAGAAGCCCGCATACGGAATATCATGTACATCTGCCTGCAATTTCATAATGTTTAGGATTATATTCGCATCAATTAATTAAAAACTTAAAATTGTGATTATGTTCATTTTATCGCATATTCTGCAACCCCCTCATTAAAAAAAAGAAAGAAAGAGAAAAAAAAGAGTTTGATTAAAATATAATACTCATTGCTTTGATTTGATTTCTTAACTTATAGAAAAAATGAAATCATGTGCATAAATTAGTGTGCATAAACTTCACAGCTATGATATTAATTAAAGTATTCAAATATGATTTTCTGCTCTGCTTTTCTTCAGGATTTTCTCCACATAAGAGATTTTCCTCAACTAAAAGCCATATGCATTGTTTTTTCGTCTTCCGTTTCTATCTTACCAATTCCATTTTTTTCCATATTCTGTCTCAGTTTATCTTTTTCTTGGTCTTCCTCTTCTGTTCCTTCTTTGCTGTTGCCAGCTCATTAATGACTTTGGCATCTGCCGGTTGATTTTAACTTACATAATATGACTTTACATCAAACATACACAGATCAACGATATTAAGTTCGTTTGCTACAAAACTCTTATTAGAACACCCCTCCCCCATTATAATCTTATTCAATTTTAAGGTATGTTCAAAAAACACTATCAGTTAGTGACCATATCTACATAGATAAAACTTTATATGTATGATGTTTTTAAAACAAATATATCAACATTAATGTGTCTTAATAGCGAAATTATAATAGCTAAAACGGAATATTTAAAAATATGTATATTTAACGACATGTGCACATCTACGTGTGCAAAAGTTTTAAGGTAAAAAATCAATAATGACACAAACTGAATTAATTTGTTTTCTTTAATTATTTTAATACGGTTGCCGGAAAAAAATTATTTTCTAATTTCATCTTTCAATTAATTTATTACACAAGCTTACATTATTTTCCATTAAGTTATTAAAAATGCATGGTTAATTGAATTTTCGCATTTAAAAAGTACGTAATTTTGAGCAGCTGGAATTTTTTAATCCACAAAACACCGAATTATATTTAATGAAATTAAAACAACAATAAAAGTTAATAATGAATATTTTATGTAATTAAATTATTGTCATTTTATTTTACTTAGTAAATGCTTAAAATGTTGCTTGACATTTGGGTAAATAATTAAATTATTTTTGATAGCATAATTCCGTTTAACGAAATACATAGGAAGATAAATAAACTCCAGATAAATAATTATTTATTAATTAAAATAAAGGAATGTGTATTATAAAGTATGAGTTCATTCATTAATACACATTCATATCACAAAATATTAATGATATATTCAACTGAAAGTAATTTATTCCTATGTTATATTTAAACGTTTATAATTTAATTTATTTTAAATAGATTATGTTTTCATTTATAAATTAAATATTTTTATAAAGTTTTTTACTGATTTTTTCTATTTTTTGTTACGTTGAATATCTCAAGTCCTTTTCAATCAATAAAAGATTTTTTACACTATTTTATTTAATTAAAGATGAGTTCAGATTATAAAGATAGTATTTTGCAATCGATTTCTCCACCAAATTACTGATATCATAAAAATAACAAAAAATATGTTCCTGGGTGTTTTTGTTTTGACAATATAATAATTTTATTTATTATATAAAGAACTTAAAAATCTGCAAATTTATATTTATAGATTATTTCGTTATCCTGGTATATGTCATAAATCGAGAAATGTAGATCGTGCAATTGTACAAATGCGGAATAATAAGAGTTTTTATGATGTGTCAAAATTAATATTAATCCACCTCAAAATATGCCAAATGGCCATGAAATTGAAACAATAAATTTTTCTACAGGTTAAAAAGCAGAAAATGAATTATAAATTTAAAACAGTGGAAAATTTAAAAAACACACTTTACTGAATAGTAGTTTCATCATAATTTATTTATGAATATCTATACTAATAAAAGAACAAAACGCTCAGTGTGTGTGTGTGTGTGTCCGTGTGTCTGCGATGGTTAGCGAAATCTGGGGCATGTACAAGGCTAAAAACATATTTTGAAAGTAGCTCAAAGTCTGTCCTGATGCACCTGCTATTCAGAATCTCAAAATTCTAATTATTAATTGAGTAATTAATTAAAATCTAAAACACTCTCTCATTAAAAAATCAGTTTTTTCCGCTTTTTTCCCTTTTCTTGTTTAGGGTTGGTTGGTTGTATAAAACTTTCGACGCAATAATTAATAAATCTGGGACATAATTAGAGAAACCAATTTAAAAGTAACTGTTTTTTTTTTTTCAAAACCTTTAAATTTCATGGACCGGCAACATTCAGTTTAACTGAGGATTTTGATCGCAGCTGTTGTACGTCAGAATGAAGGCAATTCGTACATTGGAATGTATGCGGTTAGCTGTGTTGATGAAAAAAAGTGGCTTTTCTTGGAGTTATTTTTTTAATCATTGATTAAATTTAAATGTATTCTATTTAATTTAAAAATTTATTGTGGCTTTAATTTGTTTTTGAAACGAAAATAAAACGACTGTTATGCGTACAATTGTTTGAATCGGCAGACGATTAATGCACTATAATAAATTATGAAAGAGCGAAGCAAATTATACTTCAGAAATAGTCACTAATAGAATAGCAGCAAAACTGGTTACAATCGTAATGTTTTGGCTTATTAACACATAACCCGATCCAAACCAGAAAAAAATACAGACCATAATGTGATCTGAGCAAAACAAAAATTCTTTGAGGATAAACGCGAGCTGAATCAAAAAATATCATTTTAAAAACTATTATTAACTAACTATAACTATTCCCAACCAAAATTCATTCCACAAAAATGTTCAAATAAAGCATAACCCGATCCGAACAAGAAAAACTAATTTTCTTGGAGGTGTAACCTGGCCCGAACCTAAATATTTTCTTTAAAAAAAGAATATGACCTGAACGAAATTTGAAACCGATAAAAATATTCCAAAGAAAAATAAACCGATCCGAGGAAGACAAAGTAATTTCCTTGGACATAAACCAGATTAGAACTTAAAATATTAAATTTGAAAAAAAAACCCTGAAATTTCATTCAAACTTCATCTGAATCCGACCAAAATATTCGAAAGAACCATAACCGGATTCGAGTAAAACAAAATAATTTCTGTAACCATGAACCCAATCCGAACTTAAAAATTGAATTTGAAAAAATAACTGACATTTGCATGGAATGAAACCTGAACCTGACAAATATATTCCAAAAAAAGATAACCGAGTCTGAAAAAGACAAAAAATTTACATGGACATGAACCTAATCCGAATCTAAAAAATTTCTTTGAAAAATCTCGAAATATCAACTGAACCAAATCTGAATCTGACAAATATATTCCAATGAAGCATATACTTATTCGAACAAGAAAGATCAATTTCCGTGGACACGCAACCCGACCCGAACATAAAAATGCCATTTGATGAAAAACCCGAAATGTTAATTAAACCGAATCTGAACATGACAAAAATATTTCAAGGAACCATAACCGGATCCGAACAAGCCAAAATAATTTCCTTGGAAGCTCAACCCGACGCGTGTTGTTGTACCTAAAAAAATGTTTGAAAAATCCTGAAATATGACCAAGATGAAATCTGAAACGGAGAAAAATACGCCAAAAAACAATAACCAGATCCGATATCGACTGAGAGCATTTTCCGTGGACAAAATATTACATTTCAAAAAAAAAAAAAAAAAAAAAAAAAAACCCGAAATTTGACCCGAACAAAACCTGATAAAAAAATTTCTGATAAAAAAAAAAAAGATTTATAACATAAAAAGAATATTCTTTATACTAATAAAGGTACATCTCCAATCAAAAACTCATTTTCTATAAGTGAGTTAATAATTTTAAATTGCTTCCTTTGGTATAATTTTAGTTCATATTTTTAATATAAGTTATTCTTTTATGTTAAAAAATGCAAAAATTTCTTTTTATAAATAACATTTAAAATAGACACGAACATAGGTACGTTAGTGTTTCAAGATTGTAGCAGTTAAGGTTATTTTCGTATAATGGCTGCTACTTTTTCACACATACATGCATTATTTTGTATCGGTAAACTCAAAATATTAACAGGTACACTTATTCAAAAATTTAATGCATTTCTATTATTCGATAAAAGCAGATGATTATGAAAGTAATGTTGTCAAATTTGGCCTTTTGAACCCAATTTCCAGACGCGAAAGACCAATGAAGATCCACGTGACACAACAATCGTTTATGAATTAAGATTTTTTTCAAATAAAATTTTTAGTTTCGGATTGGGTTCGTGTTCATCGAAATTATATTGTCCTGTTCGGATCCGGTTATAGTTCTTTGGAATAGTTTTGTCCGTTTCGGAATTGACTCAATTCAGATTTTGGAATTTTTTAAATTGAATTTTGTGTTCGGCTCAAATTATATGTATAGAGAAATTACTTTCTCAGAATGGGATCGGGTCAGTTTCAAATTTGTTTCGTGTTAAATTTCAGTTTTTTTTTTTTTTTCTTTTTTTTTTTTTTTTTTTTACTTTGGTTCGGTTAACCTTTTACAGGCCAATGTTCCCAATTGGGAACGTAAATTTAAAAATTTAGCAAAAATTAAATTTCATCAAAATTGACTTGAAAAAATTAGCAGAAATAGTAAAGAGATTACTTGATTTTTTAAAATAGAAGTTACATTCGTATCATTAATAGGGAAATGTACAGAAAATCATAAAAATGACCATTTTCATTGTTTCTTACAATGCAAAACTAAAATATTCACATAAATGTGAAAAACCATCCAATGCTTCTAAAAACCGGTTGGTATACATAAAATAGCTTTAATCAATAAAAAGGACATCATATTTTATAATAATAATCAAAAATACACTCGGGGTTGTTAATTAAATATTCATGTTCCCAATTAGGAACGTTGGTCTGTCGCCATTATTCTGCGTTGACATAATTTTCTGTACGAGGAATTTTTGTTGAAAAGTAATAGAAAGGGGAATCCCCGTTCAGCGAAGAAAAGGGAAAACTTCGGAATTATTTGAAAGGGGAATCCCCTTCCGTAGGGAAGGAAAGGGAAAACTTCCGAATTATTTGAAAGGGAATCCCCTTCCGTAGGGAAGGATAGGGAAATTCCATAAATAGTTGAAAGGGGAATTCCCGAATTTTGTGAAAGAACAGTCCAATTTTATTAGCAGTTTAGTACGTTCACTTCTCAGATTTAATTTTTAAAGATATTGAATGGAATTTTTTTAGTGAACTAACATAGTATGGAGAAAAAATTTAAAACTCTAGAGGCGGCTGTTGATTATCTAATGACTCTGAGAGATTCCGATGTTTCGGATTTTTCAGACGAAGAAGTTGAAATTTGTCAGCTTCCTTCTGATGAAAGTGATCTCATCTCAGAAGAAGAGGATATTGATGACAGTATCCTTAATCCTGTTGTGCCCTCGGATGTTTGTGGTCACCTTAGTATTTTTACAAATAAAGTGCCAATAAACCAAAATAGTTGCGAAAATCAAGTTTCAGGATCTGCTACCAATGAACAAAAAAATAAACGAAGGAAACTTTTTAGTTCTGATAAGGTGAAAAAATTGAAGTCATTTACACCAAAATGGAAAAAAAAAGTTCTGTGTTTAGTAAGCCCAACAAGAGTGAACCAACAATAAAAATTGCTGATAAATTTCCAGAACTAATAGAAGCAAAATCTATTGACGTTTTTTTTCAAATTCATTTCCCAGGAATATATAAGTTTTCTGGCAGGAGTGACATCAACTTATTCCGCTCAAAAGGGGACTAACATACAGACTGACTGGAAAGATATTGCTCAGTTTTTTGGGTTACTGTTACTAAGTGGATATCATCAGGTACCCTATGAAAATGATTACTGGAGTACTTCAGAAGATATAACTGCCCCTATTACCTCTACTGTCATGTCAAGAAAAAAATTCAAAGAAATTAAAAGAAATTTTCATTTGATGGATAACACTTCATTGCAACCTGGTGATAAATTGCGAAAAATCAAACCAATCTATGATGAACTAAATAAAAAATGTAATCAGTTTGGATTATTTCACAACCAGCTTAGCATTGATGAATCAATGGTTCCGTATTATGGCCACAATTCTTCTAAAATGTTTATTCGAGGAAAACCAATTCGTTTCGGATTCAAAATCTGGATGATTTGCGCTAATAATGGTTATCCATATAAAATGGAGATTTATGCAGGAAAATAGCCAAATGAACAGCCAATAGCCCCTCTTGGTACTAGGGTTGTAAATAATCTTCTGACAGTTGTTGCAAACCCTCTTCAAGTAGAAATATTTTTTGATAACTTTTTTACAACTTATGATTTCATTAAGGATTTTGCAAGTAGAAATATAAAAGCTATTGGAGCTATCCGAGATCCTCGTATTAAAAATTGTCCATTGACACCCTCAAAGCAGATGAAAAAACTAGAAAGAGGTTCATTCGATTACCAATGTGATGGATCGGTATTTTTATGCTGCTGGAATGACAATTCTGCAGTTACAGTTTCTTCAAATTATTGCACTCATCTCCCAATGCAGTTGACTAAAAGATATTCACATAAAGATAACAAGAAAGTGAACATACAACAACTAAATTTAATACATAAATATAATACTGGAATGGGAGGAGTTGACCTATTAGATAGAATGTTAGGCAGCTACCGTCCAACACTTCGCAATAAGAAATGGTGGTGGAATTTATTTGTTAATGCATTAAATATCGTTGTTGTCTCTGGTTGGCTTTTATATTCCGCAATTCATGGAAAAAATACCAAGCTGACTCATCTGGACTTTCGCCTAGAGGTTACAATCGCTCTTCTAAGAATTGCGCCAAGAAAGGATGGGCCTCAACCTGGGCACAAAGTTCACCGCCGTATATCGCAGAGAAAGTGTGATGGCCATTTCCTTGTAGAAACAACACAAGGTAGATGTGCACTGTGCAAGGTAAATGCAAGATTGGCTTGCAATGAGTGCAAGAAAAAATTGCATTTAAAATGCTTTCCACTGTATCATGGAATAACGGTATAAACTTAAATTTTTGATATTTTAATTAAGTAAAAGAAATTGTTTTAATTTAAATTTATAAATTTCCAACTTTATTCATATGTATACTTAAATTTAAAAAATAAATGTTTCATTCATTCTTATTACTTTGCTTATAATCTATTTAATTTGCTTATATCTTGCTTATATTCATAACTGTATTCCACTTTCAAATCCAGTGTAAAAGTATAGTCGGAAGTGGCCAATGTTTCCAATTGGGAACATTCTGGAAATTATATATAACAAATTTTTTCACCATATTAATGACTAATATCCCTTAACTAAAGCATTAGAAGGTATGATGTGCAAAAAAATAATTTAAACTATACCTGGATCTGAATTCGGCTTGTAAAAGGTTAATATTGGTTCGGTTTGGAATGCAATTACGTTTACGGTTAATCTGAACTTATATTAAATTTCCGATTAGGTTATACTTAGATCACGGTTAAATTACAGTTAGGTTAAGATTAAGTTGCATTTAGGTTATGGTTAGATTACGGATAAATTTGCGATAAGATAACAGCAGAGGTTACCTTTAGGTTATGTTTAAGTTACGGTTAGTTTACAGACAGATTATAGTTACGGTTAGGTATTTGACCACGGTTTGAACATTACGCATGTTTTAATTAAAATATAGACTTTTATTAAACAATGGTTTTGAAATAATAATATTATAAATATTTAGACTGCGTTTTATAATCTTACATACTTTTAGCTAATCATCAAGTATCGATTTCATACACGTTATAGTTAGATTTAAAAGTGATATAATTAATTTGAAATTCGAAATATTTCACTTGGGATTTTTATGTAAAAACTAATTAGTTACGTGACTAAGCAGCTTTTTACTGATAAATATCAACACTTTAACGCGAAAAGCATGCAATCGCTACACACCTATTCCTTCCGCGTTTCCCATTACAGTCCTTTTGAGAATTTTTACAAATAAATATAAGTTTTTTTTAACGTTTTTTACACAGTCAGTTCCACGCATTTCAGACAATGTATTTCCACATACTTCAAGTTAAAGATAAAATCATAAAAATTTCAAATTCGTTTAACATTATTATTACGGACCAGGGCAACGCCGGGAGGATCAGCTAGTGGGGGGATAAAACTGATTAGAAACTTCTGAAAAGATATAATGTTTCGGTTCTTTCTGTCTTTGATGCACTGTCTGATAAAAGAAACAAAAACTACACACGCACACACACACACACATATATATATATATATATAATTCAATTGCTTGCGCTTTGCATAAACCATAAAAGTAGTAAATTTTTCATAACTAAGTTTGTTGCCAACATGGCAAAAATATTAATTTATTGTATTGGAAAATTTTGGGAAAAAATGGGATCTTAATCAAAAATTCGCATTCTAAGATTTTTAAAAAATATCGATATTTAAACAAAATTTTCTTCTTTAATATTTCTAAAAAAAAATACAAAGAAATTTTATAAGTATGTATTTGAATTAGAAGTTTTGAAAAAGCTAAAAATGTTGTTACATAAAAACATAGAAATCCTGATATGAAATTAAATGCACTGTAAAACATATGTATAACGTTACTCCATAAAACTGGTGGCAGCCTTGCTGCCTCCAATTTGGTGGAGTATTTTAACCGATGTAATCGGTGTAACATTGCAATGTTACACCAGTAATGCATGTTTTATTACAGCATTATGCAAGTGAAAAAATACTCAATGAAGTATAAATCGTAGCTGCCACCAATTTTATGGAGTAACGTTACCACAAATGTTTTACAGTGTGTAAGATAAGGGAAATGTCTGTAAAATAATTACTGAGAAACTCAGTAGATTGCATTTAACCGAGAACTAGTGTAAATTTACAGATAATATTGATTTTTTTCAGGGTTGCTACGCTTCAGCTATTTTTCCAGGTGCAAAATCAGTATTTTGTAATGGAAAAATAATAGATGTTCTAGAATAAAAGCATGAATTTTCGTCTTGTTTATATAAATATTTTCTATAAAACGATTCTGATACATAAGAATTTTCGGGTCTGAAAATTCCCTGACCAGTATCAACTCTGCTTTTTCTGTGATTTTACGGAAATTTTTAAGAGTGTGGTTTGCTAATATAATACCTGCAAGGAATTGTATGGATTGTTTAAGTAGCTTTAATGCAGAAAATAAATAGTTTCTATACATATTACGTACATACATACATTATGTACATTACATACATATTATAAATGTACCTCTAAATGTTTTTTTTTAATGGAAAAATCTTTTTAATTATTATTATTATTTTGTTTTTGTTTTTTGTCTTTTTTTCTTACATAAGAGACATGAGATTATTCCGGAAAATTATTTAACAACAAAAAATAAATCATGAATTTAAAAAAAATGTATTTGTTCGTATTTCTTTTAGTTGTCTGATTATATTACAAATGAAATGTGGAATTAAGAAAAATATAATATATATTTTTTGTATTTTCAAAAAATAATAGAAAAACAAATGTTTTTTTTTTTTTTTTTCTATTGTGAAATCTCACTTTCGTTTCTCATTTTATAAGATGTGAAGAAGCAAAATCACTTTTATAATAAAAAAAAGCTTTAAAATATATTTTTGGCCTTTTATTAGTTTTAAGAAAATAAAGCAATTTTCCACAGGCAGTTCATTACCATAGATATCCAGTCCACGTAAGTAATAGATTTTTATTTCAATTAAAATTATTAAGAATACTTTTAAATATTTCCCCTTTTTAAAGAAAAAATAATGGAAGGTCTGTTTGTTTTCGGAAAATTAAAAATAAATAATTATAACCTCGATTTAACCAAGTATCTTATTAGAATGATTTTATTTTTTTGAAATAAACATTTAACTAATTGTAACGTTATTTGTATTATGAGCAAGTAGGATTTTCAAATGGCAGTTTGCCACACGTCACTGAATTTTGATTAAATTGTCGTGTAAAAGATTTTATTTCCATAAATATTTAACTTTTTACAAAGAAGTGACATTTTTAAATATTTTTAGAATACAGAATGCTTTTTTAAATTATTATTCCAAAAATATTTTTTTTTAATTTTATTTAAAATTAAAAAATGGTCGGTAACGTTTTTATAGTGTTTATAATAAATTGAAAAATTGCTATTTTTTCGCACAGAAAAGTTTAGTATCGCTGTTCCTTACTTTAAAGTATATTTAAGTACATTTTAAAGAACATTCAGACTCGCCAAATTGCGAGGCCATAATTTCTGCTCCCCTATTTTTGGTGTGCATGCGTAAGCTAATGCAGTGGAGATTCTTATCTATACGTTGCTAAATGATTGGATTGTTAGACTGGATTTACATTGTTCAATTTATAGAGATACTGACACAATAGATCATGTTACAACAGCCAAAATAAAATGATTATACCATATATATATATATATATATATATATATATATATATATATATATATATATATATATTTAATATAATAATCAGTAACTGCGTGCTGGCATTGTGCAGTCAAAAATACTACTGGCATATTGTTAATTATGAATTACTCGCATCAAGTGCCAAATAAAGAAAGGTTTTGTGCAATGTGCTGCTGAAATTAAACATTTGCCATAATTTTAATTAGTAGCATGAAAAATAATCATTTGCCGGGCAAACATTTTATATTCCCATAGCAATTTTTTAGCGTGTGCTTTTACAACAGTAAATATAGAAGTTGATTTTAATTTATATTTATAATGCTAAAACATTATCTGAAATAATTACGCAACATCTCTATAAATTTACGCACTGTAAAAAATGGACGATTTTATAGAAGTACTACTTGTAATTTAGACGCTAGTACAATTTACTGTTTTTAACTTACTTTGTTTAAATTACCGTAAAATCCCGTCAAATACAATTTTTCCATTAAAGAACAGTAAATTATACTGGCATCCAAATTATCAGTAGTATTTCCGTAAAATCTTCGGTTTTTTTAGAGTGCATTTAACACTAACAGAAATTTAGAATGCGCTCATTTGAAATTGTTTCTATTTTTAATAATTAACCAAATTTATCAAATTAATCATAACATGTGAGTATTTATAGATAATATAACACAAAATTCTATTTTAACTATATCAATATGTTCATTCACTTCAGGATAAAATATCATACAATTTCACCAAAAATGTATACTATACTCTAAAGTTCAAATTGGAGATGAAGCGTTCCGCAAATATTCATTTTGATAATTAAACTGCGAATATTTTGCACCCAATTTTTATAACAAAATAGTTCCAAACAAGTATTTAAGTTATGCAAAAACTTTCTCCAAGTCTAAATAATTATGAAATAAACAAATTCAGAAACTTCAGATTAGTTTTTGTACTTTTGTTAGGGAGAAGAGAAAATTAATTTCACTTTATATATTCTCCTATAGAGAAAATAACTACAAATGATGTTCTTATGTGTGTTTGAAAATTATATATTACATATAAAAGATGAACGAAAACAGATAATTAGTAAAAGCTAGAACAATAATAGCGTAAAGAAATTTTTGCGCATGAATACAATAGCAATTGTTTTGTTCTCCATTTCCTTTTATTTATTTATTTTATTTATTTATTTATTTATTTATTTATTTATTTATTTATTGTTTGGCTGATTACTCTGATATTTTTCTTTTCAAAAGTAAACAAATATGGTTAAAACATGTAGGAAAGAATAAAGGTTTATTATAATGAATAGATTAAGGATAAATAATAATAATAGAGAAAAATGCTTTATAGATAAAACTTACAAACAGTATAATGTAGGTAATTTAAAATTAATTAATTTTTAAATATTTTCAGTAGGATAAAAAAAGATAAATTTTGACCAAGGGTGATTGTGACCGGGAAAGTACTGTGTTTTTGTGAAATTCTGTTTCACACTTAGATATTAACTTAATAATATATTTTTCACTTTAGATATTCTTTATCACTATTCTGAAGATTTTTTAGCATCCGAATAGCAATTTGAAACTATGAATTTCAAAACTTCTGATTAAACGATTTTTCAATTTGTAGTTCCATTGATCTCATTTATTCCAAACAAATGTATAATGGCAAGTATAATGAGAAAATAGTGGTCATGATTTCCCCACTACTGATATTAATTGTACCAAATTCATGTGGTTTTCAGGTTTCAATAATAGAATTACAACCATCCTTTTAACTTAAAAAGAAAACAACTATGGTAATTAAAACTTTTAAGTGGTATTCTTAAAGGTAAATATTTTTTATGCATTAAAAACATCGCTTTTCGAAATAGAAAAAAGTCAAATAAATATAACAATGCTAAAAGTGCACAAGGTGATCGTAAATATCCCTCCTGACCTTTATTAATCACTTTATTTTTATATTTTTCCATTAATATTTAAGAAACTAAATAATTTATAGGTGTGTTCGTAAGCATTGCTTGTATTATATAGAAATCATAGCTATAGTTTTCGCATGGTGAGTCCGTTTGTACTGTCCATATGTCCGCATATAAAAAAGCACATAAACTATTTATCCGAATGATCTAGAAAGTGGCGGATAGAAAGTGAGAACATCTGTCCGTAAAATATACCCGCTAATTAATGCTATATTCTGCATTTCAATGTTAATATAAAACTCATTTTCGAAGTACATTTAGGTATTTAATAGAGGGGGATGCAGTACCTTTGAAATTATGTGTTCAATTTTGAATAATTATTGTCATTTACGACGTGGCACAATACTTAATACAAAAAAAAATAAAATAAAAAATATATACAAAAGTACGTATTTTACTATTTTTTTTAAATTTAACTTTTTAAAAATCTCTACTATTTTATTTTTTTAAATATAAACATTTTTGCATCGATTTATTTTTCAACATTCATTAAAATAAAAAACATAAAACAGCGTATAGAGTTTTAGATTTATGGGATTTTTCATTTAATATGAATTATTTTCTCACATATATATAAAAAAGTTAAGGAAATTTAATGTAATCTAAATTTAAATATAAAAAAATAACTATGAACTCGAATGTTAAATCATACTTAAAAATAGTAAATACACCAAAGATAACCAGTAAAAAATAATTCACGTATGTATATAAATTAGCAAAATAGTCTTATTGTTTATTAAACAATGAAGTTGTAAAAATATGAAGACGTTTAAAAAATACTTTAAAATTTTTATTTGTATGGGTAACTGCGCTGGATCTGTTACGAAATTTGCAATACCTCACAATATAATTGTCATATAGTTGAAACGGAGATGTCAAAATATTTACAATCAAAGAAGCTTTCAGTTATTTTATAAAAAAGAAAATCGATATTTGATCAATTTCAAAGTTCTTTATACCCTTAAAATAGTTGTCGAAATTAATTCATAACTCTAAAATAAATTTATCATGCATAATGATTAAAAATATTTCTATTTTCTTTCATAATCAGAATTGTTTATACTATATATATATATGTCTTTAAAAAATATTTTGTTGGTAATTACGTTTCACATTGCATCATGCTTTATAATGTTTAAATCATCATCATAATTTTAATTTTCATAAAATCGTGCCCATTAGTTTTATTTTTAGTACAGTGACAGATATATTTAAAAACTCGATATCTATACACCAGGTCAGACAGTACTCATACCGCAAGAACATTATTTTAGGAGCTTTTATGTATAAAAAATCGCAATACTTTTTTATAAAAATGTATACACAGCTGAATGACACTTATGTTCGAAATTCATAAGTGTCATTCAGCTGTGTATATATTTATATAAAAAAATATTGCGATTTTTTACTGCGAAATTTTGCGATATTTAATCATTATGCATGATAAATTTATTTTAGAGCTATGAATTAATTTCGACAAATATTTTAGGGGTATACAGAACTTTGGAATTGATCGAATATCGATTTTCTTTTTTATGAAATGATAGAGAATCTATGGGAAAATAATTATCTTAAATCTTGCGTAAAATTACATAGATTAGAAAAACAGAGTTTCTGTTAAATAACAGGGATATTTCTCGGTGAATTTACAATAGAAAGTGAATTAACATTATTAAAAATACTCAAGACTTTGCAAATGTAGTTTTATTGATAATAATTTAAATTAATTTTCAAAATCTGTCAATCATTCAATTTTAGTGAACCTGGAAAATTTTCGAGTAATTTTTAACTGCTATATCAATTACTTTTTATACAATTTGTTTTTATACGTTCTATGTTTTGAAAATAAGACCTCTTGACAGTTACATGACCTTCTAATTACTGAGCTATAAAAGCTGTTGTTATTTTTGTTCAAAATATGTCGTTAATATTATAGTGGAGAAAAAATCGATAACAATCCCAGTAACGTCAAGGTGATGACTTTTTCCTTTCTAAATTATATATGTATATATATTAAACATAACAATTTTAAATTTATTTTTCTAAATATTTTTAATGAAATTGTAAAATAATTTTATAAGTGTATTTTTTGAGCAAAAGTTTTAACAACGATAAAGATATCTTTAAATAAAGACGAAATCCCTACATGGTATTAGGTATAATATAAGGGAAATGTCGTTAAAATGTTAATCGAGAAACTTGATAGAATGCATTTAACCAAGAACTAGTTTAAATTTACAGAGCTTCTTTTTATGTGTTTTTACTGTAAATTTTAATCGTGTATCTTTATAACTAAAATTATTACACTAACTAAATTATACTAAACTTTTTAAAATGTATTTTGTCAATGAATAAGTATTAAATGAAAATCACAAATGGAACTCAATCAACTTTTCATACGTAAGAAAGATGTACGAATGTATGTTTATTTTAAAATATCGCTTATTATTGTTTTAAATAAAATTCAAAATGACAATACTTTTTTCTCATCGATATTTTGAGTAAATTCATTTCAAAGATTTGATTATTATATATGTACAAATTTCATTCAGCATAATATGTATTTGTTTCTTTTACAGGTATGTACATTTTATGGGTCTTATACGAAAGCAGATTTTTTCAGTTAAGTATATGTTTTTTCATTAGTATAGTTTTACGTATTTTAAAAAGTATATGTAAAAGCTGAAAAATAATTCCTATGTCTTCTAATAAAAATGCTGATAACCAAAAAAGAACCGTTTATGTTTCTTTTGGAATAAACATTTTTTTTTTTTTTTTTTTTTTTTTTTTTTTTTTTGCGTATATCATCGATACAATGTCAAGGTATCCAAAATGAATACAGTAATGCTTATATTGCTGTATTTCTTGATAGAAATTTTATTTATTTATTTATTTATTTATTTATTATTTTCTTTGAAATAGTAAATTTTTTCTTACTTAATGACAAATTAAAATTGGTGCCATTCAAAAATCTGAATTTTTAACAAAGTAGACACTAGCAACACTGTTTGATTATTGGATAATTTGACATGGTATTGACGATATTATTATACATATTTAATATTTTATATACCTTATATTTCACCTATTATTTACGTATAATTTTAATGTAAAAATTCATTTTGTGTTATAAATAAAAAGCAATATTATATGACTGATTTAAAAAATAAAACATATTTAATGTTAAAACGGAGTAAATAGTTTATTGCTTAGTTAAATGTTGTCTATTTTGTTGTACTATATATTATATATTTTTACACATCTAATTAATTTATGATTAGACTTATTATTTCTTAATTATAGTTGTTATTAAAATATTTAAATGAAATACATTTTTAGAAAAATAACCACACTGCGATTTAATATTATTATCATATTCATTTTCTTTCCTGCAAATCTTGCAAAATTTAACTTTTTAAAAATAAATCTAATATAATGAGATAAAATGTAATTAATGATGCAATAAGCTAAATATTCCTTAACCATTTAGGCTATTACTAGTAATTTTTCATCATCTATATTTCTTCTTTTTTATGCTCTAACAGAAAGAAGAAGATAGGTATCTTTAATGGAAAAGGCATGTACTTTCAAAAATTACTTTGGAAGCCATTATATATACAGCATATTCCATAATTATATTTAAATTAGAATATTAAATAAATTTAAAAGATATTGAAGAACTTTTTTGAAGGATGGGGGAGTTTTTTTAGCTACATTATCATAACAAACATGTTGTAGTTCAAAACTTGTTTTTTTTTTATTATTATTCTTCATTTTAAAAAGGCATTATTCACATTATTAAATTATGCAATTTATTTCGTGTATATATTCAAGTATTCTTTGAGATTTTACGCAAAGGGATAATTGAAATTTCAATGTCTCTTTTTGATGGATAGAGCGCTGAACAGTTTTTGCGTATGAAACTAAGGCAAACATCTGTTTAATTTAGTACAAAATACAAAGCATACCTCGTATATTGTAAATAACTTTACATTAAAGAATATTTTTATAGAATTTGTCTAATACATAGTTGAGTTTGTCTAAATTAGAGCGATTTCATAAGATGTTTTAAAAGTGTCAACCATTCATATTTAAATGGCATCGAATAGATCAGTAATCAGAAGAAACATATTCCAATTATCTAAACTGCATTATAGGCTATTTTTCCCGTAGTTTCTACTGAAGCATGCTGCATTTTTTAATCATCTGACCGCGGAGCAAAAGGGCAAAATTATAATGTTGTTTTCTTTGCAACTTTTATTATATATTAATAAAAGTGCGATTTTCAAATATGGTACATTTTTTTGTCACGTATTATATGCTTATGCGCCTTGGAATTATGGACCATAACTTTATTTCTTAAAACTGGATAATATTTGCAGAGTTATATTAATTTAAATAAAGCATCAATTGCAGTTAAACTTGCAGCCTAGTAACCGGATGTATCAGTTCGCGGCAGTGGGAAGGTTGCCATGTAGGGAATAGAGCAAAAAAATGCAATTTCTTATTGGAAACAATGTTCTACTTACACTTTCTTCTATGTTGACATTTTACAGTAGCTTTTTTTTTTTTTTTTTTTTACTAGTTTTGCATTTATTTATTTATTGATATTATTAGAGAAAAATTGGAGTCTGTCTTGTCGACATATATCGACTAACACGTGCTTGAACAATAAATTTAGATAATAACTCAAAGTATGCTCTTAAAGGCAATATGATGAAGGACCAATGTATTATATTTGATCGGTGATTTCAATTTCTGATTTAGATTGAATTTTTTGACAAATTCGAAATGTATAGAAGCAACGTCTGATGTTCTAATATTGTTTTTGAACTCCAAATAGTTTTAGTTTATCATATTATCGTAAAATAAATGCTGATACATCGCTTTCGAAAATAATCTAATAATACCGTATTTATAGTACGGAAGTCATTTCCTCATAAAATTATAACTGCACAGCATTAATGTTTTTTTCGTTGTTTAATAAGTAACTCAATGTAATCAAGTAACTGGAATTCATATTTCTAAATAATATAAAACTAATGTCTTTTATAAATGGAATAGAATTTCTACCTTACTAGTTTTCTTTCTTATCTCTAAAACCGAAAAAATAAAGGAAAATGTAGAATACATCTATCTACAGATAAATAAAGGAATTTTTTTCAAGTTTCAATATATGAAGTTAATACTCGATATTTATTATTATTATTATTATTATTATTATTATTATTATTAATATTATTATTATTATTATTATTATTACTAGTATTATTATTATTATTAGTAGTAGTAGTAGTAGTAGCAGTAGTAGTAGTATTTTGGAAAAGTAAAAAAATGTCAATTTTATTTTAATGGTAATCATTAGAACCAGGAGTATGTTTGTACTCCCCCAAAATAATGTAATTTTGAAAGAAAAGTTCTTTTCTCTTTTTATATCGATTTTTTATAAAATCATGAATTTTATTCAAAAGAGAATGTAGTATTTATGCTTCAAGATATAAAGGGAATGAATAAAAAATATATTAAACAGTAAATGACTTATTTTAATCTTTAAATACAACTGAAGTTACTGTGTTTTAAAATGTAAAACTGAGCGTGATAGTGACAGATTAATTTCTCGCTGATGCTTATGGCGCCAAGCCAAATCTCTTGACAGAGATATTTCGTCACAGTGAAGATTCTCAACACGTAAATTCTTGGCTTTAAATGCACATTTTGCATACAAATGTGAATAATATTCTACAAAAAGGCTGAAGAATTTTGTCTCAATTTTCTAGAGAATACTAGGAACAGTTCCATTTTAAAAATTCCATTAAAAGATTACTGGCGAAAATATTTATTGAAAACAAAATTAACCGGTTAAAGTTTTATTAAAAATTCCTAATATATATATATATATATATATATATATATATATATATATATATATATATAAGCATTTGCAGAAACTAAAAGTTTTAACGGTTCTACTTGGTTATCCCGTCGACCAATTTCGCCAAATTATACAAATTGCCAAACAAATAGCCAAATTATACATGTTGACACAATTGTTATTTTAAATAACGGAGAAAACAAATAATTAGTAGAATACAATTTAAAAGTCGTAATAAAAATCACTTAATGACGTTTTAAAGACGAGCATCATATTTAAAGCCATTGAATGCGACATTAACGATCATCCATTATTGGCACTTAATCTTTCAGTTTAGCGATAGTTTTTTAGTCGACGGGATAACCAAATAGTACCCTTTTAACACATTGTATATTTAAAATTTTTAACATATATTTTTAACCAAAACATGTCAGAATTTTACTCTGAAAATATTATATGAAAGTAAAGCAGTTGGCTTAAACACATTACTGCAAAAATTTCCGTAAATTCATTTTTTTAAATACGGAAATTTTATAATTAAAAAAAAAGGTAAATTGTACTAACGTCTCGATTACAATAGAATCTCTGTAAAATCGTCCCTTTTTTACAGTGAACGCTGTGGACCCGATTTTTGACTCTAGTTGAATGTATTATATTAATTGTGATCAATGTCTTAATCTACACAGTATTGAAAAAATCTTTTAAGTTATTAAAATTTTTCTAGACAAATATGATTCCTGGAACATATTATTTAATGACAACAACAAAAATGCATGTAATAGATGTAATCACTGTAAATAAAAAAAATGTGTAGGATTACTAAGAATTTTTTAGAAAACTGGGATATTTAGATCTTTTTTATGTTACTGAAACTCGGGTTACATAAAAATTTTTTGCCAGATTGCTGTAAATTTAGCAGATTATTTTGTAAAGCTACAGATTTCTGTAGCTTTACAAAAATGAGCTTTGTTAATTATATATATATATACAGCATAGAGAAAACAATGGATAAACATACAGATTTCTGAACACTGTAAAAAACGGACAATTTACGGAAATTGGTCTGGTAATCCAGACGCCAGTACAATTTACAGTTTTTAGCGGAAATATTTTCGTAAATAAAAAAAACTCCCCAAAACAGATTTTTTTTTTCATTTATGGAAATTTTACCGTTAAAATACAGTATATTATACTGGCATCCCGATTAACAGTACAGTTTCTCTAAAATCGTCTATTTGTTTGTTCTTTCAGTGTAACTCTACGTCTGTAATATATATATATATATATATATATATATATATAGCAAAAAACCCATTTGATAGAAATTCCAGACTAAATAAAAATTTATCGTTCCTCGTCAACTGTCTTTATTAAATAAAATAAAAAGATTTATGAGTAGCATCAAATCTGGAATATTTTAAAAGCTTTTCGAGAAACAGTTTTTCAAAATCATGACAAAAAATCATTCTAAATTATTATATCAACATTTTAAATCGTTTGAAAATGCCCTATTCAATGTATATTATTATCCATACATCACGAAATCGTTTATTTTTCGAGAAATTCATTCAATATCTAGAATTTTAGTGAAAGCCAAAAAGCAATCTGAACATTCCTACATAAACAGCTGCCCCTACATTTATTTGCAGTTCAAAAAACAAATAACTAAACAAATAAATAGGAAGACATTAAATAGAAAATCCAAGCTAAACAAAATTTAGCAGTCCACATCCAAATTCTTTATTAAATATTTTCTCACTGAATA
Organism: Maratus speculifer; assembly: GCA_964019185.1. Taxonomy (NCBI): domain Eukaryota; kingdom Metazoa; phylum Arthropoda; class Arachnida; order Araneae; family Salticidae; genus Maratus; species Maratus speculifer. Next base: position 134,008,235 of record OZ025300.1, read on the forward strand.
AACAGAAATGGTCGGCCATATATTTTGCGACTAGGATGTTCCCTTTCAATAAATCTAGTTTGCTGAACACAAAAAGGCGCATGCATATAATTGATAAAATTATTAAAAATCATGAAAAATAAAGTTTCTGCTTAGATAAAAAAGAAAAGAAATCACTTAAAAAATAAGAGAACAAAGTTGAAGTAAAGTAGCTTTATTAAATCCATATCTAGTGCTTTTAAATATTTCTAAGAAAATATTCCAGTGCGACACTGTCATTGTAAAAGCAAAGTGCACAAAAAATAGCTCATTTAGTTTACTGTATAAATTGCATTCAAAGACATGATATACATATATCGTACATTTAAAAATAAAAAATGATATTCTGACATTAATTTGTGTTCTTTAACATTTCTGGTAATTATTCAAAATATAATTCGTCAAAATATAATAAAATAATAATTGGTCAAAATGTAAATTCGCTAACGACAGGGAAAGCCTGAAATAATTTTTTTGACAAAATCTGAATCAACAATTCCAACAAAATTTAAGGTCAGACACAAAAAAATAAAAATCTTATTTATTAGAAACTCCATACTAAATGAAATTTATCGTTTCTCGTCAACATGTCTTGATAAATTAAATAAAAAAGATTTTTAAGTAGCATAAAATCTAGAATAATTAAAAAAAATTTCGAGAAATTATTTTTCAAAATCATGGCAAAAAATCATTCTAAAGTACAATCTTGACATTTTAAACTGTTTGAAAATGCGCTGTTCTATGTAAATCATTATTCTTACTTCGCAAATACGTAAATTATTGTCCTTACGAAAACATTTATTCATCGATAAATGCTTTCAATATGTAAAATTTTAGTGAAAGCCAAACGCAGTCTGAACATTCCTATTTAAACTGCGGTCTCTACATTTACTTGCAGTTCAAAAAATAGATAAATAGAAAAATGAAAAGAAATCCATTAAATGGAAAATCCAGACTAAACAAAATTTATCATTTCACGTCAAAATTCTTTATTAAATATTTTCTCACTGATTGAACAGAATAGTTCGGCCCTATATTTTGCGATTGGATATTCCTCTTCAATAAATCTAGATTGCTGAACACAAAAAGCGCATGCATACAGTTGATATATTCGAAATCATGGAAAATAAAATTTTAACCGTGACGAATCAGATAAAAAATACTAAAACAAAGTTAGTGAAAAAAGGAGTAGCTTTATTAAACGCATATATGCATATCTAGTGCTTTTAAAAAGTCCAAAGAAATTATTTCCTTGTGAACATGTTATTTTGAAGGAAAATACAAAGAAAGTTTTTCTTGAAAATGATCTTGTAGTTTTTTTTTTTTCAGTGTAGGACATTGAAAAAAGAAGCATACTATTTAAAGCAACAACACGGACGCTCAAAATTCAAGTTCTGGTCCTAGCTTATTTAATTTATAATATTAATTGTATTCAAGACATAATATACGTGCTGTTTTAACAATAAAAAAATAATTATTTTGACATAAATTTGTATGTTTTAACATTTTTAGTAATTAGTCAAAACGTTTGTAAATTCCCTAATGTCAGAAAAAATACCTAAAAAGGTATTTTACAAAATCTGAGCCAACAAAATTGATGATCAAAAACAGAACTAAATATATATATATATATATATATATATATATAAACTAGTGACTAAATTAAATTTATTGTTTCTCGTCCACAGGCTTTTTTTAATGAAACAAAGCGATTTTCAAGTAGTATAAAATCTGGGATATTTTTAAAGTTTTTGGAGAAATTCTTTTTTTAAAATCATGACTAAAAGGTATTTTAAATTACCTTTATATTACATTTTAAATCGTTTGAAAATGCACTATATCATGCATTTTATTATACGTACGAAAAATACCTTTAATATCTAGAATTTATGTGAAAGTCAAAAAGCAATCTCAATATTCTGTTGTTGCTACATTTACTTGATGTTCGAAAAATAAACAAATAACAAATAAAAAAAATCCATTAATTGAAAAATCCAGAATAAACAAAATTTATCATTCCACATTCAAATTCTTTATTAAATATTTTCTCACTGAATAAACAGAATAGTTCGGCCGTATATTTTGCGATTGGATGTTCCTCTTCAATAAATCTAGATTGCTGAACACAAAAAGCGCATGCATGCAATTGATAAAATTGTACGAAATCATGAAAAATAAAAGTTCAACTCTGACAAAAAAGACAAAAGAAATGAATTATAAATATAATAAGCAAAAATATAATAAAAAATATAAATATAATATGAAAAAAGAATGAAAAATAGCAGCTTTATTAAATGCATATCTAGTGATTTTAAAAGATTCTAAGAAAATATTTTAGTGCGAAAATGTCATTTTGAAGACATGGTACAAAGAAATTTCTTCTTGAAATTGAACTTATTGGGATTTTTTTTCCCTTTTTAGAAAGAAAACTAACTAGATTCGGAGATAAAAATAAATTAACATATATGCACTGTATGGCCAGAGGTGACTGACCAATTGCGATTTTTGACATTTTATTAAATGTCTAGAAAAATACATGAAGAGTTATCATGATACTTTAAATGTGTAAACACAATAGTACAGGGCATAGATTTCAATGAAGATTTTTTTCTCTACACCATTAGCGGACATCAACAAATTGAAAAAAAAATCTTTTTGATAACCCTGTAAAAATTAATGTAGAGAAGGTGTTCAAACTGTTGATTATGATTTATTGACTTATTTTACTGAATTTTGTTCATTTTTATGCAGTTAGCATGTAAACTCGTAGAGAAATAAAGATTTTTTTTTTATAAAAACAGTCTCAAAATCATGAGAAATAAAAATGAATAAAAATTGCATGAAAAATGAGCAGCTTTACTAATTAATTTCTCATTGCGCATGAGTGAAGCCTATCGAAATTTCATTTGCATATTGTGTTAACTAAATCTATACAGCAACTTTTCTTAAAGTCTCAAAAAGATACCTTGAAAAATCTGAAAGTGGTCGCCTATAGAATAAACTGAAAATCCATTATTCCCAAAATGAAGCAAAAAAAGAGGGGTTGTATCCAAATACAATAGTACGTGCCATATTGTGCTATCTATATTGACACTAATCAATGGAAAAATGGATAAAGCCCCTCAATTTTTTGTGTGCGGTTTTCAATGCAATTGTGTGCAGTTTTCATTGCAATAGGAGAAGACAACATAATTCTACAGATATAATTGACTTTTGAAAAATTAAGTTATGATTAATACTTTCGAGATTTGTATGATTGTATGTAACAAAAAATTATATCATGATCTAAAAATTCTCTTACTCTAGAATTTAAAAAATGATGAAAAAACAATATTGCAATTTTTCCCTTTAGCTTGGCGGTCAGGGGGTTAAGAGACAAATGTTATATTTTACAGTATAATATAAATTCGTCTTCTTTTATGCAAACAAACGTTCATCGTTAACAATTTTATAGATGCTTTCCGAGATTATCTCTCATAAAATTCCATTTAGCTATAATAATATATTCATTTATTTTATAATAAGCATTTTTAACTGCCATGTGATCAGTCTTCTATAAGTAAATCTTAAAATAAAACGTAGTTTATACTTTCGTTTCTGCATATAAACATACGATACATAATATTTTCATTTTTAACATGTCGCGCCAAACATACATTTATTGAAGTTTAAAAAAAAACCCTCTATGTCGAAATAATTATGTAATAAATTATTTCAAAAGCTTTAGATTAATATTTGCGCTTAATTTAGAGAGAGTGGAACATTAATTTTCTTTATATTTTCTCCTAGAAAACAAATAATTACAAGTGCTGTTTACATATGCGTTTCTAAATATAAATATTATAGATAAAAGAAAATGATGAAGAAAAATAATTAGTAGGAGATAGAAAATGAATAGCGTGTAGAAATGATTACTCCTGAATAGTATAGCTATTTTTCCTATTAATTTTATTTATTAGTTTGCTTTATAATATTGTTGTTATTTATTAAAGTATAAGTAAACTTGATGGAAATATATATTTAAAAAAAAAAAAAAACGTTGTACTTCATAAAATAAGTCTGTTTTTTTATAAAATAGATAGATTTTCATGAGATAAGCTCAAAAAAAAAAAAAAATAATAATGTGGTGAAGATAGTCTGAACATTTGTAATCATATAAAATAACAAGTATAATACTTAAAATTAAAAGAGCTCAGACACATTAATTTTTGAAAGAAATGTTAAAGCACAAAGGAAATGATGTGTTATACATATCTTCTAATAAATTTTATATAAATTATGTAAAATTGGTTTCTATGATTTATTTTCAATTTCTTTACATTTGTTTTTTTATTAATGCTTCAAGTGCGTAATTAAAAACTCATACCATGCCAGAAAAAGGATTTTCTGGAATAATTCCTAATAGAAAACACTTCGGATAAAAAATTGTCACTGTTAAAAATCTTGTGCTTAAACTAGCACAAGATTTTTAACAGTGACAATTTTTTCACTCAAGCAAATTTTGGCATTCAATAGCTGCCGCCCTAAGATGGTGAGATATTACCAATATTTTGATCTCCTGTTGAAGCAGTTTTTTAGAGTTTTAACCATCTTATGGTAGCAGCTACTGATTACCAAAATTTCGTTCAAACTAGAGCAAAATTTTTAACAGTGTATTTGTAATCGTTTTTGTCTCCCTACGAATGAAGTATAAAGAAATTGCACATCATATACTATTGTAAGCATCTTTAAGTAAAATTCAATAATATATATATCATTATAATACCGAAATACGTACTACGATAATCTAAGTAAATTGTAAATGCTTTACAACCCACATTCTGTAGTAAACATGTGTTAGTGTATATTTGAAATTCATACGAATTTCATAAAGATTTTCAAAAATTAGCAGCTTTAAAACATTTCTTAAACATTTTTTATGAGATTATAATATAATATACATTTACCATGTACGCGTACAGTTCACAGTGCACATATCATATTTTAAATAATCATCTTCTAGTGCGTCTCTATAATGCATATAATTTTATTAAAGTTTAAAGTCTTACGATACTATTAGAATTCTCCGTATGGCGAGCTGGGGAACATTAATGCATTAGGCAACATGAAACACCTCCTCTACTGTGCAAAAAAGCATTAAAGGAAATTTCACAACAACTCCAAGATTATGCAAGTGTACACTACCTCCGGAACACCTTGGCGTGATTCAGTAGTTCTTGGCGTGAAATGTTATGGGTGATTTAGTTTATTTGTATGTCAAAAGAAACTTTCAATTTTACAATTTCACAGGTATTATATTCAAGTATTATCATCATTAAGGAATACTCTCCCTGGAACGTAAAGCTATTCTTTATCAGCTAAACATTCTTTATTATTAGGTAAATTATGAAGTGTTGGATTTCAGATTCATATAACTCAAAATGCCTTCATGGAAAAATTGATATGCATCAGTACGCATCATAGTACTGTAAGAAATGTATTTACGAAAATAATACCTTAAAAATCTTTTGAATTGAATTTTAAAATTTTTAGATAAAATTATATCGAAGTACACAAGCGTTGTTTACACATCATTTGAAATATTAATAGAATTTTAATCAATCGTATTTATTAAAATTAAAATGTAAATTAGAATTTATGTATATTTATAATATTTTTAGAATAAAGTTTAAAGAAGTACACTAATTTGCGCAAATGATGTTAAGTGCTTGTTCATGAATATGCTTGTACATCAGAAAAATATTTTCAACAATTGAAGTGTTAGTGAAAATGAAAAAACATCCTCTAACAATTAAAATAAATTTATTGTTAAAATAAATGAAGTACATAAAAAAATTCCCTAGAAAATCCAGACTAAAGAAATTAATCGCGCAAAGCGCTATATTATGTTAAATACAATAAAAGAATTTTGTTGCAATATAAAAATTGAAGTAAATATTTTAAATATAATTGAGCGCATCGGTGTTCAAAATCGTAAGAAAATGTTTTTCTATCATACACTGGCGGAAAAAAAATCCCAACACCAAGAAAAACTTATTGTAGAATAATGAAATTTGGACAGTGCATTTGTTTAGTTAAAATGTTTAATTGATTAGATTTTCGAGATCGTATGTTAATTTAAAGTCAATAAAATGAATTTCAAATGTGAAATGCTGCTACGTTAAAAGTCGCTATAACCTCCAGAATTTTGAATGCATACTTGCACACGTGCATGCATTGTGTCATACAGGTGCCGAATGTCACTTTGTCGTATGGAATTCCATGCTTGTTGTACTTGCAGTGTCAATACTGTGATGGTCAGTGCTGGCTGGGGATGACACCGGAGTTCTCATCCAATGATAGCCCATACGTGCTCAATGGAATACAGATCTGGTGATCTCGCTGGTCAAGGTAACAGGTCGACACTCTGTAGAGCACGTTGCGTTACAGTAGCGGCATGAGGGCGCGCGTTATCCTGTAGAAAAACGCCTCTTGAATGCTTTTCTTGAATGGCAGAACTACAGGTTGAATTATCGGACTGACTTACAAATTTGCAGTCAATGTGCTTGGGATAAGCCTGAGAGTGCTTCTGGTGACATAGAAATTGCTCCTTAGACCATGACTCCAGATTGTAGATCCAGTGTTTTTAAGCCGCAGACAGTTAGATTGCAGGCGTTCCCCTGGCCTCATTCTGACCAGCACACGGCCATCACTGGCACGAAGGCAGAACATGCTTTCATCAGAAAACACAACAGATCTCCACTCCATCCTCCAGGGAACTCTGGCTTGACATCATTGGCGTCGCAAACGGCAATGGCTTAGAGTCAGTGGAATGCATGCTTTGCATCGAGCTGTCCTTGAAGTAACCGATTTCTAACAGTTCGTTGTGTCATTGTGGTACCAACTGCGGCTCAAATTTCTGTCGCAGGCACAATACGATGAGCCACAGGAGTACGCCGAATACGTTGGTCTTCCCTCTCAGTAGTGCCACGTGGTCACCCAGAACCTGGTCTTCTTGAGGCAATACCATCCCTTGACCATTGCTCCCTACAATCATGCACAGTGGATACATTCTGTCCAAGTCTTTCTGCAAAATCGCGGAAAGAAAATCCACTTTCTCGTAGCCCTAATTTAAGACCTCTTTCCAATTCGGGGAGCTGATGATAATAGCTTCTTCGTCTTCTTAAAGGCATTCATGATCAACCTCAACTCAATTCGTCAAATTTTGAAGAGAAAAAATGCTCACGAACTTTACAGCACTCGTTTAAAGCAAACCTGACTTTAAAGTTGTGAGTGGCGCTACTAGCGCCACACTTATGCGCGAAACCCGAAATTTGAATCAATGTCATCTTTCAGATGTATACACACGCCTACAAAATTTAGTTTGGCTAACACAAGTCTTTCTTGGTGTTGGGATTTTTTTTCCGTCAGTGTATAAGTTTTATATTAATAATTTAAAGACATTGTAAATACACTAATGTATATGATTAATAATAAATATACCTCACAAAAAACGTTTATTCTCCATAAAATGGCATTAGCAGAAAGGATTTTATTGAAAGCCCAAACGCATTCTTAATTTTCCATCAAAATCACTGCTCTAAGAATTCCAGACTAATGGAAATTTATAGTGTCTCGTCCACATCCTTTATTAAATAAGCTAGAATGATTTCGTACAAAACAAAACCTAACCTAATTTAAAAAAAAAATATTTTAAGAAATTACTTTCAAATGCGTTCTAAATTTAGTTTTCTTTAAAGAGCTGAATTATTTTCCAATTATATGAATGTGTGTAAATTGCAAAAATCTCTTAACATTCAAGACAGTTAAATTAGATGAAATCTCCTCAACTATTGAGACTCTCTCCCTGAGCGTCAAAGATTATCAGGTTTTATGAACTTTTGATAGAAATAACGCAACTGAGACGCAAAAATACATCTCTTAAGGTGCCCGCTTCACTCAAATGAAAAAACCCGTTCGCTAATGCTAATCCTATGGAAGAAATTTATGAGATCTCTCGGTTGCATATTAATATTTTTAAATGCTTCTTTTTGCATTGGATAGCTGAGATTGATCTGAATGCAGGCTGTTTTTTACTTTTTCGATTTTGTTTACAGATATTTTTAGGAGAGTGGTTTCACTTTTCAAACCAGTTCTGAAAATGAAAGCGTTCTCGTAAAAAAATATCTGTAAACAAAATCAAAAAAGTAAAAAACGGCCTGCATTCAGATCAGTCTTAGCTATCCAATGCAAAAAGAATAATTTAAATATATTAAAATGCAACCGAGATATTTTTATAAATTTTTTTCAATAGGACTAGTATTAGTGAACGGGTTTTTTCATTTGAACTAAGCGTCCCCTTAACCCTTTGCACTCAACGTCATTTCTTTTATGCAACCGCTGCAAAAATTTACTTCTTATTTACTCAAAAATAATGCACTTATAAAGCAAATAATTATTAAAAAAAAATAAAACTTGTTAATCATAATATGTGCTACTGGAATTTTTTCATCATTTATTATTAATGTTTTATAAATTAACTAAAAGAAAAACTCTAAAGGATTAAGTATGTTTTCCCGAAAATTTCTTTTCAAGCAATTATTTTAATAAGTATATTCTGTCATTATATTTAACTTAACATATTAAACAGGTGTAAATCCTTATTTTAAGAGATATTTTAAAGCTTGATGAATTTTATATCTATCCGATCATAAGAGGCATATAATCATTCAAAGAACAATTTTTTAGATTGATTATTATGGTTTTAATTGTATATATTCATTTCGTTTAATAATACATTAATCTTCTTTTTTCATATGTTTTAAATATTCTTAAACTTTACCTATTTTGCATTCAATATGATTCATCATTCAACATTCTGATGGTTAGTATATTTATAGCCGAGACACATGGTAAAATAAAATAATATTTTTGATAAATAATTACTACATTTTAACATACTTTTTAATAGTATTTACTTTCTTTTATGCAACCGCTGCAAAACTTTTCTTCTTATTTACTCAAAAGTAATGAGCTAAAAAAAAATAATTATTCTAAAAGTATAAAACTCGTACTACTGGTAATTTTTTCATTAGCTATTTTTAGTATTTCATAAACTAACTAAAAATCTAATGGATTAAATATGTCCTTTTAAAAAATATTTTGAAGTAAGGTGGTCTGGGGTAATAACGCCAGGCGGGGTAATAACGCCAAGTGCTAATATTTTACATATTTATGAAATAATCTGGTGAGTGACACCCCTGTGCTCTACGCAGAAGGGTTTTGAGTCATATAAATCGCAAAAAACAGCTTCAAGTTAATTTGTTTCATTCTTAGGTCTTATTGTTTTTACAAGCAACTAAAATTAACGCTTGATCTAAAATTTGCGAGATACGTTTTGTGATGTGAAGACTTTTTTTTTATCCGGAAATACTGTGTTAATCACATAATTTTGTAGTACATTTCATGGACTTTCAGAATATTGTTGAAGATTTTGAATATCTTCTCGAGATAATTTGTAATTTAAAATGTACAGCGCAATAACTATAACGGGGTAATAATGCCAGTCCTTGGCATTAATACCCCAGTTGATTCCCTACAGTGGCCGAGCTACATTCTAAATACTGATTCAAATAAACACAGTTAAAACTGCGCAATGTTTCTAATAATTCTATTTAAGCGGTCTTTTTTAAGCAAAAAGAAGCTCACGGTCTGATATTATTTTGCCTCACCCCCCCCCCCACACCATACCTTTATTTTTCTTACAATTTCACAAAAAATTGAGCATTTTCAATAGCTTAGAATGCAATTTGTCAATTTCTAAGTTTGTAGAGTTTGTATTTTTAGAATTGGGCAATCTACATGCAATTATTCCATCTTACTTCATAGTTTTGTTTGCATGGCGTTATTACCCATATAGGTGGGCAATAACGCCAAATAGCATCGGTCAAGAAATCATGCCATTATATTTTATGAATACCTATCTGTTAAATTATTTTTTTTATATAGATAGTCAATGAGTTGTTGTATTGAATCATATATTTGTTTGAAAAATACAAACTAAAACTGAGCCGTGAAAATTGGTAGAACCTTAACGTGGCGTTATTACCCCAGGGTATCTTAAGTATTCTAATAAGTATATTCTATTATTATATTTAACTTAGAATATTAAACAGATGTAAATCTTTTTTTTGAAGGGGTATTTCAAATGTGATGAATTTTACATCTATCCGATCATACGAGACATACAATAAATCAAATAACAGTTTTTTAAATGGATTTTTGTTTTTTTTTAACTGTACGCATTCATTTCGATTAATAATGCATATTCTTTTATTTCATGCATTTTAAATGTACGAAATCTGTAATATTTTACGTTCAGTATGATTCAAAGTTCAACATACTAAGGTATGTTAGACACACTAAAGGATTTATTACTGATATTTATTCATGAATTTGATGAAGTTGTGTCGACAAATTAACCCAATTAACTGGTATTTCATGGTTTGTTTTCGTAGGAAAATCTCTATGCGTGTTATACTGCATTGTATACTTGAAATAAAAGCATTTACTCTCAAATTAGTGATAGATGTTATAATGCACCAGAGTATTATACGCCGGAATACACTAAAGTGAAATATTGTTTTTGATAAATAATCATACTATTCACCTTTTTTATGCAATCGTTACAAAAATTTGCTTCTTATTTACTCAAAAATAATCATCTAGAAAATTAAATATTTATTCAAAAAGTATAAAAATAATTTAGAAAATAATTCCATCCAGTAGATTTATTATATTATATTAATGCCCCTATGTTATTTATAATTTTATATGTACCTCACTTTCAGGCATTAGTTTTGTCAATACGAAAACTACAAACACAAACAAAAAAAAAGAGAAAAACTGTAAAATATTTTAGATTAACATCTAGGGTAAAAATTTTTAACGAAATAGTTGCTTTATAAAATAGAAAAACGCCATTCTCTTTAAAAATAAAGAATATAAAATAAGAAAAAAAACTGTGTTTGGAGTTTTTGTATTGAATAAACTAATGCCTGAATGGGAGGTACATTTATAATTATAAAAAGTATAAAACTATGTAATCATAACTTGTGTGCTACTGGTAATTTTTCATCCGCTGTTTTTGATATATTATGAAATAAGAAAAAGAACTCTAATGGATTAAGTATGTTCTCCCAAAAATTTCTTTTGACACAACTATTCTAATAAGTATATTCTATCATTATATTTAACTTAGAATATTGAACAGATGTGCATCTTTTTTTAAGAGATATTTTAAAGGATGATGAATTTTATATCGATCCGACCATAGAAGATATAAAATAAATCTAAAAAGAGTTTTTAGATTAATTATTAATTTCTTAACTGCACACATTCATTTCATTAATAATACAATATTTTTTATTTCATATATTTATATGCCGGGATACATGGTAAATTGAATTAATACTTTTGATAAATAATTACTACATTTTAATGTATTTTTTAATATTTACTTACTTTTATGCAACCGCTGCAAAACTTTTCCTCTTATTTATTTAAAAATAATGAGCTAAAAAAGTAAATAATTATTCTAAACGTATAAAACTTGTTAATCATAATGTGTGGTGCTGGTAATTTTTTATCAGCTGCTATTTTTATTACATTATAAGCTAATTAAAAAAAGAACAGTAATGGATTAAAAATGTTCTCCCAAAAATTTCTTTTGAAGCAAATATACTAATAAGTACATTCTATCGTTATATTTAACTTAGAATATTAAACAGACATAATTTTTAAGAGATATTTTAAAAGATGGTGAATTTTATATCTATCTAATCATAAGAGACATATTGCATCAAAGAACGGATTTTCAGATTGATTTTTATTATTTTTTTAATTTTACACATTCTTTTTGTTTCATAATACATTAATCTTCTTTTTTCATACATATTAAATGCTCTAAAATATTAGTTATTTAACATTCAATATGATTCAAAATTCAACACTCTAAAGGTTGTTAGAAACATGAAATTATGTTGTTTAAGAAACTAGAAAATCAATTTACTCGGTACAAAGTATACTAAGTAGTTCCCTATAATTTTTACTCGGTTTTAATTCAGAGTTTTATTAATAACGAAAGAATTTTATTGAACTTTTGCGCACTAAACTGTATTTTTGAGAAATGTAACTACTGCACAAGAAATTAAAGGGTTAAAATGTGCAAAAAAAAGACACTATCGAATCCAATTTACTCATAATTAGACGTTGAATATGTTTTTTTTTGCAATCGACACCACGGTTCCATTTAGAGGAAAGCTGTTTGCTACCCTCATTTTTGAATCTTTCGATACATTTCACATATCAAAGCATTACAGTGTCATGTAAATTTGGATTACCACGAAAACTTTCTAAAAATATTTTGACATTTGTCGTAGTGAAAGAGAGATATGTTTAGAATGACTTACTTTATATTTTTGAAGCATTAAATATGGCAAGATAATACGAAAAACACATAGCTTGGTAACTGAATACCTAAGACCATTTCAAAGATGTTCAAAAGTATAAAAAATAAGTAAAATGACGCAACTCTCTTTTCAGTGCATAACATAAAATAACTATTTATTGAATAAATTTAATCATAAACGCATATAATCAATTAGTTTTAATTTAATTAAAACACAAAGAAAAATATTAATACAAGCAAAGTTACTTAATAAATATATTTCCAGAATATCCCCGTCTTTTCTAATAAAATACAAGAAATAACTGACATACTTCACTACATATTCAAGATCAAAAGAATAGAAATTGTTGAACTGAAAATTCTGAAAGTTGATTTGCTAGATTAATTTTTTGAGTTTTATATATTTTAAGAATGATATTAAAAATACATACGAATCAACTTTTCTCATGCAGCCAAAAAAAAAAAATAATAATAATAAAGGACTAGGAAACACTTATTCGAATGGCAAATTAGACTGCTATTGTAAATGATAAATATAATTTAAGTGCTAGAATCGCATTTCTATCTTTTGTTAAAAAAAAAAAAAAAAAAAAAAAAAAAAAAAAAAAAAAAAAATACACGAAATAAGCAAATTACATATTTCCTAATTGACATGCTTCTTTACATACTGAATCTGAAAGAATAAAAATTGTTGGACTGAAAATTCCGAAACTTGATTAGCTACACATTTTTTCCGGGTTTTTTTTAATGTCTCTTAAGAAGGATATTAAAAATGTACACGAGTCAACTTTAATCATGTAGCTAAGAAAGTAAAATACAAGGAAGCCTTTATTCGGTTGGCAAATTACACAACTATTGTAAATAAAGAACGTGATTGAAGTGCTAGAATCGAATTTCATATTTTCAATTGAGTTGACACGAAGAAAAGTCTTATATAAATGAGTTATGATGATAAAATGAATCGCAAATTAAATGTAACATCGCTTTCTCAATCATGATTTTTTAATATTTGGAATTTTATTCATTAGTACACTAAAGCCTCTCTAATGTATCCACCTTCCGTTTTAATAAAAAGTAGTCACTCTGAAAGATTGTCTCTTAGTGGAGGTCATGTTTAAATTCAGAGTTTAATTGTTGAAAAAAAGTCACAAGTAATGCTACCAAAATTTATTTTTCACTGTAAAAAATGTATAAAATTAAGTATCGAAAGAACAGGTAATAGCATAAATTAATTACTGCATAGTTTAAAAAATAAATACATGACATTTCCCTTGAATTTACGGTTTTATCTTTTATAATTTTTTTCCAAGTGCTTTCGATGTTCAGTAAATAAATTTAATTTTTTTTGACGGAAACAAATAATGGCGATTTCATTATTTTTTCTATTCCTCTGAGACTTCGACGACATTTTAATGTGTCAATATGATTTCTTTTGCACAGAAAAGCTGAGGACGATCTACAACCCGTCTAGTTTTTACTTTTTCGATTTTGGTATCGGATTTTTTTAATTACATCAATTTTCGGAGCCGGATGAGACCGGTTCTGAAATTGAAACTATCATAATACAAAAAGATACATAACCAAAATCGAAAAAATAAAAACTAGCCCTGTTGTAGATCGTCCTCAGTTAATCTATTCAAAATAATCATGTAAAAATATTAAAATTTTAGCGTGATATTTGAAAATAATGCTCCTATAGACTTAATGTTATCATACGTGTCTTTTTGAGTGAGTCGAGTGTCTTCTTAAGTATTTCAATGTTGAAAACCTTCTAAAAAACTCCCGAATTTTTTTTTTTTTAATTTCCCTCCTAAAAAACCCAGTTTATTCACGGTAATAAAACGTTGCAACTCTATTTAGAAATAGGATTGCTATAGAAGAATTAAATTTCATAACAATAATTTATTTCTTAAAATAAGCATGGACTCAATGTATTAAATTAAATAATCTATACATTTCTAAATCATTTGAAATGAAGGAACTTTGTAAGTAGTATACAATTTTCTTTTTAGTAATGATAATTATAGAATATACCCGGCTTCACATTAATGAGGGAAAACTTTTAGTTTCAACATACGAAGTTCCTACTTGATGCGTTTTATTATCAAATATTAAGAAATCTCGAAAAACGATACTTTTATTTTAACGACAATCATTATATCCAAGCATCTCATTATATTTTCGGATAATAATATATTCTTGAAAAAAAATATATTTCCATTTTTTATAAAAAAAAAACATTAAGTTTATAAAAAATGAAATGCAATGATTATGCATCAAGATATTATAAAAAATGGTTAAAAAGATTGTTAAGTAGTATTTGAATCATTTTAAACCTTTACAGTATTTTAATATAGTACAGTATACTTTACAGTATTTTAAACGAAAACGTAAATATTACAGCGACAGTTTAATTTCTGATTATGCCGATGGCTCTAAGCGAAATGTCTTGCTACTGATAAATTCGCCATAATGAAAATTTGGAACATGCTATTCGGTCGTTTTAAAATTCATTTTGCAAATAAATGTGAATACGTATTTCATATGAAGCTAAAGAATTTTGTCAGAAGATTGTCTATATATCGTGAAGAATACTCGGAAAAATACCATTTTTAAAATTTCTTTGGGTGAAAATGTTTATTTAAACGCAATCCTTTCTCACCAATGGCCGAGAGGTTCTGACCTCTCAATTGATAGACGGCAGTTGCTGGGTTCTAACCCAATCGCAGCCGTCGGCCTAATCGTTTGGTGTTTTCGTGGTTTTCTTCGAACCTTGCATACATACGGGTTAGGTTCCCTTAGAAAGACCCACACGAAGGGCACTTCCCCCCTGGGCCTTATCCCTCAAGTAGATAATCGGACGCCACAAAATAAACCAAACCAAACGAAATCCATAAGGTAAAAATTATTAATGACACTTTATAGTTGTAAAAAATATTTTTTTAAGTATTTGCGAGAAACATGAATAAATCTAAATGCTGGGACATAATTTTTAACTAAATAATGCCATTATATTGTTTTAAAAATCATTTACATCAACAACTGTAAATTCATTTGAAACTGCCGTAAATAAATACATGTTTTGTTTTATAACCACATCCCAACATAGCATTTTTATAAGATACTTAAATATAAGAACATGACACTCCAATATTTTGTGAAAACAGTGTGTTTCTTTTAGGGTGTTAACAGTGTTTTTTTAAGGGTATATTTTTTATAACAAAAAGAAATTACATGACAATAATTTATTTCTTTAAACAATTAACACAATGTAATCAATTAAGTCTACTACATTTCTAAATTATTTAAAACTAAGGAGCTTAATAAGACGACTGCATTTTTTTCGTATTATTACTTTTCAATAAATTTACGAGAAAAAATTACAATGTACAGTTATAATGTACCCGATTGCAAAATAACATGCATTTTTTAAGAGTTTTTATTTTAGTTGCATGATTTCAAGAAAAAAAAATGAAATTACATACTAATAATTGAACTTTTTAAAAAATTAAACACTCAATATGATCAGTTTAGTGAACTACACAATTATAAATCATTTGCAACTAAGGAGCTTTATAATTAAAGTGCAATTTTCTTCTTACTATTTCTATTTCTTTTCTATACAACGGAAAAAATGCATATAATTATAAAACACACCTGATTACACATTAACAAGAGAAAAACTTTAATTTCATCATATAAAGTTTGTGCTTCATGTGTTTTATTATCCCTTTTTAAGAGAAATCACAAAATGATACTTTTATTGGAATGACAATCATTATATCCAAGTGTCTCTTTACCTTTCTGCAAAATAATATATTTTGGAAAAAAATCTCATTTCGTCCCCTCTTTTTAGAAATAAATAATTGTTTTAAAAAATAAGACATAATGATTATGTATTAATATATTAAAAGTAATGATTAAAATAAAAGTTGAGTAGTATTTAAGTGATTTTAAGTCTGAACTATAATTCTAGTTGCAATATTAGAAACGTAAAACAAAATATGACAGCAGCGGTATAATATCTGGCAATGCTGATAGCGCCAAGCCAAATCTTTTGATATAGATATATTCGAAAACTGAAGATTCAGAACACAGACGTCCGTCGTTTTAAGATGTATTTTGCATATAAGGGTGAATATGAAAAAAAAATGAGATTTTACTTATGTAAGATATTGAAATTATCCATTAAAAATAATTCGAAATTTCAAGAGATGAATGTATTTCTATTTAAGAATAAAATATGTTTCATGTAAAATTGTTATATTTTGAAGAATTTAAATAAGTTAATTTTTCTGGAGCTATATGTCATTTCATAGCATATTATGACAAGATAATGACAATTTTAATGTAAAATATTTTGTACATTCTTGTGAGTTTTGTTCTTTTCTTAGATCTAACATTTCAATTTTGTTTAAAAGAACATGTTTTCTATATAATAGTGCAAATTCAATGTAATGTTCATTTTTTTTTATTTATTGAAGCCAGGAAAAAGATATATTAAATGTCGAGTTAATTTTTAAAAGACTTTAAATACAGTATTTTCAAAGAAACATAAAAAAAATGTTGCTGGTAGATATTTTATCACATCTGACCTTAACAGTGTCAAAAATAAGAAGAAAAACTCTACAGCACCTTAAGAAAGATAAAGAACTAAAAGATAACCCCACTAAAAATAATGTTAAGATTATCTGAAGAAATCGCCATTTTCTTCAGAAACTCTACAGAAATTTAAGAAAGTTTGCAGATTTAGCTTTATCTTAAAAATATCTGCAGAATTTTTAAAGATATTCTTAAATATATCCGGATAATGGGCCAAATACCGAAGGATTTCCCACAGATTTTTGGGCCAAATACCTACAGATTTTCTACAGATTTTTTTTAGTGGGGAAAGAACTTGATAAAGTTCTTGATAAAGAACTAAAGTGATTACACCAGAAAAATGTCATTCATTTTCAGGGACAAGCATATTTTAACAATGGAAAATTATTTGCAAAATACAGAACTTGTTACCTCTCTCATAAATATGTTTCATGAAGTTTAATTATGAATTAGAAATTTAAAAAAGCCGAAAAAAATATGCGTACAGTATAGTAAAGACTCTTTATTTTACACATATTACAGTGTGAGGTGCGAAAAAAATGATAATCTGAAGTTTTAAGTCATTTTACTATTTTTTATACTATGTCTAGAAATGCAATGTCTCTTTAAAATACTTCTAAAAATAAGTTTTTTGAATGTAAAAAATAAAAATAAATGGCATTATAATGACATTACATAATAATACATTACATTGATATTGCATTATTATTTAAAACGAATTTTGTTGTGTGGACTAAAAGTTTCGTATTTCGTGATTTTCTCTCATATATGTGAATAGATAGCCTATTTGAATATAAAGAATTATATCAGAATATTGTCTCATTTTTCTACGAAATATTAGGGAAAATGTTATTTTAAAAATTATTTTAAGATATTTAAAGAAAAATGTTCCTTTAAAAGAAATTCAGAAAGCAATAATTATTACTGACAATTTTTGATTGTAAAATTTTTATTTTAAACGTTTGCAAAAATTGCGAATAAATCTAAAATATGGCATATAATTTAAAAAAAAATTAATGTCATCACATTGTTTGTTATTAATTTTTGTCAACAACTGTAAATCCCTTTGAAAATATCGTAAATAAAATGTATGTTTTCTTTTATTTTCATGTCTAATGTTGTTTTTTATAGATTAAGTAAATATAAAAGCATCGCACAAGATAAAATTGGGAAAATAGTGCTTTAATTTAGGGTATAATTTATAGAGTAAAATGAAATTCATAAGAATATTTTTTGTCTTCAATTTATAAAATTATCAATGTAATCAATAAACTCTTTGAGAAGCAAGCAGTTTTGTTCACGTAATTTTGAACTCCCACCGAAAACTCAAAAAAAAAAAAAAATAAAATAAAATTCAAAATAAGGAAAGACAATTTCACAAACCCCCCCCTTTTCTTCTACCAAAGATAGAGAAGCAAAATATAATAAATTTTTTCTGGTGTAAATCTTCATTAATGTTATATGGGATGTAATATATCTCACCGTCATAGTATTAAATCGACTACACGTAACACAATATCATATATGAGGAGCCCAGAAGCCAAGGGGTACAAGTGACAAAATGTCGATTTGGAGTAAATTGAGTTTAAAGATAATTGATGTTAAATTGGAACATCAATAACAATTGACTAAATTGAAATAGGAAACATCTGCTTGTTGCATTCTAATCTTTGAACTCTCATTTCAGTAACTGTTAAAAAAATAGAG
This sequence comes from Maratus speculifer, assembly GCA_964019185.1. NCBI lineage: Eukaryota > Metazoa > Arthropoda > Arachnida > Araneae > Salticidae > Maratus > Maratus speculifer. The sequence goes on from OZ025300.1 coordinate 134,027,010, forward strand.
TACAATTTTCTTTAAATGTATAATTAATCAATATTGTTTGTTTTTCGAAAAAAGTGGTTTATCTTATAACTCCCCAAATAATAAGAAAATGACCTATATTTCTTTACCTGAAATGAAAAAAGCATATTTCCAGATAACCTGTGCACTTAACTCAATTTTTTCAATTTTGTCACTTATACCCCTTGGCTTCTGGGGTCCACATATATAAGTCACATACTTTACATACACACCCCCATACCATATACACCTCACATTCCACTTACAAAAGTCTACTGCACACATCGATGACAGTTGTGTTTCTAAATTATTTGAAACCTAAGAACTTCATAAGTATAATACAATTTTCTTCTTATTACTTTTATTTCTTTTCTCTACAACCGAAAAAAGAGAGATAATTATGGAATAAACCCGATTTTACGTTAATGAGGAAAATATTTTAGTTTCAACATATGATGTTCCTTTTGGATTTGTTTTATTATAAATTTTTAATGGAGCTCAGAAAATGATACTTTTATTTCAGCGACAGCCATTATATCCAAGTGTCTCTTTACATTTCTGCTAAATAAAATGTTTAAAAAAAGAAAGAAATACTTTTTATTTCATCTTTTTATGAATACACTAATTTTATTAAGAGTGAAACAAAATGGTTATGTATTAGGGCATTGAAAGAAATGGATAATAAAATGATAAGTAATATATGAGTCAATTTAAGTCTTAACTATAATTTTAGATACAATATTTTAAACGTAAAACTTAATATGACAGAGACAGTATAAATTCTGGCTATACCGATGACGTCAAGTAAAATTTCTTGATACAGATAAATTCAGTAAATTAAAGATTTGAAATACTCAAGTCTTTCGTTTTAAAATCCATTTTGCACATAAATGTGAATAAGTATCGAATATGTGAAGCTAAAGAATTTTGTCAAAAGATTGTCTCAATTTTTTAAAGACTATTAGAATAAATATCATTTTAAAAATAGCTTTAAGTTCATTTCAACATCTTGATAACTACGAAAATTGATCGAAATTTTGTAAATATTTATCATTATGTATTTTACTTAAAAAGAAAAAAATATTTTTTTAAAGTAAATATACACAATATTGTCTAGATATAAATCAAAATAAATTAATTTCATGTGTAAAATAGTTTTAATTGACTAATAAACATGCAACATATTTTTCAACAGTATGTTTGTTCGGTAAATAAAAAAAAAGCTCTTGATTATATCAACTTAAAAATTGTTATGGTTTCAGAAAACATACGATTTAAGAATAAGAAGAAGCAATGTTAGAAATGAAGAAAGAAAATTAAAAATATATTACAAATAAACTTTCAAAATTCTGCAAATTTATTTATTTTTTTATTTATTTATTTTTATTATTATTTATTTTTTACATTATTAGAAAAATCACTCATACACATAATATTAAATATTTTTTAAAGAAACAAATTATTGTTACACAATTTTGGGAATTTTCAACTATTTACTTAAAAAAGAATAGAAAAATATACCAAGACATAACAATTTAATTTTGAAAAAAAGAATATATATATATATATATATATATATATATATATATATATATACACATACATATATTCACCTCCGTTTTGTCATAAATTTATTATTTTAAACCTTCTTTTCATAATGATGCAAACTTACATCACCTTTTATTTAACTTTTAAAAAATAAATTAAGTTCTTAGCAACCACTGTGTTTATATAGAAATATTAATATACAAAAATGTGCCTCTGTATAAGATTAAAAATCTATCTAAATATTTCTGGTGTCTAAACCTTAATATAAGAATAAAAAACACAATTACAAAAGAATAACGCATGCAGTTAAGGGTTAAAATGTTCCAGCATTATAATCTTTTACGTATATAGTCATTTAGCAACATGGTCTTTTAACTATATTTTTTAGGCCGATAGTTAAAACTCAAAAATTTAAACCATTTTATATTCCATTTGCCCTTAAGGTATTTAGATGTAAAATTTCATTTAAAAGAAATTCATAAGGTTATAATCATAATTTATGACTATATATATTCTGTTCCAAGCATTTCGAAGAAAGACGAGTAAGCTTAAAAGTTGGAACATACTTTGTAACTTAATAATGTCATTATATTGTATAAAAATAATTTTTTTCAACATTTGTATTTTTTTAACCGTTGTGAATAAAATATATGTTTCATTAAATAGTTTATTCCCAACATAGCTGAAAAGTCTCTATGAATTTGATTTGTCGGTGAGAAATCTAACTTGTCTAAATACATTCGGATGGTCATACAATGGATATACAGAATGACACATAAATACTGTGTCGCAAATAAAAGTCCATAACTTTTAACTGAAGGAACAAAAGTACCGTTTTATTCATAATTCGACATATAAAATATATGTTTCATTTTATAACTAATTTCCATCATATCTGAAAATTCTCTATGAATTTGATTTGTCAGTGAGAGATCTAACTCACCTGAATATATTCAGATGAACATGCTGTGAATATAAAGGGTGGCACATAAATTGGCACAAATAAAAATCATAACTTTTAACTAAAGGAACAGAACAACCATGTAATTCCCAATTAGACAGAGAAAATTCTGTACAAGAAACAATCTTAAATATTTGAAATGGCTTCCTTCTGTGGCGATGAAAGAAGTCTAGCCGCTTCTGGAAATTCCTCAAGATGGCCTCGATAGACTATTTCCGGTGCGATTTCAACCAAGCTTCTTCCAGAACGTGTTGCAGGAAATCCAGCCTTTTATGCTTCAGGATCTGCAGGTTTAAGATTTGCACACCATATTTATCTACAAAAAAGTGATTTAATGTCAGCGGACAGAAAAAAAAAAGCATGGAAAACATGAAAGAAACAACTGTATAGCTCGAAAACGCGAATAAAAAATGCAAAACTATATGGAAATTTTCATTACGTCACACTATTTACGTGTCAACATGTTATTTATGTTGACTATAGTATGTTTGGTATTAAACTGTAAGTGTGTAGAAAATTTAATTCATTTACGGGAAAACACATTACACACCTACATTATAATTGATGTAGGTTTCTGCGTACTACGATGTATTCTGTGAATTCTTTTTGTAAAATGGGATGTGCATAGTTGCCAACTACCGGATCATTTATACCAATATTTTTTATACAGAAATACTTGCTTTATATAATCTCACAATTTTAGGCAAATACAGAAAGCAAACATTTCTGGAAGATTTGACTATTGTAAAAAAAAAAAAAAAAAAAAAAAAAAAAAAAAAAAAAAAATAGGGATGTTGGCAACTATGGATGTGCTGCTGCATTGTATTAATTCAATATATACAAATTTAGAGGAGTACACAATTTGTTTATAATTTTTTACTGTAAGATTTAATTGATACAAGCGTATTTCAATTTACGCAATTACATAAACCGAACATTTCTGGAATATTTTACAGGTGTAAAAAAAATCGGGAGGTTGGCAACTATAGATGTGCTACTGGAATGCATTAATCACTAATATACAAGTTTAGAAGAGTACATAATTTGATTATAATGCTGTCTGTGAGATTTAATTGATACAAGAGTGATTTCAATTAACGCAATTACATAAACCGAAAATTTCTGGAAGATTTTACTAGTGTAGAAAAAAAAATCGGGAGGTTTGCAACTATGGATGTGCTGCAGCAGTGCTTTAATTACTTATGCAAGTTTAGAAAAGTACACAATTTGATTATAATGCTGCCTGTGAAATTTAATTGATACAAGAGTGATTTCACTTTACGCAATTACATAAACCGAACATTTTTGGAAGATGTTCTGGAAGATTTTACTGGTGTAAAAAAAGTGGGAGGTTGGCAACTGTGGATGTGCTACAGATGTGCATTAATTAGTTATATACGAATTTAGAGGAGTATACAATTTGATTATAATGCAAATGCTGTCTGTGATATTTAATTGATAGGAGGGCGATTTCATTTGTTGTATGCAATTTTAAATTTAAATAATTTGTTGCAAATTGTTTGTAGCGCATAAACATTATAGATCGTTTGCAGGTCCTCACAAAATAATTCTAGTATATTTCCGTTTATTAAAGGAATTCCTAAAAAAATATTTGATCTGTGCTTAACAAAACTATATTTTAGCATACTATGCTGTATATACCTGTCTATGTATCATTATACAGGTCTACTGTTAATCTGAACGAGAAATGCCCACAGGTTATGGCTCGATAACTAAACGGTAAAGCGGTGGCTCTTTTAACCAAAGGTCTGGGTTCGATTACCAGCTTGGGCAAGTTTTCAGTTGGAAATATTCTTCGTATTTTACAGGTCATAAGAAAAGAATTTGAATACTTTTTGGGCATTGACAGTAATTGAAAATAATTGCGTTTATTTATGTGTTATGTATGTATTTACAAATGCCAATTTTTAGATTTCATTTTTCTTGTTCTGAAAAAAAGGAAGTTTTATTACAATATTCCGAATATTTTCGAAAGTATTTCATCATCGATTCTTGACACATGATTTTATTTCTTGCTTTTTATTTATATAGAACATAAACAAGAAAGTACAGAAATAATGATCATCTATTTTCTTATTAATGAGGGAAAATGTACAGTTTCAATGTATGAAATCGCCTACATATCATTTTTTAAAATTATTATTTTATACAATTTAGACAACGATATATTTTAATAACATTAAATGGGAAAAAAGACACTATCTTCTTAGAAGACAATTCAGATATTTTTTTAAATAAGAAATTTTCCGTTTTCTTTTCTTTTTTACGAACAAATAACTCAAAAAAAATAAGAGTACGAAATATACTTTATAAATAAAATTAATTATTACACTATCAAAATTGCTGCCTGCATAATATATACAATACGTCCTTAAAATACCGCCCAACCTCTGAACAATCAGATTCGTGGTTGAGAGTATATTTAATAAATGCCGGAAAACCTGCATCTGTACAGTACATACCTTACGAGAAAAATACGAAAAAAAAAATATCATGTCACTTGCAGTGCAAGGAAAAAAGAAATCATTAGCAGTTCTATACCTATAAAGTTTAAAACGTTCTTTGCACGTATTGCTTCATGTGCGTACGGCGATTGACAGGATTATATAATACGTGTTAACCTTGCGAAGATTACTGGTATCGCTGTAGTATATAGACTTTTAAATACTAACATAAGTTCAATAACGGCTTAACGTCGCGTCGTTCGAAGGTGGGCGGATGTATAATGCGCTATTAAACTTATTGCAGGTTATTGTCTAAAATATATGCAAATATTGCTATTGATATATCCAATTCGGTGTATTTTCCTTGCAAGGGTTGTGACGTCATACTTTGATTTTCGCACTTTTTTCGTAAACTATGGATCGTACAGATACAGTTCTTTGGGATTTTTTTTTTCCAACAAGGAATTTTGATGTGCAGAATTTGGTCGCTATTTTTATAACGCTCCGGATATGTATATATATATATATAGCTAAAATAAAATCACAAATGTATGAACACATTAGTAGAGTTCTAAAGATCAACAAAAATTGTACTGTGGAAACCAGAAATGTATAATAAGAAGCTACGAATAACATATAGAATCCTCCGAGTAGTTTGCAGATCTATTTCAAAGTGATGGTAAATTTATTTCATCCAATTTTGTCGGCATGAGGCCTTAGATGACAAAATTTAGCTCCTTATAAACATGTAATATACGAACTAAAAACTATACATAAGATAAAAAAGAAAAATAAATGAAAATAACATAATACTTTAATAATAAATGAAAATCTAAAATACAAGAAATTTGACTTAATAATGGAGAGAGTAGAATAATCTTAAGATGACAAAATTTAGCTCATTATAAATATATATTAAACGATTAAAAAAAAAAAAAAAAAAAAAAAAAAAAAAAAAAAAAACTAAAAGCTACACATAAGATATGAAAAGAAAAATAAACGAAGAAACGGTAAAATTATAAGTAATAAATAGAAGTCTGAAAAACAAGAAATTTGAGTCACTAATGGAGAGGAGGCAAATATGTAAGTGGATTATATAAATTCAGTAAATTATTTGAACTAGAAAAGCAGATAACTAATAAATATGATTGTAACCCCCCCCCCCCCCCGGTGTAAAATAGGAAAATCAATACTAAAAAAGAAATGTGTTAGCAAATTTTGGAACCGCAGTCTATTTATAAAACTTAAATAATAAACTGTAATTCATAAAAATTTAAATTAAAATGTAATAGACAAAAAAAAAAAAAAAAAAAAAAAAAAAAAAAAAAAAAACTTAATTTTCTGACCGCATTTTAAAGGGGTAAAATTATAATGTTGTTTTCTTTGCAATGTTTTTAAATGCTAAGAAATTATAATTCTTTCAACATTATTAAAAAACTTAATTGCAAATATGAATGTAATCCTTGAGGGTATTAAACATTCATCAAATTATTGAAAATTTATTAAAACTATAGAATTACATTATCTTAAATATTGTTTACATTGCAATAAAACCTGGAGCTTAGTGAATTGAATATTACGTGCCAAACACTTCGAGAATTAAATTATAAAATAATAAATGAAACAAAAAATATACAAGTTGGAAATTGCATGTGAAGTTCAGATTTTGCTGTTATTGCAGACAGTACTTCAGATATAGTATAGTGGTCGAAATCTTGTTTGTGTTTTTGTAAATATACAGGAAGAAACTTTTATTACACTTTAGCGACGTATATCATATTCATAAAATGTGAAATAGCTTAATATATTTAACACACAGCCCAAACAATGTTTCCCGTATGCCATTATATTGTGGAATACTTTTGTGTGGCCCTGTAATTTAATAATAAATATTCTTTGCATTACAGATTGTACAGTATGTATATTTTAATCTATATATATATATTTCATAGATTCATGTATTTTATTATATTCCATTGAGTGCAACACCATTAAAATGGATTTGAAACATTTTTCCCATTGAAAGTAATGTAACGGAATACTTTTGATTGTCCCTGTAATTGGTCTATGCATCCGAATTTCATAAATTTTGAAATAACTGACAAAATTATGTAATAATTATATTTTTAAATTTCAAACGATTCGGTTGGGTAGTTTTTGCGTTGTTATATGCGGACGGACTGAACGACAAATATAGGTGCTACGTATTTACATAATTACGAACGCACCTAATAAAAAAAGGCTTAAAATAATTAACGGAGTAAACCGTAAAAAATGATTGATTATTTTAAAACACCTCTTAAAAATGAAAAATGAGTAAATGATTTATTTTTAGAAAGAAAAGGGAATATATATATTTATATATTGCCTTCAAAATGCATACGTTTGTTTATCGAAGAGTTTTTATATACTTTTACAAAATGTCTTATTTAAAATTCCCTTTTAATATTAATACGTTCATAATAAACATATTTATCGACAATGTTATCCTTCCTCTAAAATTCAATTTTGAAGTGAAAAAGTCTGTAAACTTACATTTCCATAATTAAACGCAGTATTCATACCATTCTCTTTTTAAAACAGATAGCTCAAAAGATTATATAAATTTAAAGTAAAAAATTCTCCATGACTAAATAATTACTCAATAAAATATTTCAAAAGCTTCAGATTAATATTTTCGCTTTCTTTGGGGAGAGTGAAAATTCATTTTCTTTGCATTTTACAATATAAAGTGAATAATTATAAATGCTGTTTACATATGCGTTTTTAAATTAAATATTGTAGATAAAAGATAAAAAAAAATAATTAATAAGAGCCAGAAAATGAACAAGATATAGCAATGTTTTCTCTTGAATAATGTAGTAAAGAACTTTTTTTTTTTTGGGGGGGGGGGGTGGTAACTTTTTTTTAAAAGTATTGTTCTTATTCATTCCAGTGTAAATAAATATGAAACAAATATATATTTTAAGATAACATTTTTGGCGTTTGGAATAATAGTATAATAAAAGTATAGCGTAAAAGAGGTGTTATAGAAAACTTACATTCAATTTAATGTATGATATGTAATTTGGTTTCTACTATTTTTTTAATAATTAATCATTATACACATACATATTTTTAAATTAATATTTAAGATACATAATTTTTAATTAATATATTTGCGTTCATAACAAGTTAAATTTATAATTGAATATACACTATATTGCCATTGATTATGGGACACTTGCGATTTTAGACATTTTACTAAATATCTAGAAAAATACATGAGGAATCATCTCGAAACTCTTAGTGTATAAATATAATAGTAAACGTCATACATCTCCGTGAAGATTTTTTACCGAAACTCCATAGGACCATCAACAAATTAAAAAAGAATGAATATCTTTTGAATAACCCTGTCAAAACTAATGTAGCAAAAGCGCTCAAACTCTAGATTATGATTGAATGCCTTATTGTAATACACTGTGTTCATTTTTATGCAAATAGCATGCACACTCGCAGAGTAATTAAGGTTTTTATAAAAATGGTCCCAAATTTTTCCAAGTTTTTCTATTATAATTTTCAGAGTTCTTAATTTAAAATAATATTTTTTTCAGTAAATATGACAAACAACATTGCACACAGTACCCTGTAATCAGAATTAAAAAATAATAAAAATTGTATGAAAAATGAGTAGGTTTACTATATAATTTTTTACTGCGCATGCGTCAAAGATATCAAAATTTCATTTGCATATTATGTTAGCTAAATGTATAGAGCAACTTTTGTAAAAGTCTCAAAATCATAGCTTGAAAATTCTGAAAGTAATCGTCTATAGAAAAAGGACAAAATCCGTTGTTTCCAAAATGAAGCAAAAAAATGAGGGATTTTATCCAAATGCAGTAGTACATCTCATATTGTGTATTCTATATTGACACTAATCAATGAATATATGGATACAATCCCTCTTGTTTTTGCTTCATTTTGAGAATAACGGATTTTCGACTTATTAAATTGACGATTATTGTCAGAATTTTCAAGTTATGATTTTGTGACTTTCACAAAAGTTGCTCTATACATTTATCTAACATAATATGCAAATGAAATTTTGATATCGTTGACGCATGCGCAGTAAAAAATTATTTAGTAAACCATCTCATTTTTTATACAATTTTCATTATTTTTTAATTCTGATTACAGGGTACTGTGTGCAATGTAGTTTGTCATATTTTCTGAAAAAAATAATATTTTATATTAAGAACTCTGAAAATTATAAGGAAAAAACTTGGAAAAATTTGGGATCATTTTTATAAAAACCTTAATTACTCTGCGAGTATGTATGCTATTTGCATAAAAATGAACAAGGCTTATTACAATAAGGCATTCAATCACAATCTAGAGTTTGAGCGCTTTTGCTACATTAGTTTTGACAGGGTTATTCAAAAGATATTCATTCTTTTTTAATTTGTTGACGGTCCCCTTTGGAGTTTCGGGAAAAAATCTTCACAGAGATGTATGACTTATACTATTATATTTATACACTAAGAGTTTCGAGATGATTCCTCATGTATTTTTCTAGATATTTAGTAAAATGTCTAAAATCGCAAGTGTCCCATAATCAATGGCAATATAGTGTATACTTACTATTTCCTGAGATTTCTTAACAGCTATAAAAATTATTCCCAGATAAGTAGCAGTTTATTTCCCTTTCACAAAATATTCGTACAATATATATTAACTTAACTCCATGTGTATCTAATTCTCTCTTTCTCTCTCTCTTTTTTTCAAACTCATTACTTGCCAGACTGGATTTTGTTGAAATAGTGCAAGAAAAGTAAAATAAACACAGCCTCGATCTGTTATCACCGGAATTTTTTTTTTCTATTTCCTATTAAAATCCTAATCCCATTGAAATCTATCTTAATAGCTAATCGTTTTAACAATCAGGAAAACATGCAGCAAAATGTAAAGGACCGTTCTGAAGGTCCTTCCAATATAAAACACTTGAAGGTGGCCACTAATGGGAGGCGGTGTATCAATCCAGGGGGAAGCTATTCTGAAGAATATTAACCCTTAACTGCTGTGATAAAAACTGTCGCATAACTACTGTGAGTGGTCTGTGAGACCGCTTAATCTACTGATGAACGAAATGTTAAATTAATTGTGGGAATTCTATTTATGTATTGAACTTTATAAACAGGACTATTATAAATGAAGTTAAACTATTTAAAAGTCTCTAGAGATAGTAATAGCGTTCCAAATGAAACACAATTTGATCAGAATCTATAAAACTAAAAGCTACAAGTTAAACTATAAAAGTTGAAAAACTCAGCGGTCTCTGAGACCGCTAACAGCAGTTATGGGTTAAATGTCTGTAAAATTATCTTCAAATAAAAAAAAATTATCGAATTCGTCACATTACTTTATGAACAGAGCCTATATTTTATAAAATAATAGATGAAAATAAGTCTTTAGATATAAGTGTGACAGTTTAAATTTAAATTTGACAAAAAACTGATTTTTCTTTTTTAATACTGAAAAAAAATCTGTTACATTGCGAATTTTTTACGAAAATTTGCACATTTGATTTTAACATAAACATATTGCAAGATTCGTGAGTAATACATCATGGCAGTGACACCTTTTGGACGATTTACACCAAACTTAATCATCAATAAATATTATAAAGGACTAACTGAATATGAAGATTTTAGAAAAATCCGTGCGTTAATTCGTGGGATTTAGTAATTGCAGAAAGTGTGAAAAGTAGCAGCAACACCTGTTACATCATTTACACCTAAAAGAAATCAGCCCCAGTTTATGCTAAAAATTAACTAAATCTAAAATTTTATCAAATTATGTTCATTAGTGATTGAGATACAGGGCTCACAATATCAGACACACTCACAGACTCATAGACAGACACTTTGTAAAACATGTTTTTTTGGATATTTCATACCAAAAATGTGTCAAACCGTCAAAAATGGGTATATGAAAATTTTACGATTTAAATACTTTCTTTCTTTCTTTCTTTTATTGTAAAATAGAAAGTAAAAACTAAAAAGGTTTACTTATACTTATTTTCAAAAACCCTAATACCTGTATTCATTTACTTCATGTATTGTTAATGTAATTTTATTCAAATATCCACTTTTATTAATTTTCAAAACTTATCTTTTAAAAGATAAAATAAATGAAAGTTAAAAGAAAAAAAATTAGCTATAGCTCAGTAAATTGTTGTTTATTTTCTAATTTTCATACCTATTTCTTTAAAATTAATATATTTTCAAAATGTTAGACTTGTTTTTTTCCTTATATTTTTTATTTATAAAACAAAAATAATGGCATTTTTCGATAAATAATTTTATTGCAATATTCTTATTATATTTGCTTTCCTTCATGTACGTTTTCCAAAAATTTCCTTGTTATTTACTCTAAAATAATGATCTCAAAATTTAGTTAATGATTCAATAAATTTAAAAATTCTAAATCATCATTTTTGTTTAATATTTTATGAGCTATCTCTAATGGAAAATGTTTTTCCTCCAAACATTTATTTTTAAAGAAACTGATCTAATAAGCATATTCTATCATTATATTTAACTTATAACATTAAATTGGCGGGATTTTTTCGTAGAGACTTTTTTAGCAGATAGTAAATGTGAATCCTATAATTATCTTATTATAAGAGCATCAATCAAATCTAAATTTTCTGGGTTGATTATCTTTTTTCATTCCAAATACAGTGAAACCAGCAAATAACGGACGCTCCAAAAAAGAGACACCTCTATTTAAGGGACAAAATTTCCGGTCTCATAGCTGTCTCTTATCTGGAATTTGCATTCTAATAAAAACTTCGAATAAGGGACATAACTTCCGGTCCCATACGTGTCCCTTATTCGGAGGTTTCACTGCATTAACGCATGTTCATTTTTAAGTAATGTATTTTTATTATTATTCCTAACTGATGTTTTTCTTATTAATAAAGGAATTTTATATGGTCTTAGATTTGTAATATGTTACGTATAGTATGATTCAAAATTTTACATTTTAGGTGTTCGTAAGTACATCAAAAATTTTCTTTAAAAATCTATGAAAATCACTTATTTCTTGAGTAAAAAAAAGCGCCCCAGCAGTGGCCGCGAGGTTCGGACCGCCAAACTGGTAGACGGTTAGACGGTAGGTGCTGGGTTCTAACCCAAATGCGACCGTCGGCCTAACCGTTCGAAGTTTTCCGTGGTTTTCTTCTAACCTTATGTCAATACGGGTTAGGTTCCCTTAGAAAGATCCCCACGGAGGGCATCCCACCCGTTAGGGCCTATTTCCCATAGCGTAGATAATTGGCCGACATAAATACAAACAAACAAACAAACAGTAAAAAAAGCCCCACTAGTGGCCGAGAGGTTCTCATCGCTCGACTGGTTGACGCCAGGTGCTGGGTTCGAACCCAATCGCGGCCGTCGGCCTAACCATTCGGAGATTTCCACGCTTTTCTGCGAACCTTGGATTTCCTTGCGTAAATACGGGATAGGTTCTCATAGAAAGAACCCACAGAGGGCAACCCACCCTTTTCGGTCCTATATCCCTCGTGTAGGTAATCGGCCGTCGTAAATAAATAACTAAATAAACCAGTAAAAAATACTTAGTATCCCTATATAACCCCAAATCCGAAATATAAATCTAACATTTATATTCAGAATTTTTATTCAGTTTTCATCCCTTTCCTTTATGCAAACATTGCAAAAGTTTCCTAGTTATTTATTCTAAAATAATAATATAAAATTTTAATTAATGGCGCTATAAGTTTATAAAATCCTTATCATAATGGGGTTTTCCTTCATTTATTTTAAATATTTTATGAGCAATCTCTAATGGAAAAAGCATTTTCTCCAAACATTTATTTCTGAAGCAACTACTCTAATAAGCATATTTTATCATTATATTTAACTTATAATATTAATCTGATGTGCATCTTTGGAAGAGATTTTTTCCTGTACAATGAATCCTATATGTATTTCCTTAAACGAGAATCAGTCAAGTCTAAATTTTCTAAATTGATAATTATTTTTATTTTTCAAAAGTTAGACATGTTCATTTTTAATATTTGGTGATTATTATTTTTAACAGAACTTTTTCTTATTAATAATTAAATTTTGAATGTTCTCATATTTCTGTTTTTTTATGCACAGTTTGATTCAATATTTTACAGTCTAAGTGTTTGTAGATAATTTAAAAGGTTTTGTTTAAAAAATTAGGAATAAACCGTTTTATTCAATTAAAATGTTGAATAACTCAGTATAATTGAAACTCGAAATTTGAAAACTAAAGTTTTTGTCAAGCTTATTTTCTTTTTAATCTGTTTTTATTGCTTTCCTAAATGTGAGCGTTGCAATATTTTCTTTCTTATTTACTCTAAAATAAGTATATAGATTTTTTTAGTGATGCTATACGTTTATTAAAACCTAACCATAATGGGAAATTTTTCGAATTTTCGTTTAATGTTTTATCAGCTACATCTAATGGACAAAAGTTTTCTCAAAAAATTTAATTTTCAGGCAATTGCTCTAATAAGAATGTTCTATCATTGTACTTATCATTGTACTTAAAATATTAAACTTAATTGAATCTTAACTGAAAAGATTTTTTTTGTTTTTCATTTTTATTTTTCAAAAATTAGTACGTATTCATTTTAAAATAGCGTAATTTTTATGTATAAATATGTATAGTTGTAGTGTTATTGTATATTGTATATTTCTTTTGTAACAGTTATAGTGTACTAGTATAATTTTTAACGTATGGACGTGAAGCATTTTTACAAGTGCGAAATTGCCCAACGGATTATATCACAATTTCTTTCTCGACTTTGACACTGAAAAGTACGAGGCGAATCAAAAGTGTCTAAAAAAAAAGTTTGGGTTGGCATTAATTTTGGAGATTACGATTTTACATTTTCCACTAATTTTCAGTAATAATATATCCGTTAAAAAAATATGATTTAATGTTAAAACTAAACAAATCTTTAACCTATCTGATTTTTTTACTTCCTAGTTTTGATAAAGTGTTTAACGGGACAAAATTTTATTGAAAAGTGAATTCACCGAAGAAAATGAGAGATGTTTCTTAATCTTCAAAAATGTACAATAATCAAGATCGATAAAATACAATAATCTCTTTTGAATCTCTGATGATTCCGAAAATTAATCCTTTACTTTTAAAAATGTCACAAAACTATTTGATTGCGAAATCTATAAAAGAATTTAATATATATATATATATGATTCCCGGCACTTTGGAAAATTTTCTCAACAGCTTTTAAAGTGCAATAATCAGTTTTCTCAAATCGGAATATGACTTTTTCTGATGACAAATTCTTTAGTAAATATTTTTATATTCTGAAAACATGATTATGAGACAAACATAAACTATATTGGACGCTTTCTTTACACCATTTGCCCGTATGCAAAGTTCGTACGCATCAGGGTATTACTGGTATTTTAGGTGGTTTTGCACCAGATAAATCATAAAGTACAAATTATAACATCTAAAAATAGAATTTTTCCCATTATATGAGGCAAATATTACTTTACAAACAATCTGGTAACACATCCTTAATGCGTACGAACCCTAGTATGTCATACGGATAATGTGTTTTTGCCTATCATGCATAAAAAAAAATCCACCCTTTTTTTTCACTGCCATTTTGAAAGAAAACAAATAGCCAAAACGTCGGGAACTTTATTTCCAATAATGAATAAGAAATGACATGTTTTATTATATATTAAAAATCAAATCAACAGTAAATATTGGACCGTAAATTCTGCAAGTTAATTGCGCCAGATTTATTTTTCCGGATTTATACGTCTTGAGAAGAATATTAAAAATATTCTCGAATAAAATTTACTCAAGTAGCTAAGATTGAAAAATATCAGAAAAGACTTATTCGTTTGGAAAATTCGAGAATTAGCGTAATTGAAGAACGGTAGAAAAACTGTAGAATCACATTTCACATTTTCAATCGGCTATAATTCCCAGAAAAATCTTATCCTACGTAAGTGAGATACTATGATAAAATTAATCATAAATGACATACAACATTGCATTATCAGTCATATTTTTTTGTTTTTTCTTCATTTAGATTTTTGTTTAAAAGTACAGCTTACAAAATTGTTTGAACGAAACCTAATTATTTTCAAATAACATTTCATGGTCATCATCCATTAAAGAAACTTTTTATTTAAAGAAATTAAAGATTGATGAATCCAAGATAAACATTGTTCGTAAAATTTTCGTACTTTCCTACCACAATTTTTAAACGGTAATATTTATTCTATAATACTATTGTTGATGCTAATTGGACCTTCCATGAAGATTTTTGATTTAAAATACTGGTAGCAAGGTACAAAAATTTTAGGAACGGTGCGAACCCTCTGAATTAAAAAAACATAACTTGCGTTATGATCTAAAAAAATGATTTTAATTACAAAAAAAGAGGAAACGTTTATTCATTATTGTGTTTGTTATTGTTTTTTTTACAAATTGTAGTAGTATCACGATTTAAGTCTCTCATTTTTCATCATGCCGCATTTGCTTTGTTTGGCATAAGGAAAAAATGTTCTTTAATTAAGACGCAATTTGAGCTTATTGAAAATCTTTGGGAAACTTTTCCGCGACAGTCAAGTGATAGTAACAATCAAATAAAAAAGTCAAAAGAACAAAACTTAGAAAACTCATTCTGTTGTTAAACTAAAATTAAAGTGGAAAAAAAGCTTGTTCAAACTTTATTGCATTTTTTTTTTTCAAATTTTTGACGACATGAACGGTGCAGGAAGCAGAAAAATAAATTGTAAGTCAACAACTTATTAATATATTCGAAAATTTCATATTACAGCCCCTCTTTTTTGTATAATTCTTAGCCTGTATCAATACAGGTCTAATACATAATCATACTGCTATAAGCAGAGACACTATAGCAAAGCTGTGGAGGACTCCTGGAATAAAACTGTGTGTTGAATCTGTGAGACATCGAAGAGTCAGGTTTTTGATGACGACAGTACTTTATTTAAACTTCAATCAGTCATGTAAACTTGTTTTAAATATCTTCATAACAGCATTCAGTTGGTTACTATTCAGAGCAAACTTTGTTTAAAAATGATTAAGAGACTCATAAAAAATTTTTCTTTTAAAACAGTATTGAACTTCATTACACCGGGAGCTTTTTCAAAAATAACTTAGATTTAAATTATAAATAAGATCATTTATTTAAAACATCATAAACGAAAAACTAAATATCTTATTCGAACTTAAACTATAATAACTTAAATCATAACAAGAACTTCACGGAAACGAAAATAGAGCAAAGAAGTCGATTAGGTAATGGCATTTATACTATCTCAGAAACGGAACGGGACGATTCTACTTCTGAAAAGGGGTAGGTCTAATACTAGCCGATTATGGAACACCTAATGCATCTATCAAAGCCTCATGTCGAAACTTTAGTTAATTTATGTTTTAAACTCAAAATAGCCATAAGTCACAAATAAAACCGGCTGATTAGCCAACAATAATGTTAAATGTATGCTACATAATCTATACAAACAACATAATATGTTCATTAGAGTTTGAAGAGTTTTTATTTCTTATCCCTTTTTGTTTATCTAAATGTACATAGGTCGTTTACAAATTCCGTCGCTAGTCTTGCAATGAATTACTGAAGTAAGTCTAGGTACTAAGGGGAGTCAGAAAATTTGTTTTCCCTGGCGTCTGTGGACAGAGATGCGTATGAAAGTCAAACAATATAATAGACATTAAATATACGACACAGCTTTATTTATTAATAAAAGTACCAAGCAAGTTGATACATTTGTCATACCGCTTGTCATACATTTGTCATCCTGCAACCCCCCTCCCCAAGAAATTATGAGGTTTTTGCATACGGACAAGCCATTAACCCTTTAAGGGGTCGTACGACTGTTAAAAGTCGAAAAATCACAAAAATTGTATCTTTTTCGACATTCTATATCTTGAAAAACATAAGCCTTAAAATCGTATTTTTTTATGTTAATAGATCAATGTTTTATGTATACACGTATACCTCATTCTTGTATGAAAGTTAAAAATAATTTGTTTTAGAGAATCATAAATAATAAGCAGTTTGCTGTGGGAAAATGTGATATCAAAGATAACGCACTTGAATACTCAAATTATATTGAATTTAAAACAAAATTTCTGTGTTTTGCACATATTACAAAAACTAAAGGTTAATTTGAACCTAAATGTGTATTTATTTAAACCATATTTCTATTTTTAAAATTAAACTGAAAATAATGTATTTTTTCCCTTAAAAATAAATTTTATCGTTACATAAATAATGCATTCTTTAGCAATCTCAAAGCAAATTTAGGTTCAGTTTCGAGAAATCGTTTTCGAGGCATTATGTGTCATCTGTCAAAATTTCATGCAAAAATAATTAATAGTGTTAGCGATAACATGTGCGTTATGAGAGAAAAAAGCACATTTTGAGATAGACATTTTTGAAGTACTGGCCCTTAAATCTGTTTATAGTAAACAGCTGACAAGTTTTTAATCATGTCTTCCGTTATTATGGGAATTTTTTCAAGAGGATTGTCTTTAAATACGCATAAAGGGCTAATCTTTCCTACATCTGTTTTTTTTTTTTTTTTTTTTTTTTTTTTTTTTTTAACGGGAAAATAATTTTCATTGCTAAGATGTTTAAATAAAAGAATGACAAAAATAGTTGCGTATAAATATATTTGTAAATAAAAAAAATTCACATACATAATAAGGTGATTTTTTTAAATTAAAATTCCGGTATCGTTGTTGTATATCGGAATTAAAATTTTGTGGTTTGATAGCGAAACCAATGAACGTTATAAGGTTAAACGCATCTTCCGTAAGGAAAGTCCTGAGTTATTACTGGATGACTTTTTGAAGCTTATCAAGCGGTATGACTAATGCCTCAATGTATTCGGTAATTATGTGGAAAAATAAAGATATATCTTATCTTTCATATCTCATTCTACTTTTTGACTTTCATATACAACTCTCACCACTGTCGACATGGGAAACTTTTTTTCAGATTCCGACTCATGTTGCTGTAATATTGAACAAACAATTTAAGAAAAGTATGAACATATTTCTTCAGTATTGTAAATTAACCTGTAAAAATAATACTGGTACCAACAGATTAATAATCATATAAACTAATTAATATTATATATATCCTACGCTCTAGTCGATTTGTGTAAATTGAAAATATAACATAACTATACTTTTTATTATTATAATCTAATTTCCACATTATATATTATTCATTCTGTAACTTTAAACATTTGCGTGCGTAAAAGGCAGTAATATTGTCCATGAATTATATACATGACATTAAAATAACTCCCAAAAATAAATGAATATTCGTAATAGCAAGTGGTGTTTAAGATATTTTTTTACTTATAACTCAGATTCTTAAACAAGGTTCGTACGCATCAGGGGATTTCTGGGATTTTAGATGGTTTTGCACCAGAAATTTTATAAAGTACTGATTGCTATATCTATAAACAGAATTTTTCCCATTAAATAAGGTAAACATTACAATACAAATATTCTGGTAAAAAATCTTGTAGCGTACGAACCCTGTTAAATTTAAAATTTGTAAAAATGAATTTCTATAAAAAGTTTTAGGGGTTTTAAGTATAATTTGCTGGCAAAGATTTAATTCATTATTTATATACTTTTTAATTATAATTCGAAAAAAGTTTGAGCTGTAACCTGTAAAACTTTTAAAAGATATAAGTTTCGAAAAGCTCCAAATATGCGAGTTTGAAATAATACTTTATAAAGCAGTTTAAATGTATACATAAAATAATCGCGAGAGTTGGGTTTCCGAAAAAATTCCGCAAATGCTGAGACAATCTTCTCGTACATATGACGGTGTAATGTTCTTTAATGGAAAAGAGCAATTTGTGTTAAAAAATATATATATATATTAAGCATTTTACATTAAAAGTACACACTTTATATAAATTAAAACAATTATAAACATATTGTACAAAAATTATTTGCTAAGTATATGGTGGCTAAAAAAATACTGATGTGCGATTGTTTGATAGAAGGAAGCTTATGTTTATGAATTTACATGTAAGGAACAGTTGCAGTTTCGATTTCTGCTTTAAATTTATGACTTCACACCCAGTGAAGAAACGCATTATATTCCATTTATAATAAGTTGTTGATGATGTTTTAAAATTTGTCCGACAATTTATGCAGAAAATATTTCACCTGCAATGACATTTTAAATTTTAGAAAATTAAAAGTAATAAAAAACATGCATTAAAAAGGTCCATTAAATCTATATTTACCATCAATACAAGGGCTGTAGTTCCAACAATTTAAGCCATACAGTACAAAGTGTCTAGTTTTGCGTAGCTCATAAAGTTGATAAAACAAACTGTGTTCACTTTGTAAAAAAAAAAAAAAAAAAAAAAAAAAAAAAGGAAATCTATTTGAAACAAAATTTTTGAATAACCATGTTCAATCTTCGCGAATGTTGAAATGTACCGCATTTTTTTATTTCGCGAATAACCAAAACTCGCGAATGTAAAAACCACAAAATTAAGAATGTTGTTGTTAATTGTAGATAAACAATTTCGTGCATTTAATATGGTAATTAATATGGATATAATCTATTTATTTACCTTTTACAAGATGCCTTATTATTGGCTATTGATAAAAAAATTCGTGTCCACCTTATTTTTCCATTCGAATAAAGTTGGAAAGCAAATACACCTGCAAATATGTCAACTTTCTTATATACCATAATATGAAAAATTATAAAGTAACTATTTACAACCCTAGAAATAGAGTATCACATACTTAAATTATTTCAGAAAACTTGCACTAACTTATATTCTACTGCAAATTATCTGGAGTAATGGACTCCATACAAAATTCCAGTCGCTTTCGTTTCTTGAACAAAGTGAGGCAATTTATCTCGTGCGAGCTAATAATAGCTTGCCGAAATAGAGGCCAGTGGACAAGTAATCTAAAACAATTTCTGACAGCGAATTTGAGAATTGTTAGTCTAGTAAATTTTCAGCTTAATTTTGATAAAATCTCACTTCAGAGGAGTTGGTCTCGTTATTTTAGTTTAGGATATTTTAAATTTGCGTAAATGTAATTATCTATTCTGAAATGTATTACAAAAGTACTGGTTTTGTTTATTATTATTATTATTATTATTAATTTTTATTTTTAGTATTCTGCAATACAGTGTTGTTATGTACATACAGAGTAATGAGTGGTCAGGGAAAAACACAGCCAAAAAAGGTGGTAAATACCAGTATTTTGTTCAAGATAAACTCGCCTTTTAAAATAAAGTCGAGTCTCCCTATAACGGAACTCCATACATCGAATTTCTTTATATAACGAGTTTTTTGTAGAAACGGTCCCCTTTTCGCATGATTACATTAAAAACAATCTCTATATACCGAAATATCGATCTCCATATAACGATTTTTTTCATAAATTGGTCTTAATTTATTCAGTTTAAAAAAAGATTCGAAATCATGTGGAATCAATTTTCCATCACTTATTTTTGATTTATCGTTCAGTGCTGAGTATTTTTTTATATTACTTATCTCCTTGTTTTTTAAATCCAACGAATTCATCCCACTTCCCACACGCCTTTTAACATCCTTCAGAAAACAGAGTCAATTAGATTATTACACTTATAAGAAAGGAATAAAAAAGGTGTACATAAGAGAGGCCTTCAAATGGAAGAAAATGTTAACTACAATTTTTCATTCCTTGCTAAAATTTGGGCAACTTTTTGAGAGCGTAACAATTTTAAAATCAAAACATTGTTTGATTATTTATAATAATGCAACATTCACAATGACTTTGAAATTGAGCCTCCAAATGACAATCACATGAGAGTCTCAATAAAACGATACTGTAAAGTCACCTGGTGACTCGTCACAAAGCAGCAGTCGCAGTGACCTGACAGTGGAGTCACATATAGTAGTCGTTTGAGATTCAAAAAAGAGACGCATGGAATTTCCTATTTTTGGTTTCACCGTAGTGACTGTGACTCTTGTGACCATGCGTGACCTGAATGAGATGTTATATGGACTAGCTGTTATGCAGGGATAGTAATTATTTGAATTATATTACTTCCTGTTGAATATTTGCGTGAAAATTATTGCTTGAAAATCCCTTCGTCCTTAAATTTTGCACACCAGTGTATATTTAATCTAGAAGAGATTTCATTTGTATTTGATATTAATCAATTTCTCAATTAATTTTCAGCAGTGAATTACGCTTGAAAACCTAGAAGATTTAATACATGAATTTTCACATTACAATACTAAGCGTAGAGCCAACTTTAGTGAAAAATGTCCAAGTTGGGGATCGAACCTGAAACCTTTGGAAGAGCCCACCAAGTACTCTATCATTTAAGCTACGGGGACGATGCCCAGCTTAGCATTTCTCACTTTATATATATGTTGGTTAGGCTGCAATTCGCAGCATGAGATGGAACCGTCTTCAAGAGCACACAAACCTGCGGCGTTTGATTTGGTTCCAGTCCCACCAGTGGCCGCGAGGTTCTGACCTCCAAACTAGTAGACGGTAGGCGCTGGGTTCAAACCCAATCGTGACCGTTGGCCTAACCATTCGGAGTTTTCCGTGGTTTTCTTCGAACCTTGCATAAATACGGGTTAGGTTCCCTTAGAAAAACTCCCCACGGAGGGCATCCCACCCCGTAGGGCCTTATAGCGTAGATAATATCTTATAGCGTAGATAATTGGGAGACATAAATACAAATACAAATTGATTTGGTTCCATCTCGTGCTGAATCGTCAAGACGGTTCGGTCTTGACACGGATGGTATAAGTGCCTTGCTCGTGAAAGAACTAAAAAAGATATGGCTAAAAACTTGCGAAAAAACCAATGAAAATAATTTTCTATTTATTATAAATTTTCTCTAAGATACCAAATATTTTAATTATACCGGATTGGTAACAAAAAGCGCCAAATTTAAGGAAAACAACTGATTTCATTTAGTAAGACAAACATTGTTTGACGAAAAATCCAGTATTCTCTCTTGAGTCGTTTTTATCGTGTTGTAGAAGTTTGCCTTAGGGAAATTTGAATCATAATTTGAAATATTCAGATTTATTTTCAAATAGTAATAAATAATTATTTTATATAAAACATGTTTTTATTAACTTCATTATTTTAAACATATATTTTACACCTTGTTATAAAATTGTATTTAATGTTAGAAAATTTAAGTATACACACATAAATTAAAATTTAGTATAAACCTTTGTATAATATTTTGATAGTGCGTAATTGAACAAATGCTTTTTACGTAAGTAACTAATTAGATACAACTATTTACTTTATAGCTGACTTCTCCTGAAATGTTTGTGATTATTTACAAGGATTTATATTACTACGTTTACTTTTCAAAAAATAACTTAAAAAATTAACATTTTTTTAAATATGTTTTTTAATTACTTTTTAAAGCGCTTTCCACAATTGCGGCAATTGGTTAATTAAAAAAAGACTGATACAGCTAACGTTGAATATATTTAATTTGTTCTTGCTATTTTTGCCTGAAGAAGATAATTTCTAATTTTATTTAATAATTATTAACTAATTGTGATAGTATGATATTCAATTGGATAATTAAAAAATAATAACGTTTACATGCACTTTTGTTACGCACAAAAAAAAGGAATTCTTTTAAATGATTGCAAATTTTCACTAAAGTATATTATTGTGTAAAAAATATATATGCAAGAAGAACCAAACGATGTTTTTATTTCCGCGAGCAATTTAAATAATTAAATTGTTTTCGTCCTATTAATCTAAGTAAATGCTTAAATCTTTTTCTGGTATTCGTGTAATTAATTAAATGTTATCTAAGGTAGCATGATTAAATTTAATGAGATACTAAAAGAAAAAAAAAATATCTTGTTGAACAATAATTTATTAACTAAAATATTTTGAGAGAGTTTTTTTTATTTACAGGACAATTATGAAGTTATAAAGTGGTTTCCATCTGGAAGTAACATAATATTATACGATGATTGCTGTTTATTAATTTATAATTGCCGACGAAATTTTTAAACAAATTAAATTTGTCTATAACATTTATTTATTTTAAAAAAATGAAATAGGGCAGAATATTTTTCACTGGATTGGTTTATATCTATGAAATTTTTGTATTGTTTAATATTATTTATTGCGCATAAAATGCAAAAAAATATTACTTTTTTTTTCAGATGAATTTTTTGATTTTCTTTTTAAATATGTTTCATGTTTTTATTGAAATTCTAAATTATTTTGTTAAATTAATATTATTTTAAATGAGGCTGAAATACTAATTGAAATGTCTAAATAAATAAAATAAGAAAAGAATTAGTGCCATTACTAGTATTTTTTTTTATTTTAAAATCTCCAACTTCTCCGTCTCCTTGCCCCTCCCCCCACCTTCCTCCCACAAAAAAAAATAATAATAATAATAATAATATTTTCAGATTTTAAAATAAGGAGTAATAAAATTCTCTCCATGAAACGGGCACTATGAAATTATTTAATTCATTACGGGTGATCTATCTAATAGAGGAGACTATGGTTAAGTATATTTGAAGTAATACTTAATGTTTCTAATGAAATATTTAAGTTATTGCTTAGAAATATGCATTTCGTAAAAGTATTAATGATAATATTTAATTTATTTATAAAGTCTAATCTTAGAATAGCTTTAAAACTTGAGGATGCAGGAATCTCAACAATATAGAAGTGATAAAAATAGATGTATGTTTTAGATTAATTAATACCCTAATGTAGATGTAGTAATAATGTTAATGTAGCCCTAATGTAGGTTCCCTAATGTACCTGTAGAAAAACTAACATCTGATTTAACCGTTTTAATGTTTATACTTGTAGATAATCTCTGATATTTTAGAATATGCTTAAGTCCATTCAATATTTTTTCTAACAGCAGACAAATGCTATTTAGAGGATCTGTGAGTAATGTGATACCATGTTTTGCTATCGTGGCATTTACAGGTAGAAGAGATTTATAGTATTTGTTTGCGCTAAATATCACGTTTATTTTGTTATCGATTTCACTTTATTAGTTTATCGAGAAATTATTTGCAACAGTAATGATTTTTGATGTTTCTAAAGTGACTGAATTAACTAACCTGCCTTTAGAAATTTTTGAAAGGGGAACAAATTTTCATAATTTTGGCAATATTTGTACGTCCTAAAACAGTACAGTATTATTAATAAATAAAATTTGCATAATCTGAATTAACACACTGCAAACTAATGAAAAATACGAAAATTGTGATGCTGGTTTTATCTCTTTATTTTGTCGAATTTTTCATCTCAATTTCAGTCACATGTTTTGAAAAATACACTTATATTAAGAGCATAAATACACTATTTAAAGATATAATTTGCTAATTTTGAAATATAGAAGAAAAAATTGCCTAAACAGAAAAATGTGTAATTTAATAAATGTAAAGCAATCCATTGAAAAATATCCTATATCAATTAATTTAAATAAATGAAAGTAGTGGAATAAAACACGCATGCATACACAAATAACGCCTGCATTCAAATTATAAAGTTGCATAAAAATATTATGCAGCCATACATACAATAAATACATATAACCTAAATTGAGTGAAACAAGTTAGAAATTGCGCGTGAAGCGTAGCAAATGAGTACTTTCGTACTTCAACAAAATTTTAAAATATTGAGATCTTGTTGTTATAGTATACAGTACTTCGGATACAGCATAATGGTCGA
Source organism: Maratus speculifer (assembly GCA_964019185.1). Taxonomy (NCBI): domain Eukaryota; kingdom Metazoa; phylum Arthropoda; class Arachnida; order Araneae; family Salticidae; genus Maratus; species Maratus speculifer. The sequence goes on from OZ025300.1 coordinate 134,051,805, forward strand.
AATCTTTTGTGTGTTCCTGTAAATACTATTTGCTTTTTATTATACAGGAAGTATCTTGTATTAAATCATAGCAATATATTTCAAATTTTATTAAATATGAAATATTTTAATATAAGTAAAACACGTCCAAAACAATATTTCTCCGTATACCATAATGCAGTGTTATACTTTTGAGTAGCCCTGTAAAACGATAATAAATATTCTTTGTATCATAAATTGTACAGAATGTATATTTTGGTATCTACTTCATAGATTAATGTCAATTCTATTATATACCAAACAGCGTAACATCATTAAAATGTACTTGAATATATTTTTTCCTATTGACCAAAATGTGGTGAAATACTTTTGATTGTCCCTGTAATTAAACTATACATCTGATTTTCGTAAAACTTTAATTGACTCGACAAAATTATGCATCAATTATATAATTTGAACGTCAAACGGTTTGCTTGGGTAGTTTTTGTTCTATTATATGTGGACTGTATCACGGACGGGCGGACGAACAGACTGAACGATGACTATAACTTGGTGTAATCCTGACAATGTATATCAATATCATAAAATATTAAATAGTTAAATACTATTAAATTGCATACTAAACAATGTCTCAATATATAACCATGCAATGGAATACGTTTGTATGGCCCTTTAAATCAATAAGAAATACTATTCGCACCGCAGATTGTAAAGAATGTGTATTATAGTATATACTTCATAGATGCATATCAACTTTATTATGTTCGAAAGAGTGTAAGACCATTAAAATGTACTTGAAACGTTTTTCCCCATTGACCATAATGTATCGGAATCATTTTGATTGTTCTTGTAATTGAACTACGCATCCGATTCTAATAAAAGTTTAAATGACTCTACAAAATTATCTAATAATTATATATTTTAAGTTTCAAACGATTCGTTTGGGTAGTTTTTGAGTTGTTATATGCGGACAGACGGACGGACTGAACGACAACTATACACTGTTAAAAATCTGCTGTATTTTGCTGCAACGCACTCCACCGCTTGTATATAATATCTCTATTCCAGCCAATGAGAAAGCTCCATTTCACGTCCAAGTAACCGTTTTCTATACAAGCAGGGGAGTGCGTTGCAGCAAAATGCAGCAGATTTTTAACAGTGTAGGTGCTACGTGTTTACATAATTACGAACGCACCTAAAAATAGACAATGCCAGGAATCAAACCGGGGGACTACTGCATTGCAGGTTGTTCCTCGAACCACTGAGTTATTCCGGCCGATGCGGCTGCGTTTGTAATTTCTCACTAATAAACCAAGTTGGAAAAAAATCATCAGCCATCTGCAAGATAACCAAGGACAACGCCGACTATATACTACCGGCGAGCCATTTCGCGAAAAACCGCCGAAAAAGTGAAGCTGGATTCAGCTTCAAACTCTGAACCATTTCATTGAACCACGTGTAAATACACGTTACGCAAACCCTGCTCTAATTAGGATTGAATAAGCTGCTTTCTGTTCTGTGCACATGTTTGCACTCGTGTCATTGTTTTGGTTCAGGGTTTACATGATTGGTCTGAATAACTTCGGCAAAGTATCAGCGTCCTCTGGCGGGAGACTTCATACATTAACTTCAAATAGACAGGTCTTTAGATCTAGTGGGCCAAGCCAAGGATGACGGGAAAATGATGAATAGGTGTAAGGCGAAATGGAAATTTTATTATTTTTTTTTATTACAAATGAATTTAAACGTAGGTTTCTTGGCAGACGTAATAAGTTGGCATACAGTTTCTATTTTCTAAGTTATATGTTCATCCTTTACTGTAGCTTCATTGTAATTTCCATTTCCTGAAAAATAAAGGAATCAATTTTTTTTCCTCAAGAAAGTCTTTCTTAAATTTCTTGATTTTTTCTTCTCTTTTTTAAGCTCTAAAATATTATGAGACTTTTCAGAGGTTGTAACATATACGAGCATCAATAACAATTCGTCACCTGAGAATAATAAAGTTCTATCTGTGTTTTTGAAAAAAAAAATGACTTATCGATATATATAGATTTTATTTGTATCTATCAAGTCATTTATTGCATTAAAATGATGTTATAATTTACATACGAACTTACAATAATAATATGACATTATTTTAATTCAGAAATGCATTTATAGATACAAATAGAACATTTCCGAATCGGTAAGTTAATTTTTTTTTCAAAAACACATATAGAACTTTATTATTCTCAGGTGACGCATTGTATTCTTTTTGTAGTAGTTTATAAAAGGCGCGTGAAAGAAAATAAGAGCTATCTTGTTTCAGTATGTCTGACACACTAAATTTCATTTATCTGTTGTGGCATGTTGTCTACGTTACAGTTGTCATAAACCTATTTTTACTTTATAGATAGAAGCCGGTTAGTTTGTTAATTGTAGGTAACAAAAAAACATAACCAATGTTCTTTTTAAAATTGATAATAATAATCTAAAATATGTAATGTCAAATGTGTTGTAAATATTTTAAATTTATATATAGTTTAAGTGTATAATATTTAAAATAACAATTCGTAATTGATTAACGTTTAATAATAATAATAATAATAATAATAATAATAATAATAATAATAATAATAATAATTGCATACATCTTTTTACACACATGGGCTATCTTTTACACCTTTTTAATCTTTTATACTGCACACGCCCACACACAAAAAGAAAAAATAAAGGAAAAAAAACTTTAATTTTGCAAATAATAATATTTTTGTTTCAACAATTAAAAAGAAATTTTCAATAAACCTTTAACGTAGTAATAATCAAATCAATTAAGAATCATTTAGGTGCCTTCAAAAAGTTTTGTATAAGATAAACACGTAATCACCAGATGACATTAGTTTTTATTCGGTCGAGTACTGCTTTATTGCTTCATAATTTTGTTGAATTAAGCAAATATTTATCTTTCAAATTACTTATCACAAATTATTACAAATATTTATTTTTCAATTAATACATTTTTGTTTAGCCTGAATTTTTTTATGTGTTTAATTAAATATAATTATGGCGTCTTTAAAAAAATATATTAATTACACAAATGCCAACAAATTATCTAAGCATTTACTTAGTTTAATATTACGTTATCAATTTAATTAAGAGGTCAACACATGGAAACAATAATTTCTTTTCCTTACGCTTGAAATAAATAAAACTTCATTTTTAGGCGATTCAAAATTTGCAGCTGAATAGAAGTGTTCAGTTTTTCAGTATAAAAAAGAGCAAATAAGCTTGCTTTGTGAAAAACTGAATAGAATTTCATGCAGATATTGATTTATAAATTAGATAAAAATAAAATCGTATATTGCTTCCGGTAGAAGTATTAAATTAAAGAAAAATAAGCAATTAATTTTGTGTCATAATTGCTTTTTTTCATTCAGTAATTGTTATACATGTAATTATGATATTTTAAAGAATGTAATGAGAATATATCTATGCATTAGTTTTTAGCAAAAATAAATTTATTTTTAATCATTGTGTTATTGCAAAACTTTTCTCTAAGAAGGGTAGACATACATCTTTTTTATTGTATTATGTCTGTTCATCTTACAACAATCAATAAAATTCCTTTTTTATCCAAGATACAATTTTTATCCTATAGGAGTTATACGTTAGAAAATTATTTATATTTTTTAAAAATGTATAAAATAACGTATATGACTATTAACAAATAATTATGTTGATGACGAATTATGATGATTTCCTTATACGAAAGCAATCAAAGACTGTGGAAAGAAGAAATAAAATCTCTAACGTGCCTACTTAACTTAAACACCCTACTTAACAACCCGAAAGTTTCTACCTCATTTTCTGAGTAATTTATAACCATTCAGGGGTAAGGCATTTCTGTTCCAAGAATGGTCGCTCAAATGATTTGGTGCCAAAACCAGTTATGCAGAGAAAGATGACGTACAGTGAATCTGAAAATACAAATGCAAAAAAATTACGTTGCTCGTTGAAAAAAAAAGACAGGTAGAGCAGTTACAGCAGTAATAAAAATGCAATTATGACATTCCAGATGTCCCAAAATGGACTTATTGATTTTAAAAATATATTTATCAATAACTTGCAGATATTGACAGCTATAAAAAATTCTTTCTGGCGGAGTATGGAATATGAGTGCTCTTTTAGTTGCAATTATTGTGTTTAGTTCCAAATAGAACGATATTTGGCAAGACAGGCAATAGGTGCTAAATCGAGTCCCATTTTTTATTTTTACTTTTCTCTTTTCCCAGTGTTATTGTGAAAGAAGGAAGTTAAATATGTGAAGTTTCAGTTATCAATCTTTTTGCCAGAGATTCACTTTATACATTTAACCTCCTTCTTTCACATGGATGCTTGGAGAGAGAGAGGCCAAATAATTTATATTCGATTTAGCGCCTATTTGCTACAGTTCCCTCTATCACTCTTATTTGAAATTAAAACCAGAAGTCACACTAAAAATCTACAAAAATCTTACACAAATTTCATGCATTTGTTTTAAATAGCTATCACTATTTGCATCTTACTCATTTTAAAAATAATTCAGCCTTTTTGAACAACATGTGCGTAACTTATACGTTCTTTTTTTCGACTTGTTTTTTTAAAGAAAAAAAAAGCATCACGTAAGCATATATGCAAAAAAATTGAAATCCTATTTCCCTGCAGTTGGCCTTATTTTAGTTACTGATTTCTTTTCTTAGAAACATTTGAAAGCATTAAACATGCATTTAATATATCTATATCATTTATTTATTCAATTTTAATTACTTATTTTCTTAAAATGTTTTAAAAATTGTATCGGTCGATTTTTACTGATTTTAACAATTTTATCCACTGTATGTGTGTGCTTTTTTGTGTTTAGAGAAGTACATATCAAAGTATCTTTATGTAAACGAAACCTATCGATTCCTAAAATTTATTTCCGAGCTATCTTGATACATTAGTGAGAAAGTATTTAATACAGAATTCAAACACCGAATGATAAAGTTTATATATTCTCTATATTCTGTTCAAAGGGGTTCTTTTTATATTATTCTTGAAAAGCAGTTACTTCGGAATGTTGAGGTTGCTTTTTCGCTTTCAGTAAAATTTCAGATATTGGCTGTACAGTAAAATCCCGATAATTCGGATTAATTGGGACCAGACCCAATACGAATTATCGAAAATCCAGATTATCAGGAGAATTAGAAAATAATGAAATAAAAGAAAACATACTTACTGAAATTCAACTTCATGTTAAACGTATTGAATATTTACAGTCAAGAAAATGTTTACTTTGTTTAATTCTTCCGAAAAGATTTCAGAAAAAGTTTTTTTTTTTTTTTAAATTCAGAATACGACGATGAAACAAGTTAATGTTATGGGAATTAGCCAATCGATTCTCCAATTTGAAAAAAAAAATGACAAAACCGATTCGGATTATCCGGAGATCCGGATTAACGGGTTCCGAATTAGCGGAGTTCTACTGTATTTCCATAAGAATAAATGTTTTTACGAAGAAACATTATTTAGAGATTTGCATATGTAATGTATTATAAAAAACTTTAAGCTATTAATAAAAAGATATATTCATAATATTTTTTTTTTTATAATTCTGAAGTAATTTCTTAAAATACTATTAGAATATTCCAGTTTTAAATAATTAATACAACGTAAAAAATTAAACGGAAATTGAAATTATTATTATTTTTATTATCAGTCAGGTGGCAAAGAAGAACTTTTTTAACATGAGTTTTACACGTTTTGATAAATAAATTATTTATTTCATTATAAGCAATTGCGGTCACGTGACGGCATTTTTTTCCTATTTCGTGATTTTTTTTTACGTTATGTCGTAAAACAGAAATTATTTCTAAAAACAATAACGTTGACTATGATTTTCTAAAAAAAAAAAAAAAACTTGTACAGGGCATAAATTCCATTTTTCCCGAAACTTTACAGGGGACCGTCAACAAATTAAAAAAGAATGAATATCTTTTAGATAACCCTGTCAAAACTAATGTAACAAAATGGCTCAAACTGTAGATTGTGATTACGTGGCTTATTGTAATAAACTGTGTTCATTTTCATGTCGATAGTATGTATACTCGTTGAGAAATTAAGGTTTTTATAAAAACAGTCCCAAATTTTTCCAAGATTTTTCCTTATAATTTGCAGTGTTCTTAATATAAAATAATATTCTTTACTGAAAATGGGACAAGCAACGTTGCACGTAATATCCTGTAATCACAATTAAAAAATAATAAAAATTGTATGAAAAATGAGTAGGTTTACTAAATAATTTTTAACTGCGCATGCGTCAACGATATCAAAATTTCATTTTCATTTTATGTTAGCTAAATGTATAAAGCAACTTTTGTGAAGGTCTCAAAATTATAGCTTGAAAATTCTGAAAATAATCGTCAATAGAATAAGTTGAAAATTCGTTGTTTCCAAAATGAAGCAAAAAAATGAGGGATTTCATTCAAATGTAGTAGTACGTCTCATATTGTGTATTCTATATTGACACTAATCAATGAATATATGGATACAACCCTTCTTGTTTTTACTTCATTTTGGGAATAACGGATTTTCAATTTATTATACTGACGATTATTTTCAGAATTTTCAAGCTATAATTTTGCGACTTTCACAAAAGTTGCTTTATAAAAATATAAGTCAGTATAAGAAAAAATCTTGGAAAAATTTGCGACTGTTTTTATAAAAACCTTAATTTTTCAACGAGTATACATGCTATCGACATAAAAATGAGCACAGCTTATTACAATAAGCCATTTAATCACAATCTGCAGTTTGAGCGCTTTTGCTATATTAGTTTTGACAGGGTTATCCAAAAGATGTTCATTCTTTTTTAATTTGTTGACGGTCCCCTATAAAGTTTCGGGAAAAAATCTTCACGGAAATATATGACTTGTATTATTATGTTTATACACTGAGAGTTTCAGGATAATTCTTCGTGTATTTTTCTAGATATTTAACAAAATGTCTAAAATCGCAAGTCGACGATCATCAATGGCCAAGTAGTGTATATATATATATGTATAGCGCTTAATGTGTTAAGTGTGTTCAGCAAATCCAATGTCCCGTACCATAATAAAACTGAAGATAAACAAGATGAAGAAAAACAGCATTTTGTTTTTCTTGTTCAAGTTTTATCTGTTTTAAAATCCTTTAAATGTTGATTGTTTATCTTCAGTTTTATTATGGTACGGAACTCTAGATCTGCTGACTACACTTTAAAGATTAAGTGCTATATACACAATTTTTGTGATTATTTGCAGCTATAGCGCTTGTCACGTGAATTTTCCGGGTTTTTTAAGTTGTGCTTAAAGCCTTTTTAAAGACTTTTTTGATTATATATATAGATATAATCTAACATCTATATATATAATATAATATAATAAATGCATATATATATATATATATATATATATATATATATATGAGATATTCTACTTCACAATAATACATCTTTCACTAGCAAATACTGACGTACTATTTATAATCAGCACTCAATTATAGAATATTAAACTTCCCAATCATGTTGTCACCCAGTAATAAGACATGGAAGACATTTAAGACATGGAATGAAATTCTTGTTCAAATAACAAAGCTAACGTCTTTTAAATACATTTATTTACCATTATCATGATAATGCCGTATTTCTAACAGACTGCGATTCGAAGTTAGTACCACTGTAATAGGTCGTCATAGAAAAACAGGAATATGACTTTCTAAGAATAGATATCACCATATTAACCCTTTCGATTTCTGGTGTAGTATTAATAGTACATGTATTTTAATGGAATGTTATTTTGTTTTAAGAAATACTTTTGCTACTATTTACAAATAATGTTATTTAAAAATAATAATATCTGTTAAAAAATAAAGTACAAATATTTTTTTTAATAGAAACTGTGGAGAAAAAAAAATTATCACTTCAGGTCCACATTCTTTATTAAAAATTTTTTTGCTAATGCATCAGGGTAGATCGGACGTAAATTTTGAAATCGGGATGATCCACTTCAATAAATCTATATTGGTATTTACTTCACTGAACACAAAAACCATATACATATGATTGATAAAATTGGTCAAAAAATCGAGGAAAATAGAGTGACAGCGCATAAAAAAAAGCCAAAAGAAAACAGTTTAAGAAATGGAGTGAATAAAATTGGGGAAAGAAATAAAGCGACTCTATTAAATGCATGTTTAGTGCTTTTAAAATATTCGATGAAATTAATTTGATGCAAAGCAGTTTAGTTCAAGCAGTCAAAGTAGAGAGTAGATGTCATTCTAATTTATTATAAAAAGACGTTTAAGTGCTTTTTTTTCTTTTGATAAAGGAAAATTATTCCTAAGTAAAATAAATTCTCATACCTATATGTGTGATTTTTTTTGTTTCACTGTTACAATATCCAAGTTCGCATTGCTCTTACAGAGATGTCTCTTTGTATTCTTGTCTCACAAAAAAAGGTTACAACTTAACCACTTTTAGAACTAACCTAAAATTGATAGAACAGTATTAATTAAATTGGGTTATGACAATTTAGAGACGATTGTTTATTTTTAATCCGCAAGAAGACGCTCCTTAAAATTGTACAGTGCAAGAACCGAAATTGTTTGTTAAAAATGACTCATATTCTAGTATATAAAGACGAACTTTTCGGACATCAATAATGTATGAAAATTTTACTAACAATACTTTGCGAAAGATTATTTTTTTTCAGAAAGTGTACTCAACAGCTACTATTTTGATGAAAAGAAAAAAGGCAATCTGAACGTTGCAAAATAACTGCTACAAAAATAAAATAAAAGCAATGTATTTAATAGAAATTATAGAGAAAACAAAATTTATCATTCAACGTCCACATTTTTTATTAAATATTTTTTTACTAATGCATCAGGCCGTTACTTGGCCGTAAACTTTGCAATCAGGTTGTTCCACTTCAATAAATCTACACTGATATTTGCTTCGCTGTAAACAAAAAGCACATACTTACGATTGATAAAATTGGTAAAAAAAAAAATCGAGGAAATAGAATGACAACGCATAAAAATAAGCCGAAAGAAAACAGTTTAAGAAATGGAGTGAACAAAATTGGGGCAAGAAATAAAGCGGCTGTATTAAATGCATGTTTAGTGCTTTTGAAAGATTTAAAAAAAATGCTTCAATGCGAGACAGTTTATTTCTAAAATCGAAGTGAAGAGAAGATGGGAAATTAATTTCTGCCAGAAAGAAGTTTATGATTATTTTTTTCTGTAGACAATGAACGGAATTTTGAGGTAAAAATAAATTATATTATCTATGTAGAAAATGTTTCTGTTTCCTTATTACAATACCCATACTTATGTTGCTCTCTGTTCCTGCTTCATAAAAAAGAGTTTTAACTTAACCACATTTTAAACTAATCTAAAATTAGCACAATATTAATTAAACTAGGTTATTATAAATTAGACACGGTTTAACTTCGGAAATAACTCTATCTCAAAACATTCATAAATATTGATCTTCATAAAATTCGAAACAAAGTCAGTTTTCTGTATATAATATTGTTGCTTACGACTTGGTATAAATTGGCCAACAGGCAGCTCTGATATAGGGCCTTTTTAACGATTCTCGCAATAACTAAATCAAGAAACTATTAATGAATGGTAATCTAAATTAGAATTCAAATAAATGTTAACACAAAATATTTTGGACTAAATTTTAGAGTTAATCACCCCAGTTTTACAGTTAATCAATCAATTTTAGAGTTAATCGATATAGTTAATTAGAGTTTGGCGCTGTTATGCTACATATCGCATGCTTTACACGAATTTATCAATTGCCATATATCAAGTAAAAATGCACAGAATTTTTATTTCTAGAATTATGAAGATGGGCATAGATTGCCAATTAATTTTAGCAGTGTAACAGTGAATTTTGATAACATTAACAAGTCGTCAGAAAATAAAAGTTTTGAGATTTCCACATCCGACTGGTTCATTAATAGTTAAAGCGTTGCATAATTCACAAGTGTATGCAAATTATGTAACATATTCTTCAAGAAAACAATTATTCTTTTGAAAATGCTATCAACAACTAGTAATTCGATAAAAACCAAAAAGCAATTTAAATGTTGCAAAATAACTGCTGTTAAGAAATAAAATAAAAAAAAAAATCATTTAATATAAACTACAGAGAAAACAAAATTTATCGTTCCACGTCAAAATTCTTTATTAAATATTTTTTTGCTAATGAATCAGGGTAGCTCGGACGTAAATTTAGCGATCGGGATGTTCCACTTCAACAAATCTACATTAGTATTTACTTCGCTGAACACAAAATACACATATGTACTATTGATAAAATTGGTAAAAAAATATCGAGGAAAATAGAGTGACAGTGCATAAAAATAAGCCAAAAGAAAACAGTTTAAGAAATGGAGTGAATAAAAGTGGGGAAAGAAATAAAGCGACTGTATTAAATTCATGTTTAGTGCTTCTGAAAGATTCAAAGAAAATATTTCACTGTGAAGCAGTTTATAACATGAAGTCAAAGTGCAGAAAGGATGTGAACCCAATTTGTGCTAAAAGGATTTTTTTTAGACAATTCAATGTAATTTTGCAGTAAAAATAAATTACATTTTCTATGTAGGAAATGTTTTTGTTTCCGTATTTACAACTGTCATATGAATATGTCGCTCTGTGTTCCATAATTGCCAACATATTCCATTTTTTGTGGCCCGGAGAAATTTTCTAGTAAATTTTACGATTTCAGATCACTGTAATCTACCTGTTAAATAAGTCATAAATTTCTATAAAATTTTTCCGGGCCAAAAAATCAGAAAAGTTGGCAGCTATATATACGTTTCTTTCAAAAACAGTTATAATTTAACCACAGTTTAAAATAATTTAAAATTAGTACTTTAATAGTTAGACTGCGTTATTATAAATTAGACCCAATTTTTTTCATTTTTAATCCGCGTGAAGGCACCCTTAAAAATTTCAAACAAGCAGGTGCGATGGATATGTCATACTAGTGTGATTTTAACCTTTAGAACTTTCGCTGCCGCTTACGTAAATATGTGATAATAGTTAATGCCGCACTGTTGAAGTATTTTTTTCCCAGAAGCCGATTTAGTTTTTATAACAAAGAATCAGAGAAAGATTTTCCCGCACCAGCGCGTGACTGGCTATTGGACATCACCCCAAATCAATCGCTGGTGCTTGAGTGGTCCCTTAATGTTGGCGCCATATCACGCACTGGCGCGTGATCGGCAGCGAATGTGTTAAATGTTCGTTAATGCGAGTTACTTCCTTTTTATGAAAAGTAATAGAGAAACAATTAATGCTGAAAAAAACTCAATTCATAAAAGTGAAAAGTAAACACTTTTTTATTAAAAGAAAATTAATTTGCATTATCTTTGCAAATTTGTGGCATTTTCTTTACAAAATATAGTGATTCGATCCATACATATGTACTTGGCCCATTTTTGACACATTACGAAAGATTCCCCCCCCCCCCCCATAATTTCAATTGATGGATTGGACGGGACATAACATATTCAATACATCACATCTAGTCACTGAACCTATTAACTGAGTTCTCATCCTGAATAGAATTGCAAAGTAGAAAGATTACATATTAACATATTAAACTACTGTGTTAAATTTATCGAAGAAAGAGAAAGGTCATTTTAGATCATAAATCTTTGGCATAACTGTTGAATGTATCTGCTTACTGAAAGATAGTGTGCTGACAAAAATGATTCTTTCTTTTATTATTTTTTTTTATTCTTTATTTATGCGGTAATGAAGAGAAAATATGAGGTTTCTGAATAAACACGATAAAATGTATTTGACAATGAAAAAAAAGTTACTTCTAAAAGATAACAATTTTATGCACTTTTTGAATAAACTTGGAAAAAAGAGATAGTAATTGAATTAGTATTTAAAAAAAACAATATGAAAATGCATCATCATACATGTGTAATTAGTTCTTCAACCGTTATCTTAGCTTAGAACTATTTTTTCATCTTTACATTAAAATGATATTGAACATCAAAATCAACACGTAAAAATACACTGATTCGAAAAGTTGCACCGGTATCTCACACCCATTGAATATAATTGGAAAAACATTATTGTTGGAATTTCCCAAAGAAATCATTCCTTTGAGAATGGAGAGCGGATTCCAAAAGAATGAATAAATTTAAGTTTCATTTTTTTAAATTCTTGTGATTAAATATAAGAACCGTAAGGGAACTGGGGCACATTGATACATGGGGTATATTTATACACCCCATCTACTGCCAAATAGGTCGTTACAGGAGTTTCACAACTCCAAAAGATGAAGCTAGTGTATTTAAGTACAGTGGCGGTCAAATATTTCCGGCCAGCAAAAATTTTTCAGTCAATTTGTAAATATACCCATATGAAGAGGAATCTCAAAGTGATATTTATTCATTTTATTAACATAATAGTTAGGAACTTATTTATAGAAGAACATGTGAATATCAATAAATTTAACTGACAAAATTAAGTATAAAGGAAAAAACATGTTCTCAAAAGTTTCCGGCCACCTTCACAAGTTTGCAAAAAGGTGGTATTGTAATAGAAAATTACAGTGATCAACAACATTTACGATTAGTATTTTATCGTATTATTATTTTATTAGCTTTAGCAATAATTACTGAGGTGCAGCAACGTGACATTCATACAATCAACAGTTAAAGATCGTCTATGGTACGTTTTCCCCCCATTTCTTGCAATTTTGGCCAAATTTCGGCTGAGTTGGAATATTTATCGTTCCGCCGACTTTTGTCAGCTTCTTTTCAAAGATTTTCTATTGGATTCATGCTGGGCGCTTGGGCTGATAATTTCAAAAACGAAATTTTTCATGCGAAAACCATTGATTATCGAGGTTTGCAAACATTATTTATGTCGTTATCATGTAAAAAAAAATAGATGTGACCAATTTTTTTTCTCTAATAAGGCAGAAAATAGTCTTGCAAGATATCCTTATACGTTGTATAATTCACCTGGCTGTGGATTTCAAATAACGGACCGACACATTTTGAGGAAAATAGTCCCCACGGCATAACGTGTCCTCCGCCATGCTTCATTGTAGGAATAACATAGGTCAAATCATATCATCTCATTAGGTCATCGGAGGTTGTGTCTGCCATCACTTCCAAAACTGTTTCGAATTCGATTGATGGAAAAACAGAACCTTTTTTCAGTTTTCACTTGACCAAACTTTGTGTTCCTTGGAAAATGAAAGTAGGGTAGGTCGGTAATTTTTTTTTTTTTTTTACCTCTGAAAATTTTTTAACACCGACTCTTCTATAAAGTTCTGTATCACGTCAGCATCATAACACGGTAGACTGACTTATTTCAGCAATATTTTCATTCCGTTAATCGCAGTATATTGCAACGGAATTTTCATGCGGATTATCAATGGTTTTTCTCCTGATAATTCTGTCCTCAGGAATAGTAATTTTCCGGGGTCTCCCGGACCTCTGAATGTCCTGAAATCCATAACCATCTTTATATAATTTTGTAAATATTGTTTACAGTCGATTTTACCCATCGATTACTTAGCCGCAATATCTCAGGAAGATTGGCGTTTTAGCGACAAACTGATCACTCACCTATGAGCAATAATTGTGGAACTTTTCAAATTTGAATTCAAACTATGCTATACACGTTGTTTCATTCATAAACACAACCAAAAAATTCTTCACGGATAGAAAAAAACTAAAAAATGATAAGTGACCGGAAACTTTTGAGAACATGCGTTTTCTTTTATACTTAATTTTGTCCATTAAATTTATTGATATATACAAGTTCTTCTATAAGTAAGTTCCTAACTAATATGTCAATAAAATGTATAATTATTGCTTTGGGATTCCTCTTCATATGGGTATATTTACAAATTAACTGAAAAATTTTTGCTGGCTGGAAACTTTTGACCGCCACTGTAGCTCCAATTTTTATATTAGAAAAAATTATAGTATTTTTGGAAACAGAAAGCGTACGAACGTACCCAATAGCTAGTGGTAGTAGTACTACCAAAAGAAAAGGACGACGGCCTGACAAATCTTGAATTTCTATAGATTCTCCAGAAAAAAAATATTTTCGACATGAGAAATGTTAAATAAGAGAAACAAGCTGCAGCACAGCAACAGATAATTATTTTATAAACAAAATTTTTAATGTAATCATCCTTTATTTTCTGTTTATAAACCGATTTATGAGCAGAAAACCTGGTAATTTTTTCATCTCTCATAAGAAAGAAGATAATCCTGGGGATGAAATGTATGGGGTACGGCAAAGTTACCTCTGCTGACAATCAGACAAGAAACAGACAGAACACCAGGTCATTATAAATTTAATTTTGATTGCTTTTATATTGCTTAGAAATACATTGTGGATGACTTAAATTTCTATAAACAAATGTAAAATGATTTGCTAACTCATTTTCTATGAAAAATATGCATTGGTGTTAATTTGTCTTCATTTTTTCCATACGTATCAAAGTGCCCCATGAGGTGCATGAATCTGCTCCGGTGATGGGGCACAGTGATACAAATGGCTTTTTTATTTATTTTTTAAGATTACATGCAAAAATGCTATATAAAACTATGATTGTACATTTTAACAACATATTACACAAGATTTGCTGATACTACATGAAAAAATAACTTGAAATTTCTATTTTCTTGACACTAAAAAAATTATTAGAAAAAAACCGTGTCAATGTACCATATTTCCCCCTATATACGTAAAAAATTTCGCCTAACTACTAATCGTTATTTAAGTTAGTTTTAGTTAATTAATTAAATTAGTTGTACTAATTACAAATTAAGCAGCCTAATTTATTATTAACTAGAACAAAAGACTCATAAATATAAAATACTATGAATATACGTGTTTTATACTTCGGTGCGCAATATTTATCTTGTACCAGTTTTCTAATTTTAACTATCATTATTCTCGAAAAGTGCTACTTTATTTAATTAAAGAACAAACATTCAAAGGATAAAGAATGTAATGATAGCTGTTCAGTTATAGTGGTGTTCAAAATTAGAAAATACATGAACTTAGTAATTAGCAATTATATTAACTCTCTAATTCCCTTGGTAGGATGCGTTCCTGTAATTGCTTAATTTGGATAACTATGCAATTCATAACAGAAAATCTCAATAGTGAATCTCGGATTATTTACAAGCGAAAAAGTTTTCTACTAACTGCAGTGTTGGCAGTAGGCTACTTTTTTTAAAATTCAGATTACTTGACTGGCACCACTTTTTTGAAACGATAAAATTCTTTTCATTTTTATTTTAGATAATATAGTGTTAAATAAGGCGCATTGTATCATTACAAACAGGTGGTGCCAAACAAGAATCGAATTTTAAAAAAGTAGCCTATCTGGCAGTACTGACTAACTGAAGTAAAAAATACTAATTTAAATTTCAGCTTTAAATTTCTGGTGTAAATACCCAATTTCGGAATAAAACAAACCACTATATCGGAAAAACTGATGTTGGAAAAAATGCTGCAATGAGCATATCGCTAAATTGCAATATTTCATATCTACTAATAAATATATATATGCATTTCATTTAAAGCTTTCAAACGTCAATAAGAAAACATATTTATTTTAAAATATATTAAGTAAATCCTGCTTTAAGGTAAGTCAGCATATTCATTAATTTCGTAGTAATCAAGCCTATAGATTTTTATAAAGTTATTAGTTATCTCCAGTTCATTATTCAAGATCAGACTTTTTTTAAACTTTCATTTTTGTATAATTAAGCATCCAAAATATCGTATTCTATTTTTATACATAATGCTGCCAAGTTCTTATTGAACACAAACAAAAAGTTTTTCCATGTTTAAATAATTATGAAATAAATTATTTCAAAAGCTTCAGAAAAGCATTATTTGTGCTTTCTTTAGGAATAGGGGAAAATTAATTTTACTTTATCTTTTCTCCTACAAAGCAAATAATAATAAATGCTGTTTACATATGGGTTTCAAAATTAAATATTGCAGATAAAAGATCCGCGAAAATAAATAATTAATAAAAGCTGAAAGAGGAATATCGTATCGAAATTTTTTGTGTTCGTTTTCATCATTTTGTTTCGCTGTTTTCTTTTTTCTATTTTTTTTTAAATTAAGAATAAATAAATATGATGCAAATAAACATTATGAAATGTGGTGTATTGAAAACTTCAATGTTTTAGAAAAAGATTTACTGCCTGAAGCTTATAAATAATTTAATATTGTTCATTTAAATTTGGTATCTATTAGCTATGTTCAGTTTATTAGAAGCATATTAAAAAGTTTTTTCTGAGTAGAAATCTTAAATCTCATGTAAACATATAAATAAAGTATTGTAACATTTCTTTCTGCAATAAAAACTGGCGAAAAACTGGCGAGAATTTATATCTCTTTATTAAAGCTCTTTTATAAATACTATATTCTAAGAAAATGCAAATTTATACAAAATTTGTTATAAAGGTGTACAATCTAATACAGCATAAGTATTAATATGCAACTTCGCGCATTATAATATTAATTTTAAAACAACGTAAAAACGCCAGAATAGGTAAATTTTGTGCAGATTAGTTTCGGGACGATTTAGCGTACCATCCTTGCTGCAAAGAAACTTACTGAATTATATAGAAGAGAAGTGGATTCAGTACGAAGTTACGGAACCAACAGCAAAACGAGAAATTTCGGGAACAAGCAAATAAGAAAATAGAATAGATAATGCAAATTAAAATGTAAAAATTAAATTTCTAATAGTTACTGAGAAAAAAGAGACTTAGTCGATTTTGCTCGTTATGATTTATCTCTGTTTGCATAAAAAAATTAATTAAAAATTAATTTAAAAAATTAATTTTTAATTAATTTTACTGCAAAAAAATAATTTAAAGTAAATTTATATGTGTAATTAAATATTAAATTTCTGACAATAAAGTTCGGTGAATGAATTCAGAACGGCCGATCTAGCAACACTGGGGAAACAAAACGCAACACTTGTATAGAGGCAAGTGTTAATATTCTCCCCCCCCCCCGTTGTTCAGTTGACAGTCGTTTATATTCTGCGTAAGACGTGTTGCACAAAGTGCTTGTTCAGTGTATTGGCTCTTAACTGAGAACAGGAAAATGAAAGAACAACAGATCAATTTAAAGTTTGGTTTTGAGATTTGCAAGATACCGCAAGAACTTCATGAGGGGTGGTTCAAATTAAACGTCCACCATACTCACCAGATCTTAATCCTCCAGACTTCTTCCTATTTCCACGACTCAAACTCTCTTTAAAAGTGATTTGATCTTATTGCTGGCAATCAACGAAACGTGACGAAGCTTTTGAACTCCATCCCAAAAGATCACTTCTTGGGAATTTTCCAGGGCATGTATAGCAGATCTCAGCGGTGCATGGTTATGGGAGGTGACTATTTCGAAGGATGATATGGTAACTTTCGTTAATATTTCGTCTACATTTATGTTACAAGACTATTCACCGAACTTTATTGTCAGAGGTAGTACTAAATTTCTGACATTAGTATAGTTTAATGAAACTTAATTTTGAAATTTTCATGGTATACATTCATGACGCTAAACAGAAATAAGTTTAACCGCAGAGTTCTACAGGTCATTACTGGTCCGGTTTTATATTTTTCCCAACATGGGATACAACCATAAAATAAATTATTCGGGAATTTAATATAAATTACTACAGTACTGCTTCATACTGAAACCAGTTTTTAAAATGTAAGAATTCATGGTATATTTAATTAACAAAAGCATATGACACTAATCTTTTAAATTAAATGCTCTTATAAAACCGCAATATCTTTATTCAACTTTTATAACTATTTTTGTGATTTTCTTTTACAATTATTTGAAATGAAAATCAATTAAATAAATGTTGTATTAATTATTCATGTGTCATTCCTACATGTTATTTTCGAATTCAATTTGTAACACTTTATGTTTCATTTTTGTTTAACATTTTTATTTGTAACAACACAGCAATATAGTTTATACTTAACAACGAAATATAACACTAACTAGCTTTTGCCTTCCATTGTATTCTTTCAAATTCCTAAAACTGTACGTGACATTTTCACAAGAAACATTTTGTAATATAAATCTTGCGACGAATTTCCATAGCTCTGTGAATTAATCCCAAGCTATTCTTAGATGTTGAAGAAAGCAATTTGTCGCTATGAATAACAATTTATTATTTATCATGGTAAAGTATGTGTATTTATAGTTAATATTTTGAAAATTAAAAAATACATATATACTTACATTGTGAGATTTAAAAAAATCATTTTAAGACTTTTTATTCCTCAAATGTTATTTAAACTGATATTTTTCTACTGAAATAAATCTTAATGAATGTGCATTTATATTGTGTTTTAAACAAAATAAACGATATGCAATGTTTAAACAGAAAGTGCATTAAAAAATTAATTGTACAATATTTTATTCTAATCAGAATAATATTATTCATAAAAACCAGTTTTTAGATAAAGTATGATATTAAATGTATAATTTAAGGCAATTAATGGCATGATAATAATAAAGAAATGAAATGCATTTATATAAAAATAAAAATGTTTAAACAATAACACATTATTAATAATTTATGAAATATTTTGCCCAACATATTGAAAATTTTTATGGATGATGATATTTTGCGTTATACTTTTGATGTATGAAACATTGTGTTTTTTATAGTTTTTAATTCAAATCTAAAATAATACATATTTTCTCTTTTGCAGGTATGCAATTCTTATGGTTGTCTACAGCATAAAGAATTTTCAGTTAAGTATATTTGTTGCATTTATTTTATGGAACATTATTTAATGAAACATATCGTACGAATGAAATTTTTTCTTTAGTGTTCGACCAAATTTCTAAAGACCAATTTTAAAGGACAGAATTCTTTGTTAGGTATACAGTAAAACTTCTAAATAACGGACACTTCGGGAACGCAGAAAATGTCCGCTATTCGGAGGTGTCCGCTATTGAGAAATTCTCAGAGATACAAAAATCGCTAAGAAATGCTTAATGTTTCATTAATTTACATTTATATGTACTAAAACCTCTATTATATAATTAATCAGAAATTAAAATTATTTCTTAAGCAATAAAATTGAAATAAAATTGTGCACACTTTTATCTACTGTTTATTATATTCTTGTGAAAAAAATCTGTTACAAAAGTTTACTTTTGCTTGCCATTACATGTAATTTATTTTCCTATGTGACATTATTGGACATAGTTGAGTTCCGGGCGGAGATAGAAGGATTGCCCTTTTTAAATGCATAAAATCTCAATCTGACCGTGTGTTGGGGAGGGGGGGGGGGTAATTTTCCCCAGTTCTTTATCTACATTTATCTGTGATCACAAAATTTGTAAAATTGTCCTGATAAATTCAGAGGTCTTTTTGCTTTTTTTTCATTTTTTTCTTTTAAAAAAATACTTTTTCATTCTTTACCGCCGAATAAAGTGTCCGCTATTCGGAATGTCCGTTATTAAGATTTTAAACATACAAAAAATTAGGTTTTGGGAGTGGGGATTGGAAAACTGTCCTTTAAATAGAGGTGTCCGCTATTCGGGAGTGTCCGTTCCGGAGGTTTTACTGTATTTGGTTATATTTATTTTAAGGAACGTTGTTTAATGAAACATAACGTACTGGTAAGGTTTTTTTCTTTCGTTTTCGTAAAAAATACACAACTACTTGAAAAGAGCTGAAGAGTCATGAAGTAGGTGAGGGAATCACAGATAGTTCTTTAGTAGTCGTTTGTCAGTTTTATTTTTTTTTTTTTTTTCATACAAATGTATACATTTATTGCTTTCGACGATGTATAACAATGATATATATTTTTAAAGGATAAATTTGAAGGTTGGAATTTTCAGTTAACTATATTTGTTTACGGATATTTTATGAAACATCATTTAATTTAAAGATATCTTACTGCTGAGATTATCTTCTTTAGTTTTCATTAAAGATACACAATTACGTAAAAAGAGCTAAAGAGTAATGTTATAGGGTCGTAGTATTTGACATTTCATTAATAGTTATTTTGTCGTCTCTTACAAATGCATATATGTACCAAATTCTATACTCTATACCGATATCTGTAATTTTTAAAGGACATCACTCATTTAAGCATATCTTAAACAAATATTCTGAAAGTGTAACATTCGTTTTCGATTAGATTAAAGATTGTAAAACGATAGATCGGGAAAGATATTTCGAAAGATATCGCTGATATTCCGATAAAAGTTATTTATCGTATTTCCTTTTCAAATGTATTCATTCATCTTTTTCCAAACTGTATTTCATTGTGTACATTTTTAAAAGGACATTCCACATTTAAACTTATTTTAAAAAAAAGTTATTTTGAACGGATTACATACATTGTTGTTGAGATCCAATATTACAAAACCGTAGCACAGGAAAGATAGTCACATATAGTTCGATAATATTTGTATATCGATTTTTATTTTACAAATGCTGCCATTCGTAGTTTTCACCGCTTTATAACGGTGTTCGATTTCTTGCTGTTTTATTCATAATATTTAGAATTTCTAAGGGATAAACACGGGATCACCGGGTTACAGAATTTAAATAAAACCATCTTATATATTATTTCTGTTGCCAACATCCTTTTTTTTTTGCACTGTAGTTATTCCTTGTTTTTTTTTACAAATGTTGGCATCCGTAATTTTCCCCTCTTCGTATCGATGTTCGATTTTTAATAAGACCGTTCACTTTTATACTTAAAATCAACAGTTACTTTGAGAGGATTTCATTCGTTTTTGCGTACAAGAGAACAGTAAGAAGTGTAAGTCACCGATTTCGATGAAAGTGGTATGCGTGGAAAGATCTCATCATAGCTGTAAAAAACGTGATGAGACTATCCGCCGGGGATGAGTAGTGTTCAAGATATCCGGCAATTTATGTCACGAATTAGTGCACACTTACTGGGGAATCGCAAAACATTTTTGTCTCGATTTTAACGAAAGTGGTATTGTTGAAAAATATCATCATGAGGAATAAAAATCTTCATGGAACTACCCGTCGGAAATGGTCCGTTTTCTAGATGTCTGACAGTTTATTTTATAAAATTATTATATATTTATTAGGGAGCTGAAAAAAAATTAATCTCGATTTGGAAGAAGTGTCATTCTTGCAAAGATCACGTCGTTAAGAATAAAAAACTAGAGTACTAGTATACATATCTCTCTAACGACCACTTTCCTCAAAATCAAGTCTAAATTATTTTGCGGTTCCCCAGTTAGTATGCGCTGGCTACGTGGCATAAATTATCAGATATCTCGAAAACGGCTCATTTCAGACGGGTTGTTCCACTGGGTTTTTTATTCCAAAAGGTGAAGTCCTTCCAACAATATAATTTTCGTCAAAATCTAATCTACTTTTTTGCGATTCCGCAGTAACACTGCACTTGATGCATCACATAAATTGTCCAATATCTCGAAAACCACTCATTTCTGGCGGGTAGTTCAATTGAGATTTTTACTGATCACGATGAGATCTTTACGACAATACTAACTTCGTCAAAATTGGTGACTTACACTTTTTGCAGTTCCCTACTTAAGATTAAAAGTACCAAAGCTAGTACGCTCTTGAAGCTTTCTTTTGTAATCGTAAATTTTACGAACTTGAAAACCTTGACTTTTCATTATTAATTTCTAATCTTAAATTCTTAGTATTTTCATACTATATCTGCCACGAATTATACTATTTTTTTGAATGCTCATTTTTAATTTCCGTTACAAAAATAATTACAAGTTATATTATAATACTATAAATTGCAATAATTAAAATCAACGTTTAACACACAATAAGTAAAAACATGCTACAGACGTATACGCTTCACGAGCACCAGGGCTCGCTTCCTCAGTGTACAAAAGGTAAAAATGTTTAAAAACAGAACCCCCCCCCCCCCCCCCCGAAAAAAAAACTGACAGCAAGTCAGAAACCAGAACTATAAATTGATTTTGAACTAAAAATAAAATCGGACTTTGTTTATGACGTAGCAGTGATCTGTAATTTTCCTTTTATAAAGAGAAATCATTTGCGAAATATAAGATTTAATTATAAACTTAAAATAAATGATATCATAAAAAATTGATAAAAATATCCATGCAAATAAACTGAAGGCAATTTAATATTCTTATTACCTTAATTTTCTCTTATGCTTGTTTTGCAGAAATTTTCTTTTTTCTCCGTAAAAAAAAGTTAATTTTTTAAAGAAACCATTCAATATGCTTCAAATTCTCTAATGGTTATGGCTTGTACTTTGAATTTTTCATCATCTATTATTAATATTTTAAAAGTAGAGGTGCTATCCGTAATGGAAAAAATATGTTACGTAGAAAAACTAAATTTTGGTTCTAGATTTCAAGAAAGAATATTCTTTAATTATTTTTATCTAAGACTATTAAACTGACAAAATTGAGATTCATGAATTTTTCAGGAAAAATATTTTAAATTAATGTTAAAATTTATATCTTAGATAATAAACTTGAAATGTAGTTAATTAAACAAAATATTTTTCAATAAAAAAAACTTTTAATAAGAATATTTAGAATTTCGAAAAAGTACATAAAGATTTACAACGGTAGATACTCATACCCGTTGATAGTGCATGAAAAGGCTCTATGCAGGTATTGTTTGACGAAACGGTGTCAACAGGCCACTAGATCCACACGGTAAAAAAATATCAAATGACTCTATGAAATCATACAATAATCACGATCGCAAATGTGTAATAACCTATCGAAGGCATCCACGATTAAGAAAAGTGTTCCTTTATATTAAAAAACCTTAAAAAATCTGTTTTGTTGTCGAAATTTAAAGAAAAATTTGCAGATATGCTAACAAGATGTTAAAAAGAAAACTATGGAAGTAATGAGAGACAAGTGGAATATTATAAATTCATAAAGAAGTGAAAATGCATTCTTAAATTTGAAGAAGTGCCACAAAGCATTATGACGCTTAAGGAAAACTACAGTAGAGGAATTGGAAAGGAGTAGATCTAGGGACACTTCAAGGGCAAAATCATAGGTATATTTAATCTACGATAGTAAGTCTGGTCAATTTCGATTAGTTCTGTCGTCAACGATTATTTTCTTGACGTTCCGCGTGAAATCAATGTTGCACATACAGGGGATTATTTTAGACAATATATATTTGTGTGTTTGACATTAAAGCTTGCTTATAAATCATTCGTAATATACAAGGACGAGATTGCACAAGGAATTTTTACAATACCAAAGAAATACAACCGGGAGCTTCACACAAACAGCTCGTACAATGGAGCCAGTGGGAATCAAACCCCAATTACCGCGAAATTCCACAATCTCCTTTGCTAATAATCGATTAGTGGTATGGTGCCTCAATTACTTGGTCACGGAGGCTCCAGGTCATTATTAATTTATGCAAAAGAAAGAAAAACTTTTAAATGTAGTGGATTTCCGCACAACGGTTGCAATGTCTCAAGAGATATCGTATATCTAGACAATGGAAAATCATATACCAATGCATGATCGTAAAGCTTTTCTGGCGCTGTAGTGAAGACATAAAACACAGAAAAAGAAGGACACGAACACAGTGAGAAAACATCTTATTTTATGACAATATTTCTCTCTTTTTCATATTCATATTTTTTAGGATTTTGTTGTATTGAGAATCTATATATATATATATTATGCTATCGTATGTCACAAAGACGTTGCGATTATTTTTTAGATTTTCAATGGTCACGCCTGAATGAAACGCATCTCAATGGTTATTTTGAAAAAGTCCTTTGGGAGTATTTAGATCGAGGTAAATCGTATTTATTTACATTTCACATTTTCGATGCAATTATGCAGTTACAAAATAATTTTATTTTTGTTTTTCTACTATTTTTTAGTTGAAATTAAATAAATAAACAAAAGTCATAAATTTTAAACGTTTCAATTTAAAATTAAAGTTATATATTATAAATGAAATAAGCAAAAGGAATATATTTTAAATGAAGTACAAAAAAATGCCAAGATAATATTGTTTGGCAACTAATCACCGGCGCCCGGCTAGCATATAATTGCCGAGTTCTTGTTTTCCCTAGCGGAATCTTTTGATTTGGCAAAGAATTCAGCAAGTATTTAAAGATAGAAAGCCAACAATTATAAATGCACAAATAATGTATGAAAAGGTACTAAACAGCTGTTTCGAGTCTACTATCAAGATTCTTCATCAGTGCAAAATTCAGCGATCTAAAAAAAAGAAAACTGAGCTCAGTTTTGCTCAGCTTGGCTCAGTTTTGATTTTTATAGCTTGCTGAGTTTTGCACTGATGAAGAATCTCGATAGTAGATTCGAAACAGCTGTTTTCTACCTTTTCACACATCATTTGTGCATTTATAATCGTTGATTTTCTATCTTTAAACATTTTTGCACAAAGGCTTTATTTGCTATATTAATTCAACAAATAAATTAAATTATGAATAAAATTATTATCATGCAATTCTTAGCATATATTTAGCCTCTTCGGTTTCTGGATCCTCATTAGGGAACTTCTGTTCTTTCACATACTAAAATGGTTGAATTTTTAAACATTTTTGCACAAAGGCTTTATTTGCTATATTAATTCAGCAAGTAAATTAAATTATGAATAAAATTATTATCATGCAATTCTTAGCATATATTTAGCCTCTTCGGTTTCTGGATCCTCATTAGGGAGCTTCTGTTCTTTCACATACTAAAATGGTTGAATTTTTAAATATTTTTACATCAATTCTTAATAGCTGAAAAATGTTTGCATTGAAAGCAAACGAATAAATGCCTGCATCTGGTTCCCTCATAAAAAAAAAAAAATTATTTTCATCTGAGTTTGCAAAATCTCTAAAAAATACCCAAAAGAGAGTGTAGTGAAGAAAGTTATAAATTTTCATGGGTATTTAAGTTAAATATTTTTCAATAACTTTTTTTGAGGATTTGTAGGGTATTGACTTGTTTAAGGTTCTTAAATTTTAGATTATGTTAATTTCGGTTAACGGTTATTATATTAATCTTTTTAAAGTTTTTTTTTTTAACCTAAATTACTAAACTTTTAAATGATCAATTTCAGAAAACATACATTTTCTGTCATTTGCAATGTGATTTTGTTTGAAAAAAAAAAGAATAAGTATTTGTATTATTCTTTAAACTCCGCAACTGAAGAGGTTATCGATTTGTCACAGAACTTAGCAAGTACAATAAATTATAAAGAATTTTTTTTGTTGCGATGCTAGCTTATTTTTAACCTCTCCGTTCCCTGGGTCTACGTTCGGGGACCTCTGTTCTTTTATTTATAAAAACTAAAATGCCTGTTTTTTTATATATTTTTGCATTACTTCTTAATAGCTGACTTTTTTGCGCTAAACGTAAACGGATAAATGCCTGCTTCTTAGTTGAATTCCTCGTAAAATAAATGTCATTTTCATTTGAGTTTGCGAAATGCCTAAAAATGTCTAAAAGACAGCGTAACCAAGAAAATGATAAATTTTCATAAGTATTTAACTTAATCTTTTTCAATATATTTTTTGTCTGTTCACTTAATTAAAGCTCTTAAATTTGTGATTACGTTAATTTAAGTTAATGGTTATTTAATTGATGTTTTAAAAGGGCAAGACACAACCATACTTTTGAACCTAAATTACAAAGCGCCAAAAGGATCAATTTCAGAAAATATATTTTTTTTATCGTTTGGAATCTCATATTTTTTGGAAAAAACAATGAATAAGTATTCGTGTTATTCTTTAATATTCGGAAGTAAAGAGGTTATTGATTTGGCAAAAAATTCAGAAAGTGAATTAAGTAACGAATAAAACTATTAAGACGCAATGCATAGCAAAAATTTAACTTCGCATGTGCCTGGGTCCACATTCGGGGAACTCTGTTCTTTTCTTATAAAAACTAAAAAACTATTTTTTTTTTCATTTTTAATGCGGAAAATTACAAATAAATAAATAAATAAATAAAAAATCAACAATTCTTTTTGTTTATTCAAACAAAGATTTTCCATTCACCCCAATATGGGTCAATGGTAATTTTGTTTGAACAAACTTTTTTTTTTCATTTTTGCGTCCACAATTTTCATCCGAAATGCATAATAACGCAATACTAACGTCATTAATCCGTTTCAATATGAAAAGTTTGTATTATCCAAAATTTATGTTACTCCTTCATAGCTATATAAGACAAATAAACAAAATTACGTGAGAGAATTATCGCTACTGCACACCAATTTAAATTTTGCAAAAACAACAAAATTTTGTTGGAATTACAAATTGAAAATACAAGACTTTAGTAAGACTCAAATAAAATTTTGTTAAAATTATTTAAGAGTGTTGACTATATATATGTATATATATACATTCTTTTTTTGTCTGAGTAAAAACTCAATTTTTACTTTAACTAAAATATTTGCTTAAGACAATCAAAATGTACTTAATAAAACATGTTTGTAGTTTTAATCAATTCCCTTTTCTGGGTGTAGTGATTTTAAGTATGTGCCGATGAAGCACAAGGTGCAGTCAAGAGTTAAAATTAGCTTTTGGCTAATTCCATGGGTTCTGTAGTGTAAGTCACATAATTTATTAATTGCTATGCTTGTTAGCCACCGTTATTTTCGAAAAGTCTGCTTGGCCTTATTCAATTAATGAGAATGTGCCAATAAAATTAATCACATTTTTTTTTGTTCTCTAATACTGGTAACCAAAAACCGTAGCCTGTGACTTACACTACAAGTACTCATGGAAATAGCCCTTTTAAAATAGTCAGTTATAAAAAAATATTTAAATTCGAATGTCAAAACTAATACAAGATAAATAAAACACTTCGGTAAATAAAACAAGTCGAAATTGAACATTAGACGAATCAAATGATGTGCGTTCGTACTATAGCGAATTATTTTTTTAAATATACTGTACTTCGGATGCAATACCGTATCCGAAATCATCTTTTGTGTGTCCCTTTAAATACTAAGGTACCCTGGGGTAATAACGCCAAGTGCTTATATTTTGCATAATTATGAAATAATCAGGTAAATGACACCCATGTGCTCTGCGCAGAAGGGTTTTGAGTCATATAAATCGCACAAAACAGCTTCAAGTTAATTTGTTTCATTTTCAGGTCTTATTGTTTTTACAAACAACTAAAATTAACGCTTGATCTAAAATTTGCGAGATACGTTTTGTATATGTGAAGACTATCTTTTTATCCAGAAATACTTTGTTAATTACATAAATTTGTAGTGCATTTCATGGACTTTTAAAATGTTGTTGAAGATTTTGGATATCTTCTCGAGATAATTTGTAATTTAAAATGTACTGCACAATAACTATACCGGGGTAATAACGCCAATCCTTGACATTAATACCCCGGTTGATTGCCTACAGTGGCCGAGCTACATCCTAAATACTGATTCAAATAAACACAGTTAAAACTGTGCAATGTTTCTAATAATTCTATTTAAGCGGCTCCTTTTAAGCAAAAAGAAGCTCACGGTCTGATATTCATTTGCTTCATCCCCCCTCCCACACCACACCTTTATATTTCTTACACTTTCACAAAAATTGAACATTTTCAATATCTTAGAATGCAATTTGTCAATTTCTAAGTTTGTAGAGTTTGTATTTTTAGAATTGGGTTATCTACATGCAATTATTCAATCTTATTTCATAGTTTTGTTTGCATGGCGTTATTACACATATAGGTGGGTAATAACGCCAAATAGCAGGGGTCAAGAAAAAACGCCATTACATTTTATGAATACATATCTGTTAAATTATTTTATTTTATATAGATAGTCAATGAGTTGCTGTATCAGATCCTATATTTGTTTGAAAAATACAATCTAAAACTAAACCGTGAAAATTGGTAGAACCTTAACGTGGCGTTATTACCCCAGGGTACCTTAAATGCTTTCTATTATGCAGGAATAAATTTATAGTAAACCTCAGTAACTTATATATATTTCATAAACATAAGTAGTTAACGTAAGTAAAATGCACCTCCAACAATGATTCCTCCTATAACATTATTTAATGGAATACATTTGTGTGGTCCTATATATTATTAATAATATTCTTTGCATCACAGATTGTACAGAATGTATATTTTAGTATACATTTCATAGATTCATATGAATTGTACTATGTTCGAAAGAATGTAATATCACTGAAATGCAATCGAAACAATTTTTCCCCATTGAACGTAATGTTACGGAATAATTTTGATTGTCGCTGAAATTTAACTATACACACGATTTTAATAAAATTGTAAATGACTTAGCAAAATTATAAAATAATTATAATTTTTAAATTTCAAACGATTAGGTTGGGTAGTTTTTTCGTTGTTATATGCAGATAGACAGGCAGGCGGACAGACGGATAGACGAGCGGATTGAGCAACGACTATAGGTGTTATGTATTTACATAATTACGAACGAACCTAAACAACACTATTGTGTATTACAGAATTGTAAACATATTATTCGTAAATATGAATTCAAGATATTTATTTCTCTTATATTAAAAATGGTAGAAAAAGTAAATGTCATTTTTGCTATTTAGATACTGACGCTCCAATGCGTAAAAGTTGTTGGGCTGTAAATTTTCCAAGTTGTGTCAGTTTAGTTTGCTAATATTTTTTAAAATAATCTCTAAAAGGAAATATTTAGATATGAATGGCAAAACTAATTAATATCAAAATGTATTTAAAGAACAATATAGTGCATTACATATTCGTAAAAATATAATAACTAAGAATTCGAGATATTCATCACTTTTATATTACAAACGATACAAAAATAAGTAAAAATTGACATTTTTCTTCTTTTGCACTGTTCATTAGATACTGAATGCCTACTGTATCGAAGTTGTTGGACTGTAAATTTTGCAAAGTTGTGTGAATTTAGTTTCTTAAGATTTTTGTTTGCTTGATAGAATACGCACATACTTCAGCTAATCTTTCTTCTACTTTAAGCGATTTAATATTAAAAAAGGACACAGTGGGAATTGGATTGGAAAGTTTGCAAAGAAGTTAGTTCTAATGAGAAACTTCGAATAAAGAGATGAAATCACATTTTAGATATATATTTTTTTCTATGTAACTTGTCGCAAAATTTCTCAAACATGAAATAAAATAAAAAGTAGACATAATATTGCACTAATAATAAATAAAAAATTATAAATATGTATCCTTTTTATATTTTAATTTATAAATATCGCATAATACATTAAAATGCATAAATGATGATTTATAAAATATTTTTCGCAAAAAAGTCTAATTAATAATTTCTTTACAATTAAATTAGAGATACTTTTTTTAATCTAAATTTTATTCTTTTTTTGTTTTTTGAGATGCTTTAAAGTCATAGATTTTTATTTAAATTTGCAAACTTGCAAGTAATATACATATTTTCGCATTTTATATAAGTAAAGTTTTTTATTTAAAATCGTTCAGATTGAACCCTATATATGTATCCTAGAGAGCTTTTCGAGTTTTATAGTAAAGCTTTTGGATATATATATATATATATATATATATATATATATATATATATATATATATATATATATATATGTATATACATATATTTCCATATATAATAGGGAAACAATTAAAAGAAAAACTGATATTCCTTTTTCCCTAATATAAACATTTAATTATTTTAGCTCAAATTAATATGCAATTAATTCTAAATAGTTTCTTTATAAAACTGATAATATGATAAAGTGCAAAAATAACAAAATTATTGAACAAATATATCTAGTGTATTTTTTTCTTCTTTCTTTTTAGAAACAGCTACAAATCATTATTTTTTTACGTTTATCACTTCAATAAATAAAAAAAAATAGTTTATTATAAAATAAATTTGAAGATATTTAATCATTATGACATCAGACTATACTTTCTATCACGTATATTTAATATTTTGTGAGTGAAAAAGAAAATGTATCAATTTCGAATGTAAAATATTTGTTCTTTATACGAAATTAATTTTGAAAAATCCTGCTTTAATAAATAGGTTTATTCATTACATTTAACCTTAAATGTCGAACTACAGCAAATATTAATGGAAAAAATATGTGTATTGTTTCTTTAATAATGAAGGTAATAAGTTGAGATGTAGCAACATTAATAATTTTTCAAGATTTTGTGGATGCAAGCATTTTACGTTCTTTCTTGTTTGCTGTCATTAGTTTTAAAATATTGAGATTTTAGTATTTAGTAAATCTTTTCTGTTTTATTCTACAGTTATGAAATGTATGATAATTTGATTTTTTATCACGGCTTTTTTATAATTGAAACTTCTGATTTTGATATAAAAAGTTTCTGTCATATTTTCACGAAGACAGTTTAGTGTTTAATGAAGCTTAATACATTGTTTAGTAATTATTTAAATTTTTAATAACTTGTGAATTTTTCAATAAACAAATGGGAAATATTAAGTGAATTCTATTCAGTAAAATGTGTAATGAGCACTA
The DNA here is from genome assembly GCA_964019185.1 of Maratus speculifer. Taxonomy (NCBI): domain Eukaryota; kingdom Metazoa; phylum Arthropoda; class Arachnida; order Araneae; family Salticidae; genus Maratus; species Maratus speculifer. Next base: position 134,082,362 of record OZ025300.1, read on the forward strand.
CAATTATGTAACACTATAAAACTGCTCGCATAGTTATTACATGACTGGAATTATTAATTGTCTTTGTACTTGTCTTAATTAACATTAGCAACATTAATAATTTTTCAAGATTTTGTTGATACAACAATTTTACGTTCTTTCTCCTTTGCTGGCATTATTTTTTTAAATATTAAGTTTATAGTATTTAGTAAATCTTTTCTATTTTATTCTAGATTTATAAAGTCATGAAATATATTTGCATTCATTTCATAGTAACTATAATGTTATAAGCGTTTTCGCTACAATTTAAACTGATTTTACTTTCCGTCATGTACTTATAATATTTTATAAATAAAAAAAAATCAATCTATTAATCTCTATTAGAAAGTGTTTGTTTTCTAAAGAAATTTAGTTTTGAACAATACTTTTGAGCAATACGATTTTGTTGATGCCATTTTTTATGTTTTTTTTCTAAATTATTGATTTTATAATATTTTGTAATTTTTTTCTGATTTTTTTTCTTGATATAATTTAAACACATTAACTACTCAACAGAAATACTGCAAAAAGCGTTTTGGTTAAAATTTTTTAGTTATTAAACCCTCAGTTCTAATTTTTGTTATGAATATTAACAATTTTGTTAACCAACGGAAAAAATATTTATTTATATAGGGAAATCCATGTTTTACAAGGAAATTTAATTTTTAGAACGAACAGAATGCTATCTGAAGTAATTTTTTTAATTTCATTCATACAATTACTTTAAAGTGAATTAAATATTAATGATGATGATTCAAAGAGGAATCTGAAATATTATTAATCTTCTTATAAGAAAGAAACTATACTTAATAAATGGACAAATTTTCGATTCTTACAAAGATGTTATTTATATAAAAAGACATATCCTTGTAATAGTCTCAAAAATTTTAGTAAGAGCAGGATTACAGTTTTCTTTACCTACAGGATAATAAATGACATTTTTTATCATCACTGTTAAGTGAAAATTTATTTAATTTAAAAGGAAAATATTTATTTAAAAAAAATAGAATGTCTAGCTCCGCGGTTTCCAAACTTTATTGGTACGGGACCCACGTCTAAGTAAAAAAAGTTTTCGCGACCCACTTAATATAATCGTGTATATCAGAATGTAAATTGCTATGTAAGATCTATAAGCTATCGGCTGTCCTATCCTACGAAAAAGGCCAATTTTCATAAGAAGGATACACATCAACGAAAACAACATTTCGCAATTCCGATCTGTGAAAGTATAATAATAATTAATGCAATATACTAACTAGACAGATAATTAAAAATTCATTTAATTTCTATCAAAACATAACTTTATAATCAGTGCGTTAGTTTTTACCGATGAACGTATCTTCATCAAGGTTAAACCTTGTTAATTGAAACCTTAATTCATTTTCAACATCCAGTTTTTTCTATACTTGTTTTTAAAAAACAGCCAAGTACAAAAAACATGTTCACAGGAGTATGTTGTGTTGAACTTCATCAAGGAATTCAAAGTTCATTTAGATGTTTCTGGATATTCTGCTAATAGTTCTTTATAGGGAAATCAGGAAATTTCCTTTGAAATATTATTTGCTACTAAAAATGTAATATTTTTTAAACTGATGAAATACAAAATATATTTTTGTGACAAAACTCGATTGTTTTCGCTACTCACTTAAATAGCCACCGTGGCCCATGAGTGGGTCGCGACCCATAGTTTGGGAACCGCTGGTCTAGCTCAATACAAAGTACATGCAAACGAGGCCATTATTAATTTTGAAAGATATTAAGATAATAAATTAAGATACTGATTTAATTAATTTTTATGTTTTAAATTTCGCCTAACATGCGGGGCCGCAGAAAGAAATAGTAAGGAAAGTTATTCTTGTAAAAAAAATACGTGAGTGCCACTTTTTTTGCAATGCAGGAAATAAATAAATAAAAAGAAAGAAAAGAAAAGAAAAATAAATATTATTAATTGTTAATTACGATATTGTTAATGTGAAAATTTCTCGTTCTTTGTTTCTTTATTTGCTTTTTGGTCTTAGAGAGTAAGGAAATAAAAGTATGTTGCACTTAGTTATATTTGTCTTAGATAACAATAAAAAAATAATATCTTGATTTTTTAAATTATTATGCGATTTCAAATTCCGTTTATCTAATTACGAAGTAGGGAAAAAATAAATGGCAAGTTTAAATGAATGCCCTAATTTCAAAAGTTTACAACGCAAATTGTAATCAAAGCATCTATTCAAAATATTTTTAGAGCATATAAGGGTATTATAATCATCTTCAATATGCAATCCTTATGTAAACGGGATATATAAACATAACATGACAAACAAATCAAATATCTTTATTTAGTATATATATGTACATATATATAAAATAGGGAAACAATTAAAACAAAAAACTGTTATTCTTCTTGATCTAATCGAAACATTTACCTATTTTATCTAAAAATAATATACAATAAATTTTGATCAATTTTTTTCAAAATTGCTTTTTTGATAAAATGCGCAAATAACAAAAATTTGACAATTATATGTAGTCTTATCTTTCTTCTTTTTATTTTATTTTTTTTATTTTTGTTCACAACTACAAAACATTATTTCCTTTATATTTACGGCCACAATAAACTAAAAAAAATATGATAAAGTAAGGTTAAAAATATTTAATCATGAAGACAATCATTATACTTTCCATCATATACATTTAATATTTTTCGAGTAAAAGAGAAAATACATCAATATCTAATGGAAAATATTTGCTCTTTAGACAATATTAATTTTGAAGAATACTGCTCTAATTAATAAGTTTATTCATGATATTTAATATAAAATGTTGAACAGCAACAAATGTTAAAGGAAAATAATAAATAAACAATATTTCTTTAATAAAGAAGGTAATAGGTTGCGAAGTAGCGATTAATAAATTTTCAAGGTTTTGTTGATGCTAACATTTTTCGTTCTTTCTGATTTGCTATTATTTTTTTTCAAATATTGTGTTTATAATATTTTGTAAATTTATTTTTTTTTCAAGATATATGAAGTTAATGAAATGTATATGCTATAATTTTTCAATAATCATTTTGGTTAAAATTTGAATTGATTATGTTTTCCATCATGAACTTTTAATATTTTGCGAGTAAAAAAGAAAATATATCATTTTCTAATGGGAGATATTTTCGCTGTATATGAACTTAATGTTGAACAATACTACTCTAATAAATAGGTGTATTTATCATATTTAAATTAAATGTTTAACTGCTGCAAATATTAATGGAAAAAAAATATATAATATTTATTTAATAAGTTGCGATGTAGCAACATTAATAATTTTTTCAAGATTTTGTTAATGCATGCATTTCCCGAGATTTCTCGTTTGCTATTATTGTTTTATAATATTGAGTTTATAATATTTTGTAAATATTTTCTTTTTTCTATATTTATGAAGTAATGAAATATATATGCATTAATTTCTCAATAATCTTATTATAAGATGCATTTTTTTTAAAATTTAAACATATATTGATTATACTTTCCATCATGTACTTTTAATATTTTGTAAGGAAATATTAAAAATGATCAATCTATGAATCTCTAACACGTAGAAAGTATTTTTTCTGTAAAGGAATTTAATTTGGAGCTATACCGCTCTAATAAATAAGTTTATTCTTTATATTTGACCTAAAATGTTGATCTGCAGCAAATGTTAATATATAATTAGGAAAATATATGTAACATTTTGAGATAGGAGCTATTAATATTATTTGCAAGTTTCCCCATGTTATGTCACAGGAGCCGAGGAGGGATAAAATTTAAGTAAAATAGTAGAAACTTCATTAAATTTCACAATTGCTGCAAAAAAAATTTATTTAAAGCAATCATATACAGAAGGAAAATACTCCTTCCTTCCGAAGCAATATTCCATTAAAAAAAAAAAAAAAAAAACATTCGTCTAGCTTTTAAATCGTTCAAACCCGAAAACATCGAATAAAAAATTCCATCCATCTCTGGGTCTCTTCACTCAAGTCAACAATAAAAACATTCTAGAACTTTCTCTAATCTCTAACCATGATTTTCACATTTAACACTAGAACCGCGGAGCGGGTCAATTTGACCCAAATCCATGTTTAATTTCTCGCCGCGCGAAAAGAATTTATTGAAAAATGTTTCCGTTTCTGACTTTTAATATTTTAAGGTAAACAATAACTGTCCGTATTTAATAGCGAATAACATAAATAATTTTTCAGTTATAACCACTTATACCTAGAACCGCGAAGCGTGTTAATTTGACCCGTAATAAGTTTTTATGCTTAAATGAAAAATAGCGATGCATTTTATCGGAACTAATGGGAAAGTTGCCTCACTCCTAATTCCTTGCCTCATTCCTCATTCCTAATTCCACTCCTAATGCATCTGCCTCATTCCTAATTCCTCTAATAGGAAGAATCTGAAGGGGAGGTAATGAAAATTTTCAATCAAGATCTTATATACTTGATGTGAAGAATAGTTAATTGAAGAGAATATTGCAACAAATAGTTAGAAGAAGTATTGAAGTTGCTTTTATCATGCATTTATTGAAAATATAGATAAGATTTCCGATGTCTAAATATTACCGTCAAAGAAACTTTGGAATGTTAGCAACTGCTGTTTGAAAATGAATATCATTGTATTGAGAATGCAATCCATTGAGATTGCAAATGATTGATGATAAATATATTTCTGTAAATGAAGAAAATTAATTTTTAATGAGAAAAATGAAAGTGAAGACGGCTTGACGACGACGTATTCTTATTATTGTTGCACATTTTCATTGGAATATAGGTGAAAAATTATCAATATTGACCAAAAGTTTGCGATGTTTGTGAGATAAAAAATCGGATATGAAAAAAAAAAAAAAAAAAAAAGAATTTTAACAAAATGTGACAAAATTTGAGTATTATACTCATGAAAATCTGAAAAATAAATAAGCAATAACTTGTGCATTCACACCTGGAAATAAAGAAGATGACCAGAAAAATGCAGCATTAACTATATAAAAGGGCCTAACATAAGCATAGTTGAGCACGCATTGTTTTCAATAGTTGTTGAGTAGGTTTACTCAGTATATTTCTAAAAAAAAAAAACAGATAAATTCAGTATCGTATTATGTTCTAGTTGCTCGATGATGTTGATAAAAAACGAGCCTTAGAACGCCCGAGATAATTCTAAATAAATAAATAAATAAATAAAGACACTTGTTTACAACAACGCAACTAAATTCAGTGTTGTGTGATTACTCAGATGACAGGAAGTTTGCTTATGACAAGCCTGCCTCTTATAGGTGTCAAGTTAATGCAATTTATAAAACTTTGTATTTTGCTGATATGATTGCTTGGGTTTTATCAAATCTGTAAGTTGAAAATCTATTAGTATACGACATTTTATTAAAGACAGTTGAGGAAGTGCAAAAGCAGTTTGTTTTTTCTCCCCCCCCCCCCCTCGAAAAAAACCATGTCATTTGGGCAAGAAGAAATACAAAAAATGATGTAAAACACAAACTATGTATAAAATAGTTTATCACACTTAAAAAATGAAAATAAACTAAAGATAATTGTTCAAACAATATAATGTACCCTCACGTTTCTGGTAAACGTCCGAAACTTTTAACCATGTTTTTCAAGCAATGCATACAATAAATTGGATTAGATAAATCAATAAAATTAGTAAGTAACTTGTATTTTCTTTATATTTAAAAAAATATATATTCTTAGATTTTAATTCTAAATTTATCTGAATGAGATAATTTATGTTTAATGTTTATTAAGTCCAAATTTATTTATGTTTAAAATATTTGTTGAATATTTGTTCAATATATTGTCTTCATACGTAATGAACTGTAGTTTTGAATAATAGCATTTTCTAAAATGTACGTAATTTCTGTTGACTTTTTGTGTAACATACAATGTAAATACTAAGAAATGTTGATTATTATAAGAAAATATAGGAAATTGTAAATTGTTTTGCATCTCGGGTCAAATTGACCCGCCCCGCGGTTCTAGGTATACCGAAAGTCCCGCGGTTCTAGTGTTAAACAGAATTCATATCCATCGTCAAAATTAATTTCATTCAGACGATAATTTTTAATTAAAAAAATATTATTTAACTAATTTATAATCGAACACTGAATTCGATATCCTGCAGACGATATTTTGAAAAAAAAAAAAAAAAAAAAAAAAAGAAGAAGAAGAAGAAGAAATGAAATGAATTTATTGATACGCGCAAATATCAAACATTGAAGGGGGGGGGGGATCAATAAATTAATAAAAAAATGATATTTTTTGAAAGATATGCTTTTGGAATAAATTTAATAAGACTTTCTTAAAAAGGGTTGATAAAAACAAGGGAAAAAGGAGATTTATTTGGAATATTAAGAAATAAAGTTTAATTAAGAATATTTTTAATTTAGAGCAATCTTTTTAAATTTAGCATATTGGAATAAATATTTTTTTAAAGCGAATTAAGAATTTATATCGTTTCCATAAAGCTTAATAGATTAGATGAAGAAACAACATTTTAATTTAATAAGTTGAACTAAGTACGGAATATTGTTAAAAGGAAATTAATATAGAATAAATGTTAATTTTGACCAAAAAAATTAATCTGTAATATATATATATATATATATATATATATATATATACATATATATATATATATATCCGTAACGTTTCTTTAGTAATTAAAGTAATAAGTTGCGACATAGCTCCATTAATATATTTTTTTTTAAAGTTTGTAATGCAAGCATTTTCCGTTATTTGTGGCTTGCTGTTATTATTTTTTAAATATTAAGTTTATAGTATTTTGTAAATATTTTTTGTCTAGATTTTTGGAGTAATAAAATACATTTGCATTAATTTTTTAACAATGATATTGTAAAAATTATTTTGGTTAAAATTTAAGCTGATTATACTTTCCATCATGTACTTTTAATATTTTGTGAGTAAAAAAGAGAATATATCAATTTCTAATGAAAACATATTTGTTTTTAGGCGAATATAATTTTGAACAATACTGTTCGAATAAATATGTTTATTTATTATACTTACCCTGAAACGTTGAACTGCTGTAAATGTCAATGGGAAATATATATATATACTTAAAATAATTTTTATAATTATTATTATTTTTTTTTATTATAAAATTCTACTTAATCATCTGTTTATATGTTGTTTACTAATATAATAAAAATAGATTACAATAGATTGTATGATTATTATTATTACATCCTCTGTTTTTTGTTTTTTTTAAATCATTTGAAAATTACTAAAGATATTTCTTATTTTTATTTTATTTTTATATATTTTTTCTCTCTAATTTCCGACTTCTAATTTTATGCATATTATTTTTTATATAAAGGGATAACTGTTTAAATAAAAAATAATATTTACTTCTCTTCTAATATCCACTTAATCCACTGTAGTTTAGTTACTTACAAATAGATATTCGGTTGTTCCCAAAAAACCCTAGTTTAAACAAATAAAAAATACTGTTTTATGTTTTTTTTATAAAAAAAAAAAGAAATGTTTTTTCCAACCCTGTATTATATATAAATATCGTAACTTGTAAGATTTTGTTTTTATAGTTAAATATTTTTTTGCATTATTTAATTGTATTTAGCAACTATAGATGGCGACACCAATTCTTAAGTAGTCAGAATTTATCTCACAGGATAATTTTATCGATATCAATCGATTCAATTAATTCTATAATTATAATTTAAAACATGTAATTAGTATTAAATAGTTTAACTATTATTATTATATTAGAAAAATTATTTGTCTACTTACATTTTGTAATTAATTATTTTTGATAATAGTTATTTAAATATCTATTATTAATAAAAACTATTTTACTATTTTAACTTGAACATTAACTGTCAAATGTGACTGAATGCAAAATTGTATTGCTATCACATAGTCGAAATTGATATTTGTAAGCTAACCTATTATATAATTTAGTTTGTCTAATTATTTCCATTTGACATGATTTTTCTATTTAATTTAGTCAATGTTATTTCAATTATATTATTATTTTCTATTTCTTGTTCTCAATGGAAATTATGGTTGCAATTGATAATTGTAAGTTATCTTTATAAATATTTAATTACAGTTTATTTGTTTTTCTAATATTTTTTCTTTGAAATGGTTTTTCTATTGCAATTACTATGTTGATGATTCTATTGTGTTTTTGTTATTTTTCTTTGAAATGAGTTCTCATTTGCGATTAATCGGGCAATGTGGAAAAATCATTTTTAGGTCTATCCTGATTTCCATGCAGAAATTAATCGCAATTAATGTGGCTATTTAGTATTGCCCTTGAAAACGAGCTACGAACCACATTTTCAATTTTATTTCTAATTCTGACAACTCCTCTGTGTAATATGGTTTGGCATTAACAAATTTTTACAGTAATTGATGTTGATTTGTAGTATTATCTAATGGTTCTCTCTCTCTCTCTCTATATATATATATATATATATATATAGTATTTCTTTAATAATTAATGTAATAAGCTGCAAAATACCACCATTTATAATTTTTCAAAAAAAAAATATATATATATATATATGCAAGCATTTTCCGTTCTATGAAGTTTGTGGCTATTATTTTTAAATAATAAGATTATAATATTTTGTAAATGTTTTCTGTTTTTTTTTTTCTAGATATGTAAAATAACGAAATCTGTATGCATTATTTTTTCAAAAATCATATTCTAAGTTGCATTTCGGCTATAACTTGAACTGATTATACTTTCTATCAAGTGCTTTTAACATTTTGTAAGTAGAAAATAAAAAATATTAATCTATTTATCTCTAATAGAAAGTATTTGTTCACTAAATGACTGTAATTTTGAACGATACTGCTCTATTAAATATTTATTTATGATATTTCTCTAAATTGTTGAACTTCTGAAAATGGTAGCGAAAGAAATAGACATATAATATTTCTTTTATAATGAGAGTATTTTAAAATAACTTATAACGTCACACTATTATTAGTTTTTCAAGATTTTGTTGATGCCAGCATTTTCCATTCTTTCGGTTATGTTATTTTTTTCTAAAATATTGATTTCATAATATTTTGTAATTTTTTTCGATTTTTTATTTATTTTATTTTTTTACGCACTAATGAAACTAAATTCATTAATTATTCAACAATATTGTATGATACGTTTTCGTTAAAATTTTACAACTATTAAAGTCTCTGATCGCATTTTTGTCATTACTACTAACAATTGACTATTAACAATTTTTTTAGCCAACGGGGAAAAAATTCTAATGGAACATTCGTGTTCTTCCGGGAAATTTTATTTTTAGAACGAACGGATTGCTATCTGAAGTAATCATTTTAATTACATTTATCCAAAAATTTTGAAGTGGAATAAATATTAATGATGATGATTCAAAGAAGAATCAGAAATATTATTTATAAGGAATAAACTATTTATTAAATAGGCAAAGTTTCAATTATTTTAATGATTTTATTTATGCAAAGAAATATGTCCTATTTTTCATTTTTGTCTCTTAGTAATCCACGGAAATTTTCGCTAAATATGCAACAGATTTATAGTTTTTTAACTAGAGGACAACAGACGATATTTTTATGACCACTATTAAATATTAATTGAACTAATAAAAAGAAAAAAATATTTATTTCTAAGAGAAGATAGGATATCTAACTCTAATATAATATACATATTCTCTAGGCCAAGATAAATTTTTACAGACATTGATATAATAAATTAAGATACTGATTTAATTAATCTTTATAAATTAGAATTTGCTTAACATTTTCAGATGCAGAAAAAAAAAATAGCAGAGACAATTTTTCTTAAATAACAATATTCGATAGGGCTCTTTTCTGTAATGAAAAAAAGAGAAAAAAAAAGTAAAATAAGTATAATTAATGGATAATTGCGATATTGTTGATGTGAAAATTTCCTGTTCTTTGTTTGTTTATTTATTTATTTATCTATTCATTGGTCATAGAGATTAATAAAATAAAAGATGTTGCATTTATGTATTTTTGTCTTATAATATAAACGTAGACTCAATTTTTGTATTATTAAACAATTTCTCATTCCATTTCCCTATCTAAGAAGCAATGGAATAAAGTACACGGCATGTTAAAATGTACACTCTTATTTCAAAATTTAATTTCGTTAATTGTAACCAAGGATACCAATGATTCATAATATATTTAGTACGTGTAAGGGTATTATAATATATTTTTCAATTTACTACACATAAAAGTTCAATATGTACTCCTTTTGTTATCCGGGATATATGAAATCTGTAATGTAATACTTTCCAAATCGCGTGCAGAATGTCTGGATACATAAATCCAATTGAAGATAGTTTGAGGTTTCAAATCAGTCGCGGTCTTTTGACGAGGAGGCACATACAGGAGACGATGCTTTACCATCCCCATAAAAGAAAATCACATGGAATGAGATATGGGGATCGTGGCGGCCAATGCAGCAGTGCTTTATCCACTAAAGTTGAAAATTCTATAAAAAAAATACTAAAGCCATTGATAAATTGCATATATTTCAACTAATATATTGATTACATTTTGTGTAACAAAATTTAAATAATAAGCTTTCACTTACCCTGTATAATTAAATATTTATTATTTTAAAAAGGATAGTTATCGTTAATTATTGGTACACTAACTTATCCCCTTCTTTACATGGATCTACATACACTATATGGCTAAAGGTTAATAATCACTTGCGATTTTAGTCGTTTTGTTAAATGTCTGGAAAAATACATGTGGAATTATCCTGAAAAAATAGTGCAAGCCTTTTAAATATCTCTGATAAACTAGTTTAGAAAAAGTGTTCAAGGTGTAGATTTTAATTATATGACCTATTGCACTAACGTGTGGTCATATTTATGAGGATAGCATTCATACTCGTAGAAAAATTAAGGATTTCATAAACAATGTCTAAATTTTGACAAGTTTTTTCCATATAATTTAAAGCTTTCTCAATTTTAAAAAAGCCTTTTCAGAAAATATGACTTACAAAATTATAAACAATACCTTGTAATCAGAATTAAACAATAATGGGAATTTTATGAAAATAAGCAAGTTTACTAAACAATGTTTAACTGCGCATGCGTAGAAGTAATCAAAGTATAATGTGCATAATGTTTTTGGTATATAGAACAAATTTATAGAATAACTTTTCTGAAAGTGTCAGAAACACTGCTTGAAATTTCTGAGAATTATTGTTAATAGCATAAACTCAAAATCCTTAGTTCCCAAAATTGAAGCAAAAACATGAGGGAATATATCAATATATCTATTGATTACTGTCAATATAGCATAAACAAACAATATTGCACTTACAGCTACATTCGAATGTAGATCGCAGACATCGAACAATCGACATTAAACAAACATATCAGAGCAATCGATGTTTCTTACATGCACATATACTGTATTTGGCCTTTATAATGAGGAAAATAATCATTGAAACTAATTGAAACCTATAAAAAATTTACTAATATTGTGCACTTTTAATTTCTTACTTCTTAAGAAAATAATTATACTAATCAACTAAAAGTTCGATGACCGATGGAATAAGCTTAGGAAATTTCCTTACTCATTATGGTAATTGTGAATATTTTTCATCATTTACATTTAATATTTCGTGAGTTAATAGAAAAGCCATCTATCGCTAATGGAATATGCATGTTCTCTAAGTGAAGTTAAATTTTTAAATATGCAACTTTAAAAAAAAGAGCATATTCATTATATTTAATGTGAAATATTGATTTGCATCTAATAATAGAATAAATAAAGAAATTAGATGAAGCGAGTAATAAAGAAAGAAATTAGATAAATAATAATAAAATCTAAATAAATAAGATGTAGAAAGATGGTAAATAATTAGATGTTGATTTAGAAATTAGATCTCTAAATAAAGAAATTAGGTGAAATCATAAATAAAATTTTTCTAAAAGAAACAAAATAATACATATACTTTATTTATTTTAATGTATTTTTTTTAAATTGAGTTAGATGTAAAAATTTGTTGTATCTTTTGTTCTCAACATCTTTTGTTTCCTAAGCTACATTATTCATGAAAAAATAACCATTATTATTTTGCAAAAAACCGATGTATATAAATCTCGATTTCGTATTGTTACAGAAATGGCTTCTACATACAAAAAAGTATTCTCAATTTTAAAAATTTACTTTTATAAAACAGAAAATTTATTTTTCAAATACCTTATTCACACATTACAGATATATATAATAAGTACAAAATATTAAATAAAGGTAATTTTTTACAGGTACAGCATAATTTATCATACAAATTTTATAAACATCTTACAAATCAGAAAATACTATTTAAATAAATCCTTTATAAACCACATTAAACTTAAATGAAAAAAAAGACTAAGGTATTTTTTCTATGAACATAAAAATTGAGATTATTTATGCTCCAGTATATGCAAACAAATTCATTTTGTCTTGCGAAACTAAACAGAATAAACAATTGACTGCGTATTTATTTTGCATTCTTTATTAAACATCTTTTCTGGAATGCACGGAAAATAGTTCAACTGTAAATTCTGCTGTTAGATTGTTTCACTTTCATGATTCATGACTCCCGTTCCTAAGTCTCCACAATACAATTTTTTGCGCAATTCAGACAATCAATATTCAAATTGCAATTGGAAAATAAACAAAATTTAAGTGATAATGCCAAGCCGGTTGATAAATGAGAGAACTTTTACAGTGAATAGACAGTAAAGAAAACTCAAAACGCATTTAGCAGCTATTATTTTGTGTTGAATAATGTATTAGAACATTTTATGTAAAAGAGATTAAATAAAATAAATATATCAGTATTTTTCGATCACATTTTATTTATTTATTTATTTATTTTTGAGCAAATTTCCAAGAGATATACATTCCATGTTCTACTTATTAGTTATATAGTAAATTATTCGTTTTCTTTCTTTTTTTTTTATTTTCTTATGTGTCTAAAAATATTTACTGTGAAAGACACTTTAAACAGTTAAATTTAAAAAAGCATTTCTATGCTCAAAACTTATACTTAAATGATATTTAATCCATGAAAGAAAAGTGATGCGCCAAACAGAATATGAAATACTTGCCAGCATTTTTGTCTTTTAATATCCTTATTATTTTATCACCGAAAAAATAATTTCATATCTTCTAAAACTTTTTTCCTTACATTAAAATAATGTTATCTTTTTTTCATTATTTTCATATATTTTTATTAAAATACAAAGCTATTATCAAAGCATGAAATGTTATAAAAAAAATCCATTCCAAAAAATGGAATATTCCAATGTTTGACATTCGTTTTCTTTTGCCAGATGCGCATGTGATTCGCTGTTAAGAAACAACGAGCAAATTCTATTTGAAATGATAGTTGTATGTACTAGTAAAAAAAGTTAAAGAAAGTCATCTACTGTTTGCTCTTACGTTTCCAGACAAGAGGTCAACTAAAAGGAGAGCGTATAACTTTTGAATATATTATGTTACAATAAACTATTATTAAGGAGACCTTACACCTTTATTTAAGCAAAAATTGTCCCAAATTCGACATATATTATTGTTTGTATTATTATTCTCCAATTTGTACCTTGTCTGCCGTGTGAAACTGCATGAAGATGCAACTATTTGACATTAAATTACAAATATTTTAATTTTGTTCTCAAACAAATTTTTGACCAAACAATTCAAGTATATTATTCTCAAGACCGATTACTCAAATTTTTACTTTCTTCTATGTTTACAAGAAGAAAGCATTGGATTCGTGAAAAATTTCAAATACAGGTTTCAACGGTTTTCCACGTTTTTGGGCCAGAGACTCCAAAAAACTTGTTTTTGCAAATTTTCTGTCTGTGGGTCTTTCAGTCTGTCTGTTTGTATTTAAGGGAGGAGGGGGCATAAATATTGTGAGCGCTCTATCTCAAAAACAAATGCATGGAATTTCACAGAACGTAAGATTTTGTGAGACATTGATATCAACTGGATGTGATTAGTTTTTGGTGTGTTATCACACAAGAAGTAGCGCTTCTATGCTGCCTTGTTCACAATTTTCACAACAGCTGTACCTCAAGAACTAATGAATAAATTTTCGCTAAAATTCAGATTCCGTTTGTACATTATATGATAGGATCCTGATTACGGTTTATGTGAATCGCACAATAATAGGCGCTGCTATGCGGTATTATTCACAATTATCCCAAAAGTTCTATCTCAGGAACTATTGCACAAATCTCCATCAAACTTCAGATTTAGATAGTTCCAGGTATTTGGGTTATCTGTAGTTGTTGGAGTAAATCTCTCAACAGGTAGTTCTGCTATGCGGCATTATTCATTGTTATCGCAGTGGCTCTATCTCAGGAACTAAGGCACATATTTTCATCAGATTTCAAATTCAATTAGTCCTTGATATAAATTAATATTCATTCGTTTTTATAGTAAATGGCTCAACAGGTAGTGCTTCTATCTAATTTTTTTAACGATTTTTGCTATAATTCTATCTAAAGATTACTATCTTTAGATAGATCTATACACGAATTTTCATCAAATTTCAGATTCAATTAGAACTTGAAATAAGTTGTTTCAGATTAGATTTTGGTGTAAATTACGTAACCAATGACGATGCTATGTTTTATTTTTCTAGAAGTACACTGTTAAAAATCTTGTTCTAGTTTGAACCAAAAAAGTTTGTTTTTTGGTACTCAATAGCTGCCACCATAAGATGGTGAAATCTCGTACCAACATTTGGAGCTTCTTACTTCAACCTCGTTTCAAGTATTGGAGCTATGCTTCAATGGGAGCTCTAAATTTTGGTTCAAGATTTCACCATCTCACGGTGGCAGATATTGAGCACCAAAAAACAAACTTTTTTGGTTCAAACTAGAACAAGATTTTAACAGTGTATTAACGTGTATAAGATTGAAAAACGTTTTTGATTTGCTACATACGACTAGTTTTAATTGTTGAAATGCTGCTTGCTATTTAATTTTTGATCATTTGATTCATTAACTATTTTAAATGATAAGGACGAATCCTAATATTGATTAAAATGAAACTGCGTATGCATTTTAAAAATTGAATCAATTAAGACAGTTAATTTGATTTTTAACTTATTATACAGCAGAATTTTGTAGAATATCGACATGGAATTCAGAAAAATTCCTCTTAAAACTTAAGTATTTTCAAGGATCAAAAATTCTTTCCAGATATTTGTTTGTAACAGAGTTTCACGTGATTAAATTTAAAAATCCAGGAACTATCTAAAAAATAAGACGCAAGGAGCATTTTTAAATTTTAAATTCTTTAAAAGATTGAAAATTGCAACAAGAATGGAAATTTCTTTAAAGTGCAATATATACTTATGATAAAATGTATATTTGCACTAAATTTTAAATTTCGACAGTGAAAATTACAAGAATTTTTTTTAAACGTCCACCGTCGACTTAAATACTTCTACATAACAAGCATCTTTTCAAGATGTTTTTCATATAAATTTATTTGATGAGTAACATTAATATTTTATTCGCTCCTCCTCTTTATTTAAGTTTGTAAAGTATGTGACAAAAAACATACATTGCTTATGTATACGCATTTTAAAAATCAACTTAATTAAGACTATTAAACTTGAATTTTAACTTGTTACAATCTATACTAATAAAATCCGTGCGCCTCTGTCTGTCTGTCTGCTTGAAGCCGATTACAGTTCGCAACGCGGGCGAGTTGGAAGTCGCGAGAGGTGTCTTTCGATTGGAAAAATTCCGGGGAAGTCATTTCGTGCATTTTCGAGACCGTGGGACCAAAATAAAAAAAGTTATGAATTAAAACCCCCTCGGAATCGGAACGAAAAATGTCTCAATTCACAAACGGAGCTCCGAAGCAGAACACTGCGCCACCTTGCGGTGAAGGACATGAAGTTTTCCCCTTTGGCTAAAAGAAGAAACAGCCGAAAATCTCTTTTTCTATCGGCGCTAATTGCGTTTTTTTCCGCATCAATTTTTTTGACTTGGCGTAGAATATTTACCGTAGTTTTCGCTAAAATATTGAACTTAAAAATAAAACAGGACTATCGAAACTTTTTTTTGCGCGTTTTTTCTTAAACCATCATGCAGACAGTTTTTAAAGTAGGAAAAAACTGATTACATATTCAGAATCTGCGTAAAAATCTGCTTCTGATGAACTAAAAAATACGAAAAAATGCCTTATGGGCGCGTAGTGCCCACCGTGCAAAACCAAATATTTTTAACGGGACTATGGGCGCGAAGCGACCATAGCTCCGATCCACAATCTTTTTTTTTCAAGTGCACGTGGCCCACAGTGCGAAATCACATATTTTTAACGGGACCATGGCTCTTTAATTTACTTTTTTTGTGCTTGAGGATTCGAACACCAAGACTTGCTTATTACATGAATTTTTTTGCTTATTATATACTGCTTAATACCGAGGTTCGTTTGGAAAAAGTGGCCCAGCTAGCTGGCGTAGCTCGCTAGTCTATACTAATAAAATCCGTGCGCCTCTGTCTGTCTGTCTGCTTGAAGCCGATTACAGTTTGCAACGCGGGCGAGTTGGAAGTCGCGAGAGGTGTCTTTCGATTGGAAAAATTCCGGGGAAGTCATTTCGGGCATTTTCGAGACCGTGGGACTAAAATTAAAAAAGTTATGAATTAAAAACCCCTTGGGAATCGGAACGAAAAATTTCTCAAATCCCAAACGGCGCTCAAACGGAGCTCTGAGGCAGAACACTGCGCCACCTTGCGGTGAAGGAAAAGGACTTTTCCCCTTTGGCTAAAAGAAGAAGCAGTGGAAAACCTATTTTTCTCCCTTTTTTGCGCGTTTTTTCTTAAACCATCATGCAGACAGTTTTTAAAGTAGAAAAAAACTGATTACATATTCAGAATCTGCGTAAAAGTCTGCTTCTGATGAACCAAAAAAATACGAGAAAATGTCTTATGGGCGCGCAGAGCCAACCGTACAAAACCAAATATTTTTAATGTGACGATGGCGACCATGGAGCGTAGAGCCCACTGTGCGAAATCACATATTTTTAACGGGATAATGGGCGCATAACAACCATAGCTCTTTAATTTACTTTTTTTGTGCTTGAGGATTCGAACACCAAGACTTGCTTATTAAATGAATTTTTTTTATTATATATTGCTTAATATCGAGGTTCGTTTGGAAAAACTGGCCCAGCTAGTGGGCGTAGCTCGCTAGTTTTTTTTAAACGTCGACTTCCCATTTAAATAGTTTTAAATAGTAAGCATCTTTAAAAAAAATTAAATAAATTTATTTAATACGTTATGTTAAGATTTATTTTACTGCCTTTTTCGCTTCATTTACATTCGTGAAGTATGTAATTAAAAAATGTACAACCAACCATATTTGCGAATTATTAAAAATGGGAAAATAAAAGAAATTTTTAGACATTGATATCGATATCAAAACTAAAGGGGTTTTTTTTTGGGGGGGGGGTCTAAAATTAGCAAAATATTCACAACGTTATATATAAACAGTCCTAATTCTTTTAGCATTTCTTAATTTAAATGCAAATTATTTAAAAATAATAATAATACATTTTAGTTTCAAAAATCCGTTGAAATAAATTCATACATCATTAAAACTGCATTGTCTTCTACACGCAGGAAAGTGCAATAAACTTCTTTATAGAGAATGTATTTTTCGTAATATCGAGATTAATCTACATGCTAAAAATCTTAAAACTCAATGTTCAGCAGAAAATTTCGCTAAAAAGCGATTTCATTAATAGAAATATCGATTGCATAGTAATATTTAATAGTATTAAAATTTTTGGCTTAAATAAATGTTAATTATAATTAAACAAATATATTTTAGTGAAAAATAATTTTTAGTAAAGTAAAAACGAATTTTTCCTATACACCGCTGTAAAATAGTTTCTCAAGGAAAACCCGGCTAAAAAAATAAACTAAATAGTAATATCAGCTTAGCTAGAACATAATTTTTATTTACTTGGGAAAATGTCCACAGAACCTCGCTTACAATGGACAAGTTCTTAAATCTCCCGAAGGAACAATTTAGTGTGGTGACAAATATATATTGTTTATAATATTTTTTCTTTAATTGCCTACTTCACAAATCTTGTAATAAAACTCACTAATCTATTTTCATGCTTTTTCTCTTTGACAGTTGTCGGCTTTTTTAGCAATCTTTTATTTAAGTTTAATTGCTTTATGTATCTAAAAATTTTGTAATTAATTTAACATTCAGTTCTTGATAATTTAGAATTATAAAGAAATATGTATTAAGATTACAGTACATAATTCTAATATTTCTAAAACTTAATTATAAACTACTTTTCAAGCATTTGTTTGGTGGTTCAGCGCACACTGTTAAAAAAACTCTGAAATTCACGAATATTTTTTTTCCTGAATTTCACAGAAAAAGTCCTTTTTCACAACAAAAGGGCATTGTCCGTTACAAATCAGCAAATCCCACCATATTTCCTGAAAATAACGAAATGGGTGGAAATAAAAACAAAAAACGGAGACACTCCGTTGTGTAAGGGGCTCCGTGGCCGAGTGGCCCCACCAGTGGCCGAGAGGTTCGGACCTCTCAACTCGTAGACGGCAGGTGCTGGGTTCGAACCCAATCGCGGCTGTCGGCCTAACTGTTCGGAGTTTTCGTAATTTTCTTTGAACCTTGCGTAGATACGGATTAGGTTCCCTTAGAAAGACCCCCACGAAGGGCACTCCCCCTGGTCCTACATGCCTAGCGTAGATAATCGGACGTCAAAAATCAACCAACCAACCAGCCGTGGCCGAGTGATCAAAGCACCATACCGCTAATTGCCTGCGAGCGCAGATTGTGGGTTCGTATCCCACTGGCGGCAAGAAATAATGAAAACATAAAAAGTCCCTTTTAAATTACATTTTTTCTGTTTATTTTTCTCTTATTTCTTATTAAAAAATCTTTTAATTAATTAGCCAATAAATAAATAAATAAATAAATAAATAAATAATGTACGACAATTTCAAAAAAATGTCTATAACATTATTTTTCTAAAAAAAAGTTGTTAATAAAAAGTTTTTTTCATTCATTCATTCATTCATTCATTCAAAAAAAAAAAAAAAAAAAAAAAAAAAAAAAAAAAAAAAAACAGTGGTTTTAAACAGTGATTTTTTTTTAATTTAAACTATTTAAAAAATAAAAATTGATTTTAAAAAATAATAAGCATTATGCATTAGTCTAAAATAAAATAAAATAAACTGTTTACAAATATTATAAAGAATGTATTTGAAAGGAAATCTTTAAAAAGCACAACAGATTTTCCCACTAACTCATAAAAGACATATTCTGTACAACCCGGCATCAGCAGCTATGGCTCGGTTAGTAAGGATTTATTCCGCTGTCAAAATGTCCCGAGTTCGATCCTGAGTACGGCGTGAACTAAATTGTGCAATAATAATAATACGTAAAATAACATAGCAGCTTAAAATCACTCGGTAATTTCGAATTCTTTGACGGTTAATCGATTTATTAATTTTAAAAATTATATTAAATTATTATCATTAAAAATCAGACTTTGTAACAGAAAGTTACCGCTTCTTCAAACGGAGTTTTCCTTTCTTATATGGAAAATCTACTTACGGAACGGTAACAGCTCGGCTACTTTGCTGCCGGTAGTTTCACCTGGAATTCACAGATTTATTTTTAACAGTGCAGGTAATAAATTGCTAAATATCCTCTGAGGTTAAAAGTACATACTAGTTAAATGGCGCTCGTCAGGTTATGACGGCTGATTGCGAAACTTTAGCAATAATATGTTATAAACATACATGGAAAAGAAGAATGCTAAAAAAGCATAAAAAGCATAATTAATATTTATAATAAATTATACAATTTTTTAATATGCTTATACCAATTCTTAGGTGGTATGTTTATACTTTGAGAAGATAAGGATAAAATTTCCAATCTATAATTTACAAGTCGTTTTATTCTTTCTTGTTAAGTTAAAAAAGGGAAAAAAATCATATGTCAAGCATAGATTACGAAACCCTTTCCAACAATCTTTCAGAATAAGGTAACAAAATTGCACTGTATAATAAGTTGAAATATTATGTCTAATTCAATCATATCGGAATACATAATACATTTGAAAACCCAATTTAATCTCATATCATCTACAATCGGAAAATTATTAAATTTTTTTTCAGGATCCCTGTATATGATATGTATATGTCTTTCTCATTGCCTAGTCAGCATATCAGCATTGTCGTAAAAGTTACTTCGTTAATACATACTTCTTGACAAATCATGGCAAGGAGATTAGTTTATGCAATATACATTGCATTAATAACTTTGCAATAAACGTTTAGGACAGTTACTAAACGCTAACGTGGTTGAAAGCCGTAATATTCTTGTCGTTAATGCTTTAACCCTGTATAATATGCTACTTATTTAATAAAAATGTTCTCCGTACTAAAGAATCTTATGAATATGTAAAAGCTGCGATCATTATATTAACAACTGCAGCAATAAATTTAAACTACAAAATTAGTTACAACTAAAAATGCAACTTATAGTGGATAATCTAACTCTAAAACACACATAATTTTAACCTAAGATTAACAAAGTACTATTTTTATTAAACTCAGTTGTCCGAATTATTAACATAAAACTTTAATCACATATATAATCAGTCATATTATAAATATCATTTATTATGATGCATCAATTAACGTTTTTATGCTTAAAATTGCCGAAGGAAAATAACAAATGTTGACACGATCGCAGAATTTTTTCCGTAATATCTACATCCTACATTTTTACATTCTCGAAATTTACATACGCACTTTCCATATCATCTGTATTGATCACATTTTAAAACAAATGATATTTTAGTTTGATCATTTTAATTCAAAACTTGAAGTCACGATTGTCAACAACATCTTTGCATGTGAATACATCTTTGCATTCTTAATTTGAAATACTAATCACAGTATCTAAATGAGAAAATGTCGTAATTTATGTTTTTAGACGCATTTCTGTTAAAATATTTAGTATTACCTTAGAAAATGATCGTGTTCGTTTAGATATGACGTCATTTGTACACACTTAAAGATTTTGCCTAGTGTCTCAAAATTAGTTTCAGTACACTTGTAGATAGCAAAAAAAATATGGAAAATTTATTAAGAAAAATGCGTGATTTGAAATATAGTAAATTATTTTCCGTTCGAAATATTTTGACGCTGTTTGTTCCTAATGGAAATTTATGCCACAAAATCCTGTGCAACAAAACTAAATCATAGAAATTCAAAAACAGCTATGCGTTTTCTAATTTTATCGAAAAATGGAGTGACTAAAGAGAAATAAACTTCATTATTATCTCAAATCTGTACTAATGAATGCTATCTACTTATTGCTATTTTGAAGAAGTTAAAGAATTCTTTTTAATGAAAATATGAAAAATGGGGATATTTAAAAGAAAATGGCTAGTGTGGGCACATGTACAAGTGAATAGCTTACAAAAAAAAAAAAAAAAAAAAGCTTTGTGAAATTGGTTTAGTAAAAAGCTCATTACAGATGACTGAATAACAACCTTGTTTTTTAGCTGTACGTTATATATTTAAAAAAAGAATAAGAAAATTTTGTTACTTTGATAAAATTTTAGTAGAATGTCTTAATGAAAAGAAATAGAAATTTATTCTCCAAGAGAAATTTAACAAAAACATCAGTAACCTCAGATTATTTTAAACCTCAAATTATTGAGAAGATTCTTATTGTTTGCTTATCTTACTCGACGAGCTGAATTCATCCAAGTGAGAATCATCAAGTTCTTTAATGTATAACACTATTTTTTGGACAAAGCTTTCCAATCAGAGCATGCGCACTGTCTATAACTTCTCAACTATAAAGACACTCTAAACTTTTGTAAAAATTGCACTTTGTGTAAGGTTTATAGCCTTTGATTTCGATTACGTTATTTTTAAAAGTGAAGTATTTTTACATGTGAAAAATTTTAATGCAATTGGTGTGTAACAACTCACTTCCATTAAACATATTTCAGATTTAAAAAAAAATAAAATACACGCTTAGTTTTCTATAAATGGACATATTTTGCATCCCCTAAAGCATTTCACATTTACGATCCAGTCTTAAGCAATATCTATGGGAAAATATGCAGATGACGTCAATTCTGCAGAATAATACACAAACCCAGCAAAAAGCTATATCGTCATTCAAGAGGATCGACAAATCAAATCCGATATTTAATGATTCACAGTTTTCACTCGTTTGTTTTTAATAGCTCATTTTATTATTATTATTATTATTATTATTATAAAAATCATTACAAAAAATAATTTTTTTCAAAATTCGAAAAATATTATTAAACACAGACAAAAGAAATTGCATTATTTCAACTTTCTGATATGAATTAAGTGAATGAAAAAGAAAGTCACATAAATAAGTTTTAAAATACATTTTTCAAAAGATAAAGTTTTGTATCGTATGTAAAGTAAATTTGTAATAAAGTAAGGAACCCCCCCCCAATCTAATTCAAGAATAAAACTGAAATAATACCAAAATTTACAGGATTTTATAACAGACGATATTCTTAACATAGCGCGTGTTTTATTTTATTTATTTTTTTACTATTATGTGAAAATGACAGCAAAAAAGGTAGTAATCTACAATTTTCCCTTTACTTTCACTGAAATGGTGTATTTTAGTTCATGCGATTACAAAATTGGTATTAAGAACTAAATAAAAAATAATGTCTCAAAAATAAAATGAGATACACATTTCAAGCAAATTTAATTTAAAAATACATTTTTACCATATACAACGCTGTAAAAATTTAAAATGTGTAATGTTTAGAAGTTTAAAAATTTCCTGTAGCAAAACGAGAAATTTCAAACTTGAAAATGTTGTCATTTATAAAATGACGTACGCATTAAGCACAGATATGTTTGTATTTATTTTGATATTAGTTCATAATTAAAGCGGGATATTGCCTACAAATAAATACATTTTTAAAGACCAGAGAAATCACCTAACAAACCATTCTATGACAACTATGTGCAATTCCTTTAAAGAAATTTGTAGCTAAAAAGAAGTACTATCTAATGTCAAGAAAAATTTTAACTACAATGTAATTTTTGCTTATTCGGAAAATTATCCTTGAAATGGTTCATTCTTTGGAAATGTTCTTAACAAATCTTTCCATGTAGTATTTAGTGCTTTAGAAATTTACTTCTAATATCTTTCTTCCATCGCCTCTTTCAGTATTCTAGTAATAAAGCGTCATAAGCTACTAGAATTCCTTTTGACAAAGAGAGCTATTGGCTTTTGTTTGCCTGGTTCTTTCTGGCATAGCACATAATGTTCAAACGTCAAATTTTTCTATACGATACCGAAAAATTGCTAAAATAAAAGGAAATATTCGTTCCATTCGTCGATACTTCCTATAGTTTTACCTCGTGATGGGTCATATAGGTAAATTGCAATGTTATTTATTTTACGTATCTCTACTTTAATTGAAATAAAAAGTTGAGGGTTTATTAAATATAAATATAAACAATGAATAAAACATATCTTTGTTTTAAAAGAAAGCTTGAATAAAAAGTAATTCACACATGCTCGGCATTAAATATTTGGAAAAATTCTAATACTTAAAGCTACTAGTTACGCAGCTTCCTCTCGGTACGTTTAAAAAAGTATTTCAGATTTCAAAGCAAAAAAAAATATCAAATGTAGAAAATCATTACCTCAATTCTGTGTCAAATATATTTTGGTTCAAATTATTGTAATCACTATACCATTAAAAAAAATGTGCTAAATAATCTTAATACCTGAAGATTAATAATATGCAGCTGCAACATATATCTGAAACAAATGACGCAGCAGACATTATCCAGAAATGAAAACTCTTTTTGGCATTTATTATACCTGGAATAGTTTTAAATAAAATGACACAAAAGCCTAAATGTGCATGAATAATTTTTAAAAATTTACTTAAAATTACAATCTATTAATAAAAATGATGACGTGAAAAAATCAGCGAAAGAAGAAGATTTTCAATCGTACAATTCCCATTCTAATGCACCATCATAGTTTTGTAGTGTTACCTAATAATATATATATGCAGAACCATTATACAATATTACTATTTAACAACTACAATGAATATAGAATAACCCATTAAATAGCAAACTAAAACAAGACAAGAGGAGATGGCAATATTAGAACAATAATGAATTATTAGAAATGGGTAATTCCATGAGCAAATGTCGTTTAAGTCACATACTACGATTATGGATACCAGTATTTTAGAACGGAAAAATGTAACTTATTTTATCTGAGATGTTTCATTAATTGAATAAGGCCATACAAACTTTTCGAAAATAATGGTGGCCAACTAATTAGCAATTACTAAAAATGTGACTTACACGACAAGGGCTCATGGAATTATCCAAATATGGTATTTGGCTCGATATCAAGGATAATACAAATAGACACATTATTTTGATTAATTTCTGATTAGAAATCATGATAACCCTAAAAATTATTTCTAAATTACCCAATTAATCGTAAATTCAAAATTTAATTCAATGAAAAAAACTAGACAAGTATTAAACCAATAATAATAGAATGAGAAAAGAGGAAAAATTTACATTATACAATGGCCAAGTATGTGAGAGAAAAAAATAAATTCAAATTTGAAATCTCATTTTGCTAACTGTTAAGGGGTGACAGTAAACAGAATAATGTAAGGAAATTCATTGCAGAAACTAAATATATATATATATTCAATATATATATATATAGTTTTTTGGTCCATAAATTTTTCTTTTTATTTACATTCTTCCTTACGGGAAATATATGTATATATATATATATATATTTCCCGTAAGGAAGAATGTAAATAAAAGGAAAAATTTATGGACCAAAAAACTTAACTATGTAGAATACTATTTTTATCTAACTATCTCATCGTTATTTTGCTTACAAGGAAAACATTCGCAAGTCTTTCCAAGCCACCATTTAGTACCCTACAAATATAAATATTTCTTCTACTGTTTTTCTTTAATCGTTTTCTTCAGAAATTTTGTCATAAAACTCACTGATTTAGTTACACTGCTTTTGCTATGGACAGCTGCTGGCTTTTGTTTTGCTAACATTTTAAGCTCAAACACATACCTTCATTTTATGAATATAATTTTTGGAAATAAAAAGGAATATTTGGGCTAAGTTGTAGATCGTGTCATGTTATATAAAGAAAATTATGATTATTCTTATTCTTATTATTTTTTTTTTTTTGAAGCTATGTTTTATAAATTGTCAAAACTGTCTTTGGTCAACAAATAGTTTAGTTGTGTCCGTTTTATGATACATTTTCTGAAATATATCAGATAAATATTGGATATATGTATGATCTTGAAAAAAAAATCATGAACCTTAAATTCAACTGTCTTTTTCGAAATTTGGTAAAGTAGGGTTTCATAAGTAAACAGGCTAAAATTACTGGTGAATTGAATAAGATATTCACCTTTACCCTCTCGAAGTTTTTTTTTAAATTACGAGTTTTAATTTTATTTGTTTATTTTATTGCAAAATGACGCAGTCTATTAATAAGTTTTTCACTTATTTATTTATTTATTTATTTATATGTTCTGAGAATATTTTTAACGCAATTTTATCTTTTCAAGATGGCAATACTTAACATGCTTGTAATAAAGTTATAGTAAACGTATAATAAACTTTACTTTTCAAGATGGGTATTATTGAAAATATATATGTACATTGCTCTAATGAAATATTTTGAACGACATTTAAAAGAAAAAAATTGACAAAGTCCAATTAAATATTTAATGACTGTGTATTTTTTTTCTAAACAATCTTCAATTTTTTTCGCAAACTTCATAAGACAAAAAAAGATTTCGAATTTTCGTACATAAATGGAAAGAAAATATTTTGTGCATTTCATTAATGATATAAAACTCTGTTAAATTTCAACCAACATTTTTTAACATCTATAGTGTTTTTCATTCTTCCCGGTAGACAAATTTAAAAAAAATAGAAGCAGTCTTCTATTCCTCTATTTTATATACAGCGGGAGGAAAAGGAATCCGATATTTTATAGGGAGAGTGCATTGAATATATCTTTTGGAACAAAAACACAATTCCCAAGATAGAACTATCTATTCTATCGGGGATTTAAAAGAATATCCTATAAAAAATTTTGTCATAGTCGATTTTATGATATATTTGAGGCAATCTATCACACACATGATGACAACTATTGAAAAATGAGGAAATCTTTTATAAATTATTGCAGAAAAACAAGAAGAAAATTTAAGCTAAATTTAACTTAATATTCTTTTACTCTAGTAATATAAAATTTTTCGGTAAAAAATATTTTTAAAGGATGATTTCAAAAGTTTGATACATAGTATGTCTTAAACACTTCTCTATTTAGTATTTTGTTTTCTGCGTACAGCAAAATCTTTAGTGATTTAGTAGACTGAAATCATGTATATTAATTTGCAAATGGAGTTGAAGACATACAACCTAATAAAAAAAAACACCAAAAATTGAAATAATATTATGATGTTTATTTCTTTCAATGTGTAATAATAAAAATAATTTAAATTAAATAAAACTTATTTTATCTGAGATATTTCATTAATTCAATAAGGACATGCAAACTTTTCGAAAATAATGGTGGCTAACTATTTAGCAGTTACTAAAAATGTGACTTACACGACAAGTGCTCATGGAATTACCCATATAAAATTAATTGGCGAATATAATGTATGATACAAATTGATGGTTCACATGGATCCTGGAATTTTCAGACTAGGATATTCTTCGGTATTTGACTTTTCTTATAAAAAAATCTCGCCTTAAGACAAGCGAAATTTTGCGAGATTCAATTTTTTGTTTAAATAATATTGATACTTGACCTGAAAAATATTGGTACCCGTAAGAACCCTGGGAATGAAGATAAATCTATAATCGTCTTAACTGAAACTTTTGATTACAGGATTGGGATTTATGGGATATCACAGCAACTATTCCTTTATTGTACTACCTACTCTTGATTAGTTATTGACATGTACCCGAAATGGAAGAAAGAGTGCTGTAGCTTCCATTGGACTGCACCCAGGGGGATTAGAAATCAGACTTCAGCAGAATAAGATATTCAGAAAATTAGCCAACAGATAGCAGCACCAAACAATTTCGATATATTTCTGAAGGAGAGAAAAAGGTTTCTCCAGACACTTACCCAGGGTAGCTGCTAAGACCGACCAAAATACTTTCAGAATCTCTTTATTTAACGACCGCGTACACTGCATACACTAAGTGGGTCTTTGGTGATGTCGAACATCGAACTCCACACTTTCAGTACGGAGTTCGGTGCTATGACCAGTGGCTATCATGGCCTCTCTGCTAGCTACTAGCGCCACTTTTTGAAGTATAATATCTTTCATGTACTAATACTATTAAAATTTCAAGCAAAATGTTAATGTGTTGCAAAAAGAAAAAATATATTATTGATGAAATAAACATTGTGACATTGATAAATTACATTCTGTATCATCTATATTGAAAATTAAAGTCAAAGGGAATTCCTTATTTTATGATGAAGAATATTTGAAAATTTTTACTGAAACTAAAGAAGCAGGACTATCATAAGAAATAAGTGCGAAGGGGGGGGGGGGTACAATATCTAGCGAATAATGTTTCTTTAGCAGCCTCAAGTAAAAGACATATTGCCGGTAATACATCGCATATATAATACCAACTTAAAAAAATAGTAATATAAAATAAAAAAACGAAATTTTTCATAAAAATTACAAGAAATCTATTTGAAAATAAAGGTTTCAAGTTTCTAAAGTGTTAGTCCTTTTTAAATACTTCTTTTTAGAATGCTAAATTGTCGTAACTTACACACATTTTTAATTACAATTCTTTGTTGGAAGAATTTCTTAATAATCAACAGCTTACAGATTGATCAAATAAACAACTATTGTTTAATTAATCAAGTAATCATCTAAAATTTATCATAATTCTGCTTTTTTTACATCTCTTAAACGTTATGGATGCCTATAAATTACTTCATTCCTTTTTAAGAGTTAATATCATAGCATGGAAAGCTTTAAAAATATTAAAAAATATATTTAATAAAAACAGTTTATTGGCATAATTTACTTTTTTCTATCTTTATTTATATTTGTACCTACGTATGTAAATTTTACTTCCAATTATTTATTAAACGTAAGTAAAAAATCATTATTTAGTACAGAAATTCTTTTAGCCATATGACCAAACGCACTACGTTTCGTTTTTGAGGTTATATTTTTCGGATTACATGGTGATGTTAACAACATTAAGTAGCGATGTAAAGCTTTTTTATTGTACACTTTATTAAATATATAAGTATACTAAATATCAATATGTATACTTCAGCGTCGATGAATTATTGACGAATTTTCGGGCAGAATCTTTTTTTAAAATAAATTTTAAGCTATAGAAATAAATATAGAAATCACTTCCAGACATCAAACTAAGTAGCAGTATTATTATGGCATACCAAACTACATATATAATTATAATAATAGGTTGTTGCCTGGTGTAATATGGTAAAGTTAAAATTATTTACAACGTTAGAACACCAGAATATTCGAATTCCAAGCATACCGGTTTCGGTAGCATATAGCATACCTTCCTCAGTGCTAAAGATAGTGGAGATTTGCTCATATATATATAGGGAGGATGGGGATTCAAGTGATAAGTTTCTTGACCAATAGGAAAACAGAGGATCCTAGGCAACAGCCAATAGGAAAACAGGGAACAGTTAATAGGAAAATTGGGTGGAAAATGGAAAAGATATTGCGAGAATTGCATTAAAAGATTAAGAAAAATTAGTTTTAATGTAATATTTCCAACAGTCTGATAATGGTGGAATAGCAAAATCACAATTAACAAGATTAGGAAGATTTTTATGGATATGGAAAGCTTCAAGGAAGTTGAGTTCTTGTATAGAAGTAGGTTTAGTTAGTATCTTAACCGAATTGAAGTCAAAAGCATGACTCGTCTCCCAGCAATGTTTTGCGATTGAGGATTTCTTGATTTCTTGTTTTTCAATATATTGCTTATGTTCTTTAATACGAAATTTTAGACTGCGTTTGGTTTGACCAATGTAAGAAAGACCACACTGACAATTGATATTGTAAATGCCCCATGAATTTGATAAATCAACAGGATCTTTAAGGTTGGAAAGGTTGAGTTTATTAGTAGGAGTAAAAATTATTTTGAAATCGAACCGACTAAGAATTTTAGCAATGGAAAAACTTGATTTTGGAAAGAAAGGTAAGACAATGCTAATATTGGAATGAGTAGAAGACTGAGATGAGTTTGAGGAGTGAGAGTTTTGCAATTTAGAAAGGGCAGTATCAATAATAGAAGGGTTGTAACCTCTATCAAATGCAAAAGCTTCGCTGTTTCTCTACCCCCCCACGCTCGTTCATGTCATCCTCCAAGTCAAAAAATGGCTGCCTTTTACACATTCATAAATCGTGCTTTTCATGTTTGCTCTGATTCTCAGTCTCTCAATAATGAAATTCAATACATTAAAGCAATTGCATTTGATAGAGGTTACAACCCTTCTATTATTGATACTGCCCTTTCTAAATTGCAAAACTCTCACTCCTCAAACTCATCTCAGTCTTCTACTCATTCCAATATTAGCATTGTCTTACCTTTCTTTCCAAAATCAAGTTTTTCCATTGCTAAAATTCTTAGTCGGTTCGATTTCAAAATAATTTTTACTCCTACTAATAAACTCAACCTTTCCAACCTTAAAGATCCTGTTGATTTATCAAATTCATGGGGCATTTACAATATCAATTGTCAGTGTGGTCTTTCTTACATTGGTCAAACCAAACGCAGTCTAAAATTTCGTATTAAAGAACATAAGCAATATATTGAAAAACAAGAAATCAAGAAATCCTCAATCGCAAAACATTGCTGGGAGACGAGTCATGCTTTTGACTTCAATTCGGTTAAGATACTAACTAAACCTACTTCTATACAAGAATTCAACTTCCTTGAAGCTTTCCATATCCATAAAAATCTTCCTAATCTTGTTAATTGTGATTTTGCTATTCCACCATTATCAGACTGTTGGAAATATTACATTAAAACTAATTTTTCTTAATCTTTTAATGCAATTCTCGCAATATCTTTTCCATTTTCCACCCAATTTTCCTATTAACTGTTCCCTGTTTTCCTATTGGCTGTTGCCTAGGATCCTCTGTTTTCCTATTGGCTGTTGCCTAGGATCCTCTGTTTTCCTATTGGCTGTTGCCTAGGATCCTCTGTTTTCCTATTGGTCAAGAAACTTATCACTTGAATCCCCATCCTCCCTATATATATATGAGCAAATCTCCACTATCTTTAGCACTGAGGAAGGTATGCTATATGCTACCGAAACCGGTATGCTTGGAATTCGAATATTCTGGTGTTCTAACGTTGTAAATAATTTTAACTTTACATATATAATTAATTAAATAATTGATAACTTGATGCTTTTAAGGATTGTATATAGGAACAACAAGGGGAAACCTTACAAATAGAATTAAAGAACACATAGCACGCATAAAATATGACAAGAAAATATTACCTCTAGTCAAGCTAACAAAGTATCTTTAGCAAATATATATTTTTAATATATGACAAAGTATCAATATTATGGGGAGCGAGGCTGCATATTCAAGATTATAATCCTTTTTAAAGATGAACATTACATTTAATCAAGACGAATACGAATAATAAAGATGTTTTTTAAGATCATTTAAGAATTATGAAGTCGTTGAACTCAGAATTTTTTAATTTATTCCATAGAATACTGAATTATGTACTCATTTTAAAGAACATTTCAAAGTTTAAATATATAAAAATAAACAAAATTATAAATGGAAAAATAATTTTGCAGTTTATAATAATAAAATGGAATTGAATAATGTAATAAGGGAGTTTTTAACATTATTCTAAAATGATGCTTAGTGTTAGCTAAAATATGTAGTTACTTTGAGTAACCCCACGCATTATTTTCAAAGAATTTGACATAAAAAAGTGATAATAATTAATAATTTTAAAGATTTTTTTTATTTGTATACAATTTTCTGCATAATTACTATTAATATTTTTATAAGATTCATGTCTATTTGAAAAGTTCCGTTTCAATATTATAATCATTTTATTAAGAAAACAGCTTACACCTTTTCACCCTACAGGGTACAGTTTTGTTAATACGAAAGGAAATAAATTTTAAAATAGTATATGTAACATAATATGAATTTATCTATTTCGGAGACGAGGTTAAACATTACGTTTCGGCTTTAGAAACAGCCCCAATCGACAAAAGTATTTTCAGCATTTGAGCATATCACGTTACAAATAACTAAGAAAACAAACGCAAAAAACTATTTATGACAAAAGTAATGCAAGTAGATCAGTAAATTTTATTATTAGATTTTGGAATCAGACGATTATACAAAAATATTAGAAGGAGTATATCTTGGTTAGGTGTAAGAAGTAGTCTAAGGATATTTTTGTAAAGAAATGAAAAATACATTTAAATTTTTATTGCTATTAAATATTTTTCCCGGATTACTTTTTAAAAAAAACATAATAAATATTTTTTGAAATATAATTTGCTTAAATTACTTAAACGTGCAATAATTTTAAATAAAAAATTTAGGCTTACAGGCTTGCTCAGCTTACAGGCGGAATTATATTTCGAAGTTAAGTATTATTTTTTAAATGAGACACATTTGACTAGTTTTAACATTAAATATCTCTTTAAATAATTATTCAGTTAACAAACTGTCTACAACAGCGTGTTTGACAAACTTTTCTCTTTAATGTCACAAATTTTCATACGTTTGTGTGCAGAGGTTTTCTTAATATCAACAAAGAAATAACCTAAGACACAAAAAAATCATTGTCAGTGGCGATGACATCGTTAGTTATTTTATTTATTTATTTATTTATAATTGTGAGCTATATTATTATTATTCTTGTTGTTGTTTCTTTTTTTCGCAAAAATAATTTTTATTTGAAAAGTTTCATTTCAGTATTACATTGTTTTTTAGCGTATTATTTATATATCTTTATTAAGAAAACAGCTTATTTAGTCCCCCCCCCCCCCCTAGGATGGACATTTTTTTCCATTCCAAAGGAAATAAATGGAAAATTGTGAGTATAATATAATATGAATTTATCTATTTCGCAGACCATGTTAAACATTACGTTTCGGCTTTAGAAACAACCTAATTCGACAAAATAAATTTAAGCATTTGAACATCGAGCATCATGTCGCAAAGAACTCAGAAAACAAAAGCCAGCAGCTAAGGACAAAAGGAATGCAAGTAGATTAGTAAGTTTTACTGCTAGATTTCTGAAGCAGACGATTTAAGAAAAAGATTAGAAGGAATATATCATTGTTAGGGCAGTAAATGGTCGCTTGGGGAGACTCAAGAATGGTTCCATAGTAAGAAAAATTCTGAAGATATTTTTGCGAAGAAATAGAAAATTCATTGTAATTTTATTGTTATTAAATATTTTATCTGGATTAATTTAATAAAAAATAATACTCATAGTAACGAATAAATTTTAAGATCATTTAAGAACTTTTAAATAGTCAAACTCAGAGTTTTAGAATTTATTCCATACAAATCTTAATTATGTACTCATTTCAAACAAAGTTTCGAAGTTCAATGCATGCATTGCATAATTTGACAAAATGGTAAAACGATATTATACTTTAATCGAATAATGCAATGATGCAATTTGTAAATAAATTATAAAATAAGCATACGGTTAACTAAAAAATGTTGTAATTTTGAGTAATCCCCCAGATTATTTTAAAAAAATGACTTTCAATTTAAAAAATATACAGAATAATTAATAGGTTTTAATATTTTCTTTTTTGCATACATATTTTTAAAATTATTACTATTATTTTTTTAAAAAATCATTTAGATTTTAAAAGTTTTTAAGCTATTGCATAGCTTTTATCGCGGGCTTTGAGCGCAGCGACCGAATCTAAAAATTCCGTAACGAGAAAAAAACCTAACACTTCAGTAACGAAAAAAACCTAACACTTCGGCTAACGTCGTTTTAGTTCGGCTAACTTCGGCACGGTATCCTTCGGTAGACTTCGGCAGACATTGACGCGGTATTTTTCAGATATTAGGATAGTAAATCTCAAACTTATGTTTCTTGTTATCTAATTTTCATAGCGCGGCCAAATTTTGTTTCGTAATTTGTTATGAGACAGTGTTAATTGTTGGTGACAGAAGACCCCCCACGGTGAGGGTCGAAAAATTTAAAATGCTTGTAACTCACGATCTAATTTTCATAGCACGGCCAAATTTTGTTTGGTAATTTATTATGAGACCGTGTTAATTTTTGGTGACAGGAGACCCCACACGGTGAGGATCGAAAAATTTAAAATGCTTATAACTCGCGATCTAATTTTCGTAGCGCGGCCAATTTCTGTTTAGTGATTCATAATGAGGCAGCGTTACTTTTTGGTGACGGGAGCCCCCCACATGGTGAGGGTCGAAAAATTAAAAATGCTTATAACTCACGATCTAATTTTTGTAGCGCGGCCAAATTTTGTTTGATAATTTATTATGAGACATTGTTAATTTTTGGTGACATGAGACCCCCACGGTGAGGGTCGAAAAATTTAAAATGCTTATAACTCGCGATCAACTTTTCGTAGCGCGGCCAAATTTTGTTTGGTAATTTATTATGAGACATTGTTAATTTTTGGTGACATGAGACCCCCACGGTGAGGGTCGAAAAATTTAAAATGCTTATAACTCGCGATCTAATTTTCGTAGCGCGGCCTAATGTTGTTTGGTAATTTGTTATGAGACATTGTTATTTTTGGTGACATGAGACCCCCACGGTGAGGGTCGAAAAATTTAAAATGCTTATAACTCGCGATCTAATTTTCGTAGCGCGGCCAAATTTTGTTTGGTAATTTATTATGAGACAGTGTTAATTTTTGGTGACGGGAGCCCCCCACACGGTGAGGGTCGAAAAATTAAAAATGCTTGTAACTCCCAATCTAATTTTCGTAGCGCGGCCAAATTTTGTTTGGTAATTTATTATGAGACTTTGTTAATTTTTTGTGACATGAGAATCCCACGGTGAGGGTCGAAAAATTTAAAATGCTTATAACTCGCGATCTAATTTTCTAAGCGCGGCCAACTTTTGTTTGGTAATTTATAATGAGGCAGCGTTACTTTTTGGTGACGGGAGCCCCACACACGGTGAGGGTCGAAAAATTTAAAATGCTTATAACTCGCGATCTAGATTTTGTAGTGCGGCCAAATTTTGTTTGTTAATTTATTATGAGTCAGTGTTGATTTTTGGGGACAGGAGACCCCCCGCGTTGAGGGTCGAAAAATTTAAAATGCTTATAACTCACGATCTAATTTTCGTAGCACGACCAAATTTTGTTTGGTAATTTATAATGAGACAGTGTTACTTTTTGGTGACAGGAGCTCCCCCCCCCCACGGTGAGGGTAGAAAAATTAAAATTGCTTTTAACTCACGATTTCGTAGCCTATCCAAATTTTGTTTGGTAATTTATTATGAGACATTGTTAATTTTTTGTGACGTGAGACCCCCACGGTGAGGGTCGAAAAATTTAAAATGCTTATAACTCGCAATCTAATTTCCGTAGCGCGGCCAAATTTTGTTTGGTAATTTATTATGAGACAGCGTTAATTTTTGGTGACAGAAGATCCCCCACGGTGAGGGTCGAAAAATTTAAAATGCTTATAACTCGCGATCTACTTTTCGCAGCGCGACCAAATTTTGTTTGGTAATTTATCAAGCTATTGCACAGCTTTTATCGCGGGTTTTGAGCGCGGCGACCGAATCTAGAAATTCCGTAGCGAGAAAAATCCTAACACTCCGGGTTACGACGTCTCAGTTCAGTAGACTTCGGCAAACATTGACGCGGTATTTTTGCATAAGTTGATAAAAAATGCTATACAATAGCTTTACCGCGGCAGTCCCCGAGTGCCACACGTATCTTTTTTTTTCAATATTATATTCATTTTTTGCGTATTATTTATGTATCTTTATTAACCTTCTCACTTTCGCGAATTGATATATCCCTTCACTAAGCTGGAGATTTCATTGCAATACATGTATCATTTCAATCAACTAATATAATTCTACAGCTATAATCCAGTTTCTAAAAAAAAATTACGACTAATACTAACAAGGCCCATGTACCTGTACGTAATAAAAATATATACCTTGTTGGAAAAAAATATCTTATTTAAGCATTTTAAATATAATAAAGAAAAAACAACGTTAAAAATTTTCCCTTTTGCTTGGCAGTCAGGAGTTTAAGAAAACAGCTTATTCCATTTCCCCTCCTAAGAGGTATATTCTCGTACATTCTAAATTAAATAAATGGTCAAATTGTGAGTATAATATAATATGAATTTATCTATTTTGCAAACGACATTAACATTACGTTTCAGCTATAGAAACAACATGAATCGACAAAATAAATTTCAGCATTTGAGCATCAAGCATCACGTCACAAAGAACTAAGAGAACAAAAGCCAACAGCTATCCAAGACAAAAAGAATGCAAGTAGATTAGTAAGTTTTATTTCTAGATTTCTGAAGCAGACGATTAAAGAAAAAGATTAGAAGGAATACATCTTAGTTAGGGTACTGAATGGTCGCTTGGGGAGACTTAAGAATGTTTCCATTGTAAGAAAAATTCTAAAGTATTTTTGCGAAGAAATAGAAAATATATATTTTTTTATCAAATATTTTATCTGGATTAATTAACTAAACTTTATACGAACAATAATAAATATTTTTTAAGATCATTTGACATTTTTTAAATTGTCATTTTTTTTCAATATTATATTCATTTTTAGCGTATTATTTATATTTCATTATTGGGAAAACAGCTTATATTTCCCCCCCCTTAAGAGGTACATTCTCGTACATTCTAAATGAAGTAAATGGTAAAATGTGAGTATAATTTAACAGGAATTTACTGATATCTACGACAAAATGAATGCAACTAGATTAATAGGTTTTATTATTATTGTGTCTGAAGCAGATGCACAGCCGTCCTTAGAGCTCTGCGATAGGTGCGGCCGTACAGGGCCTCGCGCCTAAAGAGGCCTCACACCAGGACAGAAAATATCTTTTCTTTGATAAAAAAAGAAGGTATAATATAAAATCTTTATTATAAATGTATTATTTTAGCATAAAAAATATAGTGGTTTTGACACAAAATATAGCCTATGTTGAAAGAGGGACTTTCACCATTAATTTGCCACCATTACTTTTGAAATTGGTTCAGTAGATCCAGAAATCACCCCTACAAACACGCAAGCAAATGCTACTCCTTTATAATAGCCAGGGGATCGAACCCTGGCTCCCAGTATATAAGTGAAAGCCATTCTTTTTTACAGACAGTACAGTAGGTAAGATTTTGTTAAGAATGTGAAAGGAAAGGGTGTCGCAAAATCCTTGCACTGGGCCTCGTAAGGACGACTCTGAGCAGATGATTAAAGAAAATTATTTGGAAGAATAAATCTTAGAAAGGGCACTAAATGGTCGCTTGGGGATACTTAAGAATTTTTCCGTTGTAAGAAAATTCTAAAGGTATTTTTGCGAGGAAATAAAAATTACGCTTTAATTTTTATTGATATTGAATATTTTATCTGAATTATATCTTAAACAAACAGAATATATTTTTTTAATATTTCGATTAAATTATTTAAACTTGACATTATTTTAAAAAACGTGATTTAAAATTTTCCTTCCTACGTATAAATCATTAAATATTTAAGCTTAATTTTTTAAAAAATTTTAACTATCAGTCTTCGTTGCCCTTTTTTCTTATCGAATATTTCTAAAAAAAAAAAAAAAAAAAAAACCATTTTTAAAAAGAAAATAGGAATAGCCTTTCAAAAAATGATTAAACGTTTAGTACAACTTATTTTTATTGCTTTCAAAGTTTAGTTAAAGTTTTACATAAGAAAAGGTTTTCTTGGTATGCACAACTAAGGGGAAAGTATTTATTTTAGAAAGTTTGAGAATTATATCATTTTTGAATGATATGAATTCATTTAAATATCATAAATATAGAGAATTTCAAAACAATTTTAATTAAGTATGAAAAGTGCTTTTCCTTTTTTAGGGTTTAAAGCAGACTTTATTTTGCATTCGGCCGTTTTCAGTATTCGCTAATATATTTTTAAAGAAAATGCTTGGAATTTAACCCCTTTTACTGTTATCAAACGTAATTACGCCAAAGCAATTTTTTAAAAAACTATTTTTTCTTTCTTATAAAACTTTTTGTATTTTTAATATCTTCCTTCCTTTGTAAAATCATGTCAATATACATATATTTAAAGCTAAAATATATTTAGATAGATAATTAATATAAATAAATAATGAAATATGATTAAAATTGTAATACATCATATAATATGTACATTATTTTTTTAGTTTAAATAATGAACGCTTGGGGGAGGGATACAACTAACCAAAAAAATATTTATTATGGGAAATTTTGCTTATCATTCATTAAAAAGTTTATCAGTATTTTTTTAAATGCATCATAATTTTGAAATCTCAACAATCTAGGAATTTTTGTTGTATTTCTCGAAGAAAAATATCGTAAGATATTTTTTCTTTACTAATTTTCAAAATCTTTTTTTTTTCATTATTTCGCTCTTTCATACATGCACTTGCAATATTCTTCAAAATCTATCATTTGTCATTTATATAAAATATTTGGACAACCGGAAAGTTCTATCGTATAATGATAAATCAAGTCTACTTTTTTAAAAAAAAATTCAGATTTCTTCATTGGCACCAGTTTTTTGAAATAGTGAAATTCCCATTGTTTTCATCTTAATCAGAAACCCGAAAACTATGATGATTTTAACATTTCACAAAAATAGGCGTGGAAAAACATTATATGACAGAACTTTCCGGTTCATCTTTCATTGTTGTTTCTGGTTTTTAAAAGGATCTGCAAAATTTCCGAAAAGAAATCAGAGTTTAAGCGATGGATTAAAAAAAATATCGACTTAACACTAGAACCGCGAGAAAATTCATTCAAGTTTTCAAGTTTTATAAAAATATTTTTTATCGGAATTTTCATTTAAAACTATTTAAGCTATTTATTGAAAATATTTAGTACCGCATATATTTAGCTTATTTTATTAAAAGTTTTCTGGTTCGAATCAATATATCTCCATATGATACGGGCCAAAATGACCCGTCGCCGAGTTTCTAATGTTAATATGGATGGTTTAAATCACAAAAATTTAGATATTCACAGCATAGATAAATTAAATAGGCTAAATTCTTTTGGTAAAACACACACTTTTTGTGGTTATTATTTTATTTTTTTTTATGTAATAA
The DNA here is from genome assembly GCA_964019185.1 of Maratus speculifer. NCBI lineage: Eukaryota > Metazoa > Arthropoda > Arachnida > Araneae > Salticidae > Maratus > Maratus speculifer. Next base: position 134,120,915 of record OZ025300.1, read on the forward strand.
TGAGTGCTGAATTGAACTGAAAACTGTATAAAATTGGCTTACAATATAAAAATTCAGAATATAACTTACAAATTAAAAAATATATATTTTTTAATTCAGGTTAATAAACTGTAAGATTATAAAGTCGAACTGTTTCAAATTAAAAAAAAAGCATGAGCGTGATTAAGTTGATGTAAAAAGCTTCTAGTAAAATCAACAAATGTTGGATGTATATCTACAGCGTTATTATTTCCTTGAAAAGTATACAGATGCCCCTGGGCTAACCAGTGGTGATTTTGTTTTAAAATTTAGTCTTAAAAAAGTCATACTTTAAGTTGTGGAGTGGAAAATGGTGTTTTAAGTTGAATTATTTTCAGAAAAAAAACCTTTCACGATCTCGAAATAGCTGAAAATTTACAAGATGTGATCTGTCATTAAAGTTTCCACACTGTAAAAATTTGCATTTTACTTCTACCCAGTAAACTTTTCACACTATAAAAACAGATATATTGTTTAGTATACAAAAGTATGGTTTAACCTTGACTGCCAATGAAGTGTGCGATTTCAAACAAAGAATAAAATTTCAAAACACCATATAACAGCAATAATGTATGAAAATTCTATGTTACCTGTAACAAAAATGCAGGTGATATATATGTATATCATCATCATCATAATAATAAACCGTTTTCGATCCACTACTGGATGTAGGTCTCCCCCAGATTTTTCGAAAGTTTCCTCTCTAGTGCTTTCGTCATCCAATTTACACCAGCCACTTTTCTAATTTCGTCACTCCATCTTACCTATGGCCATCTTCTTGGTCGTTTTACAACTTTGGGATACCACTGTAGTACATTTGTGCTCCATCTATTGTCTTGTCTTCTTGTAATGTGCCCAGCCCATTTCCATTTTAGCTGTTTAATTCTTTCAAGGATGTCAAAAACTTTTGTCTGATTTCTTATTCAGGTTATGCTCTTTCTGTCTCTTCTAGTTTTGCCTAGCATACATCTTTCCATACTTCTCTATGTTGTTTGTAGTCTTTGTAATGTAGCCTCCATGAACTTGTAAAAATTCCGTTCATTTGTTGGCAACAAAAAGGCAGACGATATTGTTGTTATTAAAAAAAAATAAAAAATATTTTTTGTTGTTGATATGCTGAAGGCGTTCTATTTATTATTATTTTACAATTAAATTAATATAGTAAAATTATTTTAATTAGTTATTTTGATATTAAGTAAAATATAATGATTTTAATCAATTAATTATTTGATGTGCGTAAATAGAAATAAGCGCAATACCGGGCTCTCTTACAGTATCATCCGTTTTGTTAGTGTCCATGTTTCTGCTACGTAAGTTAGTGCAGGTGAAATACATTGATTAAACACTTTTCTTTTCAAAGTGGCATATTACGCTTCAGAATAATATTGCTCTTCTCAAAAGCACTCCACCCATTTCTTATTCTTCTAATATATATGTATATATATATATACATATTTTACACTGACAAATTTTTTTCTGTATGTACAGAGACATGATCAGGATAGGAGCCCAAGTGCTCTGAATACCGCTACTTTTTGTAAGTCTTGTTTACCTTATACATCCTGAAAATTCTCTTCTATGAATCAAAGAGAAGAAAAAAAAATATTAAAGTTTTGGCCACCCACCCTGGATACGCCACGAATGTATTCTTATTCTTCTGTAATTTTTTTTTAATCTAACGCAATCAACATCCCTTCGATATGAACTTTTCATACTTAATCATATCAACAAATTAAATAACTTTTTTAAACGCAAGTTGTTACAATTTTGGTTGTTGTTTATTATATGTTTTGTTCTAAATAACAGCTCCAACTTTATAAACTAATTTTTAATATGCAATATATGAATGCGTTCTTTTTTAATAATTTGCAGCAAGCCACGCTGCACGAATAGTTTTAACTTTCAACAAAACTGACTGAGAACAAATCAGTAAATTCATACCTCTTTTCGATAAAAAATAGTGGACAGATTGCGTTACCTATATCCATAAATTGAATGGAGATTCAAACATAATACACATAGGATATGTGAAGAAATTTATGGGTGTTGGATGTAATACAGTGTGTCAATTCTGTTAGATTTGGAGAACATCCTTAATACTGTTTCTACTTATACATATAGAATATGTATGCATATTTATGAATCACCTGTAGAATAACATCATTCGAATTACCATTAATTCCAAAATTCATTCGTTATGTATATAAGCCTAAGCAATAATTGTATTTTTGAGCTAAGAGTAGCATTTATGAAACGAAATCTCCTTTTGCTACAACTGATTTTCGTAAACATTGCCAAGTATTATTTATACTACATTAATTTGATTTCGTAATGTGAAATAAGGTACCTGTATCCAATATGGACACCCTAAGGGAAATGTATTTTTTTCACCCCCATCTACAAGTCATAGGATTCCAAAAATATGGACCACTATCCTTGGATTATTGACTATCATTATTAAAATTAGCGACCTTGTAATAATTCTGGTTTAATTTAAATGATAAAAACAAAAAAAAAATGCCTACAAGAGTCCATATAAGGAATTACCTGTCCCTATTATGGACAGGTGTTTCCTTATTGAATTTCTACACAGTGTGTACCGAAGAGCCACTTTTCCAAGGGATTTTAGAGGAGAGGTAATAAAGAAAATGTATCTTAAACTATTCGGAGGAGGAGGGGGACAGTAAATATCTTCAGAACATGCATTTCAGAAAGGGGGAGGGGTCATTCTCGGTTTTACCCGTCGAAGACCCATGCAAAGCCTTTTAGTTACTAGTAAATACTATGAAATAGCATTGTTGGTTTTGCTTAACTTTATTGCATCTGTCTGCGAATTTACATCTGTTATTACTCGGTCCTCGCAGCATGGACAAATAGAAACTTTTTCACTATGGGAAGTAAGTCCCACATAATCCTCATGAACATATCTGCCACATGTGATGCATGGCCGCATGTTTGAAAAAGCATCAGTACTGCAAAAAAAACAGTACCAGCTCTCCTTTGTTGAGGAAGTCATACCATTGGTACCTACGATTTCGTCAACAGATATCCTACTGGGGAGGGCTTCTTTTTATTTTTCTGCAAGGGTTTTTTGGAGGAAGGTTTTTGGAAGATTGTTCAAATGGCATCTTGTTGAAAAAAGATTTTACCACTTTGATGCCTTTTCAATTTATTGCTTGGTAACGTTGAATTTTCTTCTTTCTTACAGTTGTAGTCGATGGGGACATAAGCTCTCCATATTGAGAACCGAGCGTAGTTTTACTAAATCTTGTAACAAATGAATAAAGAAAATATTTTCAAGCGAAATATACAAGAGCAATCGAAAATATGTTTTTTTAGCTTTCTAAAATACTCTACTTTTCAAAATTTAATGTAATTTTACCATATCTAATAAGAATTTAAGCTTACAAGTAATTAAGATCAGCACATCTCGAAACAACAAGTTTCCTCTTAAATGGCGAACAGCACTCTTTTTTACACTTTCCAGCCTTAATTATCTTTTCAATTTCTTTTCTTCTCGAAAATGTTGAGCCATCTCTCGATCAAAATTATTACCTTTAAAAAATTAGGGGTGTCCATATTGAGAGCTCTGTCCATATAGGGTACAAATACATTATAGGTTTTTCAAATAATATCACATTTAAGGTAAACATATATGTTTTAGATACAAACATAGTACAGTAGACTCCCTCAAATCCGCAAACCAGAAATCCGCAATTCTCTAAAATCCGCACATACTTTATGGATGTAAACAATGAAACTTTCAGATTGGATATTTGGACAAAATGTGATTTTTTAAATTTTGTATCAATTCCATATATTTTTTAATTTTTAATTTTCTCAATAATACTCTATTCATGTTTTTTTTTTTTTTTTTTTTTTTTTTTTTTTTTTTTTTTCCATGAAGGAAGAAAAATTAAAAAAAAAATAAAAAATCAAGATATTGCTGATATCACTGGTAATCACAATTTTCTTACCAAATATATTTATGCATTAATCAAGATTTTTTGGTTACTAAGCCTGGCTAAACTTTAAAAAAAAATCCTTATTTTATGATTTTGATGTGAATTAGTAATGTACTTTTATGAGGCAAGTTTTGTTGAATAATTTTGGAAAAATATATTTAATTTTTATAATGAATATTTAATCATACACTATTGATCATTAACTTGATCTTTGCTTTTAATATTTTAATCATTTTGAAAATTATCTAAATTTTTATTATTTTAATTTATTACTTATTTTAACATTTTATTATATTGTAAATATTCATTATAGTCCTGAATGCACTATTAATTGCACTCAAATTACTGTTTAAAAAACGTAAACAAAGCAATGACCAGAAATCCGCAAAATTCTAAAATCCGCACAACCTCTGGTCCCAAGCTGTGCGGATTTGAGGGAGTCTACTGTATATAAACAGCAGTATCATAAACTTAGAACTTTAAATCATACTTTTTTACAATTACAGGTATAAATTCATTATTGTAGCTGAAAATACTTATTATAGAATTGATAACATTCTGAAAATCTACAATCAGGCTTCAGACAAAGAATTAATACACTGTAAAATTTACTCAGAAACACTTAAAAATCAATTACAACAAAGGCAGTTTTCATCTGATACATGCCTCTTTAAATCTCTTAATTGTATTAGTTTATTATCTTTCTACACGCTTTTGGGTTACGCGGTTGACTTAGAAGAGATTATGATCATAAATTCATTTTTCTCTACGTGATATTTTCCTACATTAAACATCATTTGTTTTTTCTTAAACATACATTATATTTGCCTATCTAAACAAAATTTCAAAAAATGCAATTCTAATTTGAAATTTATTTAATCTTAAACTATCAAATATTATGTGGGACGTTCTCAAAAAGTGGGCACTGTACACACATCATAACTTTAAGCTGTGGAATAAATAAATTTAATCATCATCATCTTTTTCAATGAATTCTTATATCTGTTCAGAGACAAAAAATTATATAATTTATATTAAAAGTTTTGTATAAATTTCTTAAAATTTTACTTTTTTGACTAAAGTGTCCAATTTTGTATATTCATAACGTTAACTGTTCCAATGTACCAAGGAAAAAAAAAGGTTTAACTTGTTTTCATGAGTTTCTAATGATAAGCAGCGAATACATAAAGGAAATGGATGATTGTTTTATAATTTTGTTAACACTACCAATTTATTGCTTTTTTAAGTTAGGAGGACTTTTCTAGAAAGACTTTTTCTGTATTTTCTTATGTCCAAAAGTAACGATTGAAACAAAGCTGTTATTTTCAAGCAAAACACGTTAAGTAAGTACTTTAATCTCTTTTATACATTTTAAAATCATATTTGTTTAATTTGAAAGTATCTATATGTATTTTCGTAAAATTTTTTTTGCAATAATGCACTTTTCTCAAATAAGAAATTGGAATGTCCGAATTGCGTAACTATCTAAACGCCGATTTTTTTTTTTCTGTAAATTTATTTTTAAAGATGATCTAATGTATAAAAAGATATTTATTATAATGTTTTATTATAATTAATTATGTGTTTTGTGTATATAAAGCGTATTTAGTACCTATAATAATATAATTTTACTTAGAAACACGCTCAACTTTCACGTGTAGATTGATAAATTAATTGCTTTAATAATTAATTTTCCAGAATAATTGCTGTCTTTTAATGTTTGTATATAAGTTTATAGACTTATATACTGTATTGTAAAAAAAAATTGGTCCTTAAATTAGAAAATTTAAAAAATCACAAATAGTTAACGCTTAATGATCCCACGTTTTGATAATTCACCATGTTAACCATTATTAATTATTTATAAAGAACATTCAAAAGGAAAAATACTCTTAAAAAGCATTGTTAATATTAAATATATTTATGCAATTTTTGAAATCTTTTCTCATAGTATTTTTCATAATGCATGTGAAACATTGTCGCAAGTATATCATAAAACATGAATGTATTGTAGCAATATTTGCTTTATAAGACATTTTAAAAAGCCCTCAGAGAAAAGAGACTTATATCTTGAATATCTTATTACTCATAGGATTCCTTATCTTAAAATATGGATTTATTTATTTATATATTTATTGTGATTCTAAAAAAATGAAATAGAGTAATGGTACATGATTTTTTTTCTGTTTCATATTTCTCTGTTTCATTATTCAAAAATGTGGATAACTGTAGACTTTATAATTACAATAAGTATCTAGAATTTAATTTTTTTTATAATTCACGATCATTTATAATGTATGTTACAATGTTTAAGAGTAAATTACCTGGATTTTATTTATTTATTTTACTTTAGTTTGGGAAGGGGGATTATGAATAAATACTCGAAGAAAATTTAAAATGCTACGTTAGCTTCAATTAGATATAAACAACATTTAAAAGAGAAACAATGCAAAAAGCCCTGTTATTTTTAATTATTCTTCTGCGGCATTTTATTAAGGTCTTTAGCATCTTTTGTGCAAATTTTTATTGGTTGCCATCACTTTGTTTTGAAAAAAAATACTTTTAGTTAGATGATCACGAAATAGCCTAAATAAAGAACTATTGGATTTTTTTTCTAAATACTTTATGTTTTTCAATTAATTTTATATTCATTTTATATTTATCCATGTTATAATTTTATATTTTAAATTAAAACTCTTTCCGAATTCTCTTTAACTATTTTTGTTATTATTGCTACCAGCCGCATTTAAGCTTTTTTTAAGGTTCTCTAATGACTTTGAAACACAAATCACCTCAACACTGCGCATTAAGTTGCTACGTTACTGGGAAGTACATCAATAAGATTATTTCGTTCCATTGTTCCAACTAAAGAAAACAAATATTGTTTATCTTTTATACTCGTATTAAAACAAAGTATATGCAGTCGAATCTCCCTATAACGAAACTCCATACATTGAATTTTTCCATATAACGAATTTTTTGTAGGAACGGTCCCCTTTTCGTATGATTACATTAAAAACAGTCTCTATATAGCGAAATATCTATCTCTATATAACGAATTTTTTCACAAATTTGTCTTAAATTATTCAGTTTTAAAAAAGATTCGAAATCACATGGAATCAATTTTTCATCACTTATTTTTGATTTATCGTTCAGTGCTGAGTTTTTTTTATATTACTTATCTCCTTGTTCTTTAAATCCAACGAATTCATCCCACCTCCCACACCTTTCAGCATCCTTCTCAAAACAGAGTCAATTAGATTGTTACATATATAAGAAAGGAATCAATGAGAGGCACATAAGAGAGGCCTTCAAATGGAGGACAATATTAACTACAATATTCCATTCCTTGCTAAAATTTTAGCTTTTTTTTTCTTTTGAGAGTGTAACAATTTTAAAATCAAAACAACAAAAAATTACAGATTTCTTTGTCTGAAATTAATGCAAGTTCTCCTTATTTAATTTTCATTAAGCTTTCAAATAAATGTCCTCTTTTTTTCAAACGTCTTAAATAATTAAGAAATAGAATGTTAGGTTAATATTTACTTTTAAACATTTCAAATTCTTAATTAAAAACATCAAAAATAATATTTGTTCAAAATTTACACATTAAATACGATTTTTAACATCATTTTCTATACGTCGATATATAACGATTTTTTTACTGGAACGATGGATTTCGTTATATAGAGACTCGACTATATGCTCTTTTTCATGTTGCATGTATACACCGATGGTTTCAAATTGGTTAAAGACATTATCGTACTTCAACTTTTCGCATAATTCATTTTACTCATTGCCGTAAATTTATCATAAATTTTCTTTAGTAAATCCAGATTTTTTATAAGACATTTTAAATAAACCTCGGAGAATCGAGAGCTACATTTTGAACATTTTGTAATTCATAGGATTCCCCAACTTAAAATATGGGATTTACTATCGATTGTATAGAACTGAAATAGAGTAGTATGAGTCGACTTTTTTGTGTTTTATTTTTCTTTCCAGGGACATACATATAAACAGCCTGTCGGACATTCCTCTCAGTCCACACAACTTTGAAGAATGTCCGTGGTAGATATAGCTGCCATCACCGATATTACTAGGTGATATCGGTCACCCACTGTGAGGTTTGTGTAAATGAAGACTTACGCTTTCAAGTAACTGAATTATCAGTTTATTAAGAATATATGTACACACTAAATACGCTATTTACTAATATATACAATTACAACTCGGATATAGGTGATCCGGTTCAACATTAATTTAGATACAATAAAGATTGGTTGTGTACTATTCCAATTACACTTTCCACCTCACACTCAATACACGTTAAATTCACTTTATTGGAGCTCAACCTTGAGTCTTCCAACACAAGTATACTAGGCCTGCACTTCTTAGCCCAGAGCGCTAAACACTAGGACGTCAGTGTCCTTCGCTCACCAGAAAACGCACTGCTTATGCTCTTCCACACAGAGCAATCTCTAGGTCCGAAACCTAGGTACCAAATGACTGATCTGAGGCAAACTTGCCCTTTCCAAATCACTGCTTTCCCCAACATAAACCCCTTTGGAGCTTCCTCATTGGACACATACTCCATTCTTTTCTTGCTTAGTGACATGCTGCTAATCTGCTCATCATCCGCATACTTCACTGACAGATGGACATGCCTCTCAGCTATCTCTTTCTCTAACACACCACCTGCAAAGGATTATCATGCAATTCCCCTTTCCACAAAGAAGGAATGTCACCTTGGAAATTCTGTACACAACCATACAATACAAAATATTCAAATAGAGAAAGAGTAGAAATAACATTCTTTAGCACAGGTGCTATCAGATCCTGACACCCCCCACCTTAGCGGAAAATATGCCTTTTAGAGGCTAATTTTCCCCAAACATATAGTAATATCTCAGAAGAGTTCAATAGTCTCTTTACAGATTTCTTCATTATGCTTATTACATAGGTATTTCCAGGTGTCTGAACACTATCTACTGACATCTCTACTGAACCTTGTACCAATATTAATGTTACATAAACAATACACATGTTAATACAATATTATAAACAAAAAATCAAAAAATATTTACACACACACAGAAAAAAAAAATTAAATGTGTGACGACATCCCTTTAGGGTTGTCCACTACTTTGTCGTTGATGTTGATGGGCTAACAACAGGTTGTTCTTCCCAGCTCTTTCTATGTAGCCTGGAAATTGCGTCAGCATTTAAATGTTGAGCTCCAGGACGATGAGAAATACTCAGGCTCCAGCGTTGCAAGGCAAGAGCCCATCTAGTGAGTTTGGGTGATCTTGGGGTTGTTTCAGTGAGAAATTTTAATGGATTGTGATCTGTAATGATCTCAATTTGAGATCCATAGGTCCATTTTTCAAACTTCCGCAACCCGAAGAGAACACTCCAAGCCTCTTTCTCTATACTCGGCCAAGCACGCTGAGCCCCTGACAATTTCTGACTGGCAAAAGCTATCGGTTTATACTGAACCTTTTCATCTTTTTGAGTAAGACAACATCCTACTGCCAGGTCGGAAGCATCTGCGTGGAGCTGATATTCCCGGCCTACGATAGGTGTAGCCAAACTCGTCACTTTACATAACTCATCTTTAAGAGTATTAAATGCTTTTTCTGCCTTTTCATCCCATGGTACAGTATTTTTAACCTTCCCTTTAGTCAATTCGGTTAAAGGTATAGCAATTTCGGCATAATTTGGAATATAAGATCGGTAAAATCCCATTAATCCCAAAACAGATCTAACTTCCTTTTTAGTTTTTGGTCTCTTTAGATCCCTTATTGCTCCTATTTTTTCCTCATCAGGTGCATGCGTTCCACCCCCAATTACATGACCTAAAAACTTAGTTAATTTCTTTCCAAATTTACTTTTGTCTAACCTAATCGTAAAATTTCTCTTTTTCAACTCTTCAATGACAGCCCTAACAGGCTCACAATGCTCTTCCCAGGTGTCGGAGAAAATGATGACATCATCAATATATGCTTCCGCATACCTCCGATGACCTTGAAGAACCTCATTCATATCTTTCTGAAACGTGCCAGCCGCCCCTGATAATCCAAAACGCATGGTACGCCACTCATAAGTTCCATTATGCGTTGTAAAAGCTGTCAAATGTTTACATTCCTCAGCCATTTTAATCTGCCAATAACCTCTCAATAAATCAATCGATGATAAATACTTAGCCGCCCCTGCGGTATACATGATTTCTTGAGAATCTTTCATCGGAAAGGTTGGCACCTGAGTTACCGAATTTAATGCTCTATAGTCTATACAAAGCCTAACAGTTGCGTCTTTTTTCGCCACACAAACAATTGGATGACTAATTTCAGCATTTGACACTTCGATTAAATTTAATTCTAATAACTCCTGAATCTGTCTATCTACTGCCTCTTTATAAGCTACCGATACACTATATATCTTTGGCTTTTTCCTTTCCACCCCCGGTTTAACATCAATACGGTGTTCTCCTACATCCGCCGGTCGTACAGGACCCATAAACACCTCTTTATTCTCCCTCAAAATAGACTTTATATCTTTAACTTGATTGTTAGATAACCCTTTTATTTCGAATCTCTCTATATCTCGTTCTACTTCCTGATCCCGGTTCAAAATAGGAATTTCCCCAACTTCTCCAAATTCCTCATCACCCTCAAAAACAATATTAACTATATTACATTTAGCAATAAATTCTCTTATTTTATTTTGGTGCACATGCTTCCTACTCCCGTCGGCTAACTCAACTATAAACGAATGCTGATTTCGTTTTTCGACTATAGTGGCCGGCCCTTGCCACCTAGAATATAATTTGTTAGTCGAATCAGGGATTAACAGTATTACTTTATCACCTACTTCAAACGTTTTTTCCTTTGACCTTAAATTATAATGATACGCCATTCTATTTTGTTGCACCTCAGACGATAATTTTGCCTCATTTGCGGCTCTTTCTAAACGTCCTCTAAGTTTATACAGATACTCATGAATCGGCGTAGCATCTAACTGCGCCCCCTTATTTTCTCCTGCCCAGGATGACTTGAGAATCGATGAAGGACCCTCCGGCGCTCTACCATATAATAATTGGAAAGGTGCGATTCCCGTCGTAGAATTTGGGACTTCCCTATACGCCCATAATACAAATGGTATTTGCCCATGCCACTTTTTTCCTTCTTCTCTAATAGTATGATGTAACATACGTTTAAGGGTCTGATTAAATCGTTCCACGAGCCCGATAGACTGTGGATACTGTGGGGTCGAAAATCTTGGACTAGCACCTAACCTTTTCTCAAATTCTTTTGTTATGTCGGCAGTGAAATTGGTTTTATTATCGCAGGCGATTATATTTGGAATTCCTGTCCTCATAAATATTTGAAGTAACGCATCACACGCGGTTTTAGCAGTTAAACTTTTTAAAGGGATCGCATCCGCCCACCTGGTATGTTGATCAATTAAGCTTAGTATATACTGATGCCCTTGGGAACTTTTAGGATCAATAGGCCCAATTAAATCAACATTAACTACCTGAAATGGAAGTTACGGACGCGACACTGGGGAAATAGGAGCTCTATCATTTACTTTAACCCCTCTAGTCAATTGGCACTCTAAACATGACTCACAAAATTGTTTAGTTTCTATCGCCATCCCCTCCCAATAAAATGAATACCTGATTCTCTGAAAAGTTTTCTTAGCTGCATGATGCCCTCCAAATACCGAACTATGCGCTAATTTTAGGATTTCTTCCCTTCTTACTTTGGGTACTACTAATTGCGCTATATTTTCGCCTAACAATTTCTCTTTATGATATAATAAGCCATTTACAATATAATAATCCCCCTTATCCATTTTAGCTAATTCCCAAGCTTTCTCTAACTCTTTACATTCTAATTGGGATTCCTTAAACATATCTGAATTGCTAACAATAGCTTTATTACCTTTCTCCACTTCTTTTTTTCCGTATTCTGAGTTTGTACATTTTGCGAACTCGCTTCTATTGCGTAAACATTACAACTATCGTTACTCATATCTTCCTTTTCACTCAAATTATCAATAACAATTTCTGAATTTTCTAACTCTTGGGCCTCTAGCAATGGCTCCTCGCGGTTGACACCTGACAACTCATTAATCACTTCGGGATGCAAAATTACTTGCTCATTAATATTATCAGTCACTGCGCAAAGTACTTCCTGATGAAATATATTGGTTTGTCCGAATTGCGGAATAGCTAACGGTAGTTTAACCAACGGCTATTTAACTGCTTCACCGAATAACCCTTGTAAATAAATACTACCCGCTCCTTTTAATTTCTCTTCCGGTACCAAATCTTTATGAACAGCACTAATTTCACAACCCGAATCAACCAATCCCTTTGCTTTTTGCCCATTAACACTAACTTCAATTTTCTCAAGTTTATTTAATTTCTCACCAATAACGTCAGTTCTCTGTTCGGCCTTTGCCGATATTCTCGCCACAATAGCTCCATTAGGTAACTCTTTATTTTCTTTTACCACAATCTTATGCACACCCGCTTTCGGATATCGCCCTTTATTACCATTATTTCCCTCATTACCCACTTTATTACAAAAACATTGGTAATGACCTCTCAAACCACATTTAAAGCATTTAGGAGCTGAAGTATTACTAGGCTTCTTAAAGTCTATTTTCCTATCCGGAAAAGAATTAGTCTCATTACTCACGTTTTGCCTCCAATTATTACTAACCTTGCTATCCTCCCTCGGTCTCATTTTTTCATTGTTTACATACCTATCTTTACCTTTAACACCTTTATATGTAGCTGCATAAGACTTATTTTTATGGTCAAAATAATGGTCACATTCTCTAGCAATTTTAGAAGCTTCTAACCATTTACCTTGGTGAGTTAACCCAATATATGACGCAGTATCCTCATCTAACGTACTTACTAATTTATCAGTAACTATTAACTGGTTGACCTTTTCATAAGAGTCGGCACCTCTAATCTTACAATAATTTTCCCATGTCGCTATTAAACGCGATACAAATAATACATGAGTTTCGTTCTGGTTTCTCTTAGCCTTCTTAAAGTTTTCCAAACACGCCTTCGGTGTCGGCTCATGTTCCCTTAGAACTAACTCCTTTAACTCCTCATAATTCTCCATTTGTTCCGTAGTGGTATAAATTAACAAATTATCTGCCTTATCTCCTAACATATTTAGTAGAATTTCGGCCTGCTGGTTTTTCGGTACATTTTTAGTTTTGAATGCCCTTTCTAAACTGTTGAAAAATAAATTCCATCCCTCAGTCCCTTCTGGTACTTTGATAGATAGAGTTTTAACACTTTTGATCAATTTTTCTATGCTACTTTCATTATTAGATTCCCTAGACCCATTGAAATTATTTGCCGATCCTTGAACTCTTAGCCTTTCCATTTCTAATTCATGTTCCATTCTTTCGCGCTCTAATTTTTCCTGTTTTTCTTCACGCTCTAACCTTTCCTGTTTTTCTAACTTTTCGCGTTCTAATTTTTACTGTTCTAATCGTTCTGCAACAATAGCTTCAGATAATTCCTTAATGGCCCCCTCGTCATACTCATCACTGTCCATTATCTTTTTCTTAAGCTGAATTCTGGTATCATCTTTCGTGAATTCAACACCCAACTCTTCGGCTATACCCTGAAGATCAACCCTTTTTAGTTTCAATAAGAAAGCCTTACCTTCACCGATTGTTATTACCACCCCACAAGAATAGTTAAACCTACCAAATTAATATTTCCTAAATTTCTAACTTAAGTACGGACGTACCCCACTTATTATATTAATTAATATCCTTCAGATAATCAATATATTTCATTTTTAATTAACCTACTTAATACTCTAATTTTTCTCAACCATTGATATCACCCAATTTACTTCCAATAAAACAAAAGGTAACAACAATTCGATTTGATTACTATGCAATACAGATTTCAATTTATACACTTAGATAACAACATACAATTTATATAATAATACTGATACGTTGAAATTGAATAGAAGTATTGATATCAATCAAAAAATCCACATAAAGAAAAATTGTAAAACATGCATACATAAATTTCTACAATTATCCTCACTAAAATATTTCCGAACTCAATACTGGTTCTTACACTTAAAAGAAATATACTGAAAATCTTTACTTTTATTTTTCCTCACTATGGCTCTCTTTTGAGCCTTTTTTTTTCACTATGGCTCTCTCTTGAGCCTTTTTTTTCTACTACTGGCCAATTAAAATCCTAAGCAAATGTTATTATACACTCTTCAAACTTAAAAAAATGTTGCTTCATTTCAATATTACTTTAACAATAATTTAACTTTAAGTAAATTTAATTATTCCTTCCAACTACTATTACCACAATTAGTAAAAAAAAACTTATAGACAATCTATACTAGCTCAAGTTATTATGACCTTTCCTTAAAACAATAGCCAATATGGTTATTAACACTTTATAGGTAGAGAGTATTGATAAAACACATAAATGATATAGACAATTTACTTAAATTACTATTAATTATACAACAAATTTCGGTTCGGGATGTCAGCAGAAAGATATGATCAAAACACCTTACCTTATACTTTCTTTGCTGGATTACTTTTCTAATCACAGGTAGTTCCACGATGTAGCGGTAATATGGCACAACAGTTCAGTTTTTTCTAATACTGATACAGCACAGGCACAACACTTTAGCACCCACTCGACGATACGGCACGACACTTTATCACACACTCGACGATCCGGCACGATACTTTAGCACATACTCGACGATACGGCACGACACTTTACACACATTCGACGATACGGCACGACACTTTAGCATACAATCGACGATCCGGCACGATGCTTTAGCACACACTCGACAATATGGCACGACCACTCAAGAATTCCACTGGATACTCCGGCATTAACAGACTGCAACACGGCTCGCTGGTCGCTGGTTTCATGCGATTCTATCCAGACGCTGCCACCAATTTGTCGGACGTTCCTCTCAGTCCACACAACTTTGAAGAATGTCCGTGGTAGATGTAGCTGCCACCATCGATATTACTAGGTGATATCGGTCACCCACTGTGAGGTTTGTGTAAATGAAGACTTACGCTTTCAAGTAACTGAATTATCAGTTTATTAAGAATATATGTACACACTAAATACGCTATTTACAAATATATACAATTACAACTCGGATATAGGTGATCCGGTTCAACATTAATTTAGATACAATAAAGATTGGTTGTGTACTATTCCAATTACACTTTCCACCTCACACTCAATACACGTTAAATTCACTTTATTGGAGCTCAACCTTGAGTCTCCCAACACAAGTATACTAGGCCTGCACTTCTTAGCCCAGAGCGCTAAACACTAGGACGTCAGTGTCCTTCGCTCACCAGAAAACGCACTGCTTATGCTCTTCCACACAGAGCAACCTCTAGGTCCGAAACCTAGGTACCGAATGACTGATCTGAGGCAAACTTGCCCTTTCCAAATCACTGCTTTTCCCAACATAAACCCCTTTGGAGCTTCCTCATTGGACACATACTCCATTCTTTTCTTGCTTAGTGACATGCTGCTAATCTGCTCATCATCCGCATACTTCACTGACAGATGGACATGCCTCTCAGCTATCTCCTTTCTCTAACACACCACCTGCAAAGGATTATCTTGCAATTCCCCTTTCCACAAAGAAGGAATGTCACCTTGGAAATTCTGTACACAACCATACAATACAAAATATTCAAATAGAGAAAGAGTAGAAATTACATTCTTTAGCACAGGTGCTATCAGATCCTGACAGAGCCTTTTTACAAAATGTTGACAAATGTTATCCAAATGGTGCCTTATCATTGATGATACTTGTCAACGCATGCGATTAAGAGTTGTTATTTTTAAATTCAGAAAAAAGTGATATTTTGATGGATGTATTTTTTAATTTTCTTGATATTTTTTTTATGTTGTAAATATGTATGTGATAGTAAATGAATATTGTTTATTTCTGAATCCCTGAAAGATATTCCCCTTCGAAGTAGAAATGTCAAATTGCAAGGCTGTGGATGGCATTTTTCATGAAAAGTGAAATGCCAATTTGAATTTGAATTTTTATTGACCTATTTAAAAAAAACAGGTGTTATCATTTCTTTTTTAAAATGTTGTGCTGTTTTTTAGTTGTTGGCATCTTGAAAGAAATAATTCAATTAGCAATAAAAAAGTAGAGATTCCTATAAAGTTAAATAATGGAAGATGTAGCGATTGATGCAATTTATTTAATATTGTATATTTTTTGACAGGACTTTCGAAAGACACATACCTAAATTAAGAGCATTCGAAGAAGCTATTACACGCCGCTGAATGTATCTTTGTTCGGGTTATAACTGAGTTGTTTACCTTTTATCTTGTTTCACTTTAAAAATATTGACAAAACCGGGGTTTTAGATCTCTATAACTAATCGGTGGATCTGGATGAAATTTGATAAATTCTAAGGTCTAGAGTAGGACACTTCGCCTTTTCAATTTCGTTGCAATCCGATGATTGAGTCCACAGTTATTAAAGGGTAAACTTTGGACTTTAGCATTCGAGATGTATCTGAGCTCTATTATACAGCACTATCGTGCTGCACGATGCTATGGATTATCTTTCTGTTGAAAGTTTGATTTATTATCATTATTAATAAACACTCAAATATAAAGTTAAATATTTTTATATTAATAACCAATATTACGTTAATCCCCAATAAATTGAACTTTAAGAATATTTATAATAATGAACAATTTAAACAATTGAAATGCCCTTTTAAGGTTAAACGTTCTTCTGCGAATTCTTATAAAAGAAATATTATGTTTCAACATTTTCTAAAATTCATGTCATGCATTGTCACAAATATATTATGAAGCAGCTGTATTGAAATCAGATTTGTTATAAGATATTTTAAAAAGCCCTCAGAGAATCGAGAGTTACATCTTGAATATTTTGTTATTCATAAGATTCCCCACAAATATGGAATGCTTTGTCTATTTTACTAACAAAAGTCATGCTTTGTTTGGATTCACGAAGCATTATTTTACAAGATATTTGAAATTGACACCATTTTTTTATATTATTTTTGCATCTTTACTAAGCAAAATAAACATTATTTTATGTTTTGGTGCATTTTAATTTTAGAAATGTAAATTCAGACAAATTCTTAAAAAAAAAAAAAAAAAAAAAAAAAAACATTTAAATGGAAAACATATAAAAAATAATACTAATAGTAATTACTTCTTAAAGGTAAATATATTTAAATTGGTTAAATTTTCAAACTTAGAATTGTTATAACACTTTACATAACAAATTTAACAATAAATTTTGTTTGTTTACAATACTTTTTTGACACTTTACAAAAAATAAAAAAAGTTATAATACAATTCGGTACAATATGGTTATCCCGTCGACTAATTTTTATAAATTATACATATCGTCAAACTATTCGCTAAATTATACAAGTTAACATAATTTTTATTTTAAATAGGCTGAAAGAAAAAATAAAATAGTGAATCATTAATAAAAATACAAATACAAAATGACCTGATGATGTAACAAACATAGGTATCTTGTTGTCAAGTGAATGTGTCCATTCTGATCATCCATTGATGGTATTAGTTTGGCAATAGTATTATGGTCGAAGGATAATCAAGTTATACCTGTAATTCTTTTAAAATGCGTAAGTATTGCATGGGTAAATGATTTCACAAAAGAAAAATGATGTACTTGAATTTTTAACACTATAAGATTCTTTTATAATTGAATGTGAAGAATTGAATTTTCACAAATTTTAATGCATTATAAATATGCCGCTTTTCTCATAGAAAAACGCATTTTAAAAATGTCATAAAAGAAATCATAAAATTAAAAGGAATGAGCACGAAAATATATGCCATTTCCAACCTATCTTAATACACTATTCTATTAAAATGTATATTTTCCTCTCAAATAACATACATTTTAATATATAAACATTTAATGTTCTTTTACGGTTTGAATTATAAATTCTGTAGTTATTTTCAGTAGTCTAAAGTGTAAAAAGTCGTCATAATCACCTGCTTATCATTCATTATAGTTCCAATATAAGGCAGTATTTTGTGTGGAAAATAGATGTACCTAGTTCAGTTTGCCCCAGTTTCATGGGGGCATATGAACACACGAAAAAACAGCGGTGAAATATACATATATATGTATATATTTATTTATTTAAACCTTAAACTGCCCCACCAGTGGCCGAGAGGTACGGACCTCTCAACTGGTAGACGGCAGGTGCTGGGTTCGAACCCAATCGCGGCTGTCGGCCTAACCGTTCGGAGTTTTCGTGGTTTTCTTCGAACCTTGCGTAAATACGGGTTAGGTTCCCTTAGAAAGACCCCCACGAAGGGCACTCCCCCTCGTCCTATATCCCTAGTGTAGATAATCGGACGGCAAAAAATACACCAATACACCAATAAACCTTAAACTGTAATTTAAAAAATATTTGCCTGCAAGAGGGTACTTAACGATACACTTTTACATACATTTTTAACATTGATTCTAATGAACATTGTCTTTTAAGAGGTGAATTCATAGAATCTCCAAAATAACACCCCAAAACCATGGCCCTGTTTCGCCATGTAACATTACAATTTAAATACCGGTCGTCCAAAAGTCAGGACGAAATTTCAAAATAAATAATTCGAAAACGAATCACGATACAAAAATACGGATCCCACCGAATGGATGAAAAAGGAACCGGGTATTGTGTAACAACGAAAAAAAAGCTTTGTTGGCGACCGACAAATGGCGCTACAGTGTTTTAATACACCAAAAGATAATTTACAAATGAAAAAATGTTGACAACTTACAAGTCAGCTTAATTACAGTTAATAAGTACTACAGGAAATGTTCAATGTGATGTCCATCATTTATAAATGCAGCTGTGAGACTAAGCACTACACCATTCAAAGCGTTTAGTAGAATTTTTGCGTTATGGTAGAATCATTTTTGGCGTTTTTCAGTGCTGCTAGTGATTCCGTTGGTCGACAACAGCACTATATGTTTTTGTTGCCACAAAAAACTCAGTTTCTTTTGATCCGTTTGGTTTCAAACCGTATCTTTGTATCTTGATTCGTTTTCGAATTATTCATTTTAAAAGTTCGTCCTGACTTTTTGATCGCCCGGTATTTATTTATTTGTAGAATCCCCCAGCTTGAAATATAGAATTATTTACACATTTTGAAAAAATATTATATCATTTAGGAGTCCACATTTTTCTGCATTATACTTCCTGAGAGATAAAAAATTAGACAGACATATTCAGAAATGCGTATAACTCGTAAATATTTTTTAATCGTCCACAATATATGCGAATACATGCTATAAACAGGGCTTGCAGCGTTCCTTAAATTTTTACGTTTTTTTTACCAGTATTTTAAATCAGAAGTATAAAATTTCTAGTATAAAATAGCCCTTTAGTATTTAAAATGGAATTATACAAAAATATTATCGTTTTGACCTGCTCAGACATACAGGCTTCATATGAAGATATATCGGTATTGCCCTGTAACGAAAAAAACAAGTTCAAAATTGCACGTGAAGCGTTGCAAATGAGGTGCGCTCGTACGAAACGATTTTTTTTTTAAATATCACTCTCATATATCAATCTCATAAAATTGTAAATAGTTAATTACAATTAAAAGGCGCACCAAGCAATGTTCTCTCTATACCATTATGTAATAGAATACTTTTGTGTGGCCTTGTAAATCAATAACATTTGTTCTTTGCACCACAGATTATGCAAAATGTATATTATAATATGTACTTTATAGAGGCATATTGATTTTATTATGTTCGAATGAGTGTAACACCATTACAATACATTTGAAACATTTTTTCCCATTGACCGTAATATAACATAATAATTTTGATTGTCCCTGTAAATGATCTATGCATTCGATTTTCATAAAATTTGAAATGACTCATCAAAATTATGTAAGAATAATATATTTTAAATTTCAAACGATTCGGTTGGGTAGTTTTTGCGTTGTTATATGCGGGCGGACGGACGGACTGAACGACAACTATATGTGCTACGTATTTACATAATTACGAACGCACTTAAAAAATCAGCATTAATTTATGGAGATCTGATGGTTGGACAAAAAATAACTAGCATGCAGCACAGTAAAATAATATTTTAAAATGGATTCTCAAGATTTCTTTTATGTATAATGAAAAATAATAAAAAAATAATTTATGTATGAGAGGGAAAAATTGTGGTGCAAAGTATAAAATTTTTAGGAACGCTGCAAGCATTGTATTTAGTATATAAGGAATTATATACTAAGTACAATGCTTGCGGCGTTCCTAAAAATTCCCATGAATATTATGATTTTTTTCATGAATAATGAAAAATAATAAAAAAGTAATTTATGTATGAGAGGGCTAAAATTGTGGTGCAAAGTATAAAATTTTTAGGATTGCTGCAAGCATTGTATTTAGTATATAATTCCTTATGGACTAAATAAAATGCTTGCAGCGTTCCTAAAAATTTCCATGAATATTATGATTTTTTCATGAATAATGAAAAACAATAAAAAAGTAATTTATGTATGAGAGGGCTAAAATTGTGATGCAAAGTACAAAATTTTTAGGAACGCAGCAAGCGTTGTATTTAGTATATAATTCCTTATAGGCTAAATACAATGCTTGCAGCGTTCCTAAAAATTTCCATGAATATTATTACTTTTTTCATGAATATTGAAAAATAATAAAAATGTTATTTATGTATGGGAGGGTTAAAATTGTGGTGCAAAGTATAAAATTTTTAGGATTGCTGCAAGCATTGTATTTAGTATATAATTCCTTATATACTAAGTGCATTGCTTGCAACGTTTCCTAAAAAATAAAGCTTCCAACAAAAAATGCACGTGATTTTTTGTTTGAAGCTTTATTTTTTATTATTACTAAACACTAAAACATAAGGTAAAATAATCACTCATTGCCAATTATTATTTTAATATGCAATAAATTGATTTTCAATAAAACTTAAACGAGAAACACTACAGAAAGATGAAACATTCTTCTGGGACATTTTGTGAAATAATTTATCATGTTTCAACAATTTCCATAGTTCATGTGATATATTGTCCTAAATATATCATAAAACAGGTGCATTGAAACCAGAATTTTTATAAGATATTTTAAAAAGACCTCTGAGAATCGAGAGCTATATTTTTGAATATTTTGTTATTCATAGGATTCACCACTTTAAAATATGGAATTCTTTACTTATTCTGCAAAAATCAAATAGAGTTTTTGCTGACGCCATTTTCTGTTTTATATTTCTCTTGAATGGAAATTTGGGCAGACGAATAAAAAAATGGGGGTGTCAAATACGTTTTCTCAAAAATAGCAGTAAACAGATGTAATTAAACGAGATGTTTTATCAGATAACTTAAAAATCCTTCAAAGAATAGAGTATTTTGTCTTCAATATATATTCTTCATAGGGCTCTTCACCTTAAAATAAAGAATTATTTTTATATTCCATAAAAGTAAAGTAGAATGATTGGAGGTGACTATTTTCTATTTTTTCAAGGATAGAAATTTGTTCAAACGCATCCAAAACTGTGGAAGATTGTTCGATGATTTCTTTTTATCACT
Organism: Maratus speculifer; assembly: GCA_964019185.1. Taxonomy (NCBI): domain Eukaryota; kingdom Metazoa; phylum Arthropoda; class Arachnida; order Araneae; family Salticidae; genus Maratus; species Maratus speculifer. The sequence goes on from OZ025300.1 coordinate 134,142,587, forward strand.
TATTATACATGTCAATACATGCCTCAAAATTTATCAGTAAATGTCTGGGATTTCGTTTTTTTTGTATGGTAAACTTTTTTTTATTAATATAAACCTAAAGTAAAATATTCTTACATCACCAAATATTACATTAACATAAATAAATTACATTTAAAGAACATTTAAAAGAGAAACAGAACAAACGGAAAAATTGCTTTTAAATATTCTAATAGAGATTCTGTATTTTTTTGTCAAATAATCTCTCATTTTCAGCAATTTGTATAAAGTATGTGATGCATTGTCACAAATGTATCGTAAAACCTATATATTGAACCATGATTTATTATAAGATATTTTTATACACCCGAAAGGAACAGAGGCGCATTTTTTTATTCCATAAAAATACAGTAGAGCGATAGGAGAAAACTTTTATATCTTTATATTTTTCAAGAATTGGAATTTGTAGAGAATATTCAAAATAGTGCTCTTCAATGATTTTTTAATCATTTAAGATGCATACCAACACGTGATGATAAAATTATTAAAAGGTAACAGATTATTTTTGTATGGTAGCTTTATTTTAATTATTACTCTTAATGAATACTCAAATATAAAGTAAAATTTTCTTACATAACCAAGTAATCCGTTAAATATTCATACCATCCATAAATAAATCCATTAATAAAATAATAAAAGACACTTAATAGAAAATAGAATAAAAAAAAACTATTGACTCTTAAAATACCCATAGAAGATATAAATTTTTTTCTCAAAGAATCTTTCATTATTTCCATAATTTAAACATTGCATCGATGCGTTGTCACAAATATATCATTAAGCATGTGCATTTGCGTTCAAACCCAATATCGTTGTCGCAAATATCGTTGAAACGATATTTTCCTAATGGATATTTGAAAAAGACCACAAAAAACGGAAAATTCTTTGTTAAATAATTTGTTATTAATGGGGTTCTCTTTTTTGAAATATGGAATACTTGTAACGTTACATGCACGTTGAGTGTCATTTGTAACGATTGGTTGGTCGTGGTGGAGGTTAAATGCAGACATACTCAGTAATTAAGATAAAACAACAAAGTTTATTAAAATGATGAGGGCTGAAGGGAAGTGGAGCAAGTCTTAATTTTACACAACTGAGAATACTATGAAAAAGCTAAACGCATACTCACAGGCTCCGGACGAGCTCAATCGTGGCACCTTTCTAACACTTCTCACTATCTCTTGGCTGAGCTACTAGATAAAGCTTAATTAGACAGCCCGTGGCTGTGTGTAATTCTTTATTCACAAATAATCAAAATGAAACTACTATGAAGTTTCTTACCCCGGCCAACTCTCAAGTCAACTATCGAAACTCCTTTACACTTCACTGGAGGCCCGCTGCTACTTTCAATCGGCTAGCACTTCGCTGAACAATATCTCACTTCGCTGAACAATATCTCACTTCGCTATCTAACGCCACAGATACTCACACACTGGCTAACCCCACAGATACTCTCTCGCTGGCTAATGCCAGAGACACCCACCACACACTCACACCCAAGCTTTTATATGCTGCAAACTGAGATACTTCACATTAACATATTACTGATAAACGCGAGCTAACTGCAGAATCCGAAAGAGCACACACACTCTAGAAAATTAAAGAGAGGATAGATGTCGCTTTTACGCTTACACATGTTAAATTATTGTCGTCACGATCTCAGAAATACTAGAGTGCCTTTATGACAAAGGTCACTCCCTCACATACTTTTTCTATAAAATAAAATATATTGGAAGAAGACTTTTTTCTGTTTTACATTTTACCATAATTGGTAGAAATTTGTGTAGAGATATTTAAAATTGTGGATAGATCATTAGTTATTTTTTATCATTCACGATACATGCATGTACATGCTACACTGAAAGAAAAATCGGTAACTGTACAGATATAAAGTTACAGACATCTGTATAATTTTTAAAAATTTATCTATACACTCTACAAGAAAGCATAGCATGTACATCAACTAAGTTATTTTTTAAAGCTAGAGAAATCTGCAGTTTTATAAAACAAGCCTTTAAAATTACAGTAATCATGCTAAAATTATATTTGTTCACTGTATTGCATTTGCGTAAAAATTGTTATCCATTCCAATTTCTCAGAAAACCTTTGTTAACCTTGTATCTGTTGCATGAATTTATATCATTTATATTACATAAATAATTATATGAATGCCACTTTCCTAGAAAAGTTTTTAAAACCTAACAACAGTGCTCTATGTATTATCACATGATTTTTTCCCTTAATTTCTGGCAAGTTTTACTTTTTTCTTTTATTATTAATAAGTATTCAAATATGAAATATTCAAATATATTCTTTTATTACAAAATATTACTTTAACCTGACATGAATTGAATTTACAGAACATTTAACACTTGGATTATGATGAATTTAATAAAAGTTTTATAAAAGTTTATTATTGGAATTTAAAGCAGTTAAAATGATTTATTTGAACTATCAATCTTTTTCTTATTTTTCTTTCTGTCTTTAACATTTCATTTTTTTTTTCGGAATCAGTGTAAAATCATTTTGTAACTAAAATGACCGCTCATCGTTTTTTTTTTTTTTTTTTTTTTTTTTTTTTGTGTGTTAAAATATCCAAAAAACAATCCAAGCAATCCAAAAACCACTAATAAAAACATTCTCATAGATTCTTATTCCTCACTAATATTTTATGAATCCGTTTCTCATTTTTCCACAATTTCCATAATTTCCATATTAGAGTAGTAAATCATATATATTATAAAGCAGAAGTTATGAAACTTCCAAACGAGTGTTTTCAAAAACTACCCGATGGATTTTTTTGCCGATTGTATCATTCGATAGGAAATATTTTTCCGAAGGTTTAAAATTCAAATTTACAGGGATAGCTCTGATTTTTCGTAGTAAATTTCGTATTTTTTGGTTATTTTTGACAAAAGGGTTGCCAGTAGCTGTTTTTGGCGAAAATTATAATTGCTAAAAGAATTAAAATGGCTATATCTATTAGAAATATTACAAATATCTTGCAAATAATAGCAGAAAATAACTACTGACAATATTAATAATAATAAAGAAAGACCGCTTAAATGAGGCGTAATATTATAAAAATATATTTATCTTGAAAATGAAAAAAATATTTGTAATGCTTAAAAAATAAATTAACGCGAAATATAAAAATTAGTTCAACTTTTGACGACTTATCCCTGGTGTTAGAATAAAAACATGAATTTCAGAAATTGATTAAATGAATTTTGAATAATAGTTATTTCCCTTCTTATTATTTTCTTTCTCTTTTTTTATCAAATTTCCGTATAATATAACTTACAGCAGAAAAAGCAGATCTGATTGTAAAAGACACTGTAAGTTGTGAGTTACTATTCGTTTCTATACCATTTTCATCTTACTTTTGTCGCCAAAGAATGTGTTTTTAAGCCGAAAATGCACTACTGACTTAATGCCTGACTTAGGTTCTTAATAATCGCAATAATGTTTTTTTTTTTTTTTTTTTTTTTTTGGGGGGGGGGGGGGAGATAATTTTTAGAGTATATTTTAATATTCAATCGTTAATTATATAGATATGAGTATAACTCTTTTATTTCTTTTTGCAAATGTTTTCATTGTTAATTTAATTTTTCTTGCGCCATTTCGTCAATTTCACTTACAGAAAAAATTTCAGTTTTAAAATTTAAAAACTGAAGAAGGAAAAATTATCCCGTCGATTAAAAATCTACCGCCAAATTCCAAGATTAAATGTCAATAATGGATGATCGTAAATGTCACATTCACTTGACATTAAGCATAATATAAAAATTAATTATGTCATCAAGTGATTTTTAGTTCGACATTTTACTTCTACTTTTATATATGCTCTGCTAATTTGTTTTTCGTTATTTAAATGAAAATTTATGCTAATCTATATAATCTGGCTAATAGTTTGGCGATTTGTATAATTTGGAGAAATTGGTCCGGTATAACCAAGTAGTACTGAAGAAAAAATTTTGCAATTCAAAGGAAATTTATGCAATTATGCGTTATTACTATAGATAAATTCAACATTTTGAAATAAGAAATTCCCGCTGAATAAAATTTAGAAGTCTTTTTTAATTAACCACTTCCTCTTCAGTATTTCTTACTTCACTATTTCGCTATTCTCTTTCACGCAGGCAAAAAAAAATGTATTTTAAATAATTTATTAGATAAAACGTAAATAACATTTCTCTCTTTTTTTAAAAATATTTTTTTTTTTTTTTAATCTAATTCTACCATTATAAGTCTTACAGGACAAAATAGCAGAACTACTTTTAAAAATGGTTTTATCTGTTAATTCTATGTTATTTGTTTATTTGGGTGTTTGAATTTACTTTTTTACCAAACAATGCGATTTTATGCCAAAAGGGCATATGCCGGAGCGATGTTCGCAATATCTAAATTCTCTCACTCTCTTTTAAATGTGTGAGAGCATTTTTAGGATATTTTTTTATGTTTAATTGTAAATATATAAATAGCAGTTATAGCAAAAAAAATGCGTATAATGTTTAAATTTTTAGTATAAATGTCTTCCTCATCCAAACTGTAAAATAATTTAATTGCAACTTTTTAAAGTTTTGGCGCAGATGTCATATACGCACCACATTCGCACGATTGCAACAAAAAGGCGATTTTATGCCTCACATGGTAAACCGACTATGGTTGTTTATTTATTAATAAATTATTTATTAACTTTCATTTTGTTTTTTAAAATAATATAAATCATTTTGTTCTATAGTTATTAATTAAACTTTTTTATTTATTAATTTTTTTTCAAATAATAGAAAATAATTAAAAAATATTTATGAAATTGGTAATTAAAAACCAAGTTTTCTCCAAACTGGCGCCATAAAAAAATTGCGCCAATGTGGTGCATACATGACATCTGTGTCAAAGTTTTTTCACTATACTTAAGTAGGGAAAATGCAGTATAAATACCGATTAAAGTTTTTTCCAAATACGGAAATTTTGTCAATTTAATAATTTTTATTAATATTTTTTTTTTCATTTTTCAGGAGGAAATTTTGCAATAATAAAGTAATTGCTGTAGTGAGAATTTTAATGTGTGGGTTTTTTTTTTTTTATCGTTGACAACTTTCTGTAACGAAAAATGTTTATTTTTTTCCTGCCATTGTTTTGTAAGAGCTGGTTTTGTCAAAGCCATGTTCAGGTGGTATTCAAATTTTTGAACCCTTCCCAATTACCGCCCCCTTGAGCCGATTTTGCTCATTTGCAATTCCCACTGAGATATTAACCATCTCAATGTACTTGAAAAGTTTGAAGATGATTCTTGCATAATTGTGCCTTTTATCGCGCGGACAAAATTGAATATATATATATATAAAGTTATTAGGTGTGAGTAGCTTTGGGTTCCTGGCTTCATGTAATGAAAAGTTGTGAAGAAATTTTTCAGAAGTTGTACCGTGATGACGACTGTAATAATTAATATTTCTTCATATAAGGGAAAACTTTAAATCCTGTTGCCGTAATGGCCTCATTTCGCTTCCAAATGGTGCACTGTTAGTAATAAACTGAAATAGTTACTTCTAAATAGCAGGTTTTTGTCCAACGTTTAAGATAATTTAATATCACAATGGTGTCTAAATCGTTTTCAGCAATGAGTAAGGTGCTGCTGGAGGTCCAAATTATTTGAAATGCAAATTTAAATTCGTCAGTTCGTTTCATCCATGGTTGATTTTGAAATCAGTGTTGCCAAATGGGCTACTTTTTTTTTAAATTCAGATGCTTGACTGGCACCACTTATTTGAAATAGTAAAATGCGCAGTATTTAATGACATATTAATAAACGCAAAAATAAACGGAATTTCACCGTTTCAAAAAAGTGGTACTAATCAAGAAATCTGAATTTTAAATAAGTAGCCCACTGGCAACACTGTTTGAAATATTGACCAGCGCAGCGGGCATAGCCTGCTAGTATATCATAAAGCAGTTATATTGAAACAAGATTTTTATAACCTATTTTTAAAAGCTCCCAGGGTATGCATACCGAATCTTGCCTATTTTGATATTCATATGATTTCCCTATCTCAAACTATGAAATTATTTTTCTTTTTTACAAAAATAAAATAGTTTGTAGGGAGATAATTTTTTCCTGTTGATATTTCTTCGATAGTAGAAATTTGTGTAGACTTATCAGAAAATGTGGATAATTCTTTACATTTTAGAGTTCCGAAAGCAAAACCATTATAAGATTATTCCTGTGTCTATCTTTTACAGCCATTTTGCTTTTAAAATATAGAATTGGGAAAGTGCAAATTGCTCGAAGTAATAAAGTCTATTGACCCACGTATTTATAGATTATTAACCTACAACTGCAATATTTTTGGAAAATGTAGAGAGATTAATTAAGTTTCTAACATAAAATTGCTTTTATGTCATGTGAAAGCAAACTCAAAAAGGCATTTCTTTTAACTTTAGGCATGATACTTTCAGAGAAACCCTGTTCTTCGTCATAAATGTACTGAAAAAATAGATTCTTACCACTTTTATCTCCGTATCTACTTAATCTAAAATTATAAAATAAAGTACGGGAAGAAGAAGTTAATTTAAACCTTGTAGAAAAACTGTAGAGATTAGCCTAGGTCACATTGCTTTTGAGAAATTGCCAGTTTCCCGCCAATTTCGATTTTTCCAGCATACTGCAAAGGAATTGAAGAGCTCCGGATTTATTAGTCGTCGCATAAATTTAAAGCGATTGTTGATAATAATTTTCGAAAAAAATTGTCAATAATTTGACGAGATATTAACTCTTTAAAACACGGACGGTTTGTGTTTATAAGACACCAGCGGGTTATTTCCCTCATCATCAGCTTTAAAAATCCCGATACGATCTTTCAGTGATACATTTGTGTAATGCAATATCCAGTTAATAATTCATATATATCAATTGTATGGGATACTCTGTTCATGAGTTATACTTGCACTTGCTTGAAACCTAAACGAAAAACAGTGTTTCTTTGCAAAACGCAGAAAGATAGCGTCATTTTTAACCTAACCATTTTACACAATCTGATTTTAAATTGCGTAAATATTGATGTCATTTATTACGACAGCTATGGATGAGGTCAAAGTAACCAAAGAATAGCTACTTAAGCTGAAGAGCGATTTATATCGTGATTACAAAAGATAGCTGCACAGCTATTCTAAAAATATCATCTAATTTTCATTTGAGACATTATGCATTAAAATAATAAATTCCTCTGCCTGTGAACTAATACCGGTGATAGAAATGTATGTGAAAATTTAGTGAGAAGGACGAGAGAAAATGTTATTCCTGACTATTCGGGAAGGTAGCACAAATTGGCAATCACACTGTAAAAAAATAATTGTAAAGGTACTGAATATTTTCTAGGAAACTGGGATTCCAAGAACTTTTCATGTAACGACAACAGGAAAAGTTCATGTAACCGATTCTAAAATTTGAATTTTTGCTGTTACCGTTACAGGAAAAGTTCTAGAAATCTCAGTTTCCTAGAAAAAGTTTAGTACCTTTACAGATTTTCTTTACAGTGCATATTCGATTTAAACTTCCACAATAAAAGCCCCGATTTATCTCTAAGCGAATAATATTTAGTTATCCTTCTAAAACTTTTTTAGGCTTGTCAGAGTCTGTAGAATGTTAAAAAAAAATTTTTAACATTGTGCAGTAGCTTCTAAAAATGTTGTCAGTCAGTTTTTTTTTTCGACGGAGGAATGCAAACGCTGATGCCACAAACTCTTAAGAAATAATGTTTCTTATGAAGGTAAAGTAACATAGGTTGCAGCATATCGCAATAAAAATAATTAAAAATATATATCCATAGTTCTTTTTTCCTTTTTAAAACAATCGGTCCCGGTTTGTTTGCAAGTTAGATATCTGTGAAATAAATCATTAAATTGTCTTAAATTATTGGTATATATTTTCACCCTTAAGAACACTTTGTACGTTTAATACTTGCAAATTCATTAGCAATTAAATCATATTCTAATTTTTTTTGTATCTCAATTCAACTATTAGTAATTTAAATGAATTTCTACTACATTCGAAGCACTGTAAGAATTAATATTATTTGACAGATAAGTTACTTTATCGTTTATTTTGCTACATTCAATTAGACATGCATTCGAACTGAATGCAATGTAGAAAACACTTTCTTGACTATATATTTTCCCCTACAGCGTTTCTTTGAATTGTTCAGCAGACAAGAGATATCTACAACGGACGAGATAAAAAGACGGCAGTTCTTTGGATAATAAATTGTATGCATTAATGAAAAAAGATTCATTGAGTTTGTTCATATATATGAATTAAATAAGGCATTTAATTACATTTCTTTATGATAGTGTAGATATTTATAAATATTTCTTTTTAGATGCGTTAGTAATTATGTAAATGGGTGGCATCTATAGTTGTTATTCAGTCTGTCCATCTGTCCGCATATAACAGAGCAAAAACTACAGAACCGATAATCTGAAACTTAACATTTTTTTGCATACTTTTGTAGGGTAATTTCAAATGTTATAAAAATCAGATGCATAGTTTAATTACAGGGACAATCAAAATTTACATTTGGTAAATGTTACTCCGTTACATTACGGTCAATGGGAGAACATGATTTCAAGTGTATTTAAATGGTGTTACAGTCTTTCAAATAAAATGAAATTGAGATAAATCTATGATGTACACTAAAGTATACATTCTGTACAGTCTGTTGAGCAAAAAATATTTATTGTTAATTTACAGCGCTACCCAACAGTATTCCATTACATAATGGTATACTTGGTACATAATGGTATGTTTTTCCATATACCATTACATAATAGTATATGGAAAAACATTGCTTGGAGTGCGTTTTAATAATATTAAATTATTTCAAATTTTATGAAATTGATATACATTGCTAAGGTTTGCTACAAGTTACTTCCTGTATAATAGAAAACAGACAATATTTAAGAGATATACAAAATATTTCGAATATTGTACTGCATCCAAAGCACTGTACACTATTACATGAAAATCTGAATAGTTTTAAAATTTCCTTATAGTGCGAACGCATCTCATTTGTTAAGTTTTACTGTTATTTATGCCATAACCAATTGTTCAACGTTTATGGACACCATTGGTATCTGTGAAATGCATTAATAAACAATCATGTGATATTTGCATACTTTTTTTAAAATTAGAAACGCTTTTTATATTTAATATTTACAACTTCATTAAGAATACAATAACATACTAAATTCTTTTGTATCTTATTCCAATCGTAACTAATTATAATGAATTTCCAATGCATTCTATGCAATGCAAGAACTAATATTATTTGACATAAATATTTCTTTGCCATTTATTTTGCTGCATTCAATTAGACATGCATTCGAAGTAAATGCAATATATAAAACACTTTCTTGGGGGTAAATTTTCTCCAGAGGCTTTCTTTGAATTCTTAAGAAGGCAAAACATGTTTGCAAAGGACAAGAAAAAATAACATACAAAGACAGCTCTTTATGTAATAAACTGTATGAATTAAGGAAACAAATAAGATGAGTTCTTTTGTGAATACATATGTGAATTAAATAAGGGATTCAATTACATTTTTATTTGATTATGTAGATATTTAGAAGTACTTTTTATGTACAGTAGAGATACGATTAAAAAATACTATTATGTAAGTACATATTTTCAATTAGAAACGCTTTTTATACTTAATATTTGCAAGTTCATTAAGAACTAAATAATATTCAAATTTCTTTTATACCTTATTCCAATTACAAATAATTACAATGAATTTCCACTACATTCTATGCACTGTAAGAATTAATATTCTTTGACAGAAACGATACTTTATCATTCCTTTTGCTACATTCAATTAGGCATGCATTCAAACTAAATGCAATAATAAAACACTTTCTTGATTATATATTTTCCTCCAGACTATTTCTTTGAATTCTTAAGAAGACAAGAGATATCTACAAAAGACGTGAAAAAATAACATAGGAAGACCGCTCTTTGGATAATAAATTGTATGCATAAATGAAACAGAGAAACAAGAAGTTCGTTCTTGAATATATATGTGAATTAAATAAGGCATTTAATTACGTTTCAGTTTGACTGTGTAGATATGTAGAAATATTTCTTTTTCGTAATTATGTAAATACGTAACACCTATAGCCGTAATTCGGATACGTCCGTCTCTCCGCATAAAACAGCACAAAAACTACCATCCGAATCAGTTAAAGTTTAATATATATATGTATTGCATAACTTTGTCAAGTCATTTCAAATTTTATAAAATTCGAATGCATATTTTAATGACAAGAACAATCAATATAAAAAAATCAATTGCTTTTTAATGGTGTTACTGCCTTTTAAACAGAATGAAAATGAGATTAATCTATGATGTTCACTGACAATATACATTCTGTTCAATCTGTGGGGCAAAGAGTATTTGTTATACATTTACAGGACTACACAAATGTACTCCATTACATAATGGTACATGAGGAAACATTATTTGGAGTGCGTTTTAAAAATCTTAAACTATTTCACATTTTATGAAATTGATAATACATTGCTGAGTTTTAATTCAAGTTACTTCCTGTATAATAGAAAGCAGATAGTATTTACAGGGATACAAAAGATTTCGGGTATTGTACTGTATCTGAAGCACTGTACAGTGATACACGAAGATCTGAATATTTTTAAAACTTAGTTATAGTACGAACGCACTTCATTTGCTAAGTTTGACATGCAATTTCCGATTGTTGTTAATACCACACGAAATCATTCCAAGTTTTTGAACGTCATTGGTATGAGTGAAATAAATTATTAAACAATTATATTAATAAGAACATTTCATATTTATTTACTTAGAACAGGTGTCACAAATAAAAAATTAAAAATTAAAAAGTTGACATGTTTCGATTCATTCATAAGAACCGTATTCATAACACATAAAATCTGTAGAAAACTAAATGACACTGGATATAAATATAATTTAAAAACCCAAAACACAAAACATTGCGCCCCCTATGATCGTGAATAGCCATTGCCACCGCGGCATATAAATATAATATATTTTGATCATATATTAAATTTAATATGTATAAAATTAATATTAATAAAAGTAGAAATGTCAACATGTTAACATGTCAACTTTTTAATTTTTTATTTTTTATTTGTGACACCTGTTCTAAGTAAATAAATATGAAATGTTTTTTATACGTAAATGAAAAAGGTGAAATGATTTTGTTTTAGTTTTTTCGTTTTGAAAAAACGAAAGCTAACAACAGTTTTAACATTGAATTATATTAATTTCAGTATATATACTGTATTTACTCGTGTATACCGCACACTCGTCTATAACGCGCACCCCGTACTTAAAAAGAAAAATGACATTTTTTTAAAAATCTCGTATATAACGCGCACCATGAATTTGATAGGCAAATGGAGGAATGACGAATGAATTTCAGTAAAGAAAGTTGAAAAAAACATTACATTAAGCCCAAAAGAAGACGAAAATACATTTTTAGACTTCAGGTAGGGAGTAAATGATGGGGAGAAGGAGTGACTGACGGTAGTGAGAATTGCTAATTAGCATTTATATAATGTTAATGTATAAAGAAATGCAATGAGTGAAATAAAGATGCAATAATACTTCAATTAAATAAGATTTTCTGATAATTATGTCTCCTTTGAATATACTTCTTGATTCATACACTGTAAAAAAAAGGGTCGATCTACTAAAAAAACTTTAGTGATCTTTGTAATTACTAAAAAATTTTTAGTAATCTTAGTCGGTTACTAGAAAATCTGTAAGAATCACTAGAAAAAAGTTAGCAATGAATAAGAGTTAATAGTTTTTATACTTTTAATAGCTATTACTAAAACTCATTTGGTGTGGCCTTGATAGCATAGTGGTTATAGTAACGAACTCCAGGATGAAAGGTCCCGGGTTCGAGGCTGGACACAGCCAATTACGCCCCGAATGCATGTAGTGTAAGTACTCATTAATAAAGGGATTATGAAAAACCTGTCGGAGGTGGTAGCAATGTTTGGTGCTGCCATCTATTGCGGTTTTGCCGAAAATCTATCGCTTCAGAAGTCTGGATGCAGCTCGAAGGAAGCTCTTGCCCTTCGGGTGCACGTAAAGGTTATTAAAAATCATTGTGGAGCTATTACTAAATTTGCTTGGTGGTTCATACTAAAAATTTTTAAGTTAATTATACAAAAAATTCTTTTGTTCAATTTACAAAACAAATCCTTGTTTCACTTACAAAAAAAAGTTTGTAATGATTACTAAAAATTCTGTGGAATACAAATTTACTAAAAAATTTTTAGTAACCTCTTGAATTTTTTTTTACAGTGTATGTATATCGTGTGATTACATCCACCAGTAAAAAATTCTTCCGTGTATGACGCGCACATAGAAGTTTTGCCCTATTTTTTTTTTTTTTTTTTTTGAAAAAAGTACGCTTTATACACGAGTAAATACGGTATGTATATATTTCAATAAGAAACGCTTTTTATATTTTATATTTATAAGTGCATCAAGAATTCCATAATATTCTAATTTGTTTTGAATCTTATTCCAATCGTAACTAATCATAATGAATTTCCACTGCATTCTATGCATTACAAGAATTAATATTATTTGGCAGAAATGTTACTTTGCCATTCAGTTTTCCACATTCAATTAGACATGCATTCGAACTAAATGCTATAATAAAAAACTTTCTTGTCTATATATTTTTCCCCTGAGAATTTCTTTGAATTCTTAAGAAGACAAGAAATATCTACAAAGATCGAGAAACATAATATGAAGACAGCTCTTCGGATTATAAATTGTATAAAAAAATGAAAAAAAAAGATACAAGGAGTTCGTCCTTGAATATATATGTGAATTAAATAAGGCATCTAATTACGCTCCAATTTGATTGTGCAGATATTTACAAATTATTAGACAATTACATGGATATCAGTATATATATATATTTTCAATAAGAAACTATGTTTATATTTTATATTTACAAGTTCATTATGAATTCAATAATATTCTAATTTGTTTTGAATCTTATTCTAATCGTAACTAGTCAGAATGAATTTCCACTGCATGCTATGCATTGCAAGATTTAATATTATTTGGTAGAAATGTTACTTTGCCATTCATTATCCTACATTCAACTAGACATGCATTTGAACTAAATGCTATAATAAAAAACTTTCTTGTCTATATATTTTCCCCCAGAGAATTTCTTTGAATTCTTAAGAATACAGGAGATATCCGCTAGGACAAGAAAAAATAGTTTAGAAAGATAGTTCTTTGGACAATAAACTGTATTCATCAATAAACAAAACGAATATTGCACAGTTAAACTGATGGCATAGAACTCACAGGCTATGCGCACTAATTGTATAATACAGCCTTATATAATAATGTCCTTCGAAAAACGAATTAAGGAAGGAAATAGCTCCTGTCCCCCTTCTTTATATTTATCCAATGTACACCCAATACTAATCATGTAGGCGCCTCATTAGAACGTTCCTATATCTAAGACTTACACGAAATCTGATAATTCTGCATGAAAAACCTATTTACATAAATTAAGGTGAGGGGCATTAGCCCCCGTTTCTTTTCTCAATACCTATCTAATGAAACCATAATATTAATCATGGATGTGCCTCATCAGAATGATCCTATATCTAAGATTTGAGCAAAAAACTGATAATTCTGCATGAGAAACTCATTTATATAAATTATGGGAAGGCGAATTATCCCCCGTCCTTCTTCTTATACTTATCAAATGTACTCTCAAAACTAACCAGGGAAGCGCCTTATCATAATAAACCTATATCCAAAATTTCATATGAATCAGATATTTTTATCATGAGTTATCGCGTTACGCACGTACGTACGAATGTACATGCATACAGAACGGGCGATCACATAAGCTCTCAGGCTTTGATTGCCTGTGAGATATAATGCATGAGTGAGATACAATGTAAAAAGTGATACAATATATTATTCCTTGAATAAATTTATGAATTAAAATAAGGCATTTAATTAAACTTCCATTTGATCCTGACAATTTTATGCAAGCTGGTATTAAAATGTGTAATTGATCTTATTTATCAGTCTCGAAAATTGATGTTATTTATTACGACAGCGATGTAAGAGACTAAAGTAACCGAAGAATGGCCATCAAAACTGAACAGAATGGTATTGGTATAACAGAAGATATCCTCACTGCTAATCTAAAAATTCACTCTAATTTTATTTAATCCTTTCTGTCTTAGAGGTCCCACTCCGAACACACGTAATTTTAATTCCAATCTTTCAAATAATACCAAGAATATTTTAATTAAATTTTGCATTTAGAATAAAAGCTTAAATTAAGAAATTCTTAATTTCTAAAAAAGACATTTGTAAAATCTGCTGTTAGTTAATAATATCTCATTTTACGGACAGAATTTGCCTTTACCACAAAGGGTTAAATCATTACGCATTAAATGAAAAATTTACATTCTTGTGAACTAACACCGGTGATAGAAGTTTATGTAAAAAATAGTGTCAGAATTAGTGAGAAAATATTATTGCTGGTTATTCGTGGAGGTAGCACAAATTTGAAGCCATAATTGATTTAAATATCTAGAATGCCCCGATTTAGCTCCAAGCGATTCTTATTTATCAATCTTCCTAAAAATACTTTTTAGGCTGTAAGAGCCTATAGAGTGTTATAAAATTAAAAATACTGTATAGTAGCTCCTAAAAGGCTTATGAATCAGTTCTTCTTTGGTTAAGACATGCAGAAACCGGTGACGCATACTCTTAAAAAAGCGTTTCTTATGAAGGCAATGTGACATAAGATGCAGCATATCCCAATAAAAGTATATTTTTAAAAAAGCATATTCATAGTTGTTTTTTTTTCTTTTTTTATACCCAATCGGTCCAAGTTTGTGGACGCAACAGGTGTAAATGAAATAAATTATTAAACTATGTTATGGTATTGGTATTTATTAAAAACACTTTTATGTTTAAGTTATTTCCAAGTTCATTAATAATTAAATTATATTCTAATTGCTTTTGTATCCTATTCCAATCGTAACTAGTTAGAATGAATTTCCATTGCATTCTAGACATTGTAAGAATTAATATTATTTGATACAAATGTTATTTCACCATTTATTTTGCAACATTCAATTAGACATGCATTCGAACTAAATGCAATATATAAAACACTTTCTTCACAGTATATTTTCCCCAGAGGATTTCTTTGAGTTCTTTAGAAAACAAGATATATCTAGAAAGACGAAAAAATAACTCGGACAGACACCTCTTTGGGTAATAAATTGTATACATTAACGACAAAAGATACAATGGATTTGTTCTTGAATAAATATGTAAATTAAATAAGATATTTAATTTAAGGCATTTCGTGTAAATATTTAGAAATGGTTCTTTTTTTATTGTATAGTCTTTTCTTCCGTTAGTAAGAATCAGAAAATAAAGAATAATTTCAAATTGGCTTTTTCATATATACTTTTTCTACCTCTGTTCATCCATTTCACAGGCTCTGCCGAAATTCCATCCCATCAATCTTTGTTTTTTAAATGATAGGGAATAATGATTATGCACAAAGGGATTATAGATAGGTGGACAACTTGCTCGCGTGTGAGTCTACAAATTCAACTGGTAAAAAAAAAATATTTTTTGTTATTTGCGCAAAAATTGCTAAATGTGTTATCGGTCAGTTTTTTCCGATATCGGAATTAACAAACCTGTGTCACAAATTCTTACAAAAATAGCGGTCTTTATTAAGGTACTGTGACTTAAATTGTAGCATTTCGTAATAAAGTTATTTAAAAATATATTCATTATTTCTTTTTCTTTTCTTTTTATTTATTTCATACCCAATCGTTCGAAGTTTGTGGATGCCATTAGTATCAAGAAAAAAATTTTTAAACATTAATAGGATATTTAAAAATGTATGTATATATATATACACGGTATTCCAGAAGTAATGGAACAAACTTAAAGAGGAGGTAAGGGACATCACAAGGATGCATAGCAACCCATAGTCGGAAATCCCGTTCGTCGGTAGGTTCTGTTGTTCACAAGAGCACTGGAGAAAAACAGTTTTCTTAGATTCGGGAATTTTTAAATTCATAATTTATACCAGAAATTTTACATAGCATTTTTGGCTACGTAAATTACATATCCAAATTTTCTGAGGAATCTGAAATTAATCTGTTTGCAAGATTCATCTGTGCTACACAGTAAAAAAAAATCTGCAAAGGTACTAAACCTTTTCTAGGAAGCTGGGATTCCTAGAACTTTTCCTGTAACGGTAACAGCAAAAATTCAAGTTTCAGAATCGATTACATGAATTTTTCCTATTATCGTTACATGAAAAGTTCTTGGAATCCCAGTTTCTTAGAAAAGGTTTAGTATCTTTGCAGATTTTTTTACAGTGTACTGCGGATATCCAACGAAATTCAGGTGCGTTTGAGCGAGTCCGCCAATCCATGGTTCGACGGTGTAATGCATGCATCGCTAGCAATAGTGGGAACTTTAAACATTTTTTGTAACATTTTCACATATCATCAACCACAGTAAATTTAATCTCTTTGACCAATAAATTATATAAGATGATTTCAGTCTTGTGTCTCTTCGTCCTTTGTACCTATCATACTACCTTCCCATGACGTTTCCGATCATGGGTTGCTATGCAATTCTGAATCCTTGTGATCTCCCTTGCCTTCCCTTAAAGTTTATCCCATTACTTCTGGGACACCCTGTATATATATATATTTCAAATAGAAATGCTTTTTATATTGAATATTTATTAAGAATTAAATTTAGAAAAAGTTAATTAAGAATTAAATAATATTCTAGTTTCTTTTGTATCTTATTATAACAATGATTAGAATGAATTTCTACTCCATTTTGTGCACTAAAATAAATTAATATAATTTGACAGAAATGTTACGTTATCATTTACTTTGCCACATTCAATTAGACATTCATTCGAACTAAACGCAATAATAAAACGCTTTCTGGACTATGTATTTTTCTCCGGAGGATTTCTTTGAATTCTTAAGAAGACAAGAGATATCTACAAAAGTCGAGAAAAAAATAACATAGGAAAACAGCTCTTTAGATAATAAATTGTATGCATTAATAAAAAAAGATACAATGAATTCGTTATTCAATAAATGTGAATTAATATACGGCATTTAATTGGATTTCTATATGATCGGGTAGCTATTTCGTAACATTTCTTTTTTCAGTGTATAGTATTTTTCAACGTTAGTAGCAATTTGCAAAACCAAAAATATTTTGAAATTAATATTGTATTTTTTCTGCAACATTTTTGCATCGATTAAACAGGGTAAAAGTAAAGTCTACATGTTCGAATCTTTGTTTTGGAAAATTAGTACAAACAATGAATTGTGCACAAAGGGAGATAGATGTCTGAAAAGCGTGCTCATAGGTAAGTGTTCCAAATTCATTTGTCTCCAAATTCAATTGGTAAAAATTTAGAATTTATGTATTTTATTTCTTTTGACAACGTTATAGTAGCTTTAGTCTAATACACTGGTTAGCAGAATTAAAAAAGATAATGAAAAAAAATATGCTTACTAAGTCACTGTTGTAACTAATACCCAATTTACTGCAATTATTTATGTTTAAGAAATACAATCGAACGCTAAATTGTACTTATGCGAGTACCAAAATATTCAAATTTGTTAATTGACATTGTTGTGCGCAATAGAAGTATATTGGAGTTTCAATTTTGAGTTTTGTAAAATTTTAATGTAATTTTTGAGAGTGATCAGTATTCATTACTTATGGCTCAGATGCATCATTTTAGTGGAGGCCCACAGGGGAATCGTGAGAGGCTAAACGTAAATGGAGGTCACCCATAATTTAAATATTTTTAAAGTATTATATGAAGAATTTAGAGCTATTTTTTAAAAACTGGATCCGTTGATAAACCTTTTGGTCAAGGGCGACTAAAATGAGAAATTGCTTTCGAAAACCGTTTTCTGCCCTTATCTGCTCGAAGAAACCACGAAGCAACAATAAGAGATTTGGCTTTAGATCTCAGGCTTACACAGTAGCTTGACCGCAGGAAGGTTCTACTGCCGCACGAAGGTTTAAAGAGCGTATGTACATATGCGAGAAAACAAATAGTTTATGTCCCACTCATTCATACACTATAAAAAAAGTCCGTTAAATTTACGGCAAAATCTGCGGGCAGCAATGTCGCCAGTAATGTTTGCCGTAAAATTTTCTGTAAAATTAAATGGATATTTTTTACATCTAATTTTAATGCAATATTTACCGCAAAAACTGCTGGCAACATTGCTGCGTCTTAAATTTAACGGACTTTTACAATGTATAAACTGCACTGTAAAAAAAAATCTGTAAAGGTACTAATCATTTTCTAGGAAACTGGGATTCCAAGAACTTTTCATGTAACGGTAACAGGAAAAATCCATGTAACCTATTCTAAAACTTGAGTTTTTCCTGTTACCGTTACAGGAAAAATTCTTGGAATCCCAGTTTCCTAGATAAAGTGTAGTACCTTTACAGATTTTTTTTACAGTGTGATGCCATCGACATGTTTGATGGATCCAATAACACTAAGCCGAGTATTGTTTATTGACAAGTCCAGATAAAGTCTGAACACTAATTTTAAATATTTTTTGATATGAAGAAAGGATAGAATGTGTAACTTGTATGTCCTTCCTTTGAAATATCCACTTCTGCGATCTCGGTTTAATGGTTTAGATAATAATCATATTAACTACCCGCAATTATCTGGATATCTGTGAAAGAAATTCTGTAACTACTCTGAGGTATGTAAATGAAGTATTGGAACCCCAAATTAGACTGGTTAGGGTTACTGTTGGCCCAGAAGTTTTGCTAATGAAAGTTACTGCTCGGCCTTTTCGAACATATTGGTGTCAAAACATTTACGAACAGGAGACATCAGTCGAGTGGATTAAACACCTTACTTGAACCTGATTGAACATGCGTTAAATGCCTTAGAGCGACTAATATCAAAGCGCTAAATTGCTCACCGGATCCTCCAGGATCTGAAACGTTCACATTTAGAAGATTGGAGGACAAATTTTAAGAAACTTTATTAACACGTTTGAAAAAATTTCACCAATGATTAACATTTGGAAAATAACAGTACCCGTACTAACCTTGGGTAGCACAACCTTCACAAAAACATTGAGAAAACAGACGCAGTTTTCTTTCATCAACTTTTGTATTAAAAATCTTTATAACATTGATACTTATAAATGTTGCGTTTTTTCTTTCAATTATTTCTTAAAGTCCTTTTGTAATGCAATCAAATAGAAAATTTTAAAGAAAAAAATTCTTATTCCGTCTGCCAGTGAACACTCTCAATGTGATGAGAATATGCTCAGTGCTGTTGGATTGATAGCAGAGGTAAATAAAGATGTGACTTGCAATCCTTCCTCGATATTTAAACAATTCTGTGATAAAAAATTATTATTATTTGTATTTAAACAAGCCAAAATTTTTCATTAAAATTTTCTGGTTTAAATTCAGATTCTTTAAAATGCGTAATTCCTAGAACATACTCTATCACGGTCCCCAATTAGTGGATAAAATGGTCCAATTTTCTCTTTTTTAAGTAAAACTTTACCAGATTTTTCCACTATCAATCTTTTTATTTTCATCTTTCATATCTTCAATTCAAAATATTGTAAAATGTTATCCTTTACAGTGCAATATAAAGCACAATTGCTCCAGGGTTTTATGGGTCCGATAAATTCGGATAGCGAGTAAAATATGCTAGTCGTTGGTTAATGTATTTTCAATCTCCCTCACCACGCTATGGATTTAAAGAAATCCAAAATGAAACACATAATATTTATGATTTAAGTGAGAAAAACTAATACTTGTAGTTGAGAATCATTAGTTGAATTTTGATGGGTTTTTTGAGAAATTTAATTAAATAGATTTCCTTTTAATTTTTGTTCGGTTACAAATTTTCATTTTTTTTCTTGTCTTCAGCTAGAGTATCAGCTAAAGCGATGTAGGTAAGCAGGGTTCGTCCGGGTACCATTGGTTTTCCAGATCTATTACCAGTACAGTAAACTCTATATTATCCACCCTAATGTGGCCGAAGGTTTAACCGGATACTAAAAAAGCTAGATAGGGTGGAGTTCTTTAAATATTTACTTATTTTCTATCCTCCTCAAGCCATGATATTAAAATCGCAAGTTACACGATTTGAAATAAATTAAAAATATACCGTACGTACAGTTCCGATATAAGCAAAATTTTAACGTAAAATCTACACTGTAAAAAAAATCATGCTACTAAAAAATTTTTTAGTAAATTTGTATTCCACAGAGTTTTTTGGTAACCATTACTCACAGTACAAATTGTTACCATTCCTTTTTTTTTTTTTTTTTTTTTTTTTTTTTTTTTTTTTTTTGCAAGTGAAACAAATATTTCTTTTGTAAACTGAACAAAAGAATTTTTTGTATAACTAACTTAAAACTTTTTAGTATGAGCCACGAAGCAAATTTTAGTAACAGCTCCAAAATTATTTTAGTAACCATTACTGACAGACTCTTAGTAATTATTCCAAACGCAATTTTAGCAAGCGAAATAAACATTTATTTTGTAAAAAAATGTGGGAAAGAAGGCAGTCTTCTGCAGCGGAAGATTTTTGGCAAAGCCTCAATAGATGACAGCATCAAGCATTGCCACCTGCTGAACTTTGATATGCTTCTGAAGGGGTAGAAAAGATCAAAGATGCTCAAAGAATGATCAAATTACCCATGGTAAATGCTACGACAGGATATTAATAACCCCTTTATTTAACGAGTACACTGTAAAAAAAAGGGGTCGATCTACTAAAAAAAATTTAGTGATCCATGCAATTACTAAAAAAAAATTTAGTAATCTTACTCGGTTACAAGAAAATCTGTAAGAATTACTAGAAAAAAAGCTAGCAACGAATAGAGTACATAGTTTTATAATTTTAATAGCTATTACTAAAACCCACTTGGTGTGGCCGTGATAGCCTAGTGATCATAGCACAGAACTCCAGGCTTTAAGGTCCCGGGTTCGATGCTGGATACCACCAAATACGCACCGAATGTATGCAGTGTAAGTATTCCAATTAAATAAAGAGATTATCAAAATCCTGTTGGAGCAGGTAGCAACGTTTGGTGCAGCCATCTATTGCGGCATAGCCGAAAAACTTCCTCTTCAGAAGTCTGTCTTTTTACTCACTGGATGCAACTCGAAGGAAGCTAATGCCCTTCGGGCACACGTACTGGTTATTAAAAATATTTTTGGACTATTACTAAAATTTGCTTGGTGGCTCATACTAAAAACTTTTAAGTTAGTTATACAAAAAATTATTTTGTTCAGTTTACATATGAAATATTTGTTTCACTTGCAAAAAAAAGTTTGTAATGGTTATTAAAAAAATCTGTGGAATACAAAATTACTAAAAAATTTTAGTAACCTCTTGAAAAATTTTTACAGTGTACTTACACTGCATACACTCGGTGCGTCTTTGGTTGTGTCGAGCATCGAACTTGGGACTTTTCAGCCTGGAGTTCGGTGTTATGACTACTAGGCTATCACGGCCACACCAAGTGAGTTTTAGTAATAGCTATTAAAAATATAAAACTATTAACTCTATTCGTTGCTAGCTTTTTTCTAATGATTCTTACAGATTTTCTTGTAACAGTGTAAGATTACAAAAGATTTTTTAGTAATTGCAAGGGTCACTGGGACAAACTAAAATTTTTTTAGTAGATCGACTCATTTTTTACAGTGTAAACCTTATTCTTTAAAAATGAGTAAATCCTATTTTACTCTTAATTAATAAACGCCGACATATTGGTAGGTAAAAATTTCACTTTTATATTTCTATATCTAAGTTCATCAATGGACGGACGCAAACATGCTCTGACAAGAATTAGCAAATCTCTTCTCAGCATTTTATTGTCTTTCAATTATTTTCTTAACTCGGTGTGAACTCATTTCTGAACCAGATTTCAAGGATCACTTAATTCATATCTGTTTTCTTTTTATATGTGTAGTATAGGAATCATGATCCTGATTTTTCCGTTATTTAAAAGCTCTTGGTTCGTTTGACTTTTCTATTAAACATAATCTTATCGTTGGTTTTTGATTTAATGCAAGCTAATATGGTGACTCGTTCTTTTCTTATATTTTATTCCGAAACAGCGTTTTTTCTTTGTTGTGAGCATTTTAATAGGAAGCATTATATAACTTTAACCAGTTTCATCGTAGTTGTACATTTGCTCCCGAGAAATTTTCTACTGTTGAATAAGCTTAGCAAAACAGTCTATTGTAACAAAGATATAGCTTATTTTTCAGCAGATACCACCACCCGACTTATGTCAACATTATGTTTTTACCTTTTACGTTTTGTTTCATCCCACTTTTACTGACTTTCGAAGCACTTCACTTTTTAGTTCCTGATCCATTTTTGTTTCAGTCTACCATTGTACTTTTACCAACTCCTAGCTTTGAAATAGTGTTTTTTTTTCTTGTTACCACAGAATGCAGTTGATTTTTAGGGCGTAATTTTGCATCCATAGGCAGTACATTTTTTTTTTTTTTTTTTTTTTTTTTTTTTTTTTTTTTTTTTTTAATCACGCATGTCGTGAAACTTCAATACATAAACAGAAAACACATCAAGACAACACGAATGTAACCAGGAACCGTGCCAAAAACAACCGCCCTTGTTAACATCCAAAGCAAAACTAACGAAACATGTTATCAAGCCTTAACTCTCTAATAGCACTGTTCCATGGACAGAAACTTACCTGTTTCGGTCGCTCGCTACATTTCTCATTTTTTTAATAAGACCAGTAGTACGGAGGGCTGGATATTCGGAAGCCGGATAGTTGAGAATTTATATATTTATTTATTTATATTTTACTATATTTTTTAAATAAAAAAATTAATTTAGTATAAACGCGCAAAATTTTGTTTTACTTAAATAGAAAATTTCTATAAAAATCTTTGTTACCGAACACATCCTGGTCTTGAAATTCCAGGAACCATGCGAGCCGTAGGTATGTAGGAATCACGGAGAGACACGAGGAATGCCGCACTCCATGAATTTATACTAACTAATTCTTTGATAGTCCAGGTAATTGGTTACTACAGAAAATCTACTTCCTATTACGTGGGGGTTTTTTGCATTGCATACATTATTGGATTCAAGAAATACTGGATTAAAATATTTTATTATTGTGTTACAGAAACTTATTCCCTTCCTGTTCCTTAGATTTTAAGTAAATGACTCGTTCGCTGGCTAAAGCGAAAAAGAATGGCGTTTACTTTGCATAAAATGAACACCATTTCATGTTTTAAAACTTGGTTCTTTTAATAAAAGTAGGAGAAAAGTGGGATGTCACTAAATGAAGCACATTGAAAGGCGTGTAGTAAATAAAAAATGTCATTTGTGGTGATTATTTAGTTACTTTATTTTATTTTATTTTTACAAATAAAACACAGTTAATTAAACGATCAACAATAGTAACAAAAATTTAAACATTCGGATCAAGCATAAATTGGTGTCCAGATTAAAAGAAAAAAATCCCCATTGAATCTTTTTTGTGGGATTCTTGAAAAATAATGTTTATTAAAAATGAGAATGGATCCAATAATATGGATTTTCTGTGCATTTTCAATTTAATAACTTTTATATATAATAAATGTATTTTTTCAATAGTACTAACACATAATTCTTTTTTTTCAGGTGAAGTAAACTTTTTGACTCTTGGATTAAAATATAAAGAAACTTCAGTTAAGTATAAATGCAGAAATTAATATTCATATTTCATATTTTAATTCAAAAAGAATAAAAGTGTGAAAGCTATTAAAGTCTTTTTTCTATCTGTACTACCATGCCTACATTTTATGTTTTTTGCAAGTAAAATTACACACGCACATACAAATATATATTAATAGTACATAGTTCTTAATGGTAAAATGTAATATGGAACAAGGTACAGTATTAAGAGACAGTATTCACAAGAAATAAAACAGAAAGTCACTAAATATTTAAATATATTTATTGAAAAATTAGTATGGTAGTTTTTTAATAATTTGTGTCGTAAATTTAAAGCAAACATTGAACTTTTTTCAATAAATATTTTCATAAATTAAATGAATCTATAAAAGAATATCAAGACAAAATTCTAATTACTTTCTTAGATAAAGCAAACACAAATTACACTATTATTTTTTTAATCATTATATGCCAAAATACTTAAAAAGGCTTATAAGAATGAGAAAAATTACGAAATTTTTAAATCTAACAAACACGTTATTGAAAAAAAAAGCTAAAGCACTGTCATAATTTAAAAAAAATTCAAGATAAAACCAAATAGTACTAGTTTTCTTTATTTGGTTATAGTCCATAAATTTAAAAAAAACATCCTATAATGTTTGGAGCTATAATGCGCAGGAATTTACTGTATAGTACATACACGAATATATAAGTAAATATACTTTACTGCTAATATCATTTTAAAAATTTATTATCCCTTATAGTAATATTTTCCCATTATCATTAAATATATTAAGGAATTAGTTGTTTTATGGCAACATTTACTGATTATTATTATTATTATTATTATTATTATTTATTATCATTATCTTTGAAAATAATGAACTAAAAGTTAAATTTATTTTGGAAAAAAAATAAAATTGCTTAATAATTTTAGTCATTTTTTAAACCTTTTCTATTTAATATTTCATGAGGCTTCGTGAAAAAAAACATATTTCTTGTAATACTAAATATATATACTATATTTTTCTAAAGTTAATGCTCCTATAAGTAAGGTTACTCTTTATATTTATCAAAAATATTGAACTGAGTAAACATTTTTGGCGAAATAATAAATCATTATCATATTCCTATGGGGAAAAATATCGTTAATGATGTATAAAAGCTATTTTAACTTTCAAAATTTAAATTTTTTTCTGAAAAGAATACAGCTATTATTCGTTGTTAAGAATCTATTCAATAAAAATATTAGATTAATTAATGATCTGATGAATTTAAAGTTCTTCAGTTTTTCAAGCGACAGATGACAGTTTTCATCATTCATATTTAATAAGATGTGATGCAAAGAAGATAAAATATTTTTTGAATAGTCAAATACAATTTTAAATTTTAAACATGCTGCTCTTCAAATAAATTTCTTCGCTATTGTAGTATTTAATGGTGAGATTGGGGACCATTTCTAAAACAAGACATTAATAAGATTTTATTAATATCAAAACCATTAAAATATTTTAATATACATTTATCATTATTGTTAGCTAATACATTTTTTTTTTCATTTGCATATTATGCATTTTTTATTTATTATTCATAAAACCAGATCGTACATGTACGATACAAGATACCTCCACAAAATAAACTAGTAAAAAAAGTATAATTTCCTAAAATAAATTATTGCGAAATATACAGAATTGTTTCAACAACGTCTCAACATAAGAATCACCGGAATTGTAATTTTTGACGTAGCGTGGGATACGATTTTACAATCAAAGGTCATACAAATTTGCCGCTTGGAAATGCAGACAGCTTCTCATAGTTGTTAACAAATATCTAATCATCCATAACGATCCTGTTCAGGCACTCGCTGACTTTCATAGCGATATTGCTGCAGACAATTCAATGTTGCTCCAATGCATTTGGTTTTGTGTAAAGGATTAATGTTCTTTGGTTCCCGAATGAAGCACAATTTCCGGGGGATTTCATGCATGGCCAATTTCTTCTGTATTTTTATGGAACGATATCATGATACCGTTTTCGTATACAGCATCTGCAAATTAGTTAAAAATATATATATTTATAGAATGGAATCCACAGAGGGAATACATACTGTTTCAATATAGAAAAATAGTTCAAGTTTACCATTGATATAAAAGTTCGATGAAACTTTCTTATGTGATTTTGCAAATGTTCCATAAATAAATCATTTCTTTCCACAGAATTAATTTCCTTTGGCAGTTAATTTCTGTCGATGAAATAAATTGCAGTGCAAATTCTTGATTAATGAGGGTTGGATGCTCGAAGAGGTAAATTAGTTGCATATTATTGTACAGTTGATCTTTTACAATACTCCATGCATCGAAATCAAGTAGAGTACTCTCATTTGATCGTCGAATACAACCCTTATAGTCATTTGGTCGTATTTTTTATCGTGGTGGCCATTGAATAAAACCTCTGCTCGCTAAGCGATAGCGTCAGTTATGACACTTAACGCCGTCTATGGATAAACTTCGGCAACATTACTAATATTCTGACTTTTAACTCGTTAATTTCACTTAATATTTAAAAAGTTCTTAACTTATTAAATTACCCAAGAAATTTATAGACACCCTGTATTATGTACAGTTAAATCAATATTTTATAGCATTTTTCTGAACTTTTTTACTTAACTCTTAATAATCCCATTGAAAGTTTTTCAAAAAGAATATTGTTTTGAAAGCTATCCATGCATTCTTACAAGTAGTGTCAGAGACAGCATTGAAAGGTTTATTTATTTACTTCTTTTTTCATGAACTAAATTGTATTTAAATAAATCCTCTGCAGATTGTTTAATTTAAAAAGAAAAATGTTATTTTGTTAATCTAAACAGTAAATGAAATTAATTAACCTGTATTTAAAATAAATTAAATTTCATTATTTTTCTTTGCCAATATGCAAGATGTCCAAAAAGCCCCAGACACTTTGTATAATTCAATATAAAAACAAGGAATTGTCAAACAGAATTGTTGTATCAACTATGCATATATGGCTGAAAGTTTTTCTTGAAGCTAATTAGAATAATTTGTTTCAAACTTCGATTATAGATGGCCCTATTTGTTTCGCTTCAAACTTCCGTTTAACCAAATATTTCATTTCAAATTTCCATTTCTTTCTGATTTTCAGATGTGTTTTCACACTGTGAATAGAAATAAAGACTCCCAGCGAAAAAGCTAATTGCATAGGTTGGTATTTTGAAACCAAATCCAAACTAATTTGAAATAATAATAAAAAAATATTTTAGGCCAAACATGTTGATCAGTGGCATCATCTATGATCGAAGTTTGGAAGCTTATTTTTAATTCACTGCAAGAAAACTTTTCATCTTGAAAAGTATTTTAATACAAACTTTTTCTTATCAGACCATTAATTTATTTTATATTGAATTTTAAAATTGCCATGGATTTTATTGGGCAATCTATATAAAAAAGAAGAAATTAATTTTCCTTTCCTTATTTAACATCCCTTATTAAATAATGTATCTTCTTGCACCTACAAAAATTGTTGAACTTTACTCTTTTTTTCTAGAACATTTCTGTTCCATTATTTAGGATTTCTATTTACTTGAGTGAACGTTAAAAATTGACACACACTTCAGAAAATCTATTTGCAAATAGTTTGTGAAAAATAAACAAAATTTAATGCCAAGTCGATTGACAAATGGAAAGAGTACTGAAATTCAAGTCAACAATAAAGAAAATGTAGGAATCACTTAGATGCTGTTTTATCTTGAATATCTTTGAGAAACATTTTATGTAAAAGATAGATAATGATAAGCAAAATAAAAAGGGAACTATCTTGCTATCAATCTTACATATCAAATTTTATTTTTAACATTTTGCTGAAAGTATGTCAAAATAATAATCTTAAAATTTTATTTATGGAATTTGTGTTATGTATACATCTATACATTCATGCATAACTTATTAGACGTAAGGATTTAAAATGAATTATATGTATAAATATGTATCTTAAAATATATTTGGAATAGATTAGAATAATTAAATACTTCGGTTACAGAAGCCTTGTTTTCTAGAATGATATTAAAGGATGCATTTAGGTACACATCTTTCTGCACATAAACAATAAAAAAATATTTCATTGTATTACATCTAAAACTGCCGTTAATCCTAGTGTAAAAAATTGCACTTAAAAGTATCTGTGTTGAAGCATGTAATTTCAAATTTACATAAGATTAAAAGCATTCAAATATGTACTTTAATTAAGATATAAAAAGTTCATTGTGGATAAACGATTTTCCACTAAAATATTTTATAAATATTCTTGAATTAGATGAGTTGTACTGCAGAATATTTTCCATATAATACGACAATATATTTTCCTAGTATAAACATTTAATAAATAATAATCGTAAAACGCAAATTTCTTGATGCAAATGTTTATCACGTTTTGTTTTATCACAAAAGCATGAAACCATGTTTGATTATAAACGTGTTTCCTTATTTCTTCATAAAATAAATGTTACTTTTATCTAAATTTACAAAATGCTTTCAAGACATTGTGGCCAAGAAATTAAGAAACGTTCATAGTTACTTCATTTTATATGCTTTAATAATAATAATAATAATAATAAGTGAATTCATAAAATAATACAATAAAATAATTTTAAAAATTATATTAAGCATTTTGAAAATGAAAGTCTAATGAATTTGACATGTTAGATTCAGATTCAGATGACGATAGTTTACCTAATTCAAGTTAACAGTATCCAGATTCGAGTTTCTTTAACGCAAATGGTCAGCCTAATGGCTTAATAATAACAATCTCGACATAGCTGTGGTTGTTCGGCCGCTTCAAAACCCGAAACCCACCCTTCTTTCCTACTTTTCGTTGTCTTTGATTTAATCAACCTTCTTTTTAAATTCGTTTGTTTTCAATTTTTGATTTTAATTATTTTTTTTCACAACCGGGATTCCGCTAGAAACATTGCTATTCGGGATGTTGGTCGATGTAGAGATTTTTAAAATGAATTAATAGAGATTTTATTTGCGTAGAACATAAAAAAAAAGTATCTTAGGATTTCCTCTGTTTTTATTCGACGACTTGCGTAATCATGTTGTACCTTTTCTTGTATCAGACTGTTGCTTTTCGAATCACTGATTTCTTGAAAACTATTTAAGACTTGTTTGATGATTATAAGCCTTTTTTACTTAAGTTTATTCACACAAATAAAAATGATTGGTTGGGATTTTAAGAGAGATTTAATAGCATAACAATAGAATTGAGATTTTTAATGCATCCTTTAGAATCAAAACATATGTTCTAACACCTCCCGCAGTCAGCAACAGTATAGCAGAATAAAAATACAACATATCTAAAAAGATGAATTACAGATTATTAAAAGCTAAATATATATATGAAAACATATTAGGAATTTAAAAATACAGATGAGTTCGAAATAGTAAGAAATAATAATTAATTAAAGTTAATAATAGTCTCGTTTTCAGTATCAAAATGTTTAGTGCTGCCATCTCGTATTTTTATTCTGAAATAATAACTGTAGTGTCATTTTCTCAAGACTTAACAGTCGGGATCTGTGAAACGAGCTTTTTCTAAAGATTCGCAATAAGAGAAGAAAAGCTGGAGGATCATGGACATTAACCCTTTACGGCGCAGACAAATTCTGTTCGTAAAATGAGAAATTGTTGACTAACACCGGAATTCACAAAATACTTTTTCTGAAATTAAGAATTCCATGATTTAAGCTGTCATTGTAAAGGTAAAATTTTACTAAAATATTATTGGTGCCGTATGTCAGTTTGGAATTAAAATTAGGTGTTGCCGGAGTGGTAACACTGCGTCGGAAAGGGTTAAAAGAAGAAACTCTAAAGCATCTCGAATGTTAAAAAGAATATAAAAATAAAATGCGGTCTCCAGAAGTTTGATTCTGAACCAGAAACAACAATCATTTTCGAAATAGTTAAAAAAAAATCCTTACCGGCTCGGCCTACAGGTGGAGGTAGATTTCGAAGTTAGGTACGAATTTCACCAACAAAAACTAAATCAACATTAGATATAAATCCAGATTCATCACTAAAAATGAGCTTTAATGACCTAAATATTTTGTTAAAATTCTAATATACAGGCATTCACACACGCATACATCTATAGAATAGATTTAAAAACGGCAAACGCAAAATCAGAGAATTTCAAGACGTTAACATGTGCCAGTATTTCCATAGTCTCTTTTCTGTCATGTTTCAATACGTTTTTACAAACTTAGAAGCCATCATATGTTCACCTGCTTTTCGTCCATTATAGTTTATGTATAATTTAATATTTGCTAAAAAAATGAAATCCATTAAGCTTTTTTTCGATTTCATGTGCAAATCTTTCTATAGAAAAGTTATGAAGTAATATTTAATTTTTCTTAATTCACCAAACTAATTTTTATACTCATTTTCCACGTAGAAATCTTGCAGGTATGAATGTAAAATAATTGTTGTAGGCCATTTCCATGAGTACTTGTAGTGTAAGTCACATGCTACAATTTTTGGCTACCAGTATTATAGAACAAAAAAAAAATGTGATTAATTTTACTGGCAAATTCTCATTAATTCAATGAGGCCAAGCAGACTTTTCGAAAATAACGGTGGCTAACAAGCATAGCAATTAATAAGTTATGTGACTTACACTACAGAACCCATGGAATTAGCCTGTAGTAATGATTGTATTGTGTTTTTTATTGTTGGTAACTACTATATCTATAAAAAATGTATATTTTTTCCTGACGTTGTTCTGTAAGACCTGGTTTTGTCAGTGCCATGATAACCCTTTATTCAAAATTTTGATCCCTCCCCATTTCTACTTCCTTGGACCGATTTTGCTCATTTGCAATCCCTGCCGAGATATTAACCATCTCAATGCATTTGGGCAGTTTGAAAACGATTCGTGCATAAATGCGATTCCTATCTTGTGGATAAAACGTAGTACACATATATGTATATTAACACTAGAACCGCGGGAAAATTCATTCAAGTTTTATAAAAATATTTCTCATCGGAATTTTCATTTAAAACTGTTTAAGATATTTATTGAAAATATTTAGTACCGCATATATTTAGCTTATTTTATTAAAAGTTTTCTTGTTCGGATCAACATCTTTCCATATGATACGGGTCAAAATGACCCGTCGCCGCAGTTCTAGTGTTAATAAATTTTTTAGGTGGAGGTGGTTTTGGATTCCTGGGGTCACATAATGAAAAATTATGACGAAACTTTTCAAAAGTCGTTCCATGGGAACGATTGTAATATGTAGTATTTCTGACGAAAGCTACCTAAAAAGAGAGAGAAGGAGAAAATATGTAAATCACTTGTTTAAAGACGTTAAGTTTATTATTGTGGAAATTACCATCATTGATTGACAAATTGATATTTAAAAGGGTTCGTAATTTTATATCCGTATATGTGAATATAAATTATCAATCACCTAATAACTAAACAATGAATTTCACAGACAGGACTCTTTCCAGGGTGGCGAATGGTTAGATAAAAATGAAGTAAATATAGATGATTAATACCAATATTTTTTAAGATAAATTCTGTTTACAAAATCTGTTTATATTATTTGAAGTATTTTCTGTAAGAAAACACTGGTAGTGTCCTCTTTTCTTGACTGTGTTTTTCCCGATTTTCCCTGACTACTCGCCAATCTGTTTCTTTCATCTATGGTGCCACATTATTTGTTGCAAGTTAATTGCGTGAAATAAATTTATTAATCTAAGCTCATTTACTTGCAAAATATAGCAATACAATATTTAAAATCCTAATTGTGCCACAAAATATCAAATTTAAGCTGGTTTTTTTCACTATTTTTCCCACTATTAGACCGAAATATAGATTTCATTTTTTTTTCAGAAATACAGAAAAAATCGTGCAGTAAAAGATTAAAAAGACACTTTACTAAATCTTGTTTTTATTCTATTTTATTATTTTTTTTTTCAAAAATTTAGATTAAACTAAAGGTCTGTGCAAATATAACGTTAACAATTATTTGGTGTTTTTGAACCCCCTCCCCCCTTTTCGATATCATACGTTATCATCCCCAGGTAATGATATCGTTATCAAAGTGTAATTTTTTTTTAGAATTTAGATTTTTTATTTCGAGTAATATAAAAATTGGTTAAATTTATTTTTCGCAAATTTTATTGATTCAAATGAAGTAAAGTCAATAAAATATTGCTTATTTCAAATAATACTTAAAATTAATTGTTGTTATTTAACACGTTCGCTACCGCTCAAGCGAAAGCGCGTGATATGGTGCCAACGTTAAGGGACTTGCCATGGTGATTAACCCTTTGAACTCTGCTGGTAGAATTTTCTACCACATAATTTTAATTCTGAAATGGCACAACGGCACCAGAAAATTCCACCAAATTTATTTGAAAAAGGTTTAATGCATTTTTTTGCGTATATTGTAAATCAGTTTTTTACCCCAATCACCCCATTTTAGTCAATCACCCCACTCACGCGCCAGCGCGTGATGTGGGGTGTTGCTCAATAGTCAGTCACACGCTGGCGCAGGAAGATCTTTTACTGATACTTTGTTATAAAAAGTAAATCGGCTTCTGGGAAAAACCCACTTCTACAGTGCGGCATTAACTACCATCACAACTTCATGTAAGCGGCAGCGAACGTGTTAAAAAGTATTTTATAGTAGCTTTTTGTAACAAAATGCATTCAACAGTATAAAGTCTTATTGCACTTGACCCGGATGGAGAAGGGGTGGGAAATGGGACAGATAGAAATTCTTATAAATTTTTTATATTTCATTTATTAATAAACACAAGATTTATTTAAGATATACTTAACATATGATTTCTGGAACCGTGATGCATACACATATGAAGATGAATAAAAATGCCAATTTTTGGGGTATCCATATTTTAGAATTAGATAATTTTATAATAATTTAGTGATTTTCAATATAACTTCGTATTTTTCTAAAAATAGATAACAGACTAAAAAAAAATAATAATAATATCCTACTTTGAACCAAGATACAAATCCATGTTAACTTTTGAACCATGTTACTAATTAAAAAAAGATAATTTTGATTGGATAAAAATTGATATCGATATCAAGAGGCAACACTTCCCTCCCCCTAGCGATATCTTACGATGTCATGTGCCAGACTTCCCCTCCCCTCTAAAATGATAACGTTATATATGCACAGCCCCTAAGCTGAAAATACTATTAAGTAATTTAGCATGTATGTGAGGATAAAAACATCTTTAGTTAATTTTATCTTAGAGAAATATCATTCAGCGCAAATATATATAGGGGAATATGGGGATACTTGAGCCATTTTGTAAATTTTAATTTTTTTAATTTTTTTTATAATTTCTTAGAACAAAATAAAATATTGAAAATAAAAATTTGCTATTTTTTCTTCAATTGAAAACCACTTTCAATTAATTTTGAAGTATTTTTCTATGTCTAATAAATTTTTACTTTTTCTTTTACATCGTGGCTCAAGTATTCCCATGGAGGGGATATTTGAGCCAGATGTCACATTCGCACCAGTATTTTGAAAAGAAAAAAACGATTTACAATATACTCGAAAAAATGCATTAAACCTTTTTCAAATAAATTTGGTCGAATTATCTGAGCCACATGTCACATTCGCACCAGTATTTTGCAAAGAAAAAAACGATTTACAATATACTCGAAAAAATTCATTAAACCTTTTTCAAATAAATTTGGTCGAATTATCTGGTGCTGTTGTGACATTTCAGAATTAAAATTATGTGGTAGAAAATTCTACCAGTAGAGCTCAAAGGGTTAATCACCATACATTCAAAATGGTACAAAGGTATGTGATTTCTTTTTTCCATGTTCAGAACTATAAATATGTTACAATGTCTTACCAACAGTAAAGATAATAGGGGTGGTTCAAGTATCCCCTATGCTCAAGTATCCCCACTCTACCCTATATATATATAAAAATTACTAAAAAATTTAAAAAACTCAAATAGAAGGACGAGATATTTTTTCCATATGTATTTTAGTATTTGAAATATACACATATTTAATTATTCCCTGAATTTTATCCATAGTTATCGATAATAAATAAACTTAAAAATTAGAAAAAAACAGATTGTACTAGAAAGCTGAAATTTATTTTGTTAAAATTTTAGAGTTTTTACTTTATTTTATACCTTATCCTAATTTCTGAAATATAAAGATAGAAAATTCTGTTAAAATTACATTAAGTAAAGATTAAATCTTCATAGAATAAACAAAACACTTTCTATTAGTTTGACTTTAGATAACAAAAGTTTGGCGAAAAAATGCACGTCTAAAGTGAAAATATTTATTCTAAGAGAATATAAAAATAAAGTTCATCTTAGTATCTTATAAATATTTCTCGATAATCCCCAAAGTTTAGGAATTTCAAAAATTCATAGACTTTTAAATATATTTTCAAAGAAACATCTAAATTATTTTATTTTTATCATTCTTTATAGTTGTTTTGTTTGTATGCATTCTTATATACTTCGCTTACATATTTTGTTTATTTTTTCTATTTACAATAAAACTTCCATTTAACGAAGTCTTATTGTTTATCTAAGCTTTACGTTATGAAGAAAATTTCTTAAATAGAAATCAATGAGCATTCATGAAATTTTTATATTATAATGAAAAAATTCACATACAATAAAAATATTGGGAAGATATAATTTAGTTGGAGTAGCATTTTTTAAAAATACAATGCAGCCATATAAATAAGATTTAGTCAGAATTATTTCTAAAAACACATAAAAAGGTAAGATAAACAAAATCTAAAATATAGTGTTTTTTTTTTTTTTTTTTTTTTCGTAGAATATCAGAGATTTTTAAGTTTAAATAAGCCTGTGTTTGCTAAAACATGCGTTATGTCATTTGTATGACTACAATTTCTAAAAATTGAGAAGAATGCATTCTCAATTCCATTTATTTATGTACCAGAAAAATAGGAGTTAATCTTGTTATTAAATGTTAGTAACCGATCAGGGAAAAAATAAGTCAAATAAAGGGGAACTACTAGTATTTTCTTATAGAAAATAATTGAAATATTACAACAGAATTAAAGAAGGCGAATTTTTTTTTTTTTTTTTTTTTTTTTTTCTGGGCGAAGTACTGGTATTTAACACCTTTTCCCCCTGTATTTTCTGACTACTCTCCATCCTGTAGATGGAACGAATCTTGTGATTGGACTTCAAAAAATAATGTATTTTTAAATTTTTTGCTAAACCTTAGCTTATTTCATTTGCATAAGCACAATTTTTAAAATTAAAGTAATTCACCCCTCCTACTTTTTATTAGATACCAAAAAATTAGATGTTATTGAGTTTGTGATTGGATTTCAGCAAAAGACGTATTCTTTAAATTTTGATAAACCGTAACTTCTGTCATTTGGATGACTGCAATATTTTTAACTACAATATTTTTAAATCTAAAAGTAATTTTTCCCGTCCTTCCTTTATTTAGATAACAAAAAGTTTGATGTCATTAATATGATGTAATTTATAAATTTGCTATTTAAAAATCATTTAAAGTTGATTTATAAAAATAAATAAATAAATAAATAACATAAACATTTCTTTAGATATAACAAATATATATTGCCTCTATGTACTTTATACGCTAAAAATAGACTTATATTATTACTAGACGTATATTTTTCCATTTATTTATGTGTATTCAATTTGTCGCGAATACCGCAAAAAATGAAAAAAATCTTCGGACTGTATCTTTTTTTCGAAACTCTTACAAGAATATATTTAGGAGATGCAATCCAAAGGAAAAAGCCAGCTTTTTAGACATAAATTGCATAAATTAGTGACAAAAAGAACTATTTAGTTGTGCTTTAGGTATTTTACTATAAAGGAGTAAAGTATTTATTGTAACTTGTTCTAAAAATATTTTTGTTGTTATCTACATATGGAAGTAATATTCAATGTCTGCATATTTACGATTTCCCATTTTAATTTTCTATGTTAATTTTTCTATGTTTCAAAATTTAGTAATAAAACGAACAAACAAAAAAGCATTTAAAAATTCTTACACAGTGTTTCCTTATTGTGAAAAATTTATATCATAATTTGATTATATTAATTGCCTTTTAAGTAAAACTGAACATTTTAAAGTTCATATTATATATTTTGCGTTTTAAATATGGTGAAAATTGTGTTCCATCATACATTTTAATTTATATTCATTTGTATAATTTTTTTATATAAAATAGAACATGCATGTTTGAACCCATAAGAAATAATAAAATAGTACGGGAAAATTATTTATGATTTTTTTTTAATTTATTTTAATATGAAATTTTCCAAACGTCTTCAAAAATATTTCTTTAATCCATTGTCAAAAATTTAAACCTAAAATAACTCTATTTGTTATATTTAAGTAGATGAGATATTTTTTAAATTTCAGTAAATCTTAACTCGTGTTAATAGTAAAATGATATTTTTGAAACTTAAAAAAATAATCCCCCTTATCATTTTATAATAGATCTCAAAAAGTAACATGTTAGTTAGAAAAGAAAAAAATATATAAGACAAATTGAAACTGTATAAAACCGGTGGTAAAAGATTAAAAAGTCTGTAAAAAACATGTAAAAATAGGAATTATTTGAAAGCTTTTGTTAAAATATTGATCATTAAGTGGCTAAATTAATGAAAAACAATTTAAAATTTTAAAGAATATATCAATTTACTAAAAATTATGATATATCTCTAAGAACTACTGAAAAAGTTTCTGCCCTACTTGTTATTTTGAAGTTGCAGCAATTAATAAATCATGGAAATCTTTAATCCCACCCCCACCTGAAATTTAAGGGTTCCTACGTATCCTGGAATTTTTGAACAGGAAAATTTTCTTGTTGAAAATCACTGATTAAAAAAGGAAAAAGAAAGAGTGTTTGAAGTACCTTTATATATTTTATAATAAAAAATACTGATATTTCCCTTGGGAAATAACGGGACCTATAAGTACCCTGAATTTACAATATTCCACCATTCGTTGCACAGCCAGCATAAAAAGATTTCATATGTTTATTTTTTAATATTTTGTCTTATATTTTTCTATAGTAATATTTCTAAAAAAATATCCCTTATTAGCCTTATTACATGATTTTTTTTAAACAGCAGAATCCATTGAAACGCATAATATACACACATCCCGCGGCCAAATAATGAAGATTATCCTTTTCAATTCAGGAGTGGAGGTGCTTATTTATACTTTAAAAGTTCGAAATACGCAAGTTTTTAGTTAGAAATGTTTGTCAGGATAAAATAGAAATCTGAATAGAAAACTAATATAAAATATTTAAATGACTTTTTGTACAGAAAATCATATAAAAACTTTAGTACCATCGAAATAATCGCCACTCGCGGTTTTTGAGAAACGGTATTCCTGCAAAAGACGGGAAATTTGACGTCAGAAGTTCTGGCCAATCAGGCTTCGAGAAGGCGAAAGATGGTTGGGAAAACCGAAATATGTATCTGTCGAATATGCCCGATTACACCGTGATCAAGGAGGATTTGAAATAAACATTAAATACAAAAGTTATGTATTTTTGTCTGAAGATTCCGAATCTGCAATAAAAAATGGGGATTTATAATTTAAAATTTCAAAGTTGGACCCCCTTTGACCACCACCCTTTGGTCACCAGCGGGAGACTAAGGGTCCCAGACGTATTCCCAAGCAGATAGGGGGCATTAAAGTTTAGGGTCCGAAATGTCAAATGATTATAAAAAATGGAAAAATTGGTCGATTCGTTTGCAGTTTTTGCAAAAAATTTTTTTATACCAGTATTTTCTTGAAATAAAATTTTAAAGTTCAATTTCAAAAAATGCCGATAGGGGGCGCTTTAGACTTTGGAGTAACAAACAACTATTTTTTAACGTTATTTTTTGTATTTCTTTAAATGATTTCGAAAGCTTAGACTTAAACTTAAATTTTGATCTAAAATTCTGAGTCCTAACGAGTAGTTAAGTAGCGTAAACTGAAATTTGAAATTTGAAACCCTTCTCCCCCCAGAACAAAAATCAGTTATTCCCGATCTTTGTGTCGTAGATTAGGCTCTAACTACTGCCGCGTTTTGCTAAAATTATTCTTTATGTCAGTATTTTCTTGAAAATAAATTTTAAAGAAAATTTTCAAAAAATTCCGATAGAGGGCGCTTTAGACTTTGGAGTAACGAACAACTATTTTATACCGTTATTTTTTGTGTCTCATTAAATGCTTTCTAAAGCTTAGACTTAAATTTTCAGCCCAAAATCTGAATCGTTAGACGTGGTTAAGTTTCTGGGGAGAGGGGTTTGAAATTTCTACTCCTGAGCACAGTTCAGTTTACCATGTCCACACATTGTGTGCTGTGATACGAGGTAAAAAGACACAAATTAGGATTATGTTACCAAAGCATATTTATTAACATGTAATTACAATAAATGTTCAAAATTGTGACCACCAGAGGTTATGCACGCAGAACAACGGAGAAGAATGGAACGGCGAACATTCGCGAAAACATCAGGCTTTTCGAGCACTTCCCCTACAGCGGCGGAAAGTCTGGCGACCAGTTCCTCGGGGGATTCAATGGGTGTCTCATACATAAGAGCCTTCAATTGTCCCCAAAAAAAGAAATCGAGGGGTGAAAGATCTGGCGAGCGAGCAGGCCAAGCAACAGGACCACCTCGACCAATCCATCTGTTCGGAAATGTAATGTCCAGATAGTTGCGGACGTCTCGTACGTAATGGGCTGGCGCTCCATCGTGCTGGAACCACATAACCTGCCGGATGCGTGGAGGAACAACGTTTAACAGGTCTGGCAGCACATGTTTCAGAAATGTGAGGTATGTTTTACCGTTGAGGCATTTAGGAAGAAGGTACGGTCCGATTAGGTGGTCTCCGAGGATTCCTGCCCAAACATTGATGGAAAAGCGTCTCTGATGAGCATGTGGATACGTAGCATGTGGATTGACACCCGCCCATACATGTGCATTGTGTGTGTTAAATGTACCTCCACGTGTGAAGGTACATTCATCGGTGAAAAGCACAGTTCGTCCAAAATGTGGATTTAGCGCGTTCTGCTGCAGAAACCAGCGGGCGAATTCAATACGATTTGGATAATCCCCTGGAGACAGTTTCTGGACTCGTTGCACATGAAACGGGAGCAAATGTTCATCCTTCAGTACCCTCCAAGTCATGGACTGTGAGGTATCCACCTGCCTAGCCACTGTTCGTGTACTTGTACTTGGCTGCGCCGCTACTACATCCAGAATGGCTTCTGCAACAACTACTGATTCGTCCTTTTTTGCACGACCTGCATTCGACCGGGAAGCGAGAAATGATCCCGTCTCATACAACTGTCCGTGCAAGCGCTCGAAAGTTTTGCGGATAGGCAACCGCCTGTTGGGAAATCGCTCTCCGTACATTCGTTGTGCCTCTGCACCATTTCCATCTGCCGCTCCGTAAATTAAATGCATCTCAGCCTTTTCCTTATTCGTGAAGGGCACCATCTTCCGATTCATTACTACAGCGACTTACACTTGACTCACCGTTCTGTGGTTTTTATGCCTGAATCGTGTCGAAATTTTGCATACGTGTTCTTCTTCTTCCCCATTTGACATTTGCATACTTTCTGTCTCCTTCTTCACCCGGTGACTATCGTCAGGAATGGAGCTTTAACGTTTGCATGAGCGACGTTTCCAACTGTGCCAGTGCCTTTATGAGTGAATTCCGACTATTCAGTCCTTGACGAAAGTTGTATTTTTGCCTCGTATCACAGCACAGAATCGTTGGGCATGGTTAAGTAGTGCAAACTGAACTATGTTCAGAAGTTGAAATTTGAACCCCCTCCCTCGCTACTGAACCACGCTTAGCAATTCAGATTTTGAGCTGAAAATTTAAGTTTAGGTCTAAGCTTTAGAAAGCATTTAATGAGACACAAAAGATAACGGTATAAAATAGTTGTTCGTTACTCCAAAGTCTAAAGCGCCCTCTATCGGAATTTTTTGAAACTTTTCTTTAAAATTTATTTTCAAGAAAATACTGACATAAAGAATAATTTTAGCAAAACGCGGCAGTAGTTAGAGCCTAATCTACGACACAAAGATCGGGAATAACTGATTTTTGTTCTGGGGGGAGAAGGGTTTCAAATTTCAAATTTCAGTTTACGCTACTTAACTACTCGTTAGGACTCAGATTTTTAGATCAAAATTTAAGTTTAAGTCTAAGCTTTCGAAATCATTTAAAGAAATACAAAAAATAACGTTAAAAAATAGTTGTTTGTTACTCCAAAGTCTAAAGCGCCCCCTATCGGCATTTTTTGAAATTGAACTTTAAAATTTTATTTCAAGAAAATACTGGCATAAAGAAAATTTTTTGCAAAAACCGCAAACGAATCGACCAATTTTTCCATTTTTTATAATCATTTGAAATTTCGGACCCTAAACTTTAATGCCCCCTATCTCCTTGGGAATACGTCTGGGACCCTTAGTCTCCTATTTAATATTATTTGTCTTTAAGTGTACTATAACCCCTTAAAGTTCTGCACATCTTTTATGAATCACCCTGTATATATATATATATATATACATATATATATATTGGTTTAGAAAATATTCTGTTTAATTTTGAAGTTTTAACCTATAATATGTTTCTTTAAAAATATCCCGTTGATATACAAGGTGTTTCGCTACCAGACCGACAAACTTTGAGGGACGATAGTAGACATGAAAACAAACATTATTAAATAGGAAACCATGGGGCATAAACGTCTTCTGTAGGAGCTAGGGGCCATTAAAGTTTAAGGTCCAAATTTTCAAACCATGATAAGAAACGGAAAAAAGGGTCCATTCGTTTGCGGTTTTCACTAAAATCATTCTTTATATCACGACTTTTTTAGAAAAAAAAATTAAAGGTTACGTTCTAAAAGATAGAGGGCGCTTTAGACTTTAGAGTAACGTACAATTACTTTTTACCGTTATTTTGTGCATGGGGTTGAAATTATTCTAAAGTTTAGACTTTAACTTAAATTTTAAGCCCAATATTGGAAACATTGGGATCGGGTAACTAGCGAAAATTGAACTATGAACAGAGGGGGATATTTTAAACGTTCATAAATATTGGACAAACAAATCGATTTTGTTGCGGTTTGCATGTAAGTCATTCCCTTGGCAATTATTGTATTCAAAATGACGTACAGCTTCGGTGTCCTCATTTTTGAACAATGCGAACAATGCGAACAATGTAAGCCTGTTATGGACCTCCTAGTTGAAAGAACAACTTTATATCCAGGATATCATAATGAGCTGTGTTGCATGGGCATGGGGAGCCATAAAAGATTAAAAAAATTAATGTTTATAAGTGGCAAGCCACATTTAAGATAAATAAAATTAGCTAGCAATAATAATAAAAAAAATAACAAAAGATTAAAAATAAGAAAAGAGAAAATTAAGAAAAAAGAAAAACTTATAATGTTCGTAGCGTTCGAAAAGCAAAGGACGAAAAAGCTACCGAAGGGATGCCCCAATAAAAAAAAAGACTCTTTACAGAGACCATACATTTATTTTTATTTTTTTTCTTAAAAGAAAAACAATAAGTTTTAAAGTTAGTTAACACTAACAGACTAACAGAAATTTTTTTTTTATTTTTTTTTTTTTTATAAATAAG
Organism: Maratus speculifer; assembly: GCA_964019185.1. NCBI lineage: Eukaryota > Metazoa > Arthropoda > Arachnida > Araneae > Salticidae > Maratus > Maratus speculifer. The sequence continues at coordinate 134,184,185 of OZ025300.1, forward strand.
ATAAAGACAGAGACAAACATAAATAGAAAAGTTTAAGAGAGGGTTGAGGGAAACTCAATCATCCCCTTCCAAAATCATAGTATATCTGGGACGCTTCCTATTAATGGGATCAGAAACCTCATAATCTGGAAGCTCCGCAACAATTTCATTGGGTAGATTGTATAAGGTTTTATAAAAATTTTTAGATAATTGGTTGATACGTTTTTTGAGAGAAGTAGTGTTAAGGTCTCTACGAATTGTAGAGTTTCTTAAATATCTACATCCATTTAGTATATATCGAAGATTTTTGTTATGGATACCATAAAGTCTTTTCATGCTAGTTTTACAGGCAAACCCCCAGATAGGGCAGGCGTAAGTTATTACAGATCTAATGCAAGCATTATACAGGATTAATTTATTGTGAATGGATAGAGTTTTACTGTTAAGCAGAGGAGAGAGAGCTTTAGAAATGCCGGCGGCTTTGCCCCGGATCTCAATAAAATGTTTTTTCCCAAGTTAACCGTCGGTCAAGGATGACACCTAAATATTTAGTGAAGTCAACCCAGGGGATAGTAGTGTTATTAACTGTTAGTCTATTAGGATAGTTTCTTTTACTAGAAAAGTAAATAGCAGCACTTTTATCTTCATTAAGTTTTACACGCCACTTAGTACACCAGGCAATGAATTCATCGATGTGTTTCTGAAGGATTTTGTATAGTGTGTATGGATGGTGTGCAGAGGCATACATTGCCGTGTCGTCCGCATACAGGGCAAGATAAGTCCTCAGTGTTCTAGGTATATCATTGAAAAAAATGTTAAATAATGTAGGGCCGAGAACAGAGCCTTGAAGAATTCCCGAAAGAATTCTGTGAAGTGTAGAGAGTATTTTATTAACGCGGACACAAAAAGTGCGGTCGCTAAGGTACGAATGTATAAGATGAATGAGACTGGCATTAATTCCCAGCTTAATTAATTTGTAAATAAGGCCATAATGCCAAACCTTGTCAAATGCCTTAGCGACATCGAGAAAAACAGCAGCAGCTGGAATCTTCCTGTTGAGGTTTTCGCTAAGGAATTCCACAACACGAAGTAGTTGATGTATAGTAGAGTGTTTGGCCATGAAACCAAATTGTTCAGGGATGAGTACATTATGTTCATCGAGAATTTCATTGAGCTGTGACCTTATGACGCGCTCAACTACTTTACTAATAGAAGGTAATAAGGAGATAGGTCTATAATTAGTGGGATCTTGTAGGTTAGTTCTAGATTTAGGAATAGGAGAGATTATTGAGGTTTTCCAAGGTTTCGGAAAGTAGTGGAACTTAAGAATAGCATTAGTTAGTGAGGTTAGATAATTTATACAATTAAATGGAAGATTTTTTAAGGCATAATTAGAGATATTATCAATACCAGGAGTTTTCCTGTTTTTAAGTTTTTTAATAATGTTAAAGATAACTATGGGCTGAACCTCAGGGAGGGGATTCTGGGGAGGCGTGGACAAAAAATTTTCAACAGTTTCATGGACATCAAAGTAATGATCAGGATTGGCTAAATAAGGGTTGGGGGAGAACTGCTCGGCATATGACCTAGCAAGAATCTCGGCTTTGTCGGTATCAGTATATGCCGTACTATTAAAAGCAGTTAAGGGGGGGGGATGGAAGAATAGTTATTATTCAGTTTTTTCTTTATTTTCCAAAGGGAATTATCTTCAGGAGAAAGAGAACTGAGGAAATGGTTCTAGCTTTTTTGTTTTTCTTTATAGATCAAATTTTTAATTTTATTATTAAGACGATTAATAAGGGGTTTTATTGAAGGATCTCTAGAATTTTGATAAAGCCGCCGGATGTTATTGCGATGCTTACAGATGCTATGAATATAATTAGGAAGAGTGAAAGAACTATTGTGGTTAGTATAAGGATAAGTAGCTTGCTTTTGAGCTTCTAAAATTAAATTTTGAAAGTTAGTTACAGCATTATCAATATCATTAGTATTAGTTATTTCTGGAAAAGATAAGTCAGAATTAAGGAGAATATTACGAAATTTTTTCCAATCCACAGCCACTGAAGGGGGAGGAGAGGGGGGGTCAACAAGATCAATTTTAAAACAAACAGGGAGATGGTCAGAACTAAGGTCATGAATGACAGTAGTAGTAACAGGGAAAGTTAAGTTTTTAGAAATTGCAAAGTCTATGACAGAAGGACGGGAGTTACGATACCCAATGTGTGTAGGTGTGTTAGGTGCGTGTAAGCTTAAGTCTAGGTGTGTGACCATGTTGTGTAGTAATTTGCCTCTAGTAGTAGTTGAGTGACAGTTCCATCGCCGGTTATGAGCATTAAAATCACCAGCAATGAAACTGTGCGTATTTTGTGCAAAGAGCTGTGTAAGATCATTGACTGGGAAAAAACGTGAGTGTTTAACGTATAAAGATACAAAATTAATATTTATATGGGGTAATTGTACAACAATTCCCGTATTGTCAAGATCTGCAAAAGTTGTGTTCTGTACTGGATAGTGTGGGATGTGGTGTTTGATGTAGATGGCAGTTCCACCCTGATTTGTACCAGGGCGGGGGGTATGGTAACGAATATAGCCAGAGATATTAGTGTTAATATTAGGATTATGCACTTCTTGGAGAAGAATTATATCTATGTTAGTATTTCTGCTAATAAAGTCACGAAGTTCGTTAATTTTATTGTTAATGGAGTCACAGTTCCAGGTTTATACATTAAGAGAATTTAGAGAGAATTAGTCATGATCGGGCAGAGAAATATCATTAGAAAATTTATCAAATTCGGAAACAATGGTTATAATTTTTTCTATTGGGTTATTAATATTTTTAGTTTTTTCAGCAATATTTTTGATACATTTAAGGAATTTAGTAATTTGCAGAAGCTCCTTGAAATCCTGAAAAGTTTTAAAGATTTCCTGCAAATCTTTGGAATAATCATGGGGGGACTCAACAGTGGGCTGTGGAGTCTGTTTATCTAAGTTAGTATTAGAAGTGTTATCTGAGGAATTTTTAGAAGAATCGCCCTCTGGGGGAGAAGTTTTGTCATTGTCATGTTGTACAGTTTTAGTAACATTCGTAGTACTCGGTTTTTTCTGAGTGTAGTTAAAGTCTTTTAAGATTTCAGCAAGGATTTGAGTATCATTACTAGCAGGTTTAGCACTGTTTTTAGGCAAATTTTTACTAGGATTTTTTGTTAACATTTTCCAGACGATAAGGATTTTTTATGCAACCACGAAAGGTGCTAGGGTGCTGCCCCCCGCAGTTAGCGCACTTAGGTGTAATGCGTCCCTTGTGCGGGCACGCAGTGCTAAGGTGTTCTTCACCACACTTACAACACCTGGGTGTGAAATTACACACCTCAGATGCATGGCCGTAGCCCTGGCACTTATAGCACTGTTTAACTCTTTGCTTACCGCGAAAGGCTTCAATAGTTACCGAAATATAGAAGATCTCTTTTATTTTATATATCTCCTCGAAGTTTTTGGTAGGGAGAACGTTAACAGCATATAATGGCATAGGTTGCCCCGTTTTTCTATTTTTTAACATCGATGCCCGGGTTACGATGAACCCGTAGTCCCTTAAACTATCCACATTTATCTTGTTATCAGTAAAACAGGGGAGACCTCTGATACAGACCTTTTTTGGTCTCTGATCTTTTGGGTGTAGAGTGGTGTATTTTTTAGTATTCTCATCAAGCCACTTCTGCGTGGCACGAAAATCATCATCGGTTTTGCAATGCACCATAAGGCGCTCACCCTTAAGGGTGATTTTTGGTTTATCTTTATTAACTTCAGCTATTTTTTGGGCCAACTCGGACCAATTTTCGTTTAATTCTATAAAGAATGGGTTTATTTTGGTTTTAGAGCCTCCAGATTCGAGGGCGCCAGAATTGGCGTCAGAATTGGTGACATTATTTAACTCAGATTCTTCCATGGATTCAAGAGAAACATCAGTAGCAAGGTTAGAGTATTTATTGTTTAATGGTAAGGTTGAATTTTCCTCCTCATGAGGACGTTTAATTCCTTTACTTTTAATTTCAGAAAAATCGCTTAAATTTAACTCTTTAAGAATTTTACTAGCACTTTTTCTATACTGAGTAAAGCAAAAAACACCAAAATAAGCAGAATCGTTAAACCTAGCAAAGGTTAATGGCTCCCCCAAAATGGAAAAAGCCTCATGGCAAACTCGACTCACCTCATCCTGGTCAGGCGAAGAATTAGCATAATCAGGCTTGCTTCGGCATCCCAAGATGTACTCATCAACATATCCAAAGAAGTCAGTCATAACAGCTGCAACATTCTTTTCATAGGAAGCAGAAAGTCCTTTGAAAGTGGCGCAGAAATTGGGTAACATAGACCCATGAATAATGCCACCTATTATTTCATCCACACTGGTCGCCATAATTAGTAAAAAAACCACTCAGACGTCTTAGAAGATCGCTGCTGCACGAAACATCATTATTCATACGAACTATAACTTTCCGCACAACAATATCTATGAATATCAGTAAAATCGAGAGCGTGAGGAAAGAGCGTCTTCCCGCAACGAGATTTCACCTCCGAATATCTAATATGAAAAAAGATAAAAAGACCCTCATTTTTGATAGAGAGCGCTTCCGACACATCTCTGACATTTCAATGGTAATACTCCTGGGTGTTTTTCTACTAGACCAACATACTTCCAGGAAGTGTTAACGATACAAAGACGACTCGGAGTCACATAGGAATGTAACGTTGTAAATGCCTTTTTTGTGAGTTACGATTAAAGGAAGCAGGGAAAAGAAAACAGAAACAGTGAGAAAGAGCATCACGTTAATGTAAAAGAAAACAGTTTATTTAAATTTTTTACTACAAAAGGTGTTCAAAATTACGATCAGAAGTAGTCCGGCATGCTTGACAGCGGCATCGCTTGGAATTCCTCACGCTTTGAAAGATTCCTGGCATCTCTGATAGTTTTCTGGCAGCTACAGAAATACCAGCTGCGAGGTCTTCAACTGATGTTACGGGAGTCTCATACACCCAATTTTTCATTTAACCCCAGCAGAAGAAGTCCATACATGATAGGTTCGGCGATCTGGCAGGCCAATGAACCGGGCCACCACGACCTATCCACCACTGTCCATATGTTACTTTGAGGTGTCGGCAAACGTCATTGGCAAAATGTGGAGGAGCCCTATCGTGCTGTTCATCGGTCAAATACTTTATTCTGCTACCTTTGTAACCGATTTGAAGAATTATTACTTCAAAGTGATCGCTTCTCAGGCGCATTAAGGTTTAGCGCCATCTACTGCAAGGAAACCGCAGCGCCATCTACCGTCGCTCTCAAACTTGCCGGACTACTTCTGGTCGTAATTTCGAACACCTTTTCTAGTAAAACCTTTAAATAAACTCTTTTCTGTTACATTAACGTGTCGCTCTTTCTCTGCTATTTCTGTTACTTTTTCCTATGCTATTTCCGTTACTTTTTCCTTTGCTCCCTTTATCCGTAACTTGTAAAAAAGGCATTTCCAACGTTATATTCCTATGTGATTCCGAGTCGTCTTCGTATTCCTAATATTTCTTGGAAGTATGTTGGTCTGGTTGTAAAACACCCAGGGAGTAATGGCATTGAAATGTCATAGATGTGTCGGAAGCGCCCCCTATCAAAAATGAGGACACCAAAGCTGTACGTCATTTTGAATAAAATAATTACCAAGGGAATGACTTACACGCAAACTGCAACAAAATCGATTTGTTTGTCCAATATTTATGAGCATTTAAAATTTCCCCCTCTGTTCACAGTTTAATTTTCGCTAGTTACCTAATCCCAATGTTTCCGATTTTGGGCTTAAAATTTAAGTTAAAGTCTAAACTTTAGAATAATTTCAACCCCATGCACAAAATAACGGTAAAAAGTAGTTGTTCGTTAATCTAAAGTCTAAAGCGCCCTCTATCGACAATTTTTGAACATAACCTTTGAAATTTTTTTCTAAGAAAAACGTGATATAAAGAATGATTTTAGTGGAAACCGCAAACGAATCAAACCTTTTTTCTGTTTTTTATCATCGTTTGAAATTTTGGACCTTTAATTTTAATGGCCCCTAGCTCCTACAGAAGTCGTTTGCGCCTCATGGTTTCCTATTTAATAATGTTTGTCTTCGTGTCTACTATCATTCCTCAAAGTTTGTCGGTCTGGTAGCGAAACACCCTGTATACATATATTCCCTTCGTTCTTTATATCGTATTAATAGTTTATTTGAGGGAAGAAACGTTTATATTTGCATTTATTTTTCTCATACGTGAAAAATATAGAGGGTGTTTTAGGATAAATTTTAAGGGTAGGTATGGTACATCACAAGGATTTAGATTTGCACAGCAACACGTGGTCGATGCAAAGCAACACATTAGGTGATGTTAAAACATCTGCCGACTCTAGTAACCCTAACATCTGGAATAACTACATCTTTTTGCAAAAAGTACTACCAAGCTTACTTTACACTATACAACAGTGTTGCCAGATGGGCTACTTTTATTAAATTTAGATTCTTGATTAGCACCACTTTGGTGAAATTGGTAAAATGTGCCTTATTTAATGACGTATTAAATATGACGAAAACAAAAGAAATTTTACTATTTCAAAAAAGTAGTGCTAACTAAGAAATCTGAATTTAAACAAAGTAGCCCACTGGCAACACTGCTACGCAAAAACATGTCAGGCGTCATATTTGTTTTTAACATGATGTGCAACTCCCCATAATGGCAGATGTGTTCATAAACATTTGAATCAGGTGTTTCATGAACAATGGATTGGCTGTGATAGAGAGGTTTCTCTTCCACCACGCTCGTGTGATGTCAATAACCTAGATTTTTTTCTTTGGGGTAATCTGAAAACTGCTGTGTACGCAACAATCGAGGATTTCGATATGTAAATTTAATTGCAATAATCTCTATATGAATCTAATTGCAATCGTCTGAATTGCTACAGATATCCAACAAAAGTCATATGTATTGAGCGAGTCCGCCAATCCATGGTTCAATCTGGGCGTTGCATGTATCTATATTAATGGTGCAAACTTTGAACTTCTTTTGTGACATTTTCACATATTATCTACATCAGCACATGCAATATCTTTGACCAATAAATTATTTCAGATGATCTAAGTCTTGTTTCTCTTCGTTTTTTGTAACAGTTAACGTATTTTTAGATGAAGTTTCAGATCATGATTTACTAAGCAAATCTGAATCCTTGTGATGTTCCCTTCCTCTCCTTACAAGTTGTCCCAAAAATCCTGGGACATTCTGTATCTATTTTTGTTTGAAAAATAGTTACGGAACATTTAATACGTGAATTTTCACATTGCTAATTAAGCGTAGAACCAACTTAATGAAAAATGTCCAAGCCGGGATTCGAACCCGAAACCTTTGGAATAGCGCTCCAAGTGCTCTACTATTTAAACTACGAGGCCGATGCCCAGATTAGCATTTACCACATTATATGTTGGTTAGTCTGCAATTCGCAGCACGAAATGGAACCGTCTTCGTGAGCACACCAAGTAACATGAGACACCAAGAAACCCAGCATCGATCAATCACATATATTTTTAATATTAATGGATTTCTCAATTAATTTTCAGCAGTGAAATTACGCATGAAAATCTAAAATATTTAATACGTGAATTTTCACATTGCTAAATAAGCGTAGAACCAACTTAGTGAAAAATGTCCAAGTCGGGAATAGAACCCGAAACCCTTGGATATAAAGCGGGAAATGCAAATCTGGGTATCGCCCCACCAGTGGCCGAGAGGGTCTGACCTCTTAACTGGTAGACGGCAGGTGCTGGGTTCGAACCCAATCGCGGCCGTCGGCCTAACCGTTCGGAGTTTTCGTGGTTTTCTTCAAACCTTGCGTAAATACGGGTTAGGTTCCCTTAGAAAGACCCCCACGAAGGGCATCCCTCCCTCGGGCCTATATCCCTAGCGCAGATAATCGGCCGTCACAAAATACACACACTAATCTGGGTATCGTCCTCGTAGCTTTAATGATTGAGCAGTTGGAACGCTATTCCAAGGGTTTCGGGTTCGATCCCCGGCGTGGACATTTTTTCTCTAAGTTGGTTCTACCGTTAGTTAGCAACGTGAAAATTCATGTATAAATATTCCAGATTTTCAAGCGTAATTTCGCTGCTGAAAATTAATTGCGGAATTGATTAATATTAAATATATATATGAAATAGTGATGGAATTTCATACTAATATGAACTTGTTTCAAAACACACAATATATATATTTCCACTACGTTCATTATAACATAAAAATATTGTTATTTAAGAGAAGAAAAGTTTCTATTTCCATTTACTTTCCTGTATTAAATTAGTCATGCATTTCCAATACATAAAAGAGTTTTGTGACACATTTACCACAGTGTCTTGGCTTGTCTTTTATCACAATATCTTAGAAGAGGCAGCAGACGAAAAAAAGATAGTTCTGTATATAATAAATTGCATAAATTAATGACAAAAGAAATATTTATTTATCTTTTAGGTATTTTTATTATATAAAGGAGCAAATCTTTTGTTGTATCTTGTGATATATTTTATCATTATTGTTATCTACACTTAGAAACTGTAGTAAATGTATGCATATTTGGTTATTTCATTTGTTTAATGTATCGACCTTGTTATAAAGCAAACAACACAAAGTTCCTTTAAATCTCTTTGCGATTACTTCTTTTAAAACACGTATTTAATTCTTTAAATTTAAAATAGAAGCTGCATGTTTGACACAATAATACATGATAAAAATACGCTGTGAAGTTATTCATAATATTTTTAACCTGTTTAAATAAGTAATTTTTCAACGTTTTCAAAAAGGTTTCTTTAGATTATTGTCACAATATATTACTGCGCTAAACATCAATGTTAGTTTGATTTCAGCAAATGATATAGTCTTTAAATTTCAATGAAGCTTAACTTATGTCAGAAACAATTTTTATACTGAAAATGATATCTTCTCCTCTCCTTAGGGTTAATACTATACAGTTAGATGTAATTTAAGCTGTGTAGTTTATAATTTTGCTTTTTAAAAATCATATAAGTTGATTTGAACAAAAAAATTTGCAGTTTTGTATCGCCATTAAATTCCTTCCAAATATGCTAAATGTATTTTTCCACTGTGTTCTTTATGTCAAAATAATATTATTTTAAAGAAGAAGCGTTTCTATTTTAATTTATTTTTCTTGTATAAATTAAGTATTTAAGATTTAAAAATATTTTGGTTTATTAAACATGATTTTTTTCAAATATACTGAATATAAATTTCTACTAAGTTATTCCTACAATATAAACAATTCTTTTGAGAGATAAACCTTTTTTTTTATTTCCACTTATTTTTTTACTAGCTTTCCGCCCGCGGATTCGCCCGCGTGGAATTCGGTTATATTGCGGTATAAAGCACAACTATAAGGAAACTTCTAATTTCCACGGAAAAATGTAAGAAGCGCGATGTAACGCTGGATACGATTAGTTGTTAAACCAAAACTGAATGGTACACTATATTATATGTTTTCCCTTGTGGAGCAAAAACATACAGATTTTGGGCACTGGAAACCCGGGAACACGCTATATAGAACTGACCATGCTGACGTTGAGTTTGTTGCGATAAACGGACTTGAGTACGAATATCATTCTCAGAAGCCCTCAAAGAAGCTTCGCGAGTGGCTTGCTCCTCAAGTCTTTGTTGGCGCTGAGATGGTAGCTCAGCAGCTCTCGAAGCAGCCTGACGCTCTACTTGTTCGCGCCTTCTTAATTTAGCATGGAGAGACGATTCTTGAGATCGGGCAATTTTCATTGCCCGAGCTTTAGATGAGGTGCTCGACAAATTAGATTTACGTTTGCGAGGCATTGTGAAAATAAGAGTAAACTATAAATCTAAACTAAACTAAAATCCCAAACTAAACTATAACAATCTAAACGACGAACAAAGCGACGTAATTACCTATCGAAAAAACAATAACTACTTTAGATATCTACCTAGAAAAAAAGCACTAAACTAACCTAACCTAACTATTATACAGCTACTGCACATCGTTACCACGTTTTAAAAACACCCAGCGCCATCTATCGCATACCTCAAGAACTAAATAACGTAACAAATACTTATACCAATTAGTAATTCGTTGACTTATAGTTATTTCAGGATAAGTAGATGGAAAAAAAAATTTGGACGATAAAACAAATAGTACGTCATCCCTAGGGAATTCCTCATTTTCGAGGATTCATTATCGTATCATTTAGCTTCTAAATTTACATGTTTATATTCGTTTGCAATATATAAGTAGATGTAAAAAACAGTTTAGACGATAAAACAAATTGTACGTCATCCCTCGGGAATTCCTCATTTTCGGGGATTCATTATCGTATCATTTAGCTTCTAAATTTACATGTTTATATTCGTTTGCAATATTTTATCTTGTTTTAAACGACACACAGCGCCATCTCCAATCCATCCATGAAGCAAACTATATTTTTGTTTTCCCTCGGGAATATCAATTTTTTCCGGGATGAAAAGTACCCTATTATTTAATCCGGACTTCTAACTTTACGTCTGCAAAATTGCAAAGCAATCGGTTCAGTAGTTACGGCGTGAAAGTGGAACAAACAAACAAACAAACAAACTCATTTTCCGATTTATAATATTAGTAAGGATATCAAAATATACAGGGAATTTTTAAATGAAAATTGAGGTTAAATGCTTTGTTGTATTTATTACATAAAATTTTAAATTATAATTAATACATAAAATTAAAGAGCAACAAAAACAGTTTTACCTATAAGCTCACAAGTGTTCAGTGTGAGCACATTTCATCACTTGGCATACACACAGTGGATAGCTGAGTTCATCACAAACGTTTATTAGCAAAAAAGTTCTGTTCCGACGTTCACCGGATTTGAAGCCATGTGTTTTCTTCCTACGTTCATAGAGGATCGATTATATGTGCCTCCGCTACCAACATTGATGCAGCTATTACAACAATGACTCCAGACACTCTATTCAATGTTTGGAAAGAACTAAGCTATCAAATTTATGTGTGCCGGATGACGAAATTTGATCACATTGCACATTTGTAAGTTTGTATATATAAACTTTCTAGAGGCTCTTTTATTTTATTATCTTATTTATTAAATTTTAATTTTTATGTAATAAATACTACCAACCGTTGAAACCCCAATATTCATTCAACATCAATAATGGATATAGAATAACCCAATGTAATAAACTTACACATGGCAAGACAATGAAATAAAATCAGAAATATTGGAACAATTACCAATAAAATTGGCGATTGTTATACGTGGCTCAATATCAAGGGCAACGCCAAGAAGTGACAACATTAAAGAAATAATTTCTGGGGTAGAAATCAGGAAAAAATCCTAATGTCTAATTTATACAATTGCTAGATTAATCGTAACGAAAAAATATATAAGTTGTAACCCATAAAAATATATATGTATATAATCGTAACACGATATGCAATCTGATGCAATCGTATTGCGTTTATATATACGAGATGGAACCCGTCGAAATTCGACAAAAGAAAAATTTTCAGGAAAAACTATTTCATTGATTTATAGTAAATCTACAAAATTAGTTACAATAAAAAATGCATCTTATATTGGTCAGTCTGACTCTCAAACAAATATTATCTTACGCTAAAATTAACAAAATACTATCAAACTCAATTATCCAAATTATTAAACGAATTAAAACCAAAATTCACCGGATTTTATAACAGACGATATTTTTGAAATATTATACGCATTTTTTTTTAATTAAAAAAAAGGAATGATTCTGTTACCTTAATTACAAAATTGGTACTGAAAATTATTAAAAAAAAACATATCTCAAAAACAATTTAATTAACAGCTTTGAAAGAATTTGCATTTAAAAGTAATTTTTTTTCTCTATACGACGGTGTAAAAAATAAAAATATACGATGTTTAGAAGCGTGAAATTTGGTGAACCGAAAATTGCAAAAGCGAAATTGTATGGGAAAGTGTTGCGCATTTTAATTTCTTTTTTTCAGTTTTAAGAGAAAATGGAGTGATTCTGTTGCCACGATTACAAAATTGGTACTAAAAACTATTAAAAAAATAAAATCTCAAAAATAAATTGAAATACAACTTTCAAACAAAATGCATTTAAAAGCATATTTTCTTCTCTATACGACAGTGTTAAAATTTAAAATGAGCAATGTTTAGAAGTGTAAAATTTGCAGTAGCTAAAATAGCAAAAGCGAAATTTGATCGAAAAATGTTGAGATTCGCCACATGACTTATGCGTTACGCACAGATACGTTTGGACTTTAAAAAAAATATGTATATATATATATATATATATATATATATATATATATATATATATATATATATATTACAAATTTAAAAATTTTTCGCCAAAACTAACCTTTATACTACCTTAATTTTCTTATAATAATGTTCCCTACTTACTTCAAATTATTAAATTAAAATCTTGTTTCTAGATCTAATCTGTTAATCTGTATGCAGACGATATAAATTCTTAATTTGCCTTAAAAAACATTATTCCAGTATGCGTAATTTTAAAAAGATGGCTCTAAATTAAAAATATTTTTAATTAAAACTTTATTTCTTAATATTCCAAATAAAACTGATTTCTTCTATGTTTTTATCAACCCTTTTTAAGAAAATCTTATTAAATTTATTCCAAAACCATACCTTTCAAAAAATATCATTATTTTATTTTATCTATTTATTTATTTTTCCGCCGTCAACCTTTGATGGGTGCATTAATAAATTCATTTCTTTTCTTTTTCTCTTAAAATTAATCAATTATAAAAATCGTCTGCCTAAGAAATTATGAGTCGATTATAAATTGGTTAAATAATATTTTTTTTTAAATAAATTTATCGTCTGTGTAAAATAGTCTCGTATCTGGACAAGAATTCTGTTTACATAAAAGGATGATGGTTTGAGATTACAGAAAGTTCTAGAATTTTCTTTTTAGTTTTAAAAGGTGGAAGTCTCGAGATGAGAGGGGAAAAAGATTCTGGAGTTCTTTCGTCGACGAGTACGGCTGGTTGAAGTAAATGATGGAATATTTTTTGGACATTTCGGTAAAAGATCGTTTGCAAAAAGAAGTTTTTCCCTCTATAATGACTACAGTTGAATAAATAAACTTACAGCCACCAATGAGTGATTTATTGGATATTCTACATTTATTTATTTTTTATTTTTTCCCTCGCTGGCCATGACTTCTGTGCAAAGAACGGGGACCCTGGCGATGATGTTTCTGGCTCCTAACTTTAAAATGTCACAGTCTTTTCTAGAGCCGACAGGATGTTTTATGCCTGTGCTGCCTTTCTTGGTTTTTAAAGAAACTTGCTATGGAACGAAGTGATAATAAAAACTGTGGATCGCTGAATAATTTGCCCGTCATTATTGGATGTGTTCTTAAACAAGAACTGCCATAGTCTCATGATTTTTGGAGTGACAAAAACAGAGGAATTGTTCCTGTAAAGTGCTTTGGTCGAGAAAAAGTAGTCCTCTTATGATGAAAAAGAAGAAAAAAAAATAATAATTACAAGACCATTTCTTGTTAATTGGTGAACAGAAAAATATTTTTTCGAGATAGTTGAGACCCATAGGATTTCGGTGAGATTTTTTTTTCGTAGTGTTTTGAATATTATTATTTTTATACTTTTTATGTATTTATTTAAATTAATTATTCTCTGTTTGTCAGGTTTATTTATTTGATTATTTGTCTGTGAAATTTATTTACTTGCCTATTTATGAGTATTATTATTATCATTATTATGTGTTGGAGATTTAAACATTTTTGTTCTTAAGGATTAAATTGAAGAGTATGATATTCTTAGACAATTACCGTTGCATATTAAGATTATTATGATATTTTTATGCACGCTTAAAGATAAGTTCGTAATAATAATGAAGTATAAAAAAACTTTGAAGCTCAAGTTATTTTTTTTTAAAAAGTACATTTTCTAATTTATTGATATTTGTTTGTTATCACGAACTATTCTCTGAATGCAGTATTTTTATGATGATGTTCCTGTTACTAGACATTTGAGATAGAAAACTAAGTTAACATTTATGTTTTTTTTCTTTATTTGTTAGAATTTCTAGTGACAGTGAGCTTTGGTTCCCGGATTCTTTATAATTTATTTAAATTCAATAAGAAATGGAACTGTGCAAGGCTGTTGCTAGAATTTTGACTGATAAATATGATTAATTTTTTCAGTAAATTTTGTGATTTTAAGTAAGAAATTACCTATAATTAAAATTTTTGAATCTGTTTATGATCTATAAAATAATAGAATTAAAAGTTGATCCCAATTTAAGGTATATCTATGATATTTACAATTTCTGTTTTATTAGATAAAATTTCTGGTTAAAGTTAGCAGCTAAATATAGTAATTTTGAAAAAATATGTAATTGATAGAAATCATTAACTTTGAAATTTATTGCGAATGATTTTACGATTAGGATTTAATAAAGAAAATATAAGTGCTTCTTTTATTCTAATGAGTAAGAATAAAAAAATTATGGAAGATCCTAAGTTCGTACCGTTTGACCCGAGTTCTGGAATGAACATTTTGTCTTGGTTAACTTATTTTGATAAAACATGTGATAGGGAACAGAAAAATCTAGAATGGAAATTTAATTTTATTGTGCAATATTTGAAAGGTGAAGCGCAAAAAATTTATATCAATGACTGCTTAAATTGTACGGATTATGAACAAATTAAGAAAATTTTGATAGAAAGACTCATTGAATTAGACTTCCCGAGTTTTTCTGATTTTTCAAATCTGAAATTAGATAATTTAGACAATTTAGAAACTTATTTTCGTAAAAAAGTGGAAATTGGTAGGAAATTACATCTTAGTGAAAATATACTATTACAAGGTTTAACTGATGGTTTAAAACCAGAATTCAAAAACAATATTATTATAAATCCTCCTAGTAGTACCATAGAATGGTTCCGGGTTGTCAAACAATTCGTGGAAGTTTCCACCCCACTAGTGTCAAACCAAGTAATAAATCAACCCTCAGCTAGACAAAATTTTCAACCTTTTCAACCAACTAGGTCCTGGATTCAGCCAGTTAGGCCCAATAATGCACCTAGGAATTGGATTCCCTAAAGGCAATCTCAGTTTCAAAGACCTAGAGTTTGTCAAAATAATTATATTCAAAATTCATATCCTTCAAGACCTTGTAGGATATGCACAAATAGGGGTGTGAGTAATGCTTTTCATTGGGAAAGAGAATGTATTTTTAGGAATGAGTTGCCATCCTCTGATACTCTTCCAAATATCTCACAAAATAATTCTCATAATGTATGGCAATTAATTGTGTATGGATGTACAAATAATTATAATTTACCATGTGTTGTAGATACTGGCTCAACTATTGCAATATTGCCACTTAAATTTGTTAAAAAACTTAATGCTAAAATTGAGACTATACCCTCAGTTACCATTGGTCAGGCAAAATGATTTTTACACGCAAATAAAAAATGTAGTGTTCTTCTAAAAGTGGGTAAAATTAAAAAATATGTTAACTTTTTAGTATGCAATACAAATTTGAATTATGCTATTTTGGGTTTAAAAGAATGTTCTAAATTTAAATTAACCATAGAATGTAAAAATTGTATTGTAAGGCAGGGAAGGAAAATTATAACTAACAGTATATCCATACATAATGAGAGATCCCTTCATTTCAATACAGTAAATATGGACCAAGTACAACAAAACAGGGATCAATCTAATGAAATTGTAACCTCAGAATATAAAAAAAAATATGAAATTAAATACTGGTAATACTGTAGCAATAGATAATTATGATAATGAAACACTGAATGTAAGTAATCATGGTATAGAGTTACAATCTACTTGTGGAAATATTATGAAAAATGAAGACTGTGTTGAATATGATCACGAAATTAATGTGCATCCTGATTATAGAGGTTCCATGACTCTTCAAAATTTTCGCGATAATTCGGATTCAGATTTAACTGGGGAAATAAATTTAATTCAAGATGTAAATTTAAGGGAATTAGTTCATATTTATAGTGATATTTTTGCAAAGCATAAATATGATGTGGGTAGGATAAATATTGAACCACAACGCGTTATATTAAAATCTGACCTACCTATATCTTTGAGGCCCTACCGAACATCTCCCCTAGAAGAAATAGAAATAATAAACCAAATTCAATCATTGTTAGCAGCCGGACTGATAAAGGAAAGTAATAGCCCATATTCTGCCCCTGTTACACTAGTTATGAAAAGAGAGGAAGGTAAAAAAACGCGATTATGTATAGACTATAGAAAATTAAACGCAATAATTAAAAACGATGCAGAACCCTTGCCCCGTATCGATGGAATTTTAGATAAATTGAGTAGTGCTCAGTATTTTTCAACTTTGGATTTAGCCTCTGGCTACTGGCACATACCAATACATCCATCCGATACAAAAAAATTAACATTTACAACCAATTTTGGACTTTTTGAGTGGCTCGTGCTCCCTTTTGGCATAAAAACGGGCCCTCCCATATTCAATAGAACCATTCGAAGGATCCTTAATAAATATAAAATCGACTTTGCGTGCCACTATTTTGATGATATTATAATTTTCTCTTCCTCTTTACAAGAACATTTAAACCATTTAGCTCAAATTTTTGACATTTGCAAACAAGAAAACATTAAACTTAAACTTTCTAAATGTAAATTAGGCCAAAATAAAATCAATTTCTTAGGTTATGAAATCACTAATGGAACTATAACTCCAGCAAATGCCAATATTGAAACCATCAAAAATTTAAAACCTCCTTCCAATGTGAAAGAGTTACAACGATTTCTAGGTTCCATTAATGTTTACCATAAATTCATTAATAAATATGCTGAAATTAGATATCCTCTAAATCGATTACTTAAAAAAGACACAATATGGGAATGGAATTCAGAGTGCCAGGAGTCTTTTGAAAAATTAAAAAATTCTTTAATTGCAAAACCCATCCTCAAAATTTATGATCCTAAATTACCTTTACATATGTTTGTAGATGCCTCTCAGATAGCAGTAGGTGCCGTTCTAAAACAACCTGATAAAGATAATTTCTTACATCCTATTGCTTATCATTCTAGAATTTTGAAGAGTTATGAGCAAAATTATTTCATAACTGAATTAGAATGTTTAGCTATTATAGATACTCTTGATAAATTCTATCATTACTTTCATGGTGTCAAGTTTGCAATTCATACGGACCACGCATCTCTAGTATGGTTAAAGAGTGTTAAAAACTTAAGAGGTAGGCTTTTTAGATGGTCGCTCAAACTTAGTATGTTTGATTATGAGATAAAATATGAAAAGGGTTCAACAAATGTCGAAGCAGACATGTTGTCACGAAATCCTGTTTGTCATTTTAATCAACATATTAGTTTATTTCTAGATAGGAAAGAAATTATAGAGATGCAAGACAAAGATAATGTTTGTGACAAAAAATATAAAAAAGAGAATGGAATTATTATAGTTCAGAAAAAGGGATTCAAAAAAATTGTTGTACCAATGTCATTAAGAAAAAATTACTTCATATTACTCATGATAATTTTGGACATTTAGGGATTCAAAAAATGCTTAATTTAATATCTCCCAACTATTATTGGCCTAATATGACAATAGACATTACAGAATTTGTTAAACATTGCGACACCTGTCAGAAAAATAAAAAACCAAAACAGAAAAGATTCGGCTTATTACAAGCTATGCCAGCAACAGATCAACCTTTTGAATGTCTTTCTATTGATACTGTTGGTGGATTTAACTATTACAACTCAACAAAAAAATTCTTACACATAATAATAGATCATGCAACTAGATTTGTTTGGGCTTTTCCCTCCAAAAATGTTACCACCGAAACATACACTAACTGTTTAAAACAAATTTTCAATATCAAAGCACCTCAAAAAATACTTAGTGACAGACATAAATCTTTCAGATCTCCAAAATTTAAGAAATTCCTTAGAAATCATCATGTTCAACAGCGTTTTACATCCGCACATCATCCTCAGACCAATGGAAAAGTAGAGCGAGTTAATCAGACTATAGTTACCAGGCTTAAATGTAAAGTTAATTCCACTTCTTCTAAAATACCTTGGACTAGATTATTAAACCAAGTCATCGAAGAATACAACAATACGCCCCATTCTATCACCAGATTCCCACCTGCCTATTTATTTTATGGTCAATTGCCTTATGAATCTCCTTTAAAACAAAACTATTATCCACCAGTAGACAAAGCCCTCAAAATTGCGAAAGCGCGAACTCTGGAATTTCACCTTAAAAGTAAAAGACTCTATGATCGAAATTTTGTCGAATGCCCATTAAAAATACAAGACTCTGTAATTTATGAAGAATTTAAATACCCTAACACTCGAAAATTAGAACCTACTTTCTCTGGACCATATAAAATTATAAATAAACTTTCTGATGTTACTTATGAAATAGATAAATTTAATTATGAGACAGGACAGAATTCCGTTATTGTGCATGTTTCTAAATTAAGACTCTATTTTTCACCAGAAGATTTTAAACTGTTTCATGAGCAACCCAAAAAACAAACAAAACCTCAAATACAGTCACAATCACTAGATCAAACTAAAGTCAAGACAGTAGATTAAATTTTAATTATTATTCTTTAAATATTTTATCACCATAATTTTCAAAATAAGCAGGTATGTTCTTGGTGCGCAACAAGAATATTACTTGTTTTTGGGAGTTTTTGGGATTAAATTGGGCTCCTTATGCAGGCACAAGGTGTACACTTTGATTGTAAAAGCTTTCAAATTGATGTTGATAAATTAATTTTAAGTGTGTTTAAGTCTAACTAGATTTACTCATTTATTGACATTAGTATTATTCTATTTATTCAGCAGATATTTATGTTATAACAGTTATAAAATCTGATGATTCTACTCAAACCTATAATATAATATGTGATTTTCAGTGATTGTGAAAACTACAGATATTAAAAGTTTTTCAAAAAAGCACACTATTTTTATTTCCATTTCTCAATTAAGAATGACACCTTTTATTCCTATTTGTATTTTATTATTAAAGTTTATAAACCATGTGTAGATAAAACATTATTCTACATTTGGCATTGAAAACTTATAACCAAATTTGACAATTTTGTAAAAGAGTATCAGAGAGGAATTATTGTAAGGAAATACTGGTTGAGAGCCCATTTTCTAAATAGTTAGATTTAATTTTATTTGGATTTTGGAATTATTATGATTTTTTTTTTATTTATACTTTCGGCTAGCAAAAAATACTTTCTTATGCTATTAGAAGATAAGAAAATTATTTACTTGCTATGTAATTATTTTTATCCTCAACCAATATTTTCCCTTTCAATAATAAACAAATTGTGATATTTTCTTTTGATTATACTCTTGTTTTATTATTATTATCATTATGATTTCTATAATGAAGTTTAGTATTAATTATACTCTTATTGAGAAATATTAGGATATGGAGTCTTATTATACTATCACTTATTATTGTTGTTATTGTTATTATTTAAATTTTTCTATATTATTTATTATTGATATTGAGAGTGATGCTATTTATTATTAAAAAAATTGATATATTATTGAAGGAAAAATTTGATTGATTGTTAAAAGATGTTGGATCCAACATAACATAAAAAACAAAGATTAAACTAGATTTGGAGATCTTTAATTAAAGAGACTGTATTCAGTGAACATTGGAAAAGACTTTGTACACAATGGAAAGACTTTTTTCATTTGAAGAACTTTATTTAAAATAACCTATGCATTAAGTTATTGTAATTATTTAAACTTCCATGAGAACGAATTGTTATTGTTTTTATTATATTTTTTATCTTTTGCTTATTTATATTTATAACTTATTTACTGTTATTGTATGTATTATCTCCTATGCACTTACAAATAGTAAGTGATATTGTAACAGTATTGTATCTCTTTCAGGGAAATGCTCCTACCTAAATTTAATTCAGATTAATTTCCTCTTAACTATTTTATTTTAATCCCTAATATTTTTTATATTGCGTTAATTTTCTTTTCTTCCATCTCTTGGCTTCCTGGGTTTGACAGTTTTATTCCAAAATTTGACTTTTCTAAATTATTATATTTCTGTTGTCTGAACTTGTAGTTTTATTTAACTATCAATTTCATACAAATTTTCGGGGAGGGGGGATAATATTACAAATTTAAAAATTTTTCGCCAAAACTAACCTTTATACTACCTTAATTTTCTTATAATAATGTTCCCTACTTACTTCAAATTATTAAATTAAAATCTTGTTTCTAGATCTAATCTGTTAATCTGTATGCAGACGATATAAATTCTTAATTTGCCTTAAAAAACATTATTCCAGTATGCGTAATTTTAAAAAGATGGCTCTAAATTAAAAATATTCTTAATTAAAACTTTATTTCTTAATATTCCAAATAAAACTGATTTCTTCTATGTTTTTATCAACCCTTTTTAAGAAAATCTTATTAAATTTATTCCAAAACCATACCTTTCAAAAAATATCATTATTTTATTTTATCTATTTATTTATTTTTCCGGCGTCAACCTTTGATGTGTGCATTAATAAATTCATTTCTTTTCTTTTTCTCTTAAAATTAATCAATTATAAAAATCGTCTGCCTAAGAAATTATGAGTCGATTATAAATTGGTTAAATAATATTTTTTTTTTAAATAAATTTATCGTCTGTGTAAAATAGTCTCGTATCTGGACAAGAATTCTGTTTACATAAAAGGATGATGGTTTGAGATTACAGAAAGTTCTAGAATTTTCTTTTTAGTTTTAAAAGGTGGAAGTCTCGAGATGAGAGGGGAAAAAGATTCTGGAGTTCTTTCGTCGACGAGTACGGCTGGTTGAAGTAAATGATGGAATATTTTTTGGACATTTCGGTAAAAGATCGTTTGCAAAAAGGAGTTTTTCCCTCTATAATGACTACAGTTGAATAAATAAACTTACAGCCACCAATGAGTGATTTATTGGATATTCTACATTTATTTATTTTTTATTTTTTCCCTCGCTGGCCATGACTTCTGTGCAAAGAACGGGGACCCTGGCGATGATGTTTCTGGCTCCTAACTTTAAAATGTCACATATATATATATATATAATCGCAATAAATTGCATAAGATACGAACAATTATTTTTTTAATTATATATGTTTTTAACATTCACTTCTTTCAAGTTATATTAAATATATATTTACACTATTTTCTTTATATGGTAACAAAGGCATTACTTAAGAGGAAAAACGTTTCCATTTCCATTTATTTTCCTTCATTCAATTAGTCATGCATTCCCAATACATCAAAGTATCTTTTTTGGAAACTCTTAACAGAATGTCTTTTGAAGAGAGAATCAAAGACTAATTATAGTTTTTTAGGTAATAAATTTCATACGATAACGAAAAGAAAAATGTTTAGTTCACTTTTTTTTTGGTTATATAATGGAGCAAAGCATTTGAGGTATCATGTTATGAAAAATATTTCCGTCATTATTTATAAATAGAAGTAACATGAACGGTCTGAATGCTTATTATTTTAATTTTACGTAAGTTAGAAAATTTATTAATAAAACAAGCGATAGAATGTTCATTTAATACTCGATTACTATTAGTGATTCCTTTTCTTAAAATATGAATCTCATTCTTTAAAATAAAAAAAGGCTACATTTTTGAACCAATAATATATTATAAAGAAATACTGTGAAGTTATTTATAACTTTGTAAACCTGTTTTAATAAGACATTTTTCAGTGATCAAAATTATTATGGTTCTTACATTATTGTCAAATAAACTACTGCGCTAAGATTTCAGCAAATGACATATTCATTAAATTTCGGTAAAGCTTAACTTACGATAGCATCAAATTTTAAACCTAAAAGTAAAATCCCCCCTATACTTTATAGTAGAAACCAGAAAGCTAGATGTTATTAATGCTGTATAGCTTATAATTTCGTTATTTAAAAATCATGTAAATTTGATTAAAATAGCAAATAAAGCTTTTGTGCAAAAATGTTTAAAGATAGAAACCAACGATTTTAAATGCACAAATAATGTATGAAAAGGTAGCAAACAGCTGTTTCGAATCTACTATCGAGATTCTTCATCAGTACAAAACTCAGCGAAATCAGTTTTGTTTTTTCTAGATAGCTGCGATTTGCACTGATGAAGAACCTCGATAGTAGATTCGAAACAGCTGTTTGCTACCATACAGCTTTCATACATTATTTGTGAATTTACAATCATTGGTTTTTTTTATCTTTAAACATGTAAAATTGATTTGAGAAAAATGAGCCTTTTTGTATAGCCATAATTTTTTCCAAATATTCCAATTTTCTAATTTTTTTTTATGATGTCAAAATGTTATTTGAGAGATGAGGCTTCGTATTTTCATTAATTTTTTCTGGTATAAATTAAAATATATTTCTTAAAAAACATTGGTTTATATAAACACGAATTCCTTTATAAATATACTAAATATGTATTTTCACTATGTTTTTTTCTGCAATAAAAACAATATTTCTTGAGAGACAAAACTTTTCTACTTTCTTTTATATGAAAGGTATAACAAATACATACAGATATTACTTTAAATGACCATTTATGTTTTTAAAAATTTTTAATATTCATTTCTTTCAAGTTATACTAAATATATATTTCCTCTGTGTTCTTTATACGGTAAAAAGGTATTACTTTATTCATTTATTTTCCGTAGTCATGCATTCATAAATATCAAAAAATCTTTCTTACAGTATCTTTTTTAAAACCTCTAACAGAACGTTTTTTGAAGAGACAGTCAAAGAATAAATATAGTTCTTTAGGTAATAAATTGCATAAGATAATGAAAAAATAAATATTTAATTCTCTTTTAGGTTTTTATTATTATATAAAGGAGCAAAGCATTTGCTGTATTCTTTTATTAAATATATATATATATATATATATATATATTGATTGTTATGTATAAATGGAATTGATAGTAAATGTCTGTATGATTACTATTTTAATTTCACTTACATTTCAAAATTTATTAAAGAAACTTGATTTAGTAACACACTTTCCAATGGGTAATTCCATGAGCACATGTCGTGTAAGTCACATACTACGTTTTTGAATACCAGTATTTTAGAACGGAAAAATGTGACTTAATTTATCAAAGATATTCCATTGATTGAATGAGGCCTTGCAAATCCTTGATGAGGCCTTGCAAATCTTTCAAAAATAACGTTGGTCAGCAATTTAATCGTGAATAGAAATGTGATTTTCACGACAACTGCTCATGGAAATCCCCAATGTATTCAAAAATGCTCCCTTAGACTATTGTCACAATACATTTTTATGCTAAATAACTACATTTGCTAGATTTCAGCAAATCACATATTCAATGAATATCAGTAAAGCTTAACTTATGATAGCAATAATTTTTAAATGTAAATGTAATACCCCCTCTTCCAACCACGATAAATATAAAAAAGTTAGGCTTATTAATGCTCTGTAGTTGATTTTTTAAAAAATGTGCAACTTTATAAAGTTGCACATTTGCATCAAGTTCTTTTGAAATACGCTAGGTTGATTTTTCCATTATGTCCTTTATATTGTCGAAATAATATTATATGCGAGAAGAAATGCTTATACTTTCATTTTTTCTGGTATAAATTAAAGTAATATATTGATTTAAAAGAAATGCAGGTTATTAATTTATATAAATGCTGGTTTATATAATGTATATATTAACTGGTTAATTCTCAACTTTTTTCAAAATATCCTAAATTTATGTACCCATTACATTATTTCTACAATAAGAACAATATTTTTGAAGGGCAAAACTTTTCTCTTTATATTTATATTTTTGGTATGACAAATATATATATAGATATTAGTTTATAAGAACAGTTATTCTTTTGTATATTTTTAACTTCCTTCTTTCAAGTTATACTAAATATATATTTTCACTGTGTTCTTAATACGATAACAAATGAATTATTTAAGAGAAAAAAAACTTTTCCATTTTCATTTATTTTCCTACATTCAATTAGTCATGCATTCCCAATACATCAAAGTATCTTCTGTTAGTATATTTTTTCGAAACACTTAACAGAACGTCTTTAGAAGATATAGTCAAAGAATAAGTATAGTCCTTTAGGTAATAAATTGCATAAGATAATGAAAGAATAAATATTTAGCTCTCCTTTAGGTTTTTTTTTGTTAGATAAAGGAGCAAAGCATTTATTGTATTCTGTTATAAAAAAAAAAAAAATTTTTAGTTATCATGTATAAATGAAATTGATAGTAAATATCTGTATGCTTACTACTTTAATTTTACATATTTTTCAAAATTTATTAATGAAACAATTGCAACAAATATTAAATCTAAATGTAATTCCTTCTCCTTCCTTTACGGTAGATACCAGAAAGATATAAGTAATGTTCTACAGTTTATACTTTTGCTATTTAAAAATCATATAATGTTGATTTGAAAAAAAATGTACAGCTTTGTATTCCCATCGAATTCTTTCCAAATATGCCAAAGGTAGTTTCTGCTATGTTTTTTATGTTGTGAAAATAATGTTATTTTAAAGAATAAACGTTTCTATTTTATTTTCCTGATATATATTAATATAATATATTGATTAAAAAAATTTTTGGTTTATATAAATATGAACTTCTTTCAAAATATACTACATTTTTACTTCCACTAGCGTATTTCTACAATAAAAACAATACTTTTTTAAAGGAAAGAACTTTTCTATTTCTATTTCAATTTTCGGTATGACAAATATATCTAGATACAAGTTTAAAAGAAGAATTATGCTAATGTATATTTTTAATTGTCAATTCTTTCAAGTTATACGAAATGCATATTTTCATTATGTTCTTTATACGGTAACAAAGATATAATTTAAGAGAAAAAAAAAAGCGTTTCCATTTTCATTCATTTTCCTACATTCAATTAGTCGTGCATTCCTAATACATCAAAGAATCTTTTGACAGTATCTTTTTCGAAACCCTTAACAGAATGTCTATGGAAGAGACAGACAAAGAATAAATACTGTTCTTTTGGTAATAAATTACATAAGATAATGAAAAAATAAATATTTACTTTTTCATTAAGGTATTTTGTTTGTTTCTTTATTTGTTATGTAAAGAAGTAAAGCATTTGTTGTATTCTGTTATAAAAATATTTTTATTATTATCTATGATTGGAAGTGACATTAAATGTCTGGATACTTACTATTTTAATTTTACGTACGTTTCAAAATTTATAATGAAACCGGCAATATAAAGTTCATAGAAAACTCGGTACAGTGTTATTGATTCCTTCGTTCTTTTTTAATATGAATCTTATTCTTCAAAATTAAAAATGAGGCTCTATTTTTAAACATGCATATTTTTATCATGCATTTTATGCATGATAAAATATACTTAAAAGGTATTTATAAATCTTAAAAGACAACAGTTCAATTTTAAGACAACATTTCCAAAAACATCTTCAAAATAATTTCTTTAGGCAAATGTCACAATATATTTATATGCAGAATAACAATTTTCGTTATGTTTCAAAAAGGGATGTAGTCTTTAAATTCCAATGTATCGTTACCTACATTTATGTCATAGCTAAAATATGTCTACCCAAAAGTATTATTTACTATTCCTTCCTTTATGATAGATTACAGAAGATTAAATGTTACTAATCCTTTGCAGATAATAATTTTAGAGCGAAAAGTCTTATAAAGTTGATTTGAAGGGGGGGGGGGGAAATGCAATTTTATTTTAATATGAACTCGTATTTCCACAATGTTTTTTCGAAATAAAAATTAACATTAATTAAAAAGGGAAAAGTTTATTTTTTCCATCTATTTTTCTGCATTCAATTAGTGATATATTCCCAATACATAAAAGAATTTTTTTCAAGTCTGTTTTTCGAAGACTTACCATAATATCTTTATAAGAGACAATAAATAAGAAATATAGTTTTTAGATAATAAATTTCATATATTAGTGACAAAAGATTTGTATATTTCTTTTTTAGATTTTTGTTATATAAAGGAGCAAAGTATTTCTGGTATTTTTTTTAAAATAAAAATTATCTTTGTAATTATCTACACATGGGACTAATAGTAAATATCGGTATATTTTTTAATGTCATATTTTGTGTGTATCAGCATCTAGCTTATATAAGAAAAATTAATTTAACGCTTTAAAAAAGAAAAAAAAACGATTTTTTTTAGAACAAAATTATTTTTACTTGAATAATTTTAATCATAACCATTTAAATAGATTTACTGAAGTTTAAAGATCATTCCATTGTATCTAACTATTGGAATCTAACTAATGTACTTATTTTGTGTACTACTCAATTGTTGTTTATAGTATAATAGTATAAAAAAAGTTTCTAGAGATATTTGTAAAATAACGCATTACAACAGAGTTTGAAAGGGTGTAACAAATTTCTAATTTTTTTTTAGTTTTATCACATAAGATTGGTTTTGAAAAGTAGATTATATTTTTAATTTAAAGAGCGAAATATATGCATGAAAGAATCGCGAACAGTGCAAAAAGAATTAAGTAAATTATGATTATTATTTTTTTTTACTAAATGTTAAAATATAAAATAAATCTTTATAAGAAAGGCATTGCCGTATGCTATTTTTTTATGTAGAAAGTAACTAAGTAATTGCTAAGATAAAATAGTATTTGATGAAAAGATATGTGCTATTAATAGTATAGCAGACCCGAAAGGGTTTAACTCTCTACAACTTTTGTGATTCTTCCTTTAGCTCACTAATCGCATTTTTGTTTGGATATTTTTTATTGTAGCTATAAAAAACATTTATGTTTCTAATGCTGTTTAGCTGATAATTTTTCTAGTCAAAAATCATGTAAGTTGGTTAAAAAGATTTGGAGATATATAATAAGATGAACTTTCTTCAAAATATATGAAATATATATTTCCGCCATGTTGTTTGGTGTTTATAAAGTAAAAGTAATATTCTTTGAGAGTAGAAACTTTCCTATTTATTTTTATTTTTCTGCAATAGTTACTCTTGCTTAATAACTGTACCCGATTCTTGAAAGAATGTTATAACAAAGTATTTATTCAACCTCATACCAGAATAAATATTTCTTCTATAACAGTTCTTTAAATAATAATTTGCATTTATTAATCTGAAAAGAAATAATAATTCCACTTTTACATATTGTGTCAACATTGCAAAGCATTTTCAAACATTTTTTTAATTGTTATTGAAAATATTTATGTTATTATTGATACATAGAAATGATATTAAATATCTATATATTTCTTACTTCCACATTGTTTATGTTTTAGCATTTAATAATAAAACAAATAAAAAAATTTCATTTATATCTTAAACGCTGTTTCTTATTCCTACATTTAATTCGTATATTTAATGAGTGAAATTTAATATGGAGACTACATTTTTAGGTGATTTCGTAATTATATAAATATTTATCACCTATCATCATTCAGCGCATCCGTCCGTCTATCTGTCTGTCCATATATAACAACTAAAAAGTTACCCAACCAAATCGATTGAAATTTAAATTATATCATTGTTGCATAATGTTGACGAGTCATTTCAAATTTTATGAAATTTGAATGCAGGGTTCAATTACAAGGACAATCAAAATTATTCCGTTACATTACGTCTAATGGGAAAAATGGTTTGAAGTGCATTTTAATGATCGTGTTGTTACACTCTTTCAAACAAAATAAAATTGACATGTATCAATGAAGTATACACTAAAATATACATTCTATACGATTTGTCGTGCAAAGAATATTTTTATATTAATTTACAGTATGACACAAAAGTATTCCATTAGATAATGTTATAGTAGTAAACATTATTTAGGTGCACATTTTAGTTATATAAAATTAGTTAAAATTATCTGATATTGATATACGTTGCTGAGATTAATTAATGGTTACTTATGGTATATAAAAAAGCAGATACTATTTACAGTGAAACACAAAAGATTTCGAATTCTTATACAGAAACCGAAGTATTGTATTACACGAAGATCTGACTATTTTTAAAGCTTCGTTATAGTACGAAGCATATAATTTACAATGCTTGACTTCCATTTTTCGACTAGTTCAATCAATAAAAAATAAGGCGTAGAAGTTATGTATGGCGATATAATGCTGTTTCGATACGACGTTTTCCAAACATCTTTGAAAATTTTCCCTTATATTAAATTTAAAATATTACTACGTAAAATAACCATTTTCATCTGATTTCAGCAAATGACATATTGTTTAAATTTCAGTAAATATTTACTTGTGCCGTTTGAAAAAAGGCATATTTTAAATAAAAATTTAATCCTATCTTTCTCTATATATTCTCTATATATAATAAGGCTTGTTTATGTGTGTGGGGGGGGGAGAATTATGTCTTTTTATTAACCCGCGAGTAGTCGCGACTTTTTCCACAACGTCATTGGTCGCGCTCGCTCTTTTCGCCGCTGGCCTCCCGCATACCAAATATGTAAAATAAGAAATATTTTTCACCTAATATATGAAGATAACATTTCAATGAATATATAAATTTGCAGTTTTCTTAAATTATGCATTTTATTCATGAGATATGGAATAATTAGAAAAAGTAAAAATGAACTGACATTAGTGGTTGTCACGTAGACTTTTTCGCCAATTTCTACTTTGTTTCTAAAAAGTACCTGAAAGAAAAACAGAGGTGTCCTGTTACTTCACTAAGGTATTCGAGAAACCTTCAAAGTCAGCTACATGGTAGATCTCCGTTGTATTTGTAATCTGATACAAGTTAGGAGAAGATAAGTTATACGGGCGGCGAAAAGACCGACACGCGACTACTGACGGGTTAAATGCATATTTGAGCTTTCCGTAGAATTGCTTCACTTTACGCCTCTTCATGTCATATGTTCCCTTAACATCGGACGCTAACAATATAAATATACCTGCATGTTTATGTTAAGTGAAGACAAAGCTGAACGCAATTCTATAAGGAAAGCGCAGAACTGTAAACAACAGCTTGCGCAGTAAAAAACTCAGGGAAAAAACATTATAAAGTTTTTTATAGCGAGCTGTATATATTTTTTACATTTTTTTAGCTTTAGGGAGAAATTTAGCCATCAAGTTATTGCGATTAAAAATTGAATAATATCAGGCTCTTGAACATTACCAATATTCCGTTCCATCGATCAGTTTGAACACAAACTAAACCTAAGACAATATCTCATATGCAGATCTTGCTTGCTTCTTTAAGGGAAGCAGCTGTTATATATATCATTTTATATTCAAGCAGTAAGTTATATGATAATTTTTGTCCCGTTTCTTTCAATGGAATAATAAAGATTTTTTTCGAGTAAAATAAAAATTAATGAAGAAAGAAATCAACGTTGGATTTTCTGTTACATAAAATATTAAGAGGATTTGTCTTAAATGAGTTTGCTAATCGGCTTTCAAATATTTAGGATGAGATTTCGTTTTATAGGATCTATTTTTCTGATTTTGGAAAAACAGATTTTAAATATTTATTTCATTTATTACAAAAAAAATTATAAATGCTATAAATCTCTAATGCGATGACAAAAAGTTTAAACTTCTAATCTCAATTTAGCTTTTTTTTTAGATATTTTCGCAAGAATTTAAGTGATTAATATTTCGTGTAATGAAACAAATTAAATTTAACTGTGGTAAAAACAATTCATCATGTTTTATAATTTTTTCGAACATTTTTTAAAAGTTATATTTAGTTATACACTTAAACTGATACTCATAATAGTTTGATACAAAAATACATCGAGTTTATCAATGAAAGATTGCTACAATTTTCTCAATGAATGTCTTTTTTCAAGCATATCTATAATACATATATTAAGAAAACATAAAAAACAAAATTAGATTTATTTTTATTTTGAAAAAAAAATGTGATTCATTTAAAGATATCTTTGGCAATTTCTAGGACCATCAGTAAAACTTAGTAGAGAACTCGCAGTAATCATGATTGAAATTGTAGAATTTATCTCAGTCATAGAATCAAGTGGTAAGATAAATTGCAAAATTTGCAATTAAAGCAAACAGGGTTCCAAATAATGTCAAGGATCACGCTTCAGTTTAACATACACATAATACAGTAAAATTTGCATTTTCTCAGTAAAGTAAAAAGCATTTATATTAATTATAGCGTTTGTTTAATTTCCTTCAATTGCGGTGTAAAGAAATTTATCTATCTAGTTACTGTGGTAAAAATCTGAATGATATCAGGGTCTTTAACATTACCAATATTATATTATATTGGTCAGCATTAACAGAAACTGAAACTTTTATAATATCTCTTATACTTAACTTATTTGCCTCTTTAACGGTAGAAACTGTAATGCCGTTTATTTTATATTCTAGAGAGTAAGTCGTCTGATATTTTTCTACCCTTTTCTCTCAATAATATAGCCAAAGATTTTTTCCGAGTAAAATAAAAATTGAAAAAAATAGAGAATAAATTTGGATTTGCTGTTATTTAAAATACTAAGAGGATTTCTCTAAAATGAGTTTACTAATCGGCTTCCAAATATTTCGATAAGATTTCGTTTTAAGGGATCTATTTTTCCGATTTTGAGATGAACAGGTTTTAAATAATATTTTTATTACAGATAAACAAAGAGATTTTAATTTTATATGATTCTACTGGTTTGAAATGTAAAATGATAAATTTACTTTAGGCAGTAGATTAAGTTTTTTTAGCAGGAAGGTATGAGATATTTTGATGAGGGGCTGTGTCCATTTATCCATTGATTAGTGCCAATAGAGAATACACAATATGGCACTAGTCCGGGTGCTACGCATCAGAAAACTGCAAATCGTGATAAGAATATACCGCTTGGTGTGTATGTACTTTATGATAATACATTACATATTAGAGGGGGAGGCATCTCGTAAAGTCGCCGGAATTCAAGATGGCGGCTGTTATTCAAAATGGCGTCATTTTCTGAATTTTCTTACTATGCGTAATATAAATGTAGATTTCATGTCAATTTTGATGTTTTTCAAGTAAATGTTTCGTTTTTAATACTTTCCAGCATTATTTAAAAGAGTGTATAAATTCGATGTATCTGTCTGTTTGTCTGTCCGCCTGCTTTCCATGCTGTAGATCGCTTAAATGTACTCAGATTGCCATGTAAATTTTATATGTTTTATGAAGTTTATAATAACATGTCCGGAGTAAAAAATAAAATGTATAGCTTTTATAGTCCATTTACAGGGAGCTCGAAATATTTATCAATTGTCTAGCCGTCAGTCTGGCCCTGCTCTTTTTTGCTTAACTTTACTCGGATATCCGTGTAATTTATATATGTGTTATGTCTGTATGCAGTTTAAAGAAGTGGTATAATGCAAAATGTTCTACATCGAAAATGTAGTGTATAGCATTTATAGTTCGTTTACAAGCACACTCAAAATAATTCCCTTACATTATGGCCGATTTGCAAAAATTCTTTGTAGTATGTTTTAATGATGTGAAATTGCTTGAAACATATTGAAATTAACATTCATCAGTGACGTACAGTACAAGATATTTGCTGCATGATATAGGGAGCGTAGAATTTATACCTCATTTACAAGCTCTCAAAAAAGAATACGTTTACAGTACTGGCTATAACCACAATGTCGGCTATGTGTTTTTTAAATTATTGTATGCTTTTTTTAAACTTTACCAGGTAGGAACCAATTGCATAATGTCATATGATTATTTTATTTGGTTGGAATGCAGCTTATAAATATACATTGTCATTACGATGATTAATGTCCACCAAAATGAGATGAATCAAAAGTGATCCTGAGTCAACTGGTATTAACCAAGTCAACAATTTCATTAAGGAATGCCTAGTAAAAAAAATTTTTCATCAATAATTCAACCTCTGAAAAAGAAAAAAATTCCTCTATTTAGTACTCCGACGAAAAACATAAGCCATAAAAATGCAATCTTGAAAATTTTAAAAACAGACATCCAGTTGTTTTCCAAGCTTTTAATAATTATCATGTACGCTAATGGCGCCTGGTGCATGTAAAATCCGTTGTGGGTGCAAAGTCCTCCAAATTGTCTGTGAATTATACCACTGGGGGTGCCTTGCCAGGTGAAGGTCTCGTCATCTGATCAAGGCTCTAAATTACGAGACCATCTTGCGAAGCCAATTGCAGTTCAAACAACAGGATGTACCATTAATTAACAAGCGAAACAAAGTATGCTTAACGACAAGCAAATACTGCAGAAATGATGGCATGCGAAGCAAAGTTTATTGCTACTACGTGGCAATTAGGCGGTCGTCCGCCCCGATACCAGGTATCTAACTCGTTAAGCTGAGATAACTCGGCAAGTAGGGGCCTGGTCATCGGTTAGAAAGAAAGAAAGCTTTTAATAATTACACGGAATCACCAGTTAGACTTGCAATTTTTTTTTTCAAATATGAAAATCAACCATTTCCCCTTGCATTTTCTAGTAGCGGTGAATTTAGACCTAGCTATAAGAGTGATGTAGCTTATATTTTAGAGGAAACTGTTGGGAAAAATGGCGAAGTTTTTCCAGGAACATGTTATGCTTTAATATATGATGGGTAAATTCATACTAACATTTTAAAGGCTCAACAGACTTCAAAAACATTTAATGATTACTACATTAACACATTTTAACCTCACTTACGTGACAACATTGAGAGTTTTAGATGTCAAAGAATAGATTTGATTTGGGATAGAACATTACACCAAGCATTAAAGGATGAACTAGAAAGAAGAGAGGTGCAAAGATTAGCCGACAAGTGCAACCACATGTTATATTTCCTAAAAATTGGCAAGATTTCTTAAGGAATTCAAATAACAAAGAATAACCTTTTAATCTACTTGGATTGCTAGCAATAATTATCATAAAAATACACAATTTATAACCACTTTAGGAGAAGAAGTTAAAGGCAATCTTACTGCCGTAAGTTCCTTAGTTGGAATGACTTTCACTGGTCACGAAGAAGCTGATTCAAGAATAATACTGCATCTCAAAAGCATGGTTGAAAAAGGATTGAAAAATATTGTTATACGCTCTGTAGACCATGGTGTGTTAGTTTTAGCGGTTACATACTTCTTTATCATTTCAGATAGATGCTTAGAAACTGTTTGGCTTGCATTTCGAACAGGGAAAAGATACAGATTTATTTCTCATTGATTATTTTTTTACAGATTTTGGGACAAGCAGATCAGCGTTAAATACGTCAACCCTCTCCAAACAAATGGGGATGGTTCTTGGATAATTTATCATTCAAAATAAAATGATTGGAATTGCCAGAAATTTCCGGTTCTTGTGAAGAGTTAATAAAATGTATATGTAAAATCTGTAAAAATAGTGTGTGACTTTCTGTGTGGCTTTAGAAAGGTTGGATTTTCTTGCACATTATTGCGCAATTGCAAAAACGAATGTGATAAGTATAATGATACCAAGTGAAGTTTCTATATTCTACAGCTTTATATGTAACATTTATTTTTGTAATATATTGTATAAGTAATGTATTAATAAAAGAGTAGTTTTATTATTTGTTTATGCCTTTAAATTTTTTACTGTAAATGACAAATATACTTTAATAATTGTCCCATTTTCATTTTAGTCATATTTCTAGTATTAAAATAAGAAGAGTAATAAAACGTGGAAATTAACATCAGAAATACTATTGAAAGATGCGGAGGAATAAAACTGCAAAATAATTTAAATAATAGTTGCCATTTTGAATTTCTCTAAATTTATACGATGCCTCACTAATTTATATGCATTTTATTAATATAAGATAGATACTGACTATTAGGTATATCCTTATCACAAAATTAAGTTTTATTCCTCCTAGCCCCTCCACTAATAACGCATGAATTAGATGGTGATCTTTATAAAATTTATGTAAAAATTACAAACGCATATTTTCTTGTTTTGGTGTGTCACTGAAAATAAGCGATAAATACTATGCATCCCTTATTATTTATTAAATATTTGGTTGTTCATTGCAGTATTAACATTGATGCATATCAATTTGAAAGTGTTTTAAAGAGTATAACATCATTAAAACACATTGCAAATGGTTTCGCCACATGCATAGTACTGTAAAGTAATTTTTTAGCGCTCTGTAAATGGACTATAAAAGCTATACACTTTATTTTTTACTCCGAACATTGTTATTATAAACTTCATAAAACATAAAATTTACATGACAATCTGAGTACATTTAAGCGAGCTTGAGCATGGAAGGACAGGCGGACAGACAGGCAAACAGATAGATAAATCGAATTCATCTTATATATAATATTGGAAAGTGTTAAAAACCAAATATTGACTTGAAAAACATAGAAATCGACATGAAATGCATATTTATATTACGCATAGTAAGAAAATTCAGAAAATGACGCCATTTTGAATAACAGCCGCCATCTTGAATTCCGATGACTTTACGAGATGCCTCCCCCTCTAATATGCATTGTATTATCATAAGGTACATACTCACCAAGCGGTATATTCTTATCATGATTTGCAGTTTTCCCCTTATTTTTGTCGCGTAGCACTCGGACTACACGTATTACTTTATTTTCTGACAGTCCTTCAATTTTTTGCTTCATTTTGGGAAGAACGAATTTTGAGCTTATTCTACCGACGATCAAATTCAGAATTTTCAAGCTGCAATTTGAGACTTTGACAAAAGTTTCTGTATAAATTTAGCTAACACAATACGTAGATGAAATTTTAAAAACATTCATGCATGCGCAATGAAAATTATTTGATAAACCTGCTCATTTTTCATAGTTCCTGCTCATCATTCTGTTTGTCATATTTTCGTGAAAGAACATTATTTTATATTAAGAACTCTGCAAATTATAAGCGAAAAACTAGGAAAAATTTGTTTTTGTTTTTATAAAAACCTTAATATCTCTACGAGTATACATGCTATAATTATAAATGTATGCTGTATAAATACGAACACATTTTATTACAATGATCCACTTAATCATAATCTACGGTTTATACGCTTTTGCTACAACACTTTTGACAGGATTTTTCAAAAGATATTAGTTCTTTTTCAATTTTGTTGACGCCCTCCTATGAAGTTTCGGGGAAAAAAAGCTGGACGGAAATATGATTTGTACTAATATGCTTACATACTTATGAGTTTCAGAATAATTGCTCATTTTTATTCTAGCTATTTAACAAAATGTCTAAAATTGCAACTGGCCGGTCTCCTTTAACCATATAGATATTTCAAATGCATTTAATGAAAGTTATAGCATAAGAGATGCAAAAGCAATTCTTAAAATATGCAATAAATGTATATTTTATGAAAGAGGGAAATTATAAAATCATGTGAATATTATAAATTTTGGCAACTGACTTTTTAAACGGATAAACATTTATCTACACAAGAAAAAGACTGTCTGCTTCTTATCCCAGAGTAAACAGACAGAGTTACTCCATCACGCAATATGAAAAATATTGTAGGTTTTGAAACACGAGTTAGTTCTAAATTCAAAACCTTAAACACTTTTGAAAAAACAACTTTCAAATTTAATTTAAAAGGAACAATAAATGTAAATTATGTAACATAAAATATTTAAATATTAAGTGATTTTTTAAAATAAATAATAATAATAATAATAAGTAATATATAGTAATTAATGATAATAATATACAATGATTATAAATTCTTAAATATGCTTATTATATATTGTGTGTGATTTTTTATTTGGGTACTAATATAAACGGAAACACAATCTTTCTTAGTACGGAATTCTAACGTAAATACAGTTAATATACAATGATTATACTTCTAGAAATGGAATATTATATATTTCAATTTTAATTTATTTCAAATATTGGGAATTTAAAACTATTTTATTAGTTTTTAAGCATTTTATTCATATAACTCTTCTGAAAAAATAAAAAAAAAATTATCAGAATAAATTTCTAAAATTAAAAAAATGAACAAACTATAAGTTTTTTTTTTCTTTAGTCGTATTACTGAGAATTTTAAATTTCTTTTTTTATTCAAAATGGATAAGAAAAAAACCCAAGGTTTTTTATCTTTAAATTTTTTAAATATTTGTATTAACAACTTTATATCCGCACATTTACCAATTATATCAGGTATTATCGTAAGTTCAAAATGGGGTAGTTTTCTACGTTCAACTACCAAAAAAATTCAAAATTCTTTTTCAAAAAATAGTGTACAAACATATAATACTCTTTGTACATTTCAACAGGTTTATTTCTATTTCATCAGTTATTAATACAGTATTCTGTACAATTTATTACATATAATAAATCCAATTCACAATTCCTTTTAAAAAGTAAATATATTGCATCGAGTCTTTTAAAATCTTTTAAAAAATGATGATAATGATATTTCCAAAACTCTCTGGACGAATTTTGTGGACAAATTTATATGCTTTTAATTTGAACTTGGAACTATCATTATCATCATTTTTTAAAAGATCTTAAAAGACTCGATGCAATATATTTACTTTTTAAAAGGAATTGTGAATCGAATTTATTATAAGGTACCCTGGGGTAATAACGCCACGTTAAGGTTCTACCAATTTTCACGGCTCAGTTTTAGTTTGTATTTTTCAAACAAATATATGATTTGATACAGCAACTCATTGACTATCTATATAAAAAAATAATTTAACAGATATGTATTCATAAAATGTAATGGCGTGATTTCTTGACCAATGTTATTTGGCGTTATTACCCACCTATATGGGTAATAACGCCATGCAAACAAAACTATGAAATAAGATGGAATAATTGCATGTAGATTGCCCAATTCTAAAAATACAAACTCTACAAACTTAGAAATTGACAAATTGCATTCTAAGCTATTGAAAATGTTCAATTTTTTGTGAAAGAGTAAGAAAAATAAAAGTGGTGTGTGTGTGTGGGGGGGGGGGGGGGAAGATGAGCAAAAGAATATCAGATCGTGAGCTTCTTTTTGCTTAAAAAGGACCGCTTAAATAGAGTTATTAGAAACATTGCACAGTTTTAACTGTGTTTATTTGAATTAGTATTTAGGATGTAGCTCGGCCACTGTAGGGAATCAACCGGGGTATTAATGCCAAGGATTGGCGTTATTACCCCGTTATATACCCCGACAGTTATTGCGCTGTACATTTTAAATTACAAATTATCTAGAGAAGATATCCAAAATCTTCAAAAACATTTTGAAAGTCCATGAAATGTACTACAAATTTATGTAATTAACAAAGTATTTCCGGATAAAAAAAAATAGTTTTCACATCACAAAACGTATCTCGCAAATTTTAGATCAAGCGTTAATTTTAGTTGCTTGTAAAAACAATAAGACCTAAAAATGAAACAAATTAACTTGAAGCTGTTTTTTGCGATTTATATGACTCAAAACCCTTCTGCGCAGAGGACATGGGTGTCATTTACCAGATTATTTCATAATTATGCAAAATATTGGCACTTGGCGTTATTACCCCGCCTGGCGTTATTACACCAGACCACCTTATGTAATAAATTGTACGGAATACTGTATTAATAACTGATGAAATATAAATAAACCTGTTGAAATATACAAAGAGTATTATATGTTTGTACACTATTTTTTGAAAAAGAATTTTGAATTTTTTCGGTAGTTGAACGTAGAAAACTACCCCATTACGATAATACCTGATATAACTGGTAAATATGCGGATATAAAATTATTTTTTTATGATAAGAAATTTAATGATATCAGACCATTTAATATTGACAACATTGTGCTATATCTTTTGATATTCTAGAAAACTAACCATCAAGTGACATCTCTTAGAATATTCATTTATTATATAGGAGAAAGTTGGGTAAAACCGGGTAGGTGGATAAAACCGAGAATTAGGCTTTATGGCTTTATTCATGGTGGTATCATGCCGAAATTTTGTAATTACTATTAGGCGAGCGGCAGACCAGTTCCCAGTAAGCAGAAGTTGTTTAAACAACCTCATTTCGCAGTGGTGATTTTTTAAAGCTTTTACCTGAAAAAGCTAAAAATTCGACGTTCGCAATATTACGTTACAAATCCTAAATAACTAAAAATTTAGTTTAATAAGTATAACATATGATAGTCTATTATTTACTCGTTGTTTTAACGTTTTATATTGGTCTTAACGAGCAATCTGAACAACGTTAGAGTAACATTCCATCAAAATGGCATAGTTGGACAAAAACGGGAAGATTTTGGTTTTGGACAATTCATTTATTTGCGTGATTGAAATAGAATTAACTTGGTTATGCATTGTTTGACGATCTATAAATATATAAAAACTGTATAAAAATATTATTTAAATTAAGTTGTTATATAAAAGACTGATTTTAGTAATTTGTATTTCAACATCTATCCTTATTTGAACAACCTACAAATTAGAACTCGAACAAGAAGAAAAAGAAAGGATGGAAAAACAATAAAAGAAGAACCTAAAGCGAAAACTTTCCATGATGATAGAAAAGTAAAGTTAATAAACTGATGTCAAAAAGAAAAGTCCAAAGAAAAAAAAAAAACCCTTGACATCAAACAAGGAGGAAGATGAAAGTGAAGAATGCATCTTTTGCAACGGCTTATATGAACAATCTAAACCTAAGTAGATTTGCATAGAGTGTCTTCATTGAAGAGGTTTTCACATGAAGCATGCAGCAATGAAAACAATCAAGATCGAAATTTCATTTGTGATTTTTGTGTTTAACCCTTTCCGGCACACTGTGCCCGGTCTGGGATACCTAATCTTAATTCCAAACTAGCAAACGGCACCAATAATATTTCAGTAAAATTTTGCTTCAACAACAAAAGAATAAATAAAGGAATTTCAAATATATAAAAAAGTCGTTTGCGAATTCCGGTGTCAGTCTATAATTTCTCATTTTACTACAGATTTTGCCCGTGCCGGAAAGGGTTAACACTTTCAACTCTTAAAGCATAACTTAACTCATTTTTATTTTATGTAGATTTGATATAGATTCACATTCTATAAGTATAATATGTCAATTTTCCTTTAATAAATAGTATTATTGCTAAGTTACAATATGCTTTAAATTATTTTTTCCAGTTCCCAGTTTTGTCGGACTAGGTCGGACAAAACCGGGACATTGCATACTTCTGAAAAGAGTGTTGTTATGAAATCAATTGCTATTGTTTGCGACTGAATGAATGCTTTTTTTTATTCGCCAGGAATCAATTTATCATTTTAATACAAATTTTGAAAGTTTTGTTTTCATAGTGCACAATAATAAAAAGAAAAACATTAGGTTCCCAGTTTTATCCAACTTTCTCCTAAAAGTTTCTTCTTCCTCCAGTCGTGTAAGACCATTTCAAATTTCTATTTTTATAAGAAGTGCAATAACTTCAGTCCTTTTAATATTGTAACATTGGGATACATGTTTTGATATTCTAATTAAAAAAAACCTTCAAATAATATCTCTTAGAATATTCATTTTTAGGAAACTAGCCTTCTAATAATATCTCTTAGAATATCCATTTACTTTTTGTTTAAGGGTAGCAACTGTGTTTTAAGTCGTTTTGTTCTCAAGCAAATACGTTATCTGGTATTTTGAATCCTGTTTCTTTTACTAGAATAATAAAGTTTTCTTCAAGTAATATAAGAGTCTTAGAAGAATGAAAATACCTTGCACTTTCTGTAATAAAAATCTGCAAGCAGATACCACTTACAACTGTTTACTAATCGGTTTTCAAGTATTACGATAAAATTTTATTTTACGAGAATCTTTTTTAATAATTTTACGGTACACAAATAGTTAATATGTGTGTTTGTGTACCCATTTAAACGAATCACAATTTTTCTTAGTACAAAATACTGACTTAAATGCTATTAATGTACATCAGTTTTATTTCTTGAAATGCAATATCAACTATTTCAGTTTTAATTTATTTTAAATATTGAAATGTTAAAAGAACTTCTTGTTATTAAACATTTTATTCAGATTGCTCTTCTCAAAACAAAAATTGTCAGAATAAATTTCTAATAAAAAAATGTACCAACTATAAGTTTCTTCTTCCCTCAGTCCTGTAAGAGAGCATTTTTATTTTTATTTAATTTTTTATGATAAGAAGTATAATAATATCAGGCCTTTTAATATTGCAACATTGTTTCAGAACTTTTAATATTCTAGAAAACTAACCTTTAAATAATATCTCTTAGAATATTCATTTACTTTTTGTTTAAGGGTAGCAGCTGTGTTGTAAGTCGTTTGTTTTTAATCAAATACGTTATCTAGTATTTTGAATGCTATTTCTTTTACTAGAATAATAAAGTTTTGTTCAAGTAATATAACAGACATAAGAGAATGAAAATACGTTGCATTTTCTGTGATGAAAATCTGCAAACGGATTTCACTTAGAAAAGTTTACTAATCGGCTTTCAAGATTACAACAAGGTTGTACTTTAGGTAAATCTTTTTCTAATTTTGAGTTACTCAAATTGTTAATATTTGTCTCATTT
This sequence comes from Maratus speculifer, assembly GCA_964019185.1. Lineage (NCBI taxonomy): Eukaryota > Metazoa > Arthropoda > Arachnida > Araneae > Salticidae > Maratus > Maratus speculifer. Next base: position 134,224,802 of record OZ025300.1, read on the forward strand.
TATATAAATAAAGTATTACAAAGCTTGTTTTTTTTCATGTAATATTGATTGTTCATAGGAGTTTGCATTGATTAGAGATCCTTGTGAACACACATATATAATTTAAATTAAAATAATGTTAATGTGAATTTACTGAAACATTTACTATACATTTTATTGTACTCAAGAAGATATGCAATTGTAAGAAAAATGAATTTATATTGATTAAATATCTTTGTGAACAGAAATGTATAAAATAAATTAATGTAATGTCAATGTGAATTTACTAAAATGGGTACTACACATTTTAATGTACTCAATAAGCTGTAACATTATAAGGCAAATAAGTTTACATTATTAGAGATCCTTGGGAACATAAATATACAAATTTATTGGCATTTATACAAAGAATATAAATGCCAATTTGCTAAAATGTATACTATACATTCTGATGTAACCAATAAGATAGAAAATTCTAAGGAAAATGATTTTACATTGATTAGAAATAATTGTGAACACAAACGTACAAAGTAAATTGATATAATGTAAATATGAATTTTCTATAATGTGCACTATACTTTTTTATTTACTCAATAAGGTAGAACACGGCTGATTCTTTTGAGATAAGAAATGAAACGAGTACATCCACATATATACGCAAAAATATATAGCACTTACGCATACGTTTGAAATGCGTATTGCTTGCCTATCAAACCATTAAGTTTTCATTTAGGAATAGAGCTGTTTACTATGTGAAAATAAATCTTGAAAGATAAAATATGAGAGGATATTTTAGAAATCAATTTCAGCAATTTGATTTTAATAAAACTTATTATTTCTGTAAACTAATTAAAAATTTAATAATGAAGCGCTAATTTTTATCTTTAATGAAATAGTTAAATTGTGTTAAACAGCTTAAAAATAACAGCTTCAAAAAAGCTTGATTAGCAATTTCTCTCTGAGACATTGAAATTGCGGAATAATAAAGAGATACTATTTGACATGCTACTTCTTCATTGACTAGATTCATCAAAAATGGATTTTTTCTTTAGTTTCAACGTTTTTTATAGACTCTGAGAAAAAGGAAATGCATTTTAACAATAAAATTGTATGAATGTCTCGTCTTAACGGCCAGATTACGAAACTAGTCGTTGGGTGCCACCGTAATACTTACCCATCATGGATATGCATTATATAATATGTGAAAATAAAACATCTGAAAACTATTTATAAAATGCATTGCAATTCCAAAACAAAATTTAAACGTACATTTAAATATTCTTAATACACATAGCAATGCTCCATTAATGAATTGCTGATGAACCCATTTTGACAAATTAAGTAAAATACCAAACTACACAAGTAGCACTGGATTGCGTAAAACAAATATCCTTATAACTCAAAAAACAATAAGCATATTAACTAACAGTTTACCGCGTCAGATTAAGCGTCTCATTTCCAATTAAAATATATCTTTGATTTGAAATTTGAAGAAAATACAGGGTCATGAAAAATCGAAGAATGTGGAAAACAGGATTACTAATATCTCGGCAACTATTAATCCGACCGACTTCGTTCTTGATGTAAAATTTGTGTTATTTTATTGCCTTTTACGTCCTGTCCTTAAAACAAAAACGAGTAAGAAAATAATGCGTTGGGAATAGATTATGAAGCACTTTCCAACGCTTCATGAAATCTTTAACAAAACTTCGTTATTTAGGTAAATAAGGATACAAATCCAAATATAACCACATATGTATTCCAGTACTATTGAACAGCCCTGTGTTCGATCTGACAGCTAATATACATACAATATAATGGGAAAATTTTGTTTATCAAAAAAATGCCTAGCAGCTTGAAATTTCTCTTTCAGCAATTTATACTATTAGATGGAAACATACTCGAATACATTGTTCAGCCTTGTAGTTTGCCTGGTACCTTTATTATACATCAGTGGCAAGCTAAAACTTATTTTAAAACACTCTTAAAACAACTGAAACCATTTTCTGATAGATTATCGCTCATAGGCTCCATGTACCCAAATATTTGCGTGGCCCTGTATATCAATTTTATCTAAATTCTGCCAACATTTCTTAGTAAATTTAATGCAGTTTAGCGTAAAAATTTATAATTTATTTAAGAATCACCTTTTTAATAATTTATGCTCATATTCAGTAACGTTGGGTAGCCCTATATATTAACTATAGCATTTATACGCACCATATAATATGCAGAAATTTAGTGAAACTTATATGCGCATATCACACTTAAAATGCATTTTATCCATCCATCAACCATCATCGGATACATGTACAGTACTTTAATAAAATGTAATATTTGAAATCTTTTGTGTGTCCCTGTAAATGCTATGTACTTTATATTAGGGGAGGCTGTATGGTATAATTTATACTAAGTCTCATTAACATACATCATTTTTACTATACATGAAACAGTTTAAAATATTTAAAATATATCACACACAATTCCCCCTTTTACCATTAACTAATGGAATTCTTTTGTGTGGCCCTGTAAATGAATAATAGCTACATTTTCACTTCATATTTTATAGAATGCATATTTTAATGCACTTCGTAAAAGCATATAAATTTAATATGTTTGACACGGTATAACATCTCTAAAATTCCTTTGAAATAATTTTTCCCCATAGGCCGTAATCCAATGAGAAACTTTTGACTCTCCCTGTAGATAAACTAATCATGGTAGAAACTTCATTTTCAATAGGGTTCGTGCAAAAGTAAACGTCAATAGCGTTCTAAAACTTCATGGCAATCCGAGTATATTTACGTGAGTTAGAGCACGGATAGACAGCCAAACAGCCAGACAAACCAAATTCATAAACAGTTTTCAACTTTGTTGAAAAGTGCTAAAAATCGAAAATTTTTATATACATTTCATGAGAACGAATTTTTCGAGAATCCGAAATAAATAGTTCCGGATAATCGAGGTTATTGATATTAAATAGGCTTCGTTTTATTCTTACTTACTAAGTACATACAAAATTTTAAGTCTCTATCTCCATTTGTTCGTGAGACAGAGCGTTTACAGACAGACAGACGGACGGCAATTTTTTTTCTAAAAATAGGTTTTTCGGAATCTCCAGTATCTGAAACGTGTAAATCCGTCAAAATTTTTTTTCGATTTCAAAACGATTGCAAGACTTACCCTGTACTACGTATGATGGTTAAGTAAAAGTGGGTCACAATTTTTGACAGGACACTTTTTAGCTTGACTGAAAGAAACAGCATCGGAGGCTAAAAAAAATCATAAGTTAAATTATGAGACACGTTCTAAAACATTCAGACTCTGTAATCAAAACTGCATTGTTTAATAAATTAAAATACCATGTGTAGTTCAACCATATTGAAACGCATAGCACAATTGAAAATCAGATCAATAATCAGCTGACACAATCTACAATCGCTAAACTATCTGGATTATTTGAGCTTCCCTGTATATGATATATACATTCATACTTATTAACTACATACATGCACATACTTAGTTCAGTGACGAAATTCATATACTTCTGTTGAAAAATTCCTTTCAACAATTTCCATTAATAAGGAGGTTGGCACATCAGTTCTTTCGTGCTGCCCTGGATATATTTCATGTACAACGAGTAACATGTAAACAGATTTAAATTTTGAAGCTCATACATAATTCTAAAACACACTTTGAGTAAATAATACTAAAAGACAGTTCTGTACCCAATTTCTTTTCTGTGTTCCTGTCAATAAACAACAAATGGTATGAATTCCCTATTCTATCACAATCATCTTAAGTGGTTTATATCAGTTTCAGTACATTTTAAATAGTATAATCTCTTTTAAATACTATGCAACCGTTTCCTTCCATATAGCCTAATATAATGGATTTATTTCGAACTCCTCTGTCAATGAACTATTAATCCCATACTTCTTATACAGGGTGATTTAGCTCGTCGGTGACAAACTTTAAGGATCGATAGAGCACACCTAGACGAACATTTTTGAATAGGGAATGTAGGGTCCCTGACGCGATGGTAAGGCGCTAGGCGCTTTCGAAAATTTGGGTGCCGAAATTCGAAACGTCATAAAAACTAGGGAAATGGTTATATTTTCTTGCTTGTTGCGTCGAAATGATTCTGTTTGTTTAGACTTTCTTCAGTACCAATTTGATAAGCGTATCTCTTAAAACATGGATAGGGGGCGCTGCAGACTTTGGAGAGCTAGACAACAACTTTAAGCCCGTTATTTTGATAATTTAACACATGCTCGCCAAAGTTTATACTCTAACTTAAAGTTTGAACCCAAAAGTAGAGCCCTGCAAAAAGCGTAAGAGCCGGAATAAAATGTCAAAGTACAGGGTGGTCGAAACTCGAAGGCTCCTAAGAGATAAACAAACAGATTTCTTGACTTATGGCATGCATTTTCATGATTCTGTTTGCTGGGGCTCTCTGAAACTCAGTTGAACGGTACAAAAAGAAACATCGATAGGGGGCGCTTTGGGCAAAAAACATAATTCGTTGACATTTCGGACGCTAACTGGAAACGGGGCGCTACGATCAGTTAGAAACAAAACAAGAGAGTAATTTACTTATCATAAGAAGCTATTAAAACTGCAGTTTTTTTTTTTTTAACAAACATAGCTGGTTTCAATCATGCACAATGCGCGCAATAAAATTTACATAAGGTGCTTTTTGCTGATTTATGCAAAAGATATAGTACCATATCGATATGCAAAAGATACGTAATGCGTAGACGACAACGCGAGATGACGTAGTTGTATGCGCAGACACGTCTTTTGAACGTGCGGTACCTACTTAAGCTTCGGGTTACTTGTCTGCAGATCGGTAGTAGGATGGAACGGTACACAAACTCTGAATTGGCTGGCATGCATTTGGCGTATGGCGCTGCTGGTTGTAATGGACGAGCCGCTCAGCGGTTGTACGCCGAGCGTTACCCCAACAGGCAAATCCCCTGCCATGCCTTCTTCGCTCGAGTACACCAGAGGTTGTCCACAACGGGATCTTTCGACGGAGGCAGGCCTGAACGGGAGCGATCAGTGAGCACCCCCGACAACGAAGAGGCTGTGCTTAACCTGGTTGAGGACAACCCAAGTCTTAGCACGAGAGATATCGCCAGACATGTTGGCATTTCGCAAGCAACTGCGTGGCGCATCTTACGTTCCCGGAATCTGCACCCCTACCACATCCAGCGGGTGCAGTTGCTCAGAGAGCAGGATTTTGGCCCTCGAGTGGAATTCTCAAGATGGTACTTGGCGATGAGATCCAGGGATCCCCGTTTTGTAAACAGCATTTTGTTTACGGACGAGTCCACCTTCAGCCGGGAGGGAATGTGGAACGCCCACAACAGTCATGTGTGATGTGATGAAAATCCACATGAAACCAGAAGCCGAGCAGCCCAGGAGCGTTTCTCAGTAAATGTGTGGGCCGGCATTCTGGGGGGATTGCCTCATTGGCCCTTATTTGTTACCTGAACGGCTGACAGGTGGAAATTACCTGATTTTCCTGGATCAAGTGCTGCCGCAGCTTCTGGAGGAGGCGCACGTACCCGAAGGTTCGCGTCGCCAGATGTGGTTTCAGCACGATGGAGCTCCGGCCCATTACACGAACGACGTGCGTCTCCATCTAAACGCAAGGTATGGCCAGCGGTGGATCGGGCGTGGGGGTCCAGTTCACTGGCCTGCCCGATCACAGACCTCACCTGCTTGGATTTCTTCCTTTGGGGTTACCTGAAGGCCGAGGTATACCATACACCTGTCAGCAGTGCTGAAGAACTTGTGGCGCGCATTGTGGCAGCTGCAGGGCAGATCAGAGATACTCCTGGCATTGTTGGAAACACACACTCCTCAATGCGACGGAGGTGCGAAGCCTGCATCATGGCCCAAGGTCGAAATTTCGAGCATCTTCTGAAGTGTTATTTTTTGTAAATAAATTTCTAGTATCATTGATGTTTTTGGTCTAAATTTATTCAGAAGTTTTGAGCAGAGGTAGAAAATGTGTTTTCATTATTACTAACTGATCGTAGCGCCCCGTTTCCAGTTAGCGTCCGAAATGTCAACGAATTATGTTTTTTGCCCAAAGCGCCCCCTATCGATGTTTCTTTTTGTACCGTTCAACTGAGTTTCAGAGAGCCCCAGCAAACAGAATCATGAAAATGCATGCCATAAGTCAAGAAATCTGTTTGTTTATCTCTTAGGAGCCTTCGAGTTTCGACCACCCTGTACTTTGACATTTTATTCCGGCTCTTACGCTTTTTGCAGGGCTCTACTTTTGGGTTCAAACTTTAAGTTAGAGTATAAACTTTGGCGAGCATGTGTTAAATTATCAAAATAACGGGCTTAAAGTTGTTGTCTAGCTCTCCAAAGTCTGCAGCGCCCCCTATCCATGTTTTAAGAGATACGCTTATCAAATTGGTACTGAAGAAAGTCTAAACAAACAGAATCATTTCGACGCAACAAGCAAGAAAATATAACCATTTCCCTAGTTTTTATGACGTTTTGAATTTCGGCACCCAAATTTTCGAAAGCGCCTAGCGCCTTACCATCGCGTCAGGGACCCTACATTCCCTATTCAAAAATGTTCGTCAAGGTGTGCTCTATCGATCCTTAAAGTTTGTCACCGACGAGCTGAATCACCCTGTATACAATATCAAACTTTTTTTATTGACCCTCAATAATGTTTAACCAAGAATCCAAAAATCAGAGTAAATTTACGGGAGTCAAAGTATGGACCGTTAACCAGACGCAACGATGGACAGACAAATCAAATGAATAAATTTTCAAATTTGTCGGAAAGTGGTAAAAAGTAATCTGATTAATCATAATTAAAATAATGTCTAATTTTTTGAAATATCGGAGATTTATATTTGTATAATACTTGCGCTTAAGTTTGCGCCAAATGTTGTGCTTAAGATAGATTTTTACATGCTTATAGTATGAGGGAGTGACCATTGTAATAAAGGCACTCTAGCATTTTTGAGATCGTGACGTCAATGATTTAACATGTGTAAGCGTGAAAGCGACATCTATCCTCTCTTTTACTTTAACTTTCTAGAGCGTGTGTGTCTTTCTCGGATTCTACAGTTATGTCGCGGTTAGATGTAATATGTAAATCTGCAGTATATCAGTTTGCAGCATATAAAGCTTGGAGTTTGAATGTGTGGCGTGTGTCTAGCGGCGTTAGCCAGCTAGCGGTGTCTAGCAGCAAAAACCAGCTGAGTGTGTCTGCCAGGAGTTTTACAGTGAGCCGCCAGCAGTTAGTTCATTCAGAGGAGAGTGATTTGGGAAGTTTGCCGTTGGTAAGAGACATTAATTATTTACGTTGAGTAGTTCAAAGTTAATAAAGAGTGTATCACAGCCACGGGCTGTTTAATAAAGTTTTATCTAGCAGTCTAGCTGAAATTTAAGTGAGAAGTAATCCGAAGTGCCCCGATTGAGTTAGTGCCGGAGCTGTGAGTATGAGTTTAATCTTTTAGTATTGTTACCAGTTATTAAAATTAAAGAACTGCTCCACTTTCCTTGAGCCCTAACCGTTTAAATAAACTGGTTTTATCTTATATTCTGAGTTATGTCTGCATTCAACACCCAGTACGAGCACACACCCATTACAACAGTATCATCAAAAGCGCATTTTAGACAGTATTTTTTTTCTTTTTTTTTCTTTTATGTGTGTGTGTGAAAATTTTTTATGAATAATAAAATTATATCTACACACTACCTACGCTATTTTTTTTATTTTATGTTTTATTTTTGCTCGCGAGAATATAACTAAAATTTATATTTAGATATTAGAGATTTATAAGTCAATTACTTTTAAATGATCATTAATTATGTTTGTTTAACAATCTAATAAAATGTTCCAAACCCACTTCCAAAGAAATCTCAATATTTTTTTCCAACTGTTTATTTATCGGTTTATTTATCTAATCATGTAACGAATATTTTTCATGTAAGGAAGCTATTTCAGTTTTATTAAACTATAAGTTATATTGCTCGTTACGAAACTAATTAACAATGTAATCGGATAACAATTGGTCATTTTCAAACCAGCTCGGGGATTTTTCTGCTCTGTAACTAAAAACAGTTTCTTATTCTGATATTTAAATAGTAAAGACTTAAAAAACTGTGTTTCAGTGATAAATAATTAAATTGTTTCAACGGTCTTATAAAATGTTCCAAAACCACCTTTATAGAAATATCGATATTTCTTTTCAACAACTGTATATTTCTTCGAAATATACAACTAATACTTTTCATGAAAGCGATTCTAGATCACTAATTCTGCTTTTTGACATCCTATAATTTATATTGTTCGTAGCACAACTAATTAACAAACAATTAGGACGACAATTGCTTGTTTTCAAAATAGCTTATGGTTTTTTCTGCTCTGTGGTTGGAAACTGTTTCTGATACTGATATTTTGTTATTACAGATTTTTAAAACTATAACACCCTTTTAATGAACAATATTTAAATTTATTCAGCAGTCTAATAAAATGTTCCTAAACTATTTCTATAAAAATATCGATATTTCTTTCAAACAACTGTATATAACATCTTACTGTTTAAATAATAGCTTTCATGAAAGGAATACATTTTATCTGCTTTTTCATAACCTATAAGTAGTACCATTGCAACAAAACTAATTAATAAAGAGTTTGGATGACAACTGCTCGTTTTCAAAATGGCTTTTAATTTTTTCTACTCTGTAATTGAAAAAAGTTTTTGGTTTTGGTATTTAGTTATTCAAGATTTTGAAAAGAACTGCGTTTAAATGATAGATAATTAAATTTTTGATCAGTCTAATAAAAATGTTCCAAAAACTTCTTTCATGGGAATGCTGATACTTGTTTCCAACATTTTTGTTTTCATTTCTTCTAATTATGTAGCTAATTCTCTTCATGAATATAATCTCTTCATGAATGGTTTATTTTGTTTTTCTTTATACTATATGTTATATTGATCGTAATAAAACTAATTATTTAAGAATTGGGGTGAGAATTACCCTTTTTTTCAAAACTGCTCGTGTATTTTTCTCCTCTAAAGTTAAAAAAAGTTTCTGGTTTTGTTACTTAGTTATTATAACTTTTTAAAAACTACGCTCAAACGATTGATAATTACATTTGATAATAGTCTCTTAAAATTTTGAAAAATCCCTTGTATAGGAATTTCAGTACTTCGTTTCATGAAATATTTATTTCTCCTAACAACATAACTATTACCTTTCATGAAAGGAACAAATTTTTTCTGCCTTTCATTATTCTATAAGTTATATATCGTTCGTAACTAAACTAATTAATAAACAATTAGGATAACTGCTGCTGGTTTTGAAAAATTCTTATGGAGTTTCCTTGTTTGTAGTTAAAAATTTATTCTAGTTCTTGTAATTAGTTATTAGAGATTGTGAAAAAACCGCTTATAAATGGTCAATAGTTAAACTTGTTTAAAATCCTCTGTCAGTCTTGCAAAAGGGCAAAATTGTAATGTTGTTATCTCTGTGTTTTATATTTAATATTATAAAAGACGATTCGTTCAAAACTATATGAAAGCTTAAAAGCCAATATGAATGATATCCTTGAAAGCCTTAATTATTATTCAATGTTTTAAAAATCTATTAAATGAATATAATTATATTACTTTAAATATTACTTCTATTGCAGTGAAACCTGGAGATTAGTGAACGTGTTAACACGGGCTTGTCAGTGAGAGAGTTAACAATCCAATGATATGTTTCAAAACAATTCTATAGAAATATCAATACTATTTTCCCGCAACTATTTATTTCTTCTAATTATGTAACTAATACATTTTATGAAAGGAACCCATTTAATCTCCTTTCCTTTATCCTATGAGTTATATCTTTCGTAACAAAGACAATTTATAAAGAATTGCGATGGCAATTGAACGTTTTCAAAATTGCTCGCGAATTTTTCTGCTTTGTTGTTGAAAAAAGTTTCTGGTACTGCTACACAGTTATTTGAAATTTTTAAAAGAAATGCGTTTTAAACGATCAATGATTAAATTTATTAAATAGTCTAATAATATATTCCAAAATAACTTCTATAAAGATTTCGATACTTCTTTCCAAAAACTATTTATTTCTTTTAATGACTAACTAATACCTTTTATGGAAGGAACCAATTTATTTTGTTTTTCTTTATCCTATAAGTTATATTGATCGTAACAAAACTAATTAATAAAGAATTATGGTGAGATCAAAACTGCTCGTGGATTTTTCTGCTCTAAAATTGAAAAAAGTTTCTGGTTCTGATAATTAGTTATTATAGCCTTTTTAAAAAACTGCGTTCAAATGATTGATAATTACATTTGTTTAATAGTCCCATAAAATTTTACAAAACCACTTTTATAGAAACTTCAATGCTTCGTTTCATGAAATATTTATTTCTTCTAACTACACAACTATTACCTTTTATGATAGAAACCCATTTATTATGTCTTTCGTTATTCTATAAGTTATACAGTGGGTCCCATAAGTAATGGGACAGACATAAAGGGGGAGTTAAGGGACATCACACGGATTCAGAATTGCATAGCAACCCATGATTGAAAATGTCTTCGTTCGTCGGTAGGTTGTGTTGTTCTGTGCTACTGTTGTTATCCAACAAAATCCAGGTGTATTTGAGCGAGTCCGCCAATCCATGGTTCGACAGTGTAATGCATCTTTTGTAGCAGTTTCTCTTATCATCTACCACAATAAATGTAATATCGTTGACCAATAATTTATTTTAGATAATCTCAGTCTTGTGTCTCTCCGTCTCTTGTACCTGTCATACTACCTTCCCATGACGTTTCCGTTGCTTGCAGTTCTAATTTCTTGTGTTGCACCCTATCTCCCTTAAATTTTGTCTCATTATTTCTGGGACACCCTGTATATCGTTCGTAACTAAACTAATTAATAAACAATTTGGATAACTATTGCCAGTTTCCAAAAATACCGTTGAAGTTTTCTTGTCTGTAGTTGAAAAAAGATTCTGATTTTTATAATTAATTATTAGTGATTTTAAAAAACAGCTTATAAATGGTCAATAGTTAGACTTGTTTAACAATTGAATTAAATGCTTCAAGAAAATTCTATAGAAATATCAGTACTCTATTCCCGCAACTCTTTATTTCTTCTAATTATGTAACTAACATCTTTCATAAAAAGGAATCCATTTAATCTGTTTTTCTTCACTCTATAAGTTATATCTTTCGTAACAAAGCCATTTTATAAGGAATCGCAATGGCAAATGCTCGTTTTCAAAATTGCTCGGGAAGTTATTTTGCCTTGTTGTTGAAAAAAGTTTCTGGTACTGCTTCTCAGTTATTTGAAATTTTTAAAAGAAATGCTTTTAAAACGATCAATAATTAAATTTATTAAATAGTCTAATAAAATGTTCTATAATCACTTCTTTAAAAATTTCGTTACTTCTTTTCAATAGCTATTTATTTCTTTTAATAACGTGAAAATACTTTTCATGAAAAGGACCATTTTATTTTGTTTTTCTTTATCCTATAAGTTACAAGGTTTGTAACAAAACTAATTAATAAAGACTTGAGGTGAGAACTGCATATTTTTTTCAAGACGGCTGTTGCATTTTTCTGCTCTGTAATTGAAAAACTTTTTTGATTATGGAATTTAGTTATTATTATTTTTTTAATTGCGTTTAAATGATCGATAATTAAATTTGCTTAGTAATATTTTCCAAACAATTTTTACAGATGCATATATACTTCTTTTTAATAAAAATTATTTTTTCGACTGAACATTTTCTAAAATCACCGCGCCGGTGAAACTTTCAATCAATAAACTTAATTGAAAATTTCGTTCCATTTTAGTGCTTTATGGATGGGAACTTTTTCTTATAATTACCATAAACAATTTTCTATTTCTTTTTACTGGTGTTAGTTTGCCCATTTATTATATATTATTCACTGACACACTGACTGAAAGTTCTCTTGGACGTCACAATGTAGCGGAACTATTACTACCGAAGTAAACTTTTATCAGTAAATTTTCCAGTGAAATTTTCCTTTAATGTGGCATTTAAATAAAGAAAAAATTTCTGCTTAAAACTGTGAAGCTTTTTCCTGCTTAGAAAGTGAATGTTTCCACGGTGGTAATGACCGTCTGTGTAAGCGACATGAGTTAAAGCTTCATTATTTGAAGGATATGTCAATTTACTTATAATTCCATAAGTAATTCCGATTATTTATTTATTTATTTTACTCCTGGAGAAAAATTGTCATGTAAAAAATAGTAAACACCTCAAACTAAGTATTTAATTGGTACTAAAATTCTTCCAATGTAATTTGTTGAAGAGACTTTTTTTGTACTATTTTCTACTTTTTTTTAGTCCTTCTATGTCTGTTCAAATATTGTCAAAAATCCTGTGGAGTAATTGCGGTTTTATGTGTTTCATATTACATTGCAAATGATATGCGTAGGTTAAAAAAATAAAAATAAATAAATAAATAAATAAATAAAAAGAAAAAAACGGGAAAAAGAAAGCAATTGTTCCAAAATGTAAATACCCGATTACCGATTAAATTAACACTTTACGTCTTATACTTCAAGTAACGATTTAATGGTTTACAAAATTAATGGTTAAAAATATTTCATGGTTAAAAATGAATACATAACTTTTTATTCAAATGCTATCAAAACAACAATTTGGGTAGCATTTTTAATCTTCCTCTTTTCTCTATGACGGTACACGTTCAAAAAGTTCTATGGAGTAATTGCGGTTTTTATTCTTTTCATATTACATTGCACACAATTTGCTTGGGGTTTTTTTATGTAAGAAAAAAGAATAACAATAATAAAGCAATTCTTCCAAAAATGTAAATACCCGATTAAATTAACACCTTATAACGTATAATTCAAGTAACGGTTTAATGGCTTTTGAAAGCAAAAACAAATATAACATTTTTATTAAAATCTACCAAAACAACCATTTAGGTAACATATTTAATTCTCCCAATTACTTTTTCCTGTCTTCTAATTGCACAATAAACACAATTTATGAAACAAACCAAATTCTTCTGCCCCTCGGCTACTTTACTTTATCCTATAAGTCATATTGTTCCAAGAAAATCTAGCTAATAAAGGAAAGTTGTGACAATTACTGTTTTTTCCAAATAGCCGACAGATACATCTGTCTTGTAATACAAAAACTGTTTATGTTTCTTACTAAAAATGTATAACAGAATTAATTTTATCTAGCGGTAAATGTAAAATTATGGGATAAAACTATTTTGATGTTTTAACGCGATCTTTCAAAGAATATATTATTATTATTATTATTTTGTATTTTAAAAAATAGGAATATTCAAATGAAATTAGTCAAGTGTGAATGTAATGAATTGTATTCAAATATAAATTTTGGAGTTATTATTTTGGAATTCTATAACTTAAAAGCACAAATTATCTTTTCAACAATTTTGTTTATTTTAAATGTATGATTCAAATAGTGAATTCAGTTCATTTCAATAAACAATTAAAAGTAAATTTTGGTTTAAAAAATGCATACATTAAAAGTTAGATTTTTTTTAATTGCATTATTTAAACTTTCTATTAACTTTTTATATACTGATATTTTTGACCATTTTGTTTTTTAAGATTTCCAAGTGCATTATTCAAGACCGTGCACGGATTTTTAAATGCATCTAAAAATATATTTAATATATTATTTTTACTGGTGTATAAACGAAAAACGATGAAATCCGACACAACTTCTAATATTTTTAATTAAAGAAAAAAAATAACTAAAGGCTAGTTCCATGTTTTGATTTATCACATGTATAATAAAAAGCATATACAGAAAAGTTTAAATCTTTATCTTAAATACAAAGAAAGAGCATTTTTAAACCAGGAAGTGACATAAATATGAATACGAAGAAAAAGCTATTTAAAGATTTAAATTGGATGAATAATTCCTCTGTGTGTATGAAAAAAATACTATATCTTGTGATATAGATGCCTTATGGATAAAAATGAAGTTTTAAAATGCTCACAATAAAAAAAGCTTTCATTTAACAGTTAAAAAAGAAAATTGACTTTTGGAATAATTTTGATGTAAAGTAACCTCTTAAATTTTATTTTAATAAATCAACAAAATTAACGCCTCATTTAATGATATATCACTAAGTCGTTCCATGTGTAATTATTTTCTTAATTTTTTCCTTAATTTTTTTTCTTAATTTTAGATAAAAATCTTTCATGAAAGATATCCAGTTTTTATTTCTCTGTTGTACTTTATTTTATGCAACAAGTTATATTATTCATAGCAAGTAGAATTAGTTGAGAAATAACATAGATACTAATGAGATAAATCATTTTTTAAATGAAATCCTCTTCATATAGAAGTGACATGGAAATTACGTCTATTTTTAAATAAACCGTATATATTTCAATCTAGAAAATAATAACAAGTTCCTTAATAAAAATATGGTATAGAAATTAATTTACGTAGGTAGTCACTTTCAGAACCGATTCTAAACGGTTCCGAATGTTAAAATAATTTTAAAAAACTGAAACCAAAATCAAAATTAAAAACTATTCCGTTTATATAGTCCTTAGCTACCCTATACAAAATAAATATGATGTAAAAATATTAAAATTTGTGCGAGATATTTGAAAGTAACGTCCCCATAGACTTAACATTATCATCCGAGTCTTTTGTAGTCCCTTAAGATAACATTTTGGAAGTCCTACCACTATCTTAGGAAGAAGTTCAGTTTATTTCACTTTAAGAGTACGTCTTTTCTTTACATAGATTTCTGCCTCTTGACATACCATTTTCCACTGAAAGCATTTTTATTTCCTCCCCATTTCGAAAGTTTACTGATTCGTGACACATATGATTCAACAAGTTCGGATTCTAATGGTATTCGAGTGACGCTGATTGCTGAAGAGAAAGTCTATAAAATACTACATATATATACTGGATAATACGCAATAGTTAATTAATAATTATTTAAAAAAATTGAGAGTGGGAAAAGCATTTGTTAAATTGAAAAACGAATTATAATGGATGTATAATTGACACTAGTGAATGGATAATTGTATAGTTACATCAATTAATTCTATTAATATAATTTAATTAATTTACATAATTAAATTATACCTAACTTTTAATAAATTGGAGATCTATAATACTATTTCTAAGTGTACAGGGTAATTGTATTAATTATCTATTTTTAAATCTTAAATCATCTTATATTAAGATATTGAGTTTAGCTTAGAATAGTCTAATTAAATGATTTTGTTTTAAATCTTAATAGGGTGTATGGTTTAATTTTTCTGTTATCACATTACTCTGTTTTTAATTTATTTATTTATATATTATTTCTTTCTTTCTAACCGATGACCAGGCCCTACCTGCCGAGATACCTCAGCTTAACGGGTTAGATACCTAGTATCGGGGCGGGTGACTGCCTAAATGACGCGTAGCGGCAAAAAACATGATTCCTTCGCTTCGCGCTTCATCACATCTGCAGTACTTGCTTCTCAGTCTAGCATACTTTGTTTTGACGGTTGCTTAACGTTATATCCTATTGTATGTATTGCAAACGGCTACTCAATTTGGTCTCGTAATTTAGAACCTTGATCAGATGACGAGACCTTCACCTGGCAAGGCACCTCCAGAGGTATAATTCACAATTTATATATTATTTATCATGTTGACGATAATTATTATTATTTTTGCCTCTTCATTTTGCTATCCGATTTGGTAGTTTTAATGTGTCTTGTTTTCAATATTTCTTCTTCATTTGGTTTTGGTTTTTTGTGTGTTTGAAGTCCCAAATCCGTATTGTTTTGCTTTTTCATGGCAAATACGAAGATGAAACCACACACTTCATTTGTAGTTCCAAAGTATTTGGGACCTGAATATTCTGCTTTTGATCTACAAATCCCATTTGTATTCGTATTACTTTTTTATTTTATTTTTCCTTCCATGTTCAATGTGCTATAAGTTAAATTCAATGATTCATGTATTATATATATATATATATATATATATATATATATATATATATATATATATATATATATATATATATATATATATATATATATATATATATTAGAGCATGTTTTTTAAAATGCCTAAAGAACCGTTATTTTAACCATGTTTAGGAACTCTAGCAGTTTTACCAAAAGCAGGTGCGCGCTCTTACTTTTGCACTGGGATGTCTACACAATATAATCATTAAATATCTTTCAAACACCTGTAATGTTATCTATTAATAAACAAATATAAATCAGTTAGGTTGCAAGCAATCCTGCAATAAATAACCTTATTAGTTTATTAGCCTGTACAGTTCACTCAGAATAACGCAAAACATTATATGACTTTGTTTGTGTATGTAGGGGATGGTTGTACATTTTAAATTTATTGCATACTTTGAAACTTATTGATCTAATTTATATACGCTATTGGGATGTAATTCAACGTTAATCACTTTAGAGAAAGAAATAAGGTAATTTTGTTACTTAGTTGCCTGTGAGCAATAATTGCTGGAAACATGTTTTCAGTTGCGATATGTACTTAAATGTTTAACGTTTATTTATTTATTATTATTTTTTAATATTATGTGCTGTATTTAGAATTATTAGTTCATATACAGGGCTGAAGATAATAATTTTAGAATTATTGTTTATGAGTGTAAATACCTTAAACCGCTTTTTTTATCATGTCTATCTATATCTATCTATCTATATCTATATCTATCATCTATATCTAGGATGCTAAGATATATTTTTGGAATATACAAATATTCATATACAGGACTTCCAAACAATTTTTTACTATTTTTTTTATGGAGAATGATATTTAAGAATTTGTTTTTAGTTGTGATGAACAAATTTTCGCTGAAATAATATTTATCTTTATATAGAAGGTGAATAAAATTCTAATAATAAAATAAAAGAATTTTAAAAATAATTTGAGTGCATTTTTTTTTCAATAAGTGGTGTTTTTCTGAATTTGAATTTTAAATTGTGCTATGTATTTTCTAACTCATCTAAATTTTATCATATTGTGTAATATACTCATATCTATGGAACGTATACGCCGATACATTAAAAAAAAATACTATTCTTGTGACTATATCCAAACAAAAATGCCTGAAATAGTCTTATAAAAGAATTCAATGTTTTTTTAAACTGCTTACACAGTTTCTTCTACATTAATTAACGTCGAAGATTTGTGAAGAAAACTATATGTATTGGAAAGTCTCTTATATTCTATGTTTTATGCATGACTTTTCTTTCTTTTCTAAAATAAAAATTAAAAGTTCTGCATCTTGTTTTTTAAAGATATGTTTAATACCTTTCAAGACAGAAGCATATTTCTATGTCCCTCTACCATTTTAATTCTTCCTTTAATAGTAACATCGTTCTAAAAAATCCAATTAATAAAGGAATGTCCTAACAATTACTCCTTTTCCAAACAGCCAGTGGATTTTTCCGTTTTCTTAGTATAAAAAAAGTACTATCACATATTTGAAATATCATACGATACGAGTTCTGTCCGGTAGTCAATAGAAATAAAAGAGTTATTTAATTGAATTTCATTCTATTTGCAGTTTCTTTTTGTGTATTGTATAGAACAAATGAGGAATCCAGAAAAGTCTTTTATAAATATTGATAATAATTTAACCCTTTAAAGAACGTCCAAAAATTTTTGAAATTATCTTCTACGTTTTAGATGATTGAGGTATTTAGACATTCTAAATTGCAATTGTGTTCAAAATTAAGCAAGAATAATAATGATGTTGATGAAACTATTTTTCAAAAATGATCTTTTTCTTTTAATACATACGAAAACGAAATCATACGAATACGAAACATAGGAAATATGCATTATGTTTTTTTAAAATAAAAATACAGATAATCGAAGTTACAATGGACTTCTTTCCATTCTAACATACTAAGTACACACCAAATTAAAAATAAAAAAAATTAAAATTAAAAATTACCAAATTAAATGTCTCTCTCTCAATTTATTCGGGAGATAGAGCGTTTACTGTAAAACAGACAGACACACAGATAGACAGAGAGATAATAATGTAAATGTATTTTTTTCGGAATCTCCTGTGTCTGAAACTTGTAAACTCGTCAATATTTTTTTCACTTTTTAAAAACGATTTCAAGACTTGCCCAATAATACGTATAATGTGTAAGTAAAACACGATTCCTACCCACGGTCCTAGGACGAACGTTTGGACTAGTGTTTAATAACGTACTTTATTTATATATTAGAGCATAAAAAAAGATACATGAAAAAAAAAATAACACCCATTTTGCAAGACATTTTTCGAATACAACTTTAAAAGTCATAGATATGTTACCAAACTAGTTTTTCTAAACTTTGTTTTAAGAGTTTTAAATCTTCCAAAAATCCTTCATGTGTCAATCATATTTTGAGGGAATATAATATCAGTATTATATTCACCTTCAAAAATCACTCAAAATTGTGACAGTTATTCTTTAAGAACATTAAAATGGATATTTCTCATGTCAAAAGCATTTCTTTCAAGAAAAATAAAAAGATGGTAGATAGATGCAGGATATAAAAAATTTAAAATGAAAATTTGTTTTTGTTTTTTGTCTTTTTTGTCATAGCTTTAGGCAATTAAAAATTTGATCTGTACGATTATAATTAATGTGTTTTTCGAAACAATTATGTGCGTGTGTGTGTGTGTGGGGGGGGGGGGGGGGTATATCAAAGTTTCAATTGCAAGCAAATATTTTTAAGGCTATCTCGCACAACTTTTTCCAAAACAAAAGTCTTTTACTTCAACTTTGCGCGAGAAATATTCGGTGAAATTTATATTAAAAAAAAATATTGGTCCCATTACAGTACAAAAATATTGCCCTGTAATTGAAACTTTACAATACTCCTATATATATTTATTTCTGGAAATAGTATTAAACTAAATTTATTAAAATTTATAGGATGTGCCCTCCTATAGTTGTTCTAAAGTTAACACTAAATCATCTTTTTTAGTGGCATTGTTTTAATTCCAAAAGGACTAAACAAATATTGTCAAAATTTACATTTCATTATACATTAAGAGATTTACTTTTTGGAACGATCCTTAAATACTCAAACAAGGAATGCAAGCGCTTGACAACAAATGACGTTTGCTGAAGACAAACGGTCTTTTGTTACATGGAAGCCCGCTTATAATGCTCATATTCATCATTTACCTAAACCTAGAAAACATCGATCAAACGCTCAAATGAAATTCATGATGACGTTTAATTGGACATTATCAGGGAGATGTCCAATCAAGATTAAAGGTGAATACCGTTTGAACGTTCGACCGAGCTTTTGTGTGTAACTCAGTGTCAAAGTAGTTGGTGAATACGAACGTAAGCCATCGCCAATATACGCGGAGGAAATAACACCAGAAAGTTTAAAATACTAAAGATTTTCAGCCAGGAAATCCACAGAGAGTGAGCAAAGGAGCCAGTGGGCGTCGAATCCACAAACATCTTATGTTTTCAAAAGATTAGCGGCTTGGTGCTTTAACCACTAGGCCACGGAAGCGTTATTATCGTGCGAGGCAAACGCGAATTATGCATCAAGTTAAGTACTGTGCATCATCGGGAAAGTGGTATCGTATACATCTATGGATTTTTATTATTGTTATTATATTGTAGTTCATTTAACTCATTCTTTTTCAAAGAATGCATTTATTGAAAACAAAATAATAATGAATAAATCTTTTTGGTTTTTACCTGAGATATTTTAGGTAAATTACGAAAAGTCTAAATATTCTTAAAACTAAAACGACATTACATCAAATAAATTTCTTCATCTTTATACAGACTTTAGTTTAATATTTAAAAAAATGATTTTTTAAGTGAATTTTAAGGTAGATTGCTTCTTTACAAATACTTACCATGCAATTGTTAGTAAGCTCCATTTTTATTCTATTCTTAAAATAATAATAATAAAAAATCTATTAAAACATACGCAAAAGTATATGACAAAGGAATTCACAATATTAGCTTTAGTTCCGGGAATTGATTCAAGACATTATTTCAAAAAAATATGTATAAATGAGTATAGTTATTTTGTCACTTTTAAAAAGGATGTGACGAACAGATTCATATAAGACGTGAAAAGAAAAATATATGGGACAAAATGCATGTCACGCTTTGAACAATACATATAAAAATGATTTCAGAACCAAGTCACTTTCAAAATTTTCACGACATTTTTTTTTTCTTTTTCCTTTTTATTTTTCGAAACGTCATTTACTTCTACATCTGTTCTTAGATTTTTTTTCGAAACGTCATTTACTTCTACATCTGTTCTTAGATATTTTTTTTCGAAACGTCATTTACTTCTACATCTGTTCTTAGATATTTTTTGTACTTTTAATTTTGAAATCACAATGTTAGAATAATATGCTTTTATTAAAATTGTTCATCACTGACAAATTTCAGGAAGAATTCGTTTAAAATTTTTAGGTGAAATTTTAAGTTAAATACAGATAAACAAGGTGACGAAAAGAAGAAATTTAAATTAAGTTAATTTTTAATTAAAGGGGACAGTTTAACTTTTCAAAAAAAAATTCTTTAATATACTTTAAATTGTGAACCCACTGCATTTCAATATTAAAAAAAAACAAAGTTTTTGAAAAAATGACTCCTTTTGAAAAAGAACCTCCATATTTAATTTTTTTTAAGACAATTCGGTTTTTTAATCCCCCATTCTTTTAAATTATTAATATTTTTCCCCAATTATTTTTTTATAGTTTTTCAAAATTTTATTACACATAACTGAGCACAGATTTTTAGATATATTTAATATTTCATTTAGTATCATTTTATTACTGATATGTGTAACATAAAACGATGAAATTTAACATATCAGTATGTTTGCTTTTTTAATACAGTTAAACTTCTTATAGATAATAAATTTTAATTATTTTCGTTCTTAAAACTTTCTTAGTTATCAGTTTATTGATATAAATCGATAACTGAAAATTTAAAAAGTACATAAATAAGCAGTGGGGTTCAAAGAGGCTAACCACAATTTAAAAATGACTTATACGAATTGAATGATTTTCTTCATTATTTCTTTGTTCTATACCCATATTTAGTACGAACGAGATGGCTTTTTTTTCTTTTCTTTCTTTTTATTTTAGCTGCTTGTATGCTATCTGATATTTTTTATTTGTTTTTAGAAATTAACAATGATATGGCTACGAAAAATTAAAAAAATAAGAACGAAAACCAACATAAAAATACATTGACTTATCTTCTTAATACGAATCTAAGAAGATTTCTATAGGATAAACTTACTAATCTGTTTTCAAATGTTTACAGTAACATTATTCTTTATTAGACTTTTTAAAGAACATTATCAATATTTATTTAATCTTAAATAAATATAAATTATTTTGAATATTAATACTTAGCTTGCTGTAACAATAAAGATTATACTAATACTCAATTATTTGTATATGAAACTTATTTAGTTGTTTAACTATTATAAGTTTAGTTCTAATTACCAGCAGCTTCATATGCAAATGTGAATATTCATTATACAAGGTGTCCAGTAAATGATTGACCCATTTTGAATGTAAATAACAAAAAAAAAAAAAAAAAAAAAAAAAAAAAAAACGGTTTGAGATAAAAATGCGCGGTTTGCTGTATTATTTTTTAGAATATCAATAAACTTGAAAACATGCACTTTGTTAATATAATATAATAATATTTAAAATGATGCCTCAGTCTCAGAATTGAGGAGGTTAATTATAATACAGATTGTTCAATCATAAATACTATTTTAAATCTCTTTTCGACCAAAATGCCCTTTATTGTAAAACTGAGTCGAGAGTTCGATTCAACATATAGATTCGGATTCGACAATATATAGATTCATATTTACCCGAAAAGCTCATACATATGAAAACTAGAGTCATGTCTGTACTCAAACAGCTTGTTGCCGCCAGTGCCATATTTTGGCCTAAATTCGAACTATATTAAATTACATGTTAAAAAAATTATTGATTATCTAATAACAATGCAGCAAAACGCGCATTTTTATCTCAAACCATTTTTTTGTTATTTACATTCAAAATGGGTCAGTCTACTGGACACCCTATATGTAATCAAATGTACCATCAAATGTAATGTATCCCTCTGGCAATACCATTTTCATACTGGATAGTTTGGTAAGGTACGGCGGTATGTTGTATTAGTCTGGTAGCTAGTGACATCGAAAGACCATCATCGTAAAAATGGAAAATGTTTATATAAATCCACAATAAAAGTCACATGAAAAAAATAAAAGGCTAGATATGACTACGTTTGAAAAGTCGAAAATATAATTAATTACTATTAATAAACTATAATGATTTGCCATCATTCATTATATTAATAAAATTTACTTCATTTTAGAGAAAAATTTCTTCTCTTTCAAAAGATATTGGTATAACAAATTTTATTGTAACGGAATTCTATCTATTTTTTAAAAATGGTAGTGATAAAATTTAACATATACTTTGCTTTGAATTTTATTTTTGGCTGCTTTATTTTGCGTCTGATAGCTGGCCAAGTGTCGGCTTTCCCCAAAAACCGAATACAGCTTTTTAGTAATGATTAATTTAATGAAACTTTTTTTTTTTTACTTTTCAAACTTTGTCGTACCTAGGTCATTTTCTTCGTAGACTTTGAAAATTCATTTTTTCTTCCTGTCGCTTTTACTTTCGCTTTGGTTAGTTGCTAGCCCTCCGGTAAGTTTATTGGCAGTCCTGAACTCAGGGCCGTAACTAACGGGATGCTATAGGCGGCTCACCCCTCATAAATATTCTGAGCGCCCCCCCCCCCTGGGAAAGATTCCAAGGTCACTCAATGGATTTCTGTTCCGAAGATTCAAATGAAATTATGTTCAAATATCTAATGTAGTTTCGAGACTCTTTCTCAGTTTTGCAAATTGTATCTAAAATAAGTGTTTCAACACTCCCTCATCCTATTTGTCCATAGGAAGCTAACACGATGTTTAATTTTACACCAGTTATACACTCTAAATTTTCATCATCATATTCTTTTCTTAGCATAAAATAGAGTTATTAGAACAGTTTAATAAGAAACATAGTACTTACAATGTGAATATGCACTCATTTATCTTTCAGTGTCAGAGAGAGAGAAAAAAAATATGAGCTCCCCCCTCCCTACATTCTCTTGAGCCCCTCCTTATGTCCATTTCTAGCTACGGCCCTGCCTGAACTTTGTTGTCGGATCCGATATTTCTGCTCTTTTTTGTATAAAACGACATTGAATTGGCCTGGAATAAAAAAATGACATTATTTGAGTTGCTTCATGAATCTGCGTCACCTGGGTATAACTTTTTTCAACTTTAGTTCTTTACTAGTGTGCTACATTTTCATACTGTTGTGAGTACTCAATGCGGCTTCGATATGCGTCCAAAAAACTAGTAGATTTGCTTTCATCTCGTGTCATGGAAGTAAATTATAAAAACTCTACTTTGCCTGTTTATTTAGACGAGAAATTCCTAATGAAATTCAAAACATTGCTTGTGGCTTAATTGTTCGACTGCAAATTTGTTGATAAAGCTAAGCTAATTAGTCGTTGCCATGGTATATTGGTCTACTAGTGGTACGCCTAATTAGATCAGTTCTTCTTTTACTCGGAAGTTCTATGGAATATGTTCTATGAAAAAATTCTATGCTTTGTACTGATTTGAGAAAATTAAATTATGTGTCCTTCATGGCAAACGCATGTGATCCGAATCATCATATGGGTATATATTTGAAATACCTTAAAATAAAGTAAAATAATTTTAAGTATGTTATATGTTCTTACATGAAAGCAAAATGTCATACGTGAACATGCTTTGCTGTTTCTAAAAAATCATTACAATAGTAAGATGTTTGTCATCCATTTTATGTAAAAAAGGCGCTTGGAAAGTAAGGTAATTGTACCCCAATATGGACAGTGCTCTCAATATGGACACCCCTAATATTTTTTAAAGTAACAATTTTGATAGAGAAATCGCGCTACACGTCCGTGAAGAAAATCAGTTCAAAAGATAATTAAGCCAGGAAAGTACAAAAAAGCGCGTTGTTCCCCATTTAGAAGAAAAATTGTTGTTTCGTGGTGTGCTGATCGTAAATACAGGTAAGTTTAAATTCTTATTAAACATTGTAAAATTATTTTAAATATAGAAAAGTGGGGTGTTTTAGAAAGCTTTTAAAACATATTTTCAATTGCTATTGCAGATATTGCTTAAAGCATTTTCGTTATTTATTTATTACAAGATTTAATAAAACTAATCACGGTTCCCAATATGGACACCCTATGTCCACATTGGAAGCATAGCAGGTGAATTTCTAGATTCACAAAAATAGAAAGCTAAGCAAAACCAACTACCAATTCATAATATTTTGTAGTAACTGAGGTGCTTTGCATCGGTCTTTGAAGAGCCACAACGTTTAATTTAACGTTGAAACCACAACGTTTAATTTAAATGAGAGCCACAACGTTTAATTTAAATGATAGAAAAAATTTCTATCATTTAAATTAAACAGGAATAGCTTGTCACTAATTTTAATAATGATTGTCAACTGTCCAGGGATCATGGTGTTATATTTTTGGAGTCCTATTACGAGTACATGGGGGTGAAAAAAAAAAGATTTTACTTTGGATGTCCATATTAGGCACAGGTACCTTATTACACATATAAAAATTTACTTTTCTTAAACGCTGTAGAAATAAACATTTTTGAAATATTTGCGTATAATAAAAAAATAATTTGAAATAGGATTGCTAAGAGTAATTAGAATTCAGCAGAATGTCAAACATGAACACATTTTTTTTGTTTCAAAAGAGAAATGCTTTGCTAAAGTGAACATTTTCATTTTTCACGTCTTTTTAAAGAAATGAAGAAAAATTACAGCCATTTAAGGGGACAGTGGACCTTCATTTCACCAAAATCGTCACAAAAAAGGTCTATTTCTGTGGTATAACAGTACCAAAACAATTTTTTATTATTTAAATATCATTTATGAAGGTTTTAAAAATAAAATAATAAAGATAAGTGTAATTAAATACTTTAAATTTGTTTTTCTCTAAAACTAATTTTTCAGCGTTTATAGATTTTTCAAATGTTCTTTGCAGCGTAGTTTTTCATCGATATTTATGAAATTGATGAGGAAGTATCCTGGTATTATTTAGAAAGAAATTGTGTAAGCTTTTTTAAATTCGTCTGCATTATATAGCGAAATTTGATTTTTTATTTAATAAAAGGCAAAACTTTGATAAAAATCGATAAGGAATTTAGAAAAAAAAATCTTTAAAATATTAGCTTTTCAAGAGATGAAAAAAATCTTACATATTTATATTAGAATTTTAAGTGATAAAAATGCAAAAGCAAGAAATTATCTCAAAAATTAAAACACGAGGAGCTTTTTAAAATTTTATTTAAAAATTTTAATTTTTTTTTTAAAACATTAAAAATTTTAATAAGTTTGGATTTTTTTTTAAGGTTTTCTATACGCTTTTGGTGTATGCATGTTTGCTTGTGGCATGTATATATGCACAAAATTTCATATTGCTATGATGAAAATTAAGAAAAAAATAATAACGTCCACTGTCCCCAAAAAGCGTAGGAAAAATTGCCTTTTCATCCTTTCCGTACCTCATTAATGGTTCTTTAGTTTATCGTGAATAATCCTTTTAGACACATAGTCTATGTATCCCATTGTATTATTTATTTATAATAATATGTAAGATTTATTGGTAATGACATGAACGTACTTTAAGAGAGTTTCATAAAAACATTGTTAATATGAACAATAAGTCTTCGACCATTTTTTTAGAAAAAGACGCTTGTAAAGTCTTACAAATATAACATATAAGTTTCCTTAAACGCGTGTCAATATATGTTCTATAATAATTCAGATTAATGTAAGATTAATTTCAAATAAAATTGTTACATGTACTTACTATTAAACAAAATATCATACATGAACACCCTTTGTTGTTTCTAAAAAGAAATGTTTTGTTCAAGCGGACATTTTCCTTTTTATTAGGTCTTTGTAAACTATGAAAACAAATTACTGTCATTTAAAGCGTAAGAAAAATTGCCTCTTCCTTCTTTTTGTAGCTCATTAATGCTTCTTTAGTTTGTCGAGAATAATCTTTCTGGACACATTGTCTACTTATCCCGTTGATATATTTATTTATTACAATACTTTTCATTCGTTGTTAATGGCATGTATGTACATTAAATGTGTTTCACAAAAGCCTTGTCATTAGAAATTCGTGATTTTTCGAATGAAATGTTTGTTTGTAAATAATATAAACTCTTAGCCTTTTAAGCATTAATCAAATTTATATACACAGTTATATTTCACAAACAAATTTTGAATTATATTTCATTTGCATGTGATTTCGAAGTACCAGTAAAACTGTCCAAAAAAATTTGTCTTACCCAATGAAATTTGTGAAATCGATGTTGGTCACGATGTCACGTAAGGAAAGACATAGGATCGATAAATTTAGTAATACTACTATTAAAAACTTTTATTTCATTCATTTAAAATGACTAAAAACATATGATTATATCACAAAATAAAGACAATTTTTCTAAATTTTTATATCTTCTTGAATAGCCCTTCATCAGCTAAAAGTCTCTCCTTAATAACTTTCCTGATTTGCTCGTACGTCATACGCGCAATGTGTTTTTGATAAACATGATTTATTATTCTCACTAGCAAATACTTATTGTATATTTTGCATTATTTAAACCGAGCACTTTTCTGATTTAATTAGGCAAAAAATTTTTGGTTTGAAAAATCGGTGAAAAAAGATTAATTTTTTTTTAAAGCCATGGGAAAAATAGGCATTATTTGAATGTTTTTAAAAAAATATATATTAATTTTGCACCTACCACTTCAAAATATTTAATCAAGCATTTATGGATGAAATAGTTTCTCCCCTTCTACAAATTTTACTACTTTATAAACTAAAACTTGTATAGTTACACATTTTCCCTTCCAATGAAGGTAAACAATCTCAGCTAAATAACAGCGTAAACTTTCTATTTTAACAGAAAAACAAATAATGTATTGTCATTATCTAAAGCACTTCAAGGGACATTTCATTATTATTCTATTTGTTGATTTATTTATTATATCATTTTCAGAATTATGTCGTAAAAAATTCTAGCCACAAAAAAATTTCCAAATCTTTCTTTAGTTATATTTTATTTCTATGCATAAAGCGAAATTTTAAATGTACTCTGAAATTTCTCCGCAAAATTTAAGGTATCTTAAACTATAATTAAATACTACTTTGTTTAGAATGAATTTATTGATCCAGCTGATTGACTGTTGCTTATTTTAAATAAATTGCTACTTTACATAAATTAAAGGAAATCATTTGTTTTATCATAATATAAATAAGACAATTATTTATAATTATTTATAATCTCAGAGACATAATAATGATAGTCGAAGGTCTGACCGCAGAGAAAATTCAACATTTCTGTTTCGTTATCGGTTATTTTTCACTTACTATGAAGTTCAATTTAAAAATTACTCTGGTACTTAACCAATAAAATTTGGGGTATTTTAAAGTTTAATTTAATTATAGTTTCTTAGCTTTAATTTTCTTTTTCCGCTCTTTGAATCTTGCTTATTTGAATTAAATTTCTTTATAGAAAATACATAAATTCATTTATTTTATCATGCTACAAAATAAGTTCTTAACAAGACAATAATAAGATATACAGTGGCGGTCAAAAGTTTCCGGCCACTAAAAATTTTTCATTTAATTTGAAAAATATACCCATACGAAGAGGAATCTCAAAGTGAAACTTATACATTTTATTAACATAATAGTTAGGAACTTACTTGTGGAACAACATGTAAACATCAATAAATTTAATTGACAAAATTAAGTACAAAGGAAAAAGCATGTTTTCAAAAGTTTCCGGCCATTTTTGCAAATTAAAAAAAAATGTATTGTAATAGAAAACTACAGCGATCAACAACATTTATAACTAGTATTTTATGGTATTAGTATTTTATTACATTTAGAAATAAGTTATACGGCGCAGTAACGTGACATTCATACAATCAACTGTTAAAGATCATCGATGGTACGTTTTTTCCACATTTCTTGCAGTTTTTTAGAATTTTCTACTGAGTTGAAATATTTATAGTTCGGCAGACGTTTGCCCATTTCTTTCCAAAGATTTTCTATTGGAATCATGTTGGACGTTTGGACTGGCCATTTCAAAAACGAAATTTTTTGTGCAAAAACCGTTGCTTGCAAGGGCTTGGATATATTCATTATGTCATTATCATGTTAAAACAAATATTTGCGACCAAAATTTTCCTCTAATAAGGCAGAAAATAATCTTGCAAGATATCCTTATACATTGCATGATTCATCTTGCCGAGTATTTTAAATAACGGACCTACAATTTTTGAAGAAAATACTCCCCACATTATAACGTGTCCTCCGCCATGCTTCATAGTAGGGATAACATATGTTGAATCACATTTTTAGTTTTAGGCCACCGGACGTAGTTGTCTGCCATCAAAAAAAGTTTCAAATTCTATTGATGGAAAAATAGTACTTTTGTCCAGTTTTCACTATACCAGACTTTGTGTTATTTGGAAATCGCCAGTCGGCACGTTTATATTTTTTTGCCTACGAAAAAGATTTGAACACCGACACTTCCATAAAGCTATGTATCACGTCAGCATCTTAACACGGTAGACCGACTTATTTCAACAATATTTTCATTTTGTAAATAGCCGTATATTGCAACGGAATTTTTATGGGGTCATCAATTGTTTTTCTCCTGATAATTTTGTCAACGACAATAGTAATTTTTTCCGGACCTCGCAAAGTCCTGAAGACCACGCCATTTTTATATAATTTTTAAATATCGTTTACAGGCGATTTTACCGATCGATAATTTTACCGCAACACCTCGAGAAGATTAGCCCTTTAGTGACAAATTAATCCCTTATTTACGGACTGTATTTGTTGAGCTTTTCAATTTTGAATTTTGACTATGCTATTTACGTTGATTCATTCACAACCACGAACAAAAAACACTTTACCGATAAAAAGAAAAATTAAGGAATGATCAGTGGCCGGAAACTTTTGCACACGCGAACTTCGAATTCTACCCCTTTGCATGAAGCGTTCACAGTATCCAATCACAACAATTACGTGATCAAAGGTCATTCACATATTCCTAACTTTTCAAGCAAACGTGCTTCTTCTTTGCTGAAACCTTCTGGTAAATAAATCAAAGAAACAAACTGGCCGGAAATTTTTGACCGCCACTGTATATATATACATTTTTATCAACTTTTGAATTGACGGATGTTTTATGGCTTAAAAATGTGATCGACAAAAAGAAATGAAAATTTTCAGGAAAATTGACCGTACGGCTGTAGTAGGTAGCTTTTTACTTTTTAAACCTCAACTTTTTACTTCAAAAATAATGCATTTTTTAAAGCTTTATAACGTTTTTAGATTGTCGGGGAGAGATGCGGCACTCACGGGTTAAACAAGTTATAACTTTACACTTTCTATTTTTACTGAAAGGCAAAAAATGAGTTGTCATTATCTAAAGCATATCAAGGCATTTTTCATTACTATTTTGTCGATTTATTTATTTAAGGTAGTTTCGTTATAGTCTTTTTTGTTCCTTGAATACTAGAGATATATCAATAATAAGTATATATGCATATAAATCAACTTTTGAATGTTTGGATGTTTTATGACTGGAGAGCGTGATCAGCGAAAATATACCAAAATTTTCAGGAAGTGTTATTCTCCGTACGGCTGCAATAGGTTTTCTTTTAAACTTTTTATAATGGCAGCTACTTTAAGTATTGCGTTTCTGTAATAATAATGACGGAAAAAAATGAAATAGGATAAGATAGTTACTAAAGCAATCTCTATATAACTTTCAGGGACGAAGTACTTGTATTTATAAAATGTTCAAATAATTAATTAAACCACTATTTACAAGAAAATTTATTTGTAAGCAAATAAATGGATATTTTCGCATACTTAATAAAATTGAAATTTTAATTTAAAATTTCTGGTTGCAATTTGGCTATTATGGATTAAACTAAAGTCATTAAATCACCGTCCTTCAAGGATATAACAGTAAATATTATATTTTTAAGAAATGTATTTACGCTATAAGTTTATTTTATTACTTTGAATGGGGAATATTTCGATTTTTAATTTTTTGAAATTGCAGTAAATTTAATTTTGAAATCCTAAATTAAAAAAAATTAAACTCAGCAAGTCATAAAGGAATAATTATCTAAACAATTTTAATATAGTATTAGTATATTTTAACAGCTGTTTGTATTTTTACATCGACCACGTCAGAATATTTATATCTGAGCATTCGATGATTAAATCAATTGTAGGAGGTATCCACAAGAAAGAAAACATATTTTTAAACGTACTTCCATCAAGAATATTTAATGATAAGGCTTTTTTCTATAAAAAATTCGGGAAAGCATACATGTTTTGTTTTCAAATAAATTTATTTGTAAATTCTGGTGTCAGTCCATCATATCATCATTTTGCAAACACAATTACCCAACGCCGGAAAGGGTTAAATGTATAAAGAATATGTTGCTCCCTTTCAGTAAATTTCATTGTTTTATAAACTAAAACTTCCCTCTTTCTGATTTAATATGAAGATAAACAATCTGAGCTCGTTAGGCAAATAACAACGGTAAACTTTCTATTTTTACCGAAAACCAAATAACGTGATGTCATTACTTAAATCACCTCAAGGGACATTTCATCATTAATTTATTTGTTTATTTATTTATGATCTCAGTTTCAGAATTATGTCGGTAGAAAGCCTAGCCACAAAGAAAATTCCCTATCTCTGTTTATTTCTAGTTTATTTCGCACGTAATCTGCATAAAACGATAGTTTAAAAGTACTCCAATAGTTTGAAAATTCTCCAGACAACTTTAATTAAATATTACTTTCTTTGGGTTTTAATTTATTGTTATATTTGTTTGGTTCATGTTTAATTTAATCAAATTGCTTCCATATATAAATTAAACGAATTCATTCATTTTATCATAATGAAAACAAGGCAATTATTTATGACGTCAGTTTCAGAATTTTGTCGGAGGAAAAATGTTGCTACAATGACAATTCAAGTTTTTATTTCGTTACAGAGTATAAGTGTTGAATTCATAGATATATATATTAGAATTTTTACAAAGCTATTTCAAAAATATGTATATTAATTCTTTGTATTCGTTGCCGTGAGAGTAACCGAATTTAAGTTTAATCCATAAATGTCACATTGGCGCCAATATCGTTAAACTTTTCTTTTATTATTATTATTTCTCATGCACATGAATAAATGCTTCATTAAGTACAAGTAAATTTTATCTCAAATTCCAGTCCAATACTGACATTACAAAATTAAAATACAAACTTTGGCTGATGCTTGGAAGTGTACTTCACCCGTTAAGAGTTAATTATTTATTTTCCAAATAACAATATTTTTATATTTTTAACTCAAGGCTAAAACACAGACGTTTATTAACTACATTAAACTAATGTTTATTTTTTAAGTAAACTTTATTTCTATTCTAAGAAATCCATTTGATAATTGACTACCTTTTGTATTTCTACAGCTTTCGCTTTCTTTTTAAATAAAAAACAACAAAAAGAAAATCGTTTAAATATAAGGAATAAGCTTTTCACTTTCCAAAATTCAGATTAAAAAAATACTATTAGTTTGATTGATCAAAATGTCAATTAATGAAGATAGAAATAACTCAGGTCATGAAATAAAGGACAAAGGTAAACTTTTTTCTTTGAATAAATAAACAAGTTGAATGTAGATTCTGCCATTGCAAAATTCAGTTTCGCCTCCGATTAGAAAAAAAAAATCGATAGAGGTTTTTTAGAAGGGCGACCCCGTTTAGATTGCAATGAACTAACTTCATTTTTCTTGTGTTTATCAATATAATAGTAAACAGAATGGCGTGAAATACCCAATTGAATAGCAATTTCTCTCTGAGACATTGGAATTGCGGAATAATAAAGAGATACAATTTGACGTGCTACTTCTTCATTGACTAGATTCATCAAAAACGGATTTTTTCTTTAGTTTAAACGCTTTTTTATAGACTCTGAGTAAAAGAAAATGCAATTTAACAATAAAACGTGTGGAATCCCGTCGAATTCGACGAGTGAAATGTTTAAAAGACCCAATCGATTTGGTTAAAAAAAAGCAAAAGTAATTACATTATTGAATCAATATATAATAAATATATTTACAAATTAAATGTCAAGTTGCCAGTTACAATTTTGCATGCAAATATTCGCACATCTTCAGTTAAAATTGTATTCTGAGTGCCGGCGAAATCTAGAAATTTTATTTTATATGCATTCGCAGAAAAATAGTTTTATTTAAAAAGAAAAACTAATTTCATTTTTACTTTGACATTATTTTCACTAACTGAAGTCATCTGAAAGTAAAATCTCAATCTCAGTGCCCATAATGAAAAGAAATATTGAAATGTAATATCGGGTACTACTAGGTTATCCCGTCAACCAAAAAATTATCGCCAAACTATAAGATTAAATGGCAATAATGGATGATCGTGAATGTCACATTCAATGACATTAAATACGATTCATGTGTTTAAAATGTCATTAAGTGATTTTTATTTCGACTTTTTATTAATATTTTTATTAATATTTAACTAATTATTTGTTTTTTCGTTATTTAAAATAAAAATTACGTCAATAAGTATAACTTGACTATTAGTTTGGCGATTTGTATAATTTGGAGAAATTGGTCGACGGGATAACAGAGATAACAGGTCGACGGGATAACAGGATAACAGACAGCATAACAGAGCGATGTTTTAAATAGTGACGTCATTTTCTCTTCAAATGTTTTTTAAAAGTTACTGTTATTAGTAATATGAAAAAAGCATCCGTAATAATATTGTAATTCCCATTTATCTGGTTGCAGAATGACAACATTTTCCTAATTTGAAATTTTTATTATTTTGTTTAGGCATTAATTTTAGACATTTTTATCATAAATTATTTACTGTTATTTTATTTACATTATTAATATTATTTCTCAGTAAATATATTTTTTGCCTCAGTTAGTGCATAATTATACGCAATCATTTTGGAAAATAAATTTATATTATCGAGAGAAAAGCTTAACCTGTTTCCACTGTTTTGAAGAAATGTCACGAAAAAGCATTTAAAATTAAAAATAAAATATAAAAATGGAAATAAATTAAAAAATAACTAAAATGGGCACAACTACAAATAAATAGCTTTCATTCAAAAAAATAATTATCAAAATTGGTTCAGTAGAAAATTCAGGGCTGATGACAGGACATTTTTTAGCTTGTCTGAAAGAAATAGCATCGGAGGCTAATAATATATCGTAAAATGTGGTGAATAGGAACAATGGGATGAATAGGAACAAAACTTCTCAGTCATACAAATAAATTCATTATAAATACATGTGATGGTATTTTTAGTTTCCATTTTTTTATGAGAAGGTAATAACATTAAGAGTTAGAAAATTCAGTTTTACCATGTTGTCACCACTATTGGGGTATATAAAAAAAACTGCAAGTGGATCCTCAAAAACCTTATTTTTTCAACGTCCTCAAAACTTTGTGTGTAATTTCAGTATTTTTCGTATTCTAAATCTAAGAGTAGGCATTTTTAATTAATGATAGACCTTGTAAGCGATATGCTGTATTAAATTCTACTTATTTCTAAACTACGTAATGAAAAAGTGAAAAATGGCTTGTAACATCAGAGGTTTAGAATTTACGGGGTGAATCGGAACACGTTTTCCCTCATGGTTTATTTTCTATGCAGTAATAATTTCGTGTAATATCTGAAAATATATGTATGAATATGGATTGTAATAATATTTTGTTTGTTCTAATTACTTGAAGAATTTAAAGGTGCCAAGAAATTACTTAGTGAAACATAAAAGTGAAAGCCTAATCCAATAGACATGGAACACACAATAAAAGAAATTAAAAATGACAAAGTGCTAAGAAAAATTACACAGAATTATTCTCTGATATCCACAACATCACACAAACATCTCAAAATGGAAAACCAATTAAAAAAGAGAGGGATGCAAACAGTACTAAGGGCTGGGGATTAGGGCGTACTAGTAGATCGCATTAATACATGCAGCGATTGGGGCTACTGAGTAGATTCACTTACCCAATGACTACTAGAAAATTATAACACATAACAGGGGTGAATTTGTATTAAATTCTAACTTCTGCAATTCGAATACAATTTCTTAGAATAAATTTTAATTTTTCTTGAGTTCAAAGTTATTTTCTAATTTTTGAAAAGCCATATCTTTACTTGTATATAAAATAAAGACTTGGTTTGAGAGTAACTACGTGTTCCTATTCCTCCCTTATCATTATTACCTATTTTTATTAACCCTATTAAAGTTTCAATCAAAATAACTAAAGATTATAACATTTCTTCCGATTCCCCCCTATCTGCGGGCTGAATCGGAACACTATTAAAAAAATATATACATATATATATAAACAGTAACAAATGTTAAGTTTTTGCTTAAAAAGTAAAAAACAAACAAGACCAAAGTTTCTAGTAAAGAAAAAATAAAAGAATTAAAAAATCTGTTGCTGCTTTTTTTAACGTTAAAGTTGAAAAGGGCTCTGATTCACCCATTTTACGGGAAGCAAATATATACGCAACGGAGATGTAAAATACAGAAAGAAAACTTTTTTCTAAAATTGCCATGCATGTGTATTGTTTTGTATTTGTTTTTACGAAAAGGAACATTTTTATACTTTTAATCCTTGATTAAAACTACCGCAATTTACCAAACACAAGAAAGATGTTTGTTCTTTTAGTAAACTTTATTAGTTTTAGAAAAAATCAAGTTTCTAATTGCCTTATTTTCTATTTCTATTGCTACAACTTTCCTTTTTTAATTGAGGCAAAAACATATTGTTTAAATGTGTGGAATACACTTATTTTTTTACGCGTTCTCAATATCATTTTAGTTGAAGAAATGCATGGGGGCTTAAATGAA